>QXEO01001188.1:0-740733 GCA_007115705.1 Dactylis glomerata | reverse complement strand
CACAGCAAAACCAATGAAGTTCTAGAATCATTTGGATGTCAATTTCTTTATTATTATTTAGATGTTGCTGCGTGAACTAAGATTTATATGTGAAGAGCCACACATGGGCATAAAAGCTGCATATGTAAGTACCAAATGGTTCCAATCAGCCAATAAAAGTACCATATGTATACATAAGGGCATCACTACTATATAAATATTATTTTTGGCAATAAGACTTTGTCTTCATCTAATGCCAGCTCATCTTATTTCTAAAATCCTTTCTACGTAATTGTTACTCCTACCCATCACATAAAAGGTGGTTTCATCTAAGCAGAGAGAAAGGATATATACACACAAAACTGTGGTCAGTGATCAGTGGTATTATTTTATAATACGAAAGAAAGAATGGCAAAAGAAAGATTGTGGATTGGTGCAATATCAGAATAATTGAGTTTCTTGTCATTCTTACTAGTATTCAGAGATGGAATGGAAATTCAGTTGCCATCTATCAATCCGAGGCAGCAGAAACACTTGACTGTAGACAAAAAAAGGCCTATACATGCTAGCTAGACATTGCATTAGGTAGAAAATCTGCATACGACAACACAGGAAAATACACTTATTCGACACCCAGACTAAATTAACTAGAATAAATCCATGAAGACTAATTGAATTGCTAGCTAAAAGAAGGCGAGGCAATTTGGGGCTTACGGCGGCGAGGAGAGATGCAGCAGATGCGCCTGCAGCAAATATCAAAATCGTGGACTTCCAGCAGGATGCGGGGCTGTGGATCCCGAGGAGGCACCAATGCTTGATGTGGAGTGAAGGGGTGTCGGCGGCTGATCCCGCGGCAGGAGCTAGTCCGGGACACGGAAATCCATGGAGTTCGGATCGGGGAGGCGAGCCAGCGGTCACCGGACTAGGGCGATGGCCGTTGGGGTTGGGAAGCTAGCTGGTCGGGGCGCCGGGTGGGGTTGGCGGCCAGGATAGGGAGCTCGCGTGCAGGGACGCCGCCTAGGGTGGCCTGCCGGGGCACGGAGCTCCCAGTAGAGGTGGCGCCTACAGCTAGAAGAAGGTGGTACGGGGCACCGAAGGAACGGGCTGGGCAACGGGGTCCGCGGCGACCTGAAGAGGCTAAACGGAAAAAAATCTTCTGCCATGGGATCCTCTTCAATCAGATCTCCCTAACGGGATCCATGGCGACCTGGGCAAACCGAACGGGAAAATAAGAAGAGTGCCACACCCTTGGCTGAACTGGAACCGAAGAGAGGACATCACGAGAGACTAGCCCTGCAGGCATAGGGCAGCACGTCGTCGTAGGTGTCCAGAGCAGCAGCTAGGCCGGTGCAGGTGGGACCAAATCGGACCAAAAGAGGAAATCTAAAACATCATCAAATAAGAAGTAAATGCAAAGATGGAAAGTTTGATTCAGCCGTAACTTGGAATCTCAAAGCATGATTGATGGACTAGATTGGCGTGTCCACAGAGTTGTTATGTAAGAAAGCTTTTCTCTCTCTCTCTCTCTCTCTCTCTCTATATATATATATATATATATATATATATATATATGGAAAGTTTGTACGTATTGAGCATGGTGCCCGGGCACCAAGGTGCCCCGGTTATTTTACCTATATATATATATATATATGGGAAATAGTGGGATAGCCACCATGATAGCTGTGCACATTCATTTCACCATTAGATCACATTATGAGTCATTTCTGGCCCTACATCTGAACTCACGACGTTAACAAGTCCGCTCTTTGTTTTCCTTTCCTCCCGCACCACCAACCCCACTTCACCCGTCCTTTGTCTCCCTTTTT
Organism: Dactylis glomerata; assembly: GCA_007115705.1. Lineage (NCBI taxonomy): Eukaryota > Viridiplantae > Streptophyta > Magnoliopsida > Poales > Poaceae > Dactylis > Dactylis glomerata. The sequence goes on along the minus strand of QXEO01001188.1, from coordinate 738,928 downwards.
CTTTTCCAACCCTCACCCATCCCAGCTCGTTCCCCACACCAGTCAAAAACTCCACTGCGAGGCCACCTCCCGGCCACCAGAAATTCCACCGCGCGACGCCCCCCTCCACCTCCGGTAGCTCCACTGCGCGCCTTTCTCTCTCCAGCCTTTGCAGTTTTGCACCCCGGCCGGCTACCCCTAGCCCCACCACCGCCGTCACGGAGATGCAGGCACGCATAAACGCATTCTGCGAAGGTTGTGCTGCCGGCGACCCGTGGTGGAGGCAACCCCATGATGAATCTGCAGTTTGCCTTTTTTCTAGATCCTCCCCCGCTCGGAATTCTTCCAGCCACCATCGCCGCTCCGGGGTAGCACGTCTGGGACACAAGAAGGTGAAGTGGGCACCGGCCGGCCGCGGTCGTGAGTCGCGCAGATCCCTGGCAGGGCGGAGGCCCGTCCGTGTTTTTTTTTTCGTTCTGGATTGCTTTGTCCGATTTGGATTTTTCATGTGTTCCTTTATCCAGATCGCATATTGTTTTTTGTTCATGGTGTTGTCTCGATCCAGATCCCATGGCCATTTAAACAAATCGCGCGGTTGGGATGGCCGGTTTCTGTACCTGCACGTCCTTCACTCATTTTCCAGTTCGTGATTCAGGCCCAGTTCTTTTGTCTAGATCTTTTCCCTGCTGCAGATATTTGTGATCTTGATGGCTATGGTATTTTTGGTTATTGGACTAATCATTTTCACGTTTCTCCTCATCTTCTCTTCTCTTTATTTCTTCTGATGTTCTTGAGCAGGAAAGAAGCATGGATTCAGTGGGTACATCGATTTTTTTAATCCGTATTGTTTCTTTTCCCCTTAAATATGTAGTCTGCTCATGGCCCGTATTACTCCTGTAATTTCAAATGCAGATCCTATGGCCTGTAATTTACAAAAGGAAAAATGGTACTCCACTGAGTGAGAAACCGCAAATGTATCTCCATCTCCAAATATAAAATATTTTGAGTAGTGATTAGTACAGATTTCAAAACCTCAGAATTTTGTCAGATTTGATCATCTTTGTTCTTGCTTGTCCACGGATTTGTTCTTGTCTGTCCATGGCTGTACTAGGTTCATGTCCACTTTGTTTTGATTGAGCTAGAAATTTGATGTTTATAAATGTTATTCATCCAAGTTTATCTATAAAAAATATGTGGAATTTCTTTATAATTGTTCTGATGTTCAAACAACTATGTGGTGACAGTTTGAGTACGCTGCAGAATGATTTTTTTTTTTTTTTAATTTACCTAAATGAACAATAAAGGACTTCTGAACTGATTGACCAGAATGATTAAAAAATTGCGGGCATGTGTTTTTCAACTGGTTGAGATGTTCAAACAACTAGCACAAACCACGACTACGACCGGTGCCCTACAAAAATAAAAGACGAGTGCCCCCACAAAAACAAAAGACGATGAAAGATGCGCCTATGGCAAACGATGACAGACGTTTGGAGCATAACGGAGCACGAATCCATATGCATGATCCGATGGCAAGCATAGCGTGCATAGCTAGCCGGGCGGTTAGTAAATCCGCATATATATATATATATATGATCCATCTATACTAAAATTGGTGGTGGCCCTATAAGAGGCTATGCGCTCGAAAAGAACAAACAAACCCGACTGGACTAGAAAAAACCCATCGTCCCGAACCTCCCACCCCCGTGCTCGATCCCCCACCGCCGGCCTCACCAGCCAATCCCCCGACCCCTGCCCTCACCGGCCGGCCCCACGCTGCTGCTCACGTCGGCGGCGGCGTGCCGTTGTTCCTGCCGGTGGCCACGCGCCATTCCTCCCTCCGCCGGCCACGTGCTGCTCCTCCCTCCGCCGGTCGCGCTCGTTGCCGCTCGTCGCCGCCGGCTTGCCCGCACGCTGCCGCCACTAGGTAGCCCACGCGCCACTGTATGACGTCGTTCGAGTTAATTAACGGCAAGACAAGGCGCGCGGCCAGCTATAGCATATCAGTGTCAGGTGCACTTGCATCATTTTTTAGTTTTCTCTCTCTTCTCTGACTCACCCGGCTCTTGTTCCCTTGGAATAAAGCATCGTTTAGTTTGTTTCTCCCGTCGCTGCCGAAACAAAGCTTGCTAGATTTGCGTACATCCTAGTACTAGATGCGACATACACAGTCAAAAACCAACTTTATAACGCAGTCCGCCATGGCTTAGCCACGCGGCGGCGTTGTGAGCTCCCAACTCCGGGCACGGCGACCACCATACCAGACGTCGTACCTTCTTCCCGAACTCCACGCAGCTCGCTCGTTGGTGTCGCCTAAGTCAGGCTCATGCCTTGGTGCCCTTGTCTCACCCGCTGCTCCTGCCTCAGCTGCCTCTCGCCGCAGGCTTGTCTTGCGGCTCAGGTCGCCGGCGCAGAGCGAGATGAATCCCGTAAAGTGCACATGTTTGTTTTCGTTATTAGAGCGTCGCTTCTGATCACATCAACAATTGGCAGAGACCACTACCTTTCCGGTCCAAAATAAAATATGCATGCAGCTAGCGCGAACGAGAGTATTAATTAGCGTTGGACGGAGCATTGCAGTAGTGCAGAACTAGATTTTCAGAAAAGGAGAGTAGGTCAAGACGGTTAGAGAATGGCTATGTCTGTGTGTTGCAGGTGCTTCGGAGAACGACCGCAAAGGTGCTCACTCCCTAATTATGTTTTTTTTTCGAGAATACACCCCAGCAGGTGTATTAATCGCATAGAAGAGGCAACGCCGAAGACCGGCAAAATGCTACCAACAAGAGGTGGTAGCTCCTCGAGTCTAGAGGAGTTACTCTCCCTCAATCCACGGCACCGGCTCTGCAAAGCCAAACGCGTCACTACGGTAGAGCCTAGCTAGACGCCACCTACCAAATTCCTCCCTAACTCTCGCCACGATAGCCTCTACATCAGTTCTAGCCCTATTAAACACCACATCATTACGGTGCCGCCAAATGCACCAGAATACCAGGATGATAGACGTCCAAAGGTCACGCTGCAACGCCTTGGGACAAGGCCGAGAAGTCCACCACTCCAAGATCCCAGTACCAGCCATGGGCAGCCAGTCGAGTCTGTCCCAGAGGTTGAGAGCCCACGCCCAAACCTGACGGGCTACCACACAACCAAGGAGCAGGTGTTGAAGCGTTTCTGGCTCCTGGTCACAGAGCGGACATGCCGCGGGCCGAGGCAATCCACGACGTTCTAACCGGTCAGCGGTCCAGCACCGATTCTTAGAAACCAGCCAAGCGAAGAACTTACAGCCGTATGGGGCCCTAGATCGCCAGATCATGGTGGCTGTAGGGAACCGGGTCTGACCATCAAAGAAGGCTCTATAGGCAGATTTTGATGAGTAGACCCCATCGCTCGACCAACACCACCGAAGCGTGTCCTCCCGCCCAGGCGAAAGACGAACCATGGCGAGGATCTGCCAGAGGGTGAAGAACTCCCCCAAGGCCGCTGCCCCTAGGTCAGGCCCACAGTCACGTAACCACAAACCGGAGAGGCCTTCCTTGACCGTACGCATTTTCGCTACGCGCACCGAAACCAAGGCCGCCAGGTTGGGGGCGATGTCCTCAACCTTGGCGCCATCTAACCACCGATCTCTCCAGAACTTTGCACGCTCACCATCGCCCAACTGAACCAGGGTGGCCGCATCAAAAAGAGCCAGGGAGGTGCGGGGGAGCTGGAGATCGAACTCTGCCCATGCCTTGGTGGGATCTGTCCATTGTAGCCACGCCCAACGGCAACGTAGAGCAAAGTTAAGGAGGCGAAGGTTAGGAATACCAAGTCCCCCAAAGCACTTGGGAGTGGTGACCTTATCCCACGCCACCAAGCAGTGGCCACCATTCACCTCCCTACGACCCTTCCACAAGAAGGCACGGCAGACCTTGGAGAAGGCCTCAAGAGTCTTTGGTGGCACGTCGAGGGACATCAAAGCGTGAACCAGCATGGCCGAGAGAGTGGTTTGGACAAGAATTGTCCTACCACCCCTGTTCATGAGCTTGGCACACCAGGGTTGCAGCCTCCTGACCGCATTGTCCACCACAGGCTGGAGCTGAGCCGCAGTAACTTTGCGGATGCACAGAGGCAGCCCAAGATATCTACAAGGGAAGGAAGCCACCTCACAGCCCAGGATTCCACGCGCCAGCTCCACTTGCTCAGGGGAGCACCGAATGGGATGGAGAGAGCATTTCGCAAGATTGGTGCGCAAACCAGAGGCCATGCCAAAGTCATCCACAATGGCTGAGCAGGTGTGGAGATCCACCGCGGTCGGCCGAAGGAAGGTAACCACATCATCGGCGTACATCGAGGTACGATGTCGTAAGCCAGAGTTGGCGAGCCTCGACAACAAACCATCAGACGCCGCCTTCTCAATCATAAGGTGTAGCACATCCATGATCGAGTCGAAAAGAAGCGGAGAAAGGGGGTCCCCTTGCCTCAGTCCACGCCGGTTAAAGATAAGGTCACCGGCAACACCATTCACCACCACTCGAGTAGAAGGTGTTCCCAACAGCCCACAGATCATGGATATCCAACGCTGTCCAAACCCTAACTTGACCATCACGTCGAGAAGGAAGGCCCAGTCCACTGTGTCGAAGGCCTTGGTGATGTCAAGTTTCAGGAGAATGGCATCAGTTTTGAGGCGGTGCAGCTTTCGAGCGGTGAATTGCACTAACTGAAAGTTGTCATGGAGACAACGCCCACGAATGAACGCGCTCTGATGCGGACCCACGATCTGCGGCATGGTCGGCGCCAGTCGAGTCGAAAGAACCTTGGCCACCAGCTTGGCCACACTATGAATGAGACTGATCGGCCTAAAGTCCTTGAACTCTACGGCATCAGCCTTCTTCGGGAGAAGAGCAATTAAGGCCTGGTTCGCCACATGGAGACCCCTAGAGTCACCTCTCCATAAGGTCTCAAACGCATCCATGACATCGGCCTTGATGATCGGCCAACATGCTGTGTAGAATCTGCCGGTGAAGCCATCAGGACCCGGGGCTTTGTCCAACTCCTGCGAGCGGATCACCCCCCACACCTCCTCCTCAGAGAAAGGCACCTCCAGCTCGGCCAAATTGTGAGTCTGCATCCCCAAAAACTCGAGGTCTAACCCAAAACCACGCTCCGGGCTGGATCCCAGGAGCTGCTTATAAAAGGCGTCAACGGCCTTTGCTTTCTCATCTTGGTCTGAGATGAGTATTCCGTCCACTAGAAGATGCAGTATGAAGTTCTTCCTCCTCCGGTGATTAGCATGCAGATGGAAGAACTTGGTACAAGCATCTCCCTCACTCAACCAGTGGATCCTAGAGCGGTGACGGGCAATGGTGCGCTCCAACGACGCGAGACCTAAAAGCTTCCTCTTCAAGAGGCGACGAAAACCACGCTCCTCCAAAGAGAGAGCTCTAGACTCCATAGCCACATCAAGTCTGAGGATGAGCTCGTTAGCCACCAAAATCTGAAGCTTATTGTTGCCAATGAACTTGTCATTCCAACTAGTCAACGCTTTAGCCGTGGCTGAAAGCTTCGCCGCCAACCGTTTGAACGGGTTCGCAATCGGTGGAATAGAGGCCCAGGCTCCCTCCACGGTCTCAAGGAAACCCTCAGCCTTAGGCCAGAAGGATTCGAAACGAAATCTCCTGCCAGAACGGAACTAAAGAGCGAGGTTGAGGAGCAAAGGGCAGTGATCTGACGTAGAAGAACTCAAGGCCGAGAGAAATGAGGTGGGGAAGGCCACTTCCCAGTCCACGGTGGAGAAAACCCTGTCGAGGCGCTCAAGTGTCGCCCTCTCACGCTCATTGGACCAAGTGAATCGACGACCGTTGAGGTAGAGCTCCTTCAACTCAACCTCGGCAAGCAGCCTTCGAAATTTACCCATCATGCGACGATTCAGATTCGCATTGTTTTTATCTGCCGCGTCCACAATCAGGTTAAAGTCACCTGCGACAACCCACGGACCTGGATGAAGGTCCCTCACATCCTTAAGCTCACGAAGGAAGAGGCATTTGTCCGCATCCGACTGGGGCCCATAGACACCGGTGAACCACCACCCAGCAAGACCGACCCCTCCCACACGAGCAGTAATCGCATTATCAGAGAGGTGGGGGTTGGAGATTGTCACCACATCAGACTTCCAGGCAAGGAGGATACCCCCCGAGTGCCCACCGCCGGAAGGAAGTAGAAGCTATCAAAGGCCCTCCCTAAGTAGCGGTCCACAGTAGCACGTGAGACCACCTGTAGTTTGGTCTCCTGAAAGCACACCACGCTCACACCCGAGAGCAACACCAACTGATAAATAGCATCACAACGTGCAAGCGAGTTCAGACCACGCACATTCCACATAAGCCACGAGATACTGGGATCCGACATGATGAACTAGAATAGATATGACAGGACTCGACGAACCAACTAGAGCTCAAAGCACCACGACGTCCTCGACCTCATCCACAAGCGGGGCAGCCTCAGGAGTCCAACCAAAGAGAGCAAGGCAGGCCACGATATGTTGTTGTGTCATGGGCTTGGAGAAGAGGTCGATGTAGGCTGCCAGCGCATCCTCACCGATCACCTCACCCTCACGGGCTATGCCCAGACGCGGCATGAGCGCCTTCTGCTGGCGGCTGATCGGAGTACCAGGCGCGAACCTGCCCGCCACGCGAAGGCTACGCCGGACGGCCGAGGGAGGCGTGCGCTTCCGCCTCGCGCGCTTGGGAGCAGGGCGCGGGAGGAGGGCGGTCTTGCGTGCACGACAGCGATCGCGGAAGGAGGCAAGCCGCATGGAGAGATCCGTAGAGAGGGGAGGCTGCCGCGATGCTGCATCACCGACCGGCTCGCAGGTGGCAGGAGCGACATGAGGAGTAGCGCTGCTGGCAGGAGCGACAGGAGAAGTACCAACCACAGACAACGATAGACTTGCCGGCCGATCCACGCCCACACTGGGCTCCACGTCCGAGAGGACAACCGAGAACATGGGCAACTTGTTCGAATCCAGCCCAAAACCGGGTCCCTTGCCAGGCTTTGGAGGCGCAGCCCAGGAATCATCCGAAGCAGGCGAGTCAGGCCGCAGAGAGTCCAGCTCTGGCCCAGAGCAGAGGCCTGGCCCAGGATCATGACCCGCATCCACCAACCTTTGGAGTGAAGGGAAGCTCTCCGAGCGAGATAGCACACGCCCACGCCAGGGACCACGAGTAAAGGATTGGCTGCTGCTGGACCCGGAACCCTCACCCCAGGGATGCTGAATCTGCAGCTTTTGACCGCTTTGCGCTGGGGAGGGCACCACCTCCACGTCGCCCACGTCGTCCAGTAGCGATCCGACGCCCATGACCGCACCTTTGTTGACCGCCACATCAGCCTCCCCATCACCACGCAGAGACGGCCATGGAAGCACGGAAGTGGTGTGACCGAGAGCCACCCGCCGCTCCCTGCCACCACCCCAACGCCGCTGCGAAGCTGCGCCACCAGGAGGATTCGGCAGCCGCTCCGCACGAGGCCCACGCGGTTCTCCCCTGGGGGTTCCGCCATCACCAAAACCGCCGCCGCCGCTGGCGTCACCGCCATCCTCGCCGTCATCCAGACCACCACCACCTGGCGCCGGCCAGTCCAGAGAGGGCATGGTGTCCTCGAGACGAACAAGGTGAACAGTCGCGTTGAACTCCAGAAACGCCACCTCTTCCGGAACCAGAGCTTCGGGCGGTGCTAGAAGATCGTCGTCGTCGTCTCCGTAGAGAAGGGGCTCAGCAAGCCACATCTGCCTGGTGCGCGGCAGGGAAGAGGGGGCGTCCGTCCACGCCGTGACCCTGAAGCGACCCATGTCGGAGCGCGTCGCCGTCTCAACGCCGATTCGCTCGACCCACGCTGTCGGGCCCAAGACAGAGCGCACGGTGGAGATGTTCCATGCAATCGGTGGGATGCCGACGATCTCCATGTGAGCTCTGTAACGAAACGAATGCCTCGTCGCCTGCAGCTGGCGATTCCAGGGGCTGCAGCGAAGGGCAAATCCACGCCCGTCCAATGGGCTAGCATCCGCCACCAGGTCCCGGCGCGCCCTCGAGTCGAAGACGAGGAGGAAGTCCGCCGGCCAGAAGCGATGGACAGAGAGGTGGCCATCCATCTCCGGGAAGCGGGACAGCACCGCCCCAGAGACCGTCTCCACGCTAATGGATCTCCTGGTGCCAGTGACATAGGCCACGAGACTCCATCGCAGCGCCCGCTCGGAGTCCTCGACCTCCGGCGTGCGATAGATGATGCATCGCTCCATCGCCGGCCGTACCGCAGTGACACAGCTTCCATGCACCCCGCCAGGAGGCACCACTGCCGCCTGCGCACGAGCAGCGCGCTCCTGGTCCGCACGCTCCCGCGCCGCAAGCTCGACGGCAGCGCGCTCCCTGGCAATCCGCTCCCGCTCTTTGTCTTCCAGTTCGCGCGCATGGCGCGCGCTTGCATCTTGCTCGCGGGCGGCCAGTTCCTGCGCCGCGCGCTCGCGGCTTGCAGCCTCCACACGCTCGCGCTCCAAGCGCTCGCGCTCACCACGCTCGCGCTCTAGACGCTCGCGCTCGACACGCTCGCGCGCATGCTCCGACGGCCAAAAGGCCTCACCTTTGCCCACATCTCGACCACCAAGGCGCTCGCGCAGCGGCGTGGCGCGCTGGGGCCGCGCAGCCGGAGGAACGCGCTTGCCTAAGCGCTCCCGCACCGGAGTAGAACGTTGCGTCGGCGGCAGCGGCGGCGCACGCCAAGAACCTGACGCCGCCGAGCGGTCCACCGGCGACCTCTCCCGCGGCGGCAGCTGCGCCCTGGACGGGCCTGGCAGCAGCGCCGTGCACTCCCTAGCCACATGATCATCGCCCTTGCACTTCAAACACTTGGTCTTCTTCCAGCACATGCCGGCGACGTGCCCCGGCTCGGCACAGTTGAAGCAGAGGCCGGCCAGGTCCCGCGGCATGCCGTTCGGAATCGTGAACGACGGCAACGGGCCGCCAACACGACCACGCCGCTGCCGCTTCTGGCCGCGGCCATCTGCCTGCCACGCCCCACCAGTAGGCCGCGACGGCGCCTGCGCCTGGTTAACCACCACCAGCGAGGCCAACCGTCGAACGGGTGGCGGGCGAGTACTGGACGCCGCCACCGGAGCCACCACAGGAGCCACCGCCGGCGGAGGGGAGGGAGATCCGTCGCGCACCACGTCGGAGTAGGACCGCGCCGACGAGATCCCCTCCGATTCGTCCTCCTCATCAGCGATGTCGGACCACCGCTTGGACCTGGATCCAGAGGCCATGGCGAGGGCGCCCGACGCGGAGGAGAGCAGGGGGACTAGCTGAGGAGGGGGCGGAGGCAGCAACCGAGGCCGGGGTGGCCGCCGGCGCGGGAGGAGGGGCCCGGAGCCAGGGTGGCTAGCGGCGGCGCCACGCGCAAGAGCCCTAAGCCACGCGCAAGACGCGCTGCAGTTTAAACTTCATTTTCATTATGCTATAACTGGAGTCTCCTAATTATGTTGAGTAGCTGGGAGATTTGGAGGGAACGCAATCGACGCATTTTTCAACACGAGGAGCTTTCAGTTGTAACTTTAGTTCATAGGATTCGAGATGAGGCGACTATTTGGAAGTTGGCTGGGGCTTCCTTCCCCTTTGATCCCGGTTGAGGAGTGTCTCGCCGCGGCTATTTTTCCTTTTTCTTGGTTCTTTTGTAAAACTCTTCTTTCTAATCAATGAATTTAGCAGATCTCCTGCTAACATTCAAAAAAAAGGAGAGTGGTGCAATCTGGATACAACGGTCAGATAAATAAAAGCGCCATGCTAAAAAGATGATTCTATTATGCCATCCTAATCAGAACTAGATTTTCAGAAAAGGAGAGTGGTGCAGTCACGGGAGGCGAAGGTAAAGCGGGTTGATTATATAGACAGATGTACCCACCGCTGGTGTCAATTTTGCTCAGCTAGCCTCATGTTGTGTGGCTGACACCCTTTATCTTTACTATTAAAGCGAAAAGCGGTGTCGGGTGTCACACTTTTAGTTTTCGATTTTGTCCTCAGATAAAACACTAAATTACCCACCAATACCACTAACAAGTCAAAAAACGATTCATTCTATTTTAGTGAACGTCCGAACTCGTTCACGATGACCTCGCTGATGGCTAAGGAAGGGAAGGAGAAGAGGGGCGACCTGAGCGTCTTGTGGATCGACACCACGCGCGCTTCCTAATTCGAGCGAGGCCGCCGCACCCTCGCCCATGTCCCAGTAGCACCGAGGCCGCCCCACGGGCCACGACATGGCGTTGGTCGCCACGGACTGAGCATCGCCGCCGCGACCTTGCTGGACAAAATTAACCAGGTCGCGCACCCCTGCTGCCTCTACCGCGTGGAGATCGATGGAGGGGAGGGAAGGCACCGGCGAGAGGTGGAGCAAGGAGGATAAGATCGAGAGTGGAGGCCGGTTGCTGGAAAGGTGGAGCAGCAACGAGATGGAGATCTAAGGTGGGTCGCCTAGGAGAGGTAGAGGTGATGCCGCGCTCGTACTTTTGCTGCTGCTTGGAGCCATAGCTAATTGTTGTTGCTGCTGCTTGCCGTGGTCGTGGTCTGATACTGTCAGCAGCGATAGATTGAGCGAGAGAGAGAAAGGTTTTGCACCTCCTATGAGAGATTAAATGAGAGATTGGTCTGGCACCATCTTATTTGCGGTTGGTCCTGATACTGATAATTGCCATCTCTGTTTGCCTCGCAAGTGCTCATTGCTTAGCTGCTTTATGATCATTTTAAGGGGAATCTTATTAATTGATTGATGTTGATGATAATTTTATCGATAGAATGGGCTATTCCTTCATGGAATTGATGAACAACCGAAAGACCAATTTATTACAGTATCTGTGTTTAAGGGACTCAGAAGGAGACAGATTTGGTACTTGTAGAAAATCAGTACTCTATATGTGAGTGAGCTACAGAGATGGGGATTTGCCGTCTTCATCAAAATGTTCGTGCAAACTTAAGCGGGGATTATTAGAGTGTTGACTAACTAAGCATATAGACAGTAAGATTTGGGGCATGGTGTTTTGGCTCATAGGAGCAAATCTACTAATTATAAAAATGTATTTGAAATATATTTTTAAATGTTTAAAAATTTATATAATTTTTTTAGATATACATCTGAATTATCTATGTTCATCCACCAAAGTTTCATGGAGAAAAAACATTTCTTATGGCTTATGTAAAAAGGACAAAAAGATCACGTAAATAGCAATTTTGCAGCTCTAGAAATTATCTTTTTCACATAGGCCACAAAAAATGTCTTTTTTTTCTCGCAAAACTTGGCGAGTGAACATAAAGTATCTAGATGTTTACCAATAATCTTTTTTGACATTTTTTTTTATAAAAAATGGCAGTGGGTGCATCTACACGAGTGAGCCAAAGTGCATTTCCGGTAAGATTTGCCATTTCCATCGGACATAATCTAAGGGTATCAAGAATGAGGTGCCATAGAGGGCAAGTTTACGAGAGATTCTCGGGTTCTAAAAAACATCTTCAATTGGGACACCACACTTAATGTGCACGAGGTTGCCATAAATATCGATTAGATGGTGTCGCCGTGTGTTCCCCCCACGTGGCCATCGACATGGTTGCCTCGGGAACCGCCGCTCTCTTCATGGCGTTGACCTACCTTCCTATCGGGGTCATAAAATAGTTTGACCCGGTGATGCGTCGCTAGCATGCGGGCCCGACCGGTCTGACCCGACTTACCGCGGGCTACTGGCGCTCCCGAGAGGATCCTGCCCGCGCTGACTCATTTATTGTGGCCGCGGGTGCGTGCCATATTGTTGATTACATATATATAGCTTCAAACTTATAACAATTACTTCAATTATCTTCTATCTGAGATCTTCTGAAAAAGAATTTCAGTCTATAACTTCGCCCTTGTTTATTTATGAGATTTACGCTTGAGATCCTTCTAAACAATTTGGTAGAACAACATTAGAAATTGTATGATTCTACAATCAAAAGTGTACACATATAGTAAAGCAGATGCCTATCACTCATAGATGGAGTGGGCGAGACAGACTTGTGCCTTGTCCACGAGGCGGAGCGTGAACCTGGAGACAAAGAGGGGAGCGTCGGAGACGTATGTGTGGTTGACGAACTCGGAGTGGAGGAACCAGGAGAGGATGGGACCCTCGGTGGTGAGCCCGGTCAGCTCGATACCGGTGTGGTCGGCGATGTGGAAGACCTGCGTACGCTAAACTCATTGGCGAACTCCTTTGAGGCGGGGAGGACGACATCGGTGGTAGAGCCGAGGCGGACACTAGCCAATGAATGCGGGATGGCAGACTAGCGGTAGCTGCGGCCGCGGATCTGGTGGGCGGGGGAGACGAGATCTGCCCCTACGCCCTCATGCTTGGTCGCCTTGCTTGCCACGACCCTCCACCTCCCGCAAGTGCCTACTGATCTGTGGTGCCTCATCGAGCTCTTCAACAATGGGAATCGATGACAACCGGTGGAGAAGAGTAGGGCATGGCACCAACGTGAGCTAATGGAGGCAGCGTGGGTGAGGTAATAGAGGCAGCAACGATTTGGTCATCCATGACAACGACTAGGACGCAAGGGAGCGAGTAGGCCAGTCGCCAGTGGTCAGGAGGCAAGAGGAAGCGGCGCTTGACGATGACCAGGCGAGAGAGAAGGAGCTAGAGATTAGGAGGAGAGGATGCGTGGTGTACGTACGGTCAGGGGCCTTAGTGGTGTTAAGGACCATTTAATAATTTTGAAGCTCTTTTTTTTGCAAAGAATGATTGAATGTTCTAAAATATATTAAGGTGTACTTTTTTATCCTCGGTTGTCAATGTTACATTACTGCTATCTATGTTTTAAAATATAAGTCTTTTAAAAATCTGATTTAGCTTTCTATAGAGGCTCATATTTTCGGAATGAAGGTAATAGAATATTTGCAATTGTACTATTGTATATTCATCTACTAGGAATAATGCACAAGTGTGGTGATGTGAGTAACTGTCTGAATGCATAAGGTGTAGATCAAACTTGTGAACTGCTATCATGCACAATGTCCTATCATCCAGTACATAAGACATAATTAAATGCGAGATATCAAAGGAATATAGACGCGGCAACGCGCGGGCATTTAGCTAGTATGTCACAAAAAGCTAGGAGTGCTACTTCGAATCTTGAAAAAAGCACTGCTCAGCGTGCTCGAATCACTGTCAGTGTTATGCATGGGAATCTTGCATTGATGTAGGGCCTGCTTACTTTTTGTCAAAAGCTCAGCCAAGGCCTCACTCAATACCGTCATGTTGCCGTTAGCTTGCTGTTTGAGATCGCCATAATCCAACGGCTTCTATAGTAGGGGCAGCTATACCCCTTTCTAGGAAATCCCCACTCATATATATATATATAGAGAGAGAGAGTGTGTGTGTGTGTCTAGAGAGTTGTTACGTAAGAAAGCTTTTGTCTATATATATATATATATATATATATATATATATATATATATATATAGAAACTCTATTAGACCCCCTGGGTGCAGAATAAGTAATTCTGCACCCGGGTCCAACGACCGAGCCGAACCAACAGCGCTACGCAAACCTGGTGCGGCCCAACCCAGCCTCTCGCCACCCAATTATTGTTTCTTTTTATTTTTATATCCACGGTTTCCTTAATTTCCACGGTCGTGGGAGGTGGTCCATTACGCCTCGTGAATTTCGGACGGTTTTAGGAGTGGCGAAAGGGATCTCGTTGTAACGAGGAGCTCACCGGTGAAGCTGGCTTCCGGCGATCCGTGGCGTCGATAAATCCGGTGGTTTCGAGGGAGAGGATGAGGCGGATGCCGGCCAGGTTGTCCTGCATCGGACACGGAGGCAGGGGATTCGCCGACGAGGCTCAGCTCAGGTACAACAAGGCGGCGCCACGGAAGGCGTTGCAAGCAGCGATAAGGGACATCACCAATCTCCGGGCCATCGGCTTCGTCGCTGGCGACGCGGGCAAGGAAAAGATCCTCTCGGTGATACCTCTCCCTCCCTCCTCATCCACTGATTTTGTGGTTCTGTTGGCCTTTTTTCTTCGGATTAATCGCGAGCGTGGTGTGCAGCGGTTGGTTTGGAATCTTGACGAGCTGCGAGTGACTTCAGCCTGGGATTGTGGCGGTCTGCGGGGGACTGCAGATGGGGCCTGCGACGGGGGCGGGTGACTGCAAGTTGGGATGACGGCATCGGGTGTCCTCGGTGGTGAGTGGCAGCCGGCATCTGCACTGCTGCGGGGAAACTGCTCGTAGCATTGTTGCTCTTCAATCTGTGATATATTGTTGTGTTGCAGTACATGGATCCGTTAGTGTGTTCCTAGCTTCCACTGTTTATTATATACTTCTAGTTTGCCATAGCTGCTCGTAGTATAACCTGCTTATCCATCTGTAATTTATTCTTGTGTCACAGTACTCATGGAGATTGATTTGCTTCTGCTAGTGTATTTTCCCATGGTGATTTCGTTAGGTATCAGCACCATCTTCCTCATAATTTAACTGTTGTGTTTCTCCGTTTACACTAGACAGTACTAATATATTTACATGATGCTTTTCTTTGCATGCTTCTTATACATCGATTAATGCTGTTGATTTTGTCATTGATTCAAATATGGTGCAAGTCCCTGAAGAAAGTTAGCTGTATAATTACTTTGTCATTGCACATACTCAAGGAATTAAATTGATCAGAAATTGTATGCTATTCTTGAAGAAAGTAATCTGTATAATTACTTAGTCACTTCAGGAAAAGTATGGTGGTAGTTTCCTTTTCTGGTCATTTTTTATTCAGAACTAGCAATGAGGCAAAACATGCCGCCGGTAATTATGTCCTTTCTTGAAGATGACATAGTAGTACAAACCCACCAATTGGTGTGTTTAGGTTTAGCTTTCACAAATGGATTCACACCGTAATGGATAGTTCTAATTACCCAATTATTTTCCATGGATTTGGAACAGAATCCTTCCCAGTATGCAATGATTTCCCTCTCAGGTCTTCTTTTGTTAGCAGTAAGGATTATCCAGGAATTGGTTGCTAGCAATGATTCATATTATTTTGACCTGCTAATAAGGCATCAAGGTACAACTGTCTTGCTATTCATATTTCTTTCTTCGCCGATTTTCTTTTAAAGGAATTATCCCCTTTCATAAGCTGTAGAGTGGGCAATAAAAAAATTAATTGTTGACATAAGTAAAAATAGTGAAGTGTATTACTTCGTCTAATGAAAATAATATTACTGAAAGACATGTATACATTGTTTGCTATAAATTTCCTATGGAGTTCAGTTGGATCATTTTTTTTCTTGCAGGGAGGTTAGCCAGTATTTAAATTAACCAATCCAACATTTTTCACTTACCTATAGACCATTTTAGACTTTTTCCGAGATCTTAGGGGGGTGGGGGCAGGGGGAGATTCCAGGTCGATCTAGCCAATCGTCTAGGATTAGGTCCTGTGTGCTTCAATCAAGCTGCCATAATTATCTTATCCCCTTTTTACATTGCTTGTAAAATTTTCCTTTTCCCAATGGTGGGTTGTTTAGGAGCTATCCACTCCCTGCAGCTTCTGGACCTATTCAAGCTAGGAGCGAAAGAGGCGAACGGTTCCAAAAGCGAGCGGCGGGGCTACATACTAACAATCACCAAAGATGCCCGTAATATAAATTCAGCTGTAGTTGGTCTTCAGAAATAGGTATATGTGAAAATAAATAATTCTGTTTGTCGGCATATCCTTCTACCAATTATATGGCCGTTGCGCTTGTGGTTTGCTAGCTGGCAATACTTCTAATCATGCGATCCCAAAATATAATAAATACATCGAGACTTTATGACTGAAACAAAATCCTATTTGTCAAGATCCCAATTTTTGCTGGGGCTTCCAGATTTAACCTCTGCTTTGGCACATTCTAGAAACAAACACAGGTTAATTTTTCTTTGGTTGTTCAAACATACTTTTACATAACTCCTTTATGATTTCTAGATTGTATATATCACTGACATTGCCCTATGGTCATGTGACCTGAAATTGTCACTTGCAGGTTTCCATGTCTATGTTGCTTGGATGTCCTGCCTTCCAAACTGCAAGAAATGTGGGGGTTAGCTTGAGGGGTATGTATGAGGTACTAGCATGTGTAGTTTTTGTGATCGTGTCATGTAACTTGTCTCTACTCACGTAAGCCCATAGCGGGACTTCAGCCCTCAGCAAGGCCAGACAGTTACCCTGGATCTGACCAGAATCCCCCGTTTTAAGTTATAGAACGTTTAGTCGTTTAGAGTAGCTACTCACCAGTTTCAGTGGGCAAAAATCCATTGGCTAGGACCCTTTGTAGTTTCCCCAGGCTATCTAGTCCTGCTGGCTCCACCACTGCGTAAGTTTATTACATCATACGGTAATTTTTTTACATCATGAGTTTGCCACCTAGGAAATATAGTTTCATGTTCAAGCGGTAAAACTATTGCCTAGGTACTTAAGTATATTACATCAGATGACCAATTTTTTTACATCAAAGCTCTTTTTGGTTGGATAGATAATTAAATATTGCAATCGTCTGGTTTATAGTTGTGATGCACCAATAAGTTGTCTAGAGATTTGTATATTGTTCGTGTCAATGGTTAATGTGTGTGTGGGAGCTGATATATTGCAGTCCTATTTCTGTTGGTCTCGTGTGGCCCGAGGTAAGCTCAAGTATCAATCCAATAGTTCATGTTGTGTTTCTATGTTTCATTTTGGGGTTTTGCCCGTAATTACATCATGATTTTGATATTAGTTTCAGTTAATATTTTTCTTATTGGTTGTGTAAGCGATCTGATCTTGTGATGACATCTATCGAATTGCTAGGTTGACAGTGGGAAGCACATAGACAGCACCAGCGGCTCGCCTTACAACATGTCCTCGTCGGACAGGTGTTGGAGATGCAGTGCAGTGGTCGATACGGGAGCTCCCGTCCACGCCGATGGCCTCAAGCCACCAATGGAAGTGGAGCTTGGGCTCTTTATGGTGACTCTTACAGCTGCGCCTGTGTACTTCTAGGGGTATCTAAGTTATGGGAGTAATCAGTGGTGATTGATGGGAAGTAAATTGTAATTACTGGCTCTAAAATCCTTCTTTTGAAATGCCAGAAATTTGTGGGATCTGGGTAAAATTATGGTGTTGCGATGGAATTCTTACGTTCCGAATATGATTATGTTTGCTCAAATATGATTTTGCCTTTTCCCAACAACTAATTATACCAGCTTATTTTTTGGTTGCGATGTAAATTTGTGTTTTTGTGATTTGGGCTTCACATGCGTAGCTCGTGGTATAAAGTTTGTCGCACGTATAAAAAGTTAAGTCAGATTACCTCCCATGCATCATCTCCCATGATGTAAAGTTACACTGAACATATAAAACATTACATCACATGAGCTGTGCGGGATGGACTCCCATCGTGGATTCGGTTAGCATGCCATAAAATTACCTCACATGCATAACGGTTGAGACGATCGGCAGAATGGATTCAGCGGCCGAATGCGGAACGGTGCGGCTCGCTGGTTGGGTCCGGGTGCAGAATAATATTCTGCACCCAGGGTGTCAAATAGCGCGACTCTATATATATATATATATATATCAATATGAATTTGCTACCACCGGTGGTAGCTACGCACCATTAGACACCCGTTGGATCAGCCCTATAGAACAATCTACACCGCGCACCTACTTAACAGAGGAAAACTATTGTAACGGCCGTTACTTTAGCTACTGGCCCGACTGCCCGACCACACTCCGAACGGCTTCCACCCACCCCCTCCACTCCACCAGGATACCCACCCAATCCATTCACCACGCACGCGCAACATCTGCCGCCGCCGGAAGCTTCACACCAGGTGGCTGCACAGGCCGCCGCCATAGAGGGTTGGCACGCATGCGGTGGCGAAGGCCCGCCGCGCGGGATGGAGAGGCCACGCCGGTGGAGGGGTGAAATAGAGCAGGCGGCGTGCGGCAGGTGATTATGCCATAGCCACGGCTCCTCCCCTGATGCCGACAATCCACTGGATCCACCGGTAGCTGGGGCGGCTAGGGCGGTGGTGCAGCGGCTCGTGAACCCACCTACCCAGCGCTCGGCTCCGACCACAGCCGGCCACGGCTGTCCAAGCACCACGCGCCGCTCCTAACGCCACCACTGTAAGAAATTTAGGGTTTGCGGTTGTAATATCCCAGGATTAGAGGTCATAAATTAGAGACAACAGATGTGTGCATTGCATTTCATGCATAGAAAATCCGGGTAATTTTCGCGCGTTTAAATAAAACATATCAAAGTGATTGGAGTTTCACTTGAGTTGATGGAATTGAAGTAGCTCATCAACTAGAGCGCGATAAACTTCAATATGACCTTTGTTAAAATCCTTGTTTTTGGGAAGTGATAGTTACAACAACTAAAAGAGAGTTAAGTGAGGTAAAACTAAAATGCTTGACACACCATTTTAGAACCAAATATACATTCATACCAAGATTATCATGGTATTATATAAACCCTACTTCTTTCATGCTAAAGAAGTTAACACAAGTCTATTTCTTAAATCATGATCTGTTCTATATTCTTATGTCCTAATCTAGTGAGTCCAATTATGAGAAGTGGAGAAGTTAACTCAATGTTAGTTTGACCATAAGAATTGCCTTAGCTATAGGTGAGATAACTTAAAAACATTAGAGCCATTCCTATAAAGGCCAATTAGGAGACTTTAGACACTACCCAAATTCTAATTAGGATCAGTCATTTGATATAGGGGAGATCACACCATAAACCCTAATTTGATCTATACTAGAACCATCTCTAGGAAGTAACCAAAACCCAGACTTGTGGAATTATGAAGAGGTAGTAGCTCCATTGTGAATAACACCAAGAGGGAGATTATATTCTCAATCTCAGAAGGTTGATACAACCTAGAATAAATCCTTGATAATGGGAGTTGATGAAGGAAATAGTATGATCATGCCAGGTATATGATTATGCCTGTTGAGGAAGATAATTAGGTTAGATATGAAACCCAGCATGATAAGCAGATATCATCCTGAAACCAAGTGTGGAGTAGGAGTACAACTTATAAATATCTCACATAGGAGATATCCAACATATGAAAACTAAATGGAAATCTTGATCTGTGCACAAGTTTCCATTAATTAAAGTAGTTAGACATAGGTGGTGGAGATCACAAGCCTAAAACCCTAGATTCATAATTAGGCTAAAGCTTATACCTCATTGATCAAACCTAGGGGGTGACAATTACCTTTCTGAATCAGAGTGATACCATTTCCTCTGATTCCACATCATTTTGTCCACTCATTTGGAAGCCAATCCAAAGCATCTAATCCCACTGATGCAGTACTTGTGATCTTAAGCAAACCATACACATCTTGTCAAACCTTTAACCAAACCATTGTTTCTAAGCAATAACACTGTTAATAGGAGTCCAATCCATTATCTAGTAAACCACTTAACCTCTTGTTAGGTTTGTGGACCTTAGATAAAAAGATCTTCATTATAAATAAAAGAGGTAGTTTATAATTTTAAGTAATGCATAAACAAAATAATTAATGCCATTGGAATAACTCCAGATAACAATTCCATGACTTTGAGTAGCAAAATACTAGTAAGTATAGAATCATGCCTTTCACATTTCATTAATAGGAAGCCAATTGTGGTTAAACATTATTCCTTTGTTTCTTTATGAGATATGGTGCAAGATAATATTGCTACACATAACCACCTGTAATCCAAATCTAGCAAACTATTTCAAAAACTCCACAAAAGCTAATTGGAAACATCCCATTAAGATTCTCACTCAAACACCAATGTTGTGTCTATTATTTTATGTGCAAGTACACATGTAAAATTTGTATAATATTGTGTTTTGGATCAGTAGTATCATATTCATATTTGATAGGTTATATCAAACTCAAAATCCTGCAAATGAATAGCTAGTTTAAAACCTGCAAAGCAAAATAGCAAATACAAGTTATAATTCAAAATAGAAAACAAGTAATAAAAAGAAATGAATCAGAAGAAAAAATAAAGGGAAGCACTTACCTGGCCGCAGCCCATCTGGCCGAAGATCAAGCCGGCCCAACACCCAACCCGCAGCCCAGCCAACTTACCGTTTCGATCATCTTCAACCTCAGGACGAGAAGCAGCTCGGTGGAGCACTCCCAGGCGCCCGATTCGCCGCCGCCTCGTGGACGCACCCGATGAAGGCCACCGCCCTCAGTGGTCTATAAAGGTTGCACCGTCGCAGTGGATAAGTCCTAGGAGCCGTAGTTCTTCCTCTTCCCCAAGATTTCTTGCAGTAACTGAAACCCTAGCCCGGCCATGCCCCGTCGCCGTCAATTGAAGCCAACCGGAGTCATGCCGAGGAGCCCCATAGCTTCGCCGTGGTTTTCTCCGTCTCCCCGTCAAGCCAATCGATCTGGGAAGCTCCCAGTCGACGCCGACGAGCTCAGCAAGCTGCAGCCCGGCCACCGCCGATCTCCTTCTCCCGACCATCTCCGGCTTCGCCGACGAGCTCTACAGCTTCGTGGTGAGCTCCTGATTCCTCCAATGCATTCCATCTCCTCCAACTCGTTCGGTAGCAGCCTCCACACCGATCACCTGCACGCACCGCCGCTCGGGCACGCCGCCGGCGTGGTTTCGATGACCAAATCAGAGCGGCGCTGGTACCCTCGTACTCGCCTTGATCTCCTGAACCTTTTCTGACTAGTCTCGTTTGCTAATTCGTGCTAAATCATCGAATTTGCAAATCATCTGTGAGTTCCTGGAGCTGGTCAATGATTTTGACTTGGTCTGCCCTCGTGGCAGGTGACGTGGCCCTAGGCCCACTAGTCAGTGACTCTGGCTAGTATCTGTGTAGGTACCAAACGATTTCTCTGTTTACTAAAAATTCCAGAAAATTGCTGAAACTTTACAAATTCATATCTGATGCATTTCAATTCAGAAAAATACAAACAATATATCAAAATGCTCAGAAAAACATAATCTATTGGTTTAACTTATAATATTGCATACGTGTGTGAAATAATTTTGAACCAAATTTAAAAACTTGATTAAGTAGTATTTGAACTTTGAATTTAAATCCAACAAAAATAATTTAAACAAAGTTTTCAAATACCAAATAAAATCTTAACAACTTTAAGGATGTTATTTCAATCATTACTGCTCTATTTGAAATCATTAATTATGATACTTTACTATTAGGATATCAAACCTTAAAATAATTTTTCCTAAAAACAAATCTCAAATGGTAAATCTGGGAAAAACCATAAAATGGAATAAGAAGTGTTTCCTAAATCTAATATTACTATTTCAACAATTGTTTCATTAAGAGAAAATCTAAACCATTTTAAAATCCTTAATCAATTAAAATTTGGATTCTAAACCTGAAAATCTAGGAACTTAAATAATTAAGCTTTCCTAGTTATTTTTGAACAAAACTTGAAACCAAAAATAAAACTATAGTGCTAAAACTTATTAAGCTATATGTCCTTCAAAAGTTATTCTTTTGAGGTACATATAACTTAAGCACCTACTATTACTGTTAGTACTAAAACTATTAACTACTCTAGTGTGCTAATTAGCCATATTTTCTAATTCAACTTTGAGTGGTTAGTTTAATACTCTATTTCAATATGGTACACTTTAGTCAACTAACTATATGCAACACCTTCGTTGCAACTTAAAAACTATTACCCATCTGACATCACCTAATCACCATTTTCCTAAGTAATAAAAATATCCATTTAGGATTGTGTTCTTCAAAAGTAATTCTTTTTAAGAACAAACCAAATAAGCATCACACCCATTCTTGTCTAGAGACAAGTAATAACCTTTGCATGTTAAGAATTTTACCAACTCTAGAATCAACCTTAAACTATTTACCTGAGCACTACTGGCTCATGACTAATTATTTGAGTATCGATATTTGTTATAAGAATGTTTCCAACTAAGAAAGAACCATATATTGTAAGAGCAATAAAAGTTGCTATGTATAATCAGGTCCAACTAATACCACATAAGTAACAAATGTATCTTAATTAGATAACTTGTTATGTTCCATCTATTAACTACTTTGTGAGTAATAGATAAATATAATCAATCCTAGAACACCAACTCTTATTTGTAGTACTTCTAATCATTTAGAAACATGTTCTTTAAAAGTTATTCTTTTAGGTTATATAACAAGTAAACACTACAATGCCCTTGTTAAGTAATTATGTGCTACCACCTTGTTATGCTTCACCATCCTAGGTGAATAACATTTCCGTGCTTCACTAAAATCCTCTTAACATTGAATGTAACTTAGTCTGTTCTCTTGGTATGCTCATCTACTAACTATTATCTGGTTATGAAGGAATCATGCTAAACCTAGAACACTAAACCTTAGGTGTAGTGTTTCTAATCAATAATAAACATGTTCTTCAAATGTTATTCTTTTAAAAGACATTGAAAGTAAGTAACAAACTAGTCCATTAAGTTTGAACTTATATAACCCTATTTGGTATTAAGATTGTTGTCAACCCGTATACTAACGGGGTATTCTTATCAAATAAGAAATATTTCAGCTTTGCTTGTCAATACCCAACTACTTGATTGCTAATAATATGATACCACTTAAAAGTGTTACTTTTAAGTCTTCACCTATTGCTATACCTATCTTTTGCAATAACTCTGGTTTGAAGCTTTATTCTACTGCTTTTGAAGAATTGTCAGTTAACCTAAAACCCTTAACAACCTTGTGTGTGTCTTTGAACTTAAAAGTGCAACACATCACAAGAATTCACCACAACTCAATATTAGCAAATCATCGAGGTTAGGATACGCGTAGAGCGATGCATAGCATATAATTTGCATATCATGCTGCAGTTCTTTTAACATCATCTTTACCAGATGATGGAGCTATTTCAGTATTTGGATTTCCTACGTATCGAAGACCTTGACTTGCATAATCTTGCAGTCAAAAAGGCAAGTTTATCTTGCTCATATCTCTTGATTGCACTGGTTTGGAAACTACTTGCAAAGTATTGACTTCAAACTCTAACATTTCAAAAAAGATGGAAAATCTATTTTTTATAAGTAATATGACTAGTGGTTATCGACCAGTGGTGATAACCTAGGAAGGCTGGCAGGTGGAACCACGGTAAGATTGTGGTGGTGGAGGTTCCACTTGCACGGAAAGTAAACCTAGGATTAACAACCAATGCCACAGTTATTCTAGCGCCGTAAAAACCGTGTCATCCAAGAGACTTGGAATGGGACGGGAAAGTCAGCTGTATCTTCTCTCGTTCGCATGTCAACGGACACTCAGCTACCGTTCGCCGTATGTCTTGCGAGAATACGTGCACATGGGTGGGACCCCTTAGTGCCCACGGCCACTGGTGTCTATGATGGTCCGCAAGGGACGCCTAGGTACTTCATCGTTGGGGGTGAATATCAGGGGCACAATCTGCTTGCGTGAATTGGGTGGGCATGCGTTGTGCGGAGAAGGCAGTGATTGGCTTGGATCAATGATTGGGCCCCACATCAAGGAATTGTGGACGGGAAAGATCGCCCGGTTGTGCAGCAAGGCTTTGATCTCTCTTGGAAGGACGCACCTCTGCAGAGTGTAAAAAGATGTGACATGTTACCCCATGTTCCGGGAAGGAGCTGCGAACGCCGCAGGAAAGGTGCTCTCAAGGCACTACCCCTGTGTTGGCTGTTGGGCATAGTTTTCTAAAGTAAAAGCAATCTTTCAAGAAAACCTTGATAAAACCTTGCATTGGCCTACGACTCTTTTGGGTCCATGGCTGTAGTTAGTGCATATCACACAACTTCTTTCTAAAGAAACTTGCTGGGTAACGCTCGTTACTCACCCCAATCTCTTAAACCCTTGCTAGACTATGAAGCATTAGATTGAAGGCAACTCAAGGAGGCAACCTCAAGACATTAAAGTTGAAGAGAAAGCATTCTACCAACATCATGATTATCAGCGGAGCATACAATTGCTTGAAGCTTGAAGAAAAACTAGAATATGGTTAGAAAGGAACCAGTTTCCTAATCCTAGAACCTAGTAGTTAGAGTATTCTGTAGTTGATTAGTAAGCCAACTGCATTAGTTGTAGTTTAGTTTAGTCTTACTTGATTATTTCTCGTTTGTAGTCGCCAGGACTAAACCTCTACCTATTGAGGAGGTTCTGAAGATCTTTTGTATGCTGAAAATTGTAATCCTATAATCATACCGTGGACCTGCGATGTTTCTGTTGTACCACTCTGATGGATGTAATACTAGTGAGACGGTGTTTCATTAGTATTATGTCAATGACTTGCATACTACACATGCAGTGGTATGCTGGGTCACCGCAGCGGTCTATCCCGTATTCCTCTGCGCTTATCCGTGGTGCCGCTCACAAATCGCATATATGAGGCTAGGGGATATGGACCTTCTTATACTGTCTTTCCAAAGAGTTCACCTCTTATACAGATACAAGATTCCTAGTCTGTAACTAGTTTTCCGGGATACAGTCCAGATCAAACTACCAACCACGATATAATTTGTCTATTAACAGACTTTACCCGTTCGTCCCCAGAACACGCTGAAAGGACACAGATGTCGCCTAGAGGGGGGGGGTGAATAGGCGATATCAAATTTTACGAATGGCTTGAACAAAAGCAGAATTAAACTAGCGTTTATTTTGCCAAGCACACAAAACCTAAATAAACTAGGCTCACCTATGTGCACCAATAACTTATGCTAAGCAATACAAGCAACAAGGTGATAGCAAGATATATGACTTCAAGCACGAAGGCTATCACAATGTAAAGTGCATAAGTAAAGAGCTCGGGTATAGGAATAACCGAGACACGTGGAGACGATGATGTATTCCCGAGTTCCTCCCTTGAAAGGGAGTACGTCTCTGATACGTCTCAAACGTATCTATAATTTTTGATGCTCCATGCTTGTTTTTACACCATTTGCCTTGGGTGATCCACTTAAGGGAAACTTGCTGCTGCTCTACAAACCTCTGCACTTGGAGGCCCAACACTGTCTACAAGAATAGAAGCGTGCGTAGACATCAAGCTCTTTTCTGGCGCCGTTGCCGGGGAGGTAAGGTAAAAGGTACTCACATTCTTTGGTTACTAAGTCTTTTAGTTGCTGGTGAGTGCTCGGAGTTATTTCCTTTAGATTCTGCAATTACATCTTTTTGTTTCTTGTTTTTATTTTTCACTAGTTAGGCTTAATTGAAAACAAAGAGTTCTTTAGTCTTTTTCCTGAGTTTAGATATGAAGTGTTTGAAGAGAAAATTGAAAAACCTTTGGAGCTTAATTCGCATGCTAATAGTTTTGTTAGTATGAATTCTTTGAACACTGTTTTAGAAAAGTCTAAGCTTGGGGAAGCTGGTTTTATTAAGCATGATATTTTTAGTTCCCCAGCTTTAGTGGAGAAAGTTTGCTCTGATAATATTTTATCTCCCATATGTGATGTTCCTTCTTATGATGATATGTTTGAAGAATATGCTTTGCGAAATAGCTGTTCTTTAGCTTGTGATGATACTAAACCTCTAGTTTATGATGGTTATGATGATGGGTATAATATTTTCAGTTCACCTACTTTTGAGGAGAAAATTAGTTATGATTACAATATGCCTCCTATTTATGATAATTATGGTGATGAGAATGATTATTCTGTTGAATCTGCTCCTATTACTATTGTTCCTGTGGTGAGTATTAATTCTTTTATGCATGTGGCTCATGATAGGGATGCTTTATGTGATAGTTATATTGTTAGTTCTATTCATGATGCTACTGAAAGTTATTATGAGAGAGGGAAACATGGTTTGATGGATCTCAACAATATTAAGTTTCCCCTCTTTATGTTGCAAATCTTGAAGTGGCACTTGCTTTATCTATCCATGCTTGCTACTATGTGCCTCGTTGATTTATTTTCTTACAAGATTCCTATGCATAGGAAGTGGTTTAGATTTAAATGTCTTTCATATCTGCCTTTTGATGCTCTCTATTGCTTTAAGTTCCTATATGGCGCCTTTGCCTCAAGCTCTTATATGGCGCCCACATGAGCATCTTTGCAAATTACTGCGCCTAGCTCAAAGGCGTTAAAGAAAAGCACTCTTGGGAGATAACCCAATGTTTTTATTTTCAGTACTTGTTCTTTTATTTGAGTCTTGGAAGTTATTACTACTGTAATAACCGCTCCTTATCCTTTTTATTTCATTGTTGTGCCAAGAGGAGCCTCTAATTTGAGTGAGGTAAGATTTGGGGATGTTGCTGTCCTGAAACAGTTTTCGGTGCTGCACCGTAAAAATTCGTATAAATTCTCTGTATATCTTTTGGACCTGCGATTTCTTGTGCATATGCCCCAGGTTATATTAAAACTTTTATTAGTTGAACACTTTTTTATTTGAGCAACAGAAAACCCCTCAAAAATTCGGCCTTTGTCAGCTGTTCTGTTTTGACAGATTTCTGCCAATATTTGTGTTTGCCACTTTATCGCTTTCTTTTGAGTTCTTTTGATCACGGAACTTTTGGGGAGGTTGCTACAGTAGTATTTGCTATATGTGTGGTGGTTTTGGGTTGAAACCTGAAGCAAAAAGGGTTGATTCCATGTTATGCTTAAACTAATGTTGCTGATAGATTTGTGTTTAGTTTTGTATGAAGGAAGTTTTCAAGTGTAGGGATTGGAGAATGATGAGATGAGATGAAGAATGGACAAAAGCTCAAGCTTGGGGATACCCATGCATCACCCCAAGAAATATCCAAGAAGTACAAGCGTCAAAGCTTAGGGATGCCCCCGAGGCACCCCTTCTTCATCGGCAAAAATCAGGTCACCTTTCAAGACACTATATTTTTATTGCTTCATGCACTATGTGTTTTTCTTGGAGCATCAGTTGTTTTAGTTTTCAGTATTAGTTTAGTTTAGTTTGCTGCAATAAATGGTTAGATCACATCATGTTTCTTTTGGAGGAGATGAACTCGCTTTTCATTTGCCAAGAACACTCCGTTTTCACTCTTATCGTTCATCGAGTGTTCTTCTTTTTCTGCTACTGCTTTTGGTTTTCATTTTCGCCTTGATTTGCGTTCAGAACTTGTCATATATTTTCATCAAGGTGTATTTTTGCCTCTGATCTTTATAGGTTTTCATCAAAAGAGGTGTCTATAAAAAGTTTGAATGGTGTTGGAAAAGAGAAAAAGCTTTATGCAAAAAAAAGTGGTACAAAAAGGAGCTTGTGTAGACTGCGGCCTAGGCTTTTGCATGTCGTGCTTGATGTCTTTTTGATAGTATGCTTAGTGATTTTTGCTGTAGCATGACTTGTCTCAAATAACTGAGATTGCTTAATGAGCCTTTGAAAAAATCATGCGTTGTTTTTATCGTTTGGAAGCATTATTTTGGTTTTCTCCTTGATGCTTTATTTGGGTTGACTTGGCGCATGCTCACACATGTTAGACTCTTCTAAAGTCGCCAATAGCCTCTATGATCATTTAGTTTTTGACTTTTGATGCCATCTTATGCTTCTTTTAATGTTGCTTTGTCGCTTTGCATGATTATGGCCATTATTGCTCTCTTAGTTGGTCGCTCCCAGTCTTTTGCTAGCCCTCATTTTGTACTGAGTATGAGCTCTACTCGTGCATCCAACTCCTAAAAACCAAGTTTGCCATTGTGTCCACTATAAATTCCTATGCATGGTATTTGTAAGCCATTCCAAGTAAATTTTCATGTGCTACCTTTCAAAAAACCTTCAAAATACTTCTCATTTTGTGATACTGTTTTTAGCTCATGGGGACGTAGTGGTCGGATTTGCTATCCTCCATATTGCTTATTCCAAAAAGAAAAAAAAAGAGAAAAAAGAAAGAAAAAAAGGCACTCCTCCATGGTATGTGAATGTTGGTGGGCACCCGATGGAATCGGTTAGCCATGGTTTGTGAAAGGAAAAAAGGTGGGGAGGAGTGCCAAGCTTTATAAAAGAGCACAAAAGTGCCAATCTCTCTCTCAAAAACTTGCTTCATTTTTGTATGGAAGATAGTAAGAACCCCATTGCCAGTCGTTGACAAAGACAACCACCTCTCAAAACCAATTTTTATCTGTCTGTTTTACAAATGAAAAGCTCTAGCACATGTTTAATCACTGCTTCCCTCTGCGAAGGGCCTTTCTTTTACTTTTATGTTGAGTCACCACCTTCTTTCTTTATGCACCATAAGAGAGCAAAGTTGTCATTCTTAGTGTGATATGCATTGTCCCAAAGTTCATTGATTGATTCATATTGCTGGTTTCACTTGTTCTTAAATTATTTGTACCTAGTCGCCCTCTTAAACTTGAAGGTGTCCTATGCATTTATGTTTTGCTCTCTTTGAAGGACAAGCTGAAAACCATTTGTATGTTTTTCCTTATGATTTGAACACACGTTTGACTTTCATTGTTTCATTATTCATGATCTTTTGTTTGTGTTCATTTTCATGTTTATAACATGGTTGCTAAGTTTCTATTGTCAAGATTATATCTTTCATGCCCATGTTTTAAGTTCTTTGATCTCAGCTCACAATGCTTACATATATGATCAAGATTGTGTAGGTGCATGTCACCTCAAAAATTATTTCTTTTTGTTATCACTTACCTACTCGAGGACGAGCAGGAGTTAAGCTTGGGGATGCTTGATACGTCTCAAACGTATCTATAATTTTTGATGCTCCATGCTTGTTTTTACACCATTTGCCTTGTGTTTCGTTACACTTCGTGGCATTTTTATGCGATTTCCTGGAACTAACCTATTGACAAGATGCCACAGTGCCAGTTCCCTATTTTCTGCTGTTTTTGTGTTTCAGAAGTGATACACAGGAAATATTCTCAGAATTGGACGAAACCAAAGCCAGAAGTCTTATTTTTCCCGGGAGCATCCAGACATCCGAAGAGAGGAAGGAGAGGGGCCACAGGCCACCCTCACACAGGGCTGGCGCGGCCCAGGCCCTGGCCGCGCCACCCTAGTGTGAGGAGGCCTGGGGCCACCCCTGACATCGCCCCTTCGCCTATAAGAAGCCTCGGGACGGAAAACCCTAGGGAAGTCGGCAATTTTCCAGAAACAGTTCCGCAGCTCCGCCGCCGCCGTCGACGAATTTTGGGGGACAGAAGTCTATGTTCCGGCACCCTGCCAGGGACGGGGAAGTGCCCCCGGAGCCATCTCCATCGGTCTCCATCGCCGTCTTCGCCGTCTCCATCGACCTCACCGCCATCTCCATCAACCTTGTTGTCTCCTATGATGAGGAGGGAGTAGTTCATCCCCGGGGCTGAGGGCTCTACCGGTAGCTATGTGGTTCACCTCTCTCTCCCATGATGTGATATTTATGTGATCGTGAGCTTTGTATCATGTTGAACAAGTAGATGTTATTATTCAGATATTATGTGTACTCTAGTGGTGTTATTAAAGTAATCTATTCCTCCTGCCATGGTGTAACGGTGACAGTGCGTGCATCATGGTGGTACTTGGTTTAGGCTATGATTGCGATCTCTTGTGGATTATGAGAATAATTATTGCTATGATAGTATTGAAGTGATCTATTCCTCCTTTTATGGTGTAATGTTGACAGTGTGTGCACCGTGTTAGTACTTGGTTTATGTTGCAATAATATCTATCTTGAGTTGTGCTTTGATTTGGGTATCTCTATGAGTGGTGTTTGTCAAGTACTTGATGAACTTTAAGGGGTGCTTCTGTAGCCACTACACAATGATTAGTGTTATTCAATAGGAGAGTAATTCAGAGTACCATAGTGGAGAGAAGATATCTATTTGTTCATTCATGTTATATTGTTGGGAGTGTGTCCACTAGTGAAAGTATGATCCCTAGGCCTTGTTTCCAAGCATTGCACACCATTTACTTGCTGTTTTGTTACATGTTTGCTCGCAGCGATTTTTATTCCAGATTGTATTTACTACTTATAATCATCCATACCACTTGTATTTCACTATCTCTTCGCCGAACTAGTGCACCTATACATCTGACAAGTGTATTGGGTGTGTTGGGGACACAAGAGACTTTCTGTATCGTAATTGCAGGGTTGTTTGAGAGGGATAGCTTTGACCTCTTCCTCTCTGAGTTCGATAAACCTTGGGTGATCCACTTAAGGGAAACTTGCTGCTGCTCTACAAACCTCTGCACTTGGAGGCCCAACACTGTCTACAAGAATAGAAGCGTGCGTAGACATCAGTCTCGTTGGAGGGGTGTGGTATCGCCACAAAGGCCTAACCAACGCCACAAAGGCCTCACCCTATTCTCTGGTGTGAGCTTGCGCCACAAAGGCTTAGCTCACTCTTCCACTAAGGGGTTCCTCAAGGCGGAACCGGGCCTTTACATAAAGCTTGGGGCACGCATCCACAACTTAATTGGAGGCTCCCAAGAATAGCCACCAAGGCACCACAAAGCCGTCTAGGGTTCCAAGAACCCAAGAGTAATAAGTTCACAAACTTTCACTTACTCGAATCTCCGGGGAGAACTCAAACCGATGCAACCTATGCAATGGCAAGAGCACACAAAGTGCTCAAATCCTTCTCACTCAAATCCTACCAAAGCAACTAATGCTATGGAGAGATATGAGAGGAAGAACAAAGGAAATCCACAAAGAACTCCAAGATCTAGATCCCAAGATATTCCCCTCACTTAGAGGAGAGATTGATTGGTGGAGTTGTAGATCTAGATCTTCTCTTTCAAATCCCTCAACAAGATTCAAGAAATATGGGAGGGATAGAGAGGAATTGCAAGCTTGAAGGTCAAAACAATGGAGGAGAGAAAGAAAGCAACCAACCAGCCCAAGGAGGAAGAAGGGGGCTTTTTATAAGCCCCCCACGAAATCTGACCGTTACAGCCATTTAGACCGGCTAAAGCCGGACTTAACACCGGCTAAAGCTGGCCAGACCGGCTAAAGCCGGACAAAAATCCGGACTGAAACAGAGAGGAAATCGAGCGCCCCGGTCCGGCTATTTCCGGCCCTGGGCCGGCTAAAGCCGCCCCTCCTGAAACTGGCAGAAACACCAAAACGAAAACGGCAATAACTTGAGCATCCGGACTCCGTTTTCGATGATCTTGGGCTCGTTGGAATCACAACAACAAGCTCTACAACTTTATGCAGAGAAACATCATAATCCAACCAAAGAGGATAAAACCAAATGATGAAAGGCTTGACCTCTCTTCGAAGACAAGCCGGTAAAACCTCCAAACATAAAAAACGCAAGAAGTGTTCCATACGAATTCCGTTTTTGATGAGCTAGAGCTTGTCATGGAAATAACCACAAGCTCTAAAACCTCACATGGATAAAACCCAAATAAGAACCAAGAAATATGATGCCAAGTATGCAAAGGTTTGAGCTCTCTCCGAACGATACGATTAAGTTACTCACTCGAGAGCCCCTCTTGATAGTACGGCTACCGATCCTATAACCCGGTCTCACAACTAACACCATAAGACCGGTAAGAAAGAAACCCTATCAATATCATACCTTTGCCTTGAGCATTCCACTTGAGGTGGATAATGATGATCTTGATCTTCTCAAGTTGGACCACCTTTCTTGATTGAGCTTGCTTGGTGAAGTCTTGCGGATTGCTCCCCCATACTCTACTATGGAAGAGACTCTCTTTAAGCATATCTTCACATATCCATGATCACAATATAGATGGCACGCTTCAAGCATATGTTCTCTTCTAGTTGCTCATCTTGAACTTGCACTTTGACTTGATCAATCCTCGAGCCAATTCTTCTTCCTCCATAATGATGGTGTCTCGAGGATACACGAGAGAGCTCACTCAATCTTATTCTTCGAGACACACTTGACATAAGCTCAACTCACTTAAGACCAATCTTTGGATCACTCCTTGAATAACACCTTGGTCAACACATAATCTTCTTTTTACAATCTTGAATCCAACAAATGGTTCAAGCATTGTCTATGGACAAGTCCTACACATATAACTCAATGCAACCATTAGTCCATAGGGATTGTCATTAATTACCAAAATCACACATGGGGCTCTACATGATCTTTCACACGCACTTGTGAGCAATGCGCCATGATCATGTCTAAATTCCATTAATCATGTAGGTCGCTATTAGGGCCGTGACCTAATCCATGACCTAGTTCCTTCCGATTATCAGTATACCCGGGTAGTCTTTCTAGTATGAATATACAGTATACTGTATTCGACTGATAATCGATGGCTTCCTTAAGCTCTTAACACTTAAGTATATTCCAACAAACAATAATTCCATAGTAAATATGTTGACTAATTCCATGTACAAATACATGTATATTTCCATAATAAGGTATCCCGAATATTAAGTAATTCTAAATAACTTTGAATATAGTTGCAGGACACATAATTCCAACATCTCCCACTTGTCCAAAACGATAATTCAAATATTCGTACACCCATAGTGTTAACATGCTTACGAAATACCTCCTGACTAAGAAGCTTAGTCAAGGGATCAGCAATCATATTGATACTTGGTAGAGATAATCAAAAGAACTATAAGTGATTTATTACCTCAAAATGATTGGTTGTTGTACCTTAATTTCCGCCATAATATTCCAGCGCAGCCATCCTCGGCACCTCGAGTTTTAATTTCTCGAGTGAAATTCCATCTTTATTGGCACCTCGAGTATTACTTCCTCGAGTGAAATTCCGCATCAATTATTCTTCAGTACATAACATGAGCATTATGAATAATTCCACATTGAGTTAAGTAGAATATAGCCATGTTGAATAAAGATTGAAACCACTAACATATCCAATGCAATCAATAAATGAAGTTCACTTGTATCTTTACCATAAATAATTCCTGGATTTAATCAGTCTACCTGCATCATGTTAGTTCTTAAAAAAAATATGTATGTACCTGGGATTATTTCACACCTCATGGATACAACCATAATTTCCTCAATGTGTTTATCTTCACTATCAAGAACAAGCGACATGTTGTAACAACTTTGATGGTGCATGGGATTCCATAGATCGCACCTTTTTCCACTGCTTGAATGCAGTTATAATTTCAAAGGCTAAGGTATTGTTGTATAATAATACACGAAATTTCCAATACCATTTATTTTTCCTCAATTTTTATTATGAGTATAAAAACATGTCCTCACTCAGTATAGTTCCTTTTCATATGGAAGTTATAATATAACCAAGCTTTCACTTCCATCAATGTGACTTTATCACTTGATAGATGATCGCCTTCCTTCGTATAGAAAACCATATGACCTGCTATTCCATTGATGTGAAGCTTGTTGTAAGACAATAACTTAATATGTTAAATAGGAAATCCTATCTTTATTTCCTCTTCCCCTATATTCCAGGAGAAAGAGTTTCCACAAAGCATAATTCCCTTGGTGTCAAGAATTGAATAACAAAAGTGGCACTAAGCCAAATTTCTATGCATAATAAATATCTACATACATATAGTGAGCTTAGTGTTCCTCAATAGAGTTTCTTCCACAAGAAAAGGCATCATAGATATGATGATCCATTTTAATTCCTCCCACTTTTCCTAAACATGTTAGTGTTGGGAGTTTAACTTGTGCTTTGGGCTTATAACAGTATTCCGCATGAGATTCCAGTGCGGTATGATTTCCAGTAATTCCAACCTTTATAAAAGATAGTGTATTCCCAGTTTCCATCACTTTTATTTTCTAGACCAAAAGCAATACCTTTGCATCCACTTCCAGCCCACTAAATATTACAAGTGGCCATGACAGATAATAATTATTGAACAAAATAGCAGTATTTAATTCCTTTGACAATTATTAAAGGGAAGAACCAAGTGTAATATTCCTCTATTCAACCCGTGGAGTATACACCATAGTACAACGAATTATTCCATACTTTCTATATATTAATTAATATTCCTGAAGTGTATACCCCCCACCAATCAGTTTACAAACCTTTAAATCCTTTAGTGAACAGATTTTCCACTTCAGTATGAAATGTTCATAATAAAACAAACACCTTCCAACTTGTATTGCCAAATATAAAAATAACCATATCATGTGCAATCATGAAGGAATGCCTTTAATGGGAGTATCCAGAAATACCAAGAAAATATGATGATAAAGTATCATAATCCTCCCACTAAAGTTCAGAATTCCAGAATTAATATGCCACTTAACTCGGTTCCATTGAGTAAGAAGTTGAATTCCCTTTCCATGGAGTGTTCCTCAATTTCCTCCAAAAAGAAGTGATGCCAATTTCACATGATAGAAATATGCTTGATGCATTATCGTCGTCGTTATGACAGAGAATTCCGATGAATTATTAAGTAGTGATAAGCTCCAGAGTACGTCGACGAGTCCCTTGGAGTGTATTCCAATTTCCTCTCCTTGCTGTTTTCTGTTGCTTACGTGATGAACTGAAGACCAAAAGCAGATGACAGTATACCTGAGACCTCCCCGTGAGCATAAGAATTTTGAGCTTTTCGCGTGAATTCCTGCTAGCTTTATATTTGCTCCGTGATTCCTCGGTCACGTGAGTTTCTTCCCAGATCGTGTATGGTAGAAGTTTTAACATATCTGCCAGGGAACTAGTACTACTACTCCTTGATTTCTGGATCGAAAGTGACAAAACAACAATGCTAGCTTTCCTTGTTGAACGTGGCTGGCTTGTAGCTTGAATTCTTCAGTTTGGCGAGGCTGGAACAGCGAACACCGAGAAGCATGTCGTCGGCAGAGGGCAGACGCGCTGCAGATTGAAACCAATTTCCGAAAATCGCCGTCGATTCGATCTGCCAATCAAAGAGAGAAAACGAGCGTTCCGCGGATTTGTCGTTCCTCCACGCGATGGAGTAATTTATCCAGGTTAATTGATACACGTGAGAATCAGGGTGGCGCTGGCTTGCTTCCTTGGATTGTACTAAAGCAAAACACCAAAACCGGCAGCGATAATGTGCCTTCTTCCTCAATCTGAGTGGTAGCAAGGGTTCCCTGTTCCACGCCTGAGATCGGAGGCGTGGCGCGGCGAAAACAATCGGCAATGGATTAATCTCACGCAAAGTTTGCAGCGGACTAGTTGGATGGGCAGCCTTCGGTGGACGGCGGCCATGGTTGACCTTCTTCCACGATCCGCGTGTTGGTGCAGACCAAACCGGTAGCAACGATGCGCAGCAGTCCAGGGGCGGAAGCGGAAGGGGAAGTGGCGGCGGCGAGCTGCATAGTTCCATCGGAAATTCTTGTTGTCGCACGCGCGACAAAATGACTGCTTCGTCGGCCGCGTGTAGACCGCACGATGACACCCGCCGTTTCTCCCCTGAGCGGTCCTGCGAGGTGGGCCACGTTAGTTTTTTATCGGGAGCAGGTACTCGGTGGACTTCGCGGACCTTCGCGAGCAGGCTTACGATGCCAGCGACCATGCCCCCTGGAGCCGCCACCGACACAGCCCTGCATCGCCACGGTCGCGCACTACACGGCAAGCCACAAACGGAGGAGGAGGCCGAGGGGATAGATGAACGGCGGCCGGCTCCGAGCCACCGCGTTCCAGAGCAGCGTTTTGGCAGCGGAGAACGGCGCCATCCACGGCTGCCGGCTCCTGAGGAGAGCCTCGGGCCTGACGCGCTATGCCCTAGCCATGGCGTGGCGGTCTGGCGGACGAGGAGCTCCATCCCTAGGAGACGGCGGCCAACGCGGTCCAGACCGGCGTCCTTGCGATGCGACGACTACAGTGACCGAGGCAGGGCAGGCGCCGCTCATCCCCTATCTCGTGAAGAGCTCGGAAAATCCCCTGTACCTGAAGGCGACGACAGAGGAGCGCCCACGCGCCTCCTGAACATCAAGGCGACCGAGGAAGCGGCGCGGCTGCCGGAGTTCCTCGCGGAGGTGGTGCGGCGCGTCGCTCCGCTCGGAGGTGGATGATGTGGTACTGACGGAGCAGGCGTGGGGAGGTGGCTAACAGCGAACGAGTGCGGCGCGGACGCGGACGCGGAGCTAACGAGCCGGTGTGCGGGCGGGCGAGGAGGCCAGCAGTCAGCAGAGGGCCGGCGGCGGCACTTTTCTACCTCGACTGTCTGTGTGCAGTTCCGTTTTGCTAGCTAGAGGAAAAGGAGAGCTGATGGGCTTCAATCTGGGCTTGAGTTGGTTTGTACCCGTCCACATCTAAAGTCTATGAATTTTACAGCGCCAAATTGTATGTTTTTGTCATATTGTTGCCTAATGACACAAAATAGTTGCTCAATTCTGCCTATTTGATGCCTAACATTCTATGATACCTATGGTACACTAGATTTAGAGGCGCGTCTTGGCGCGCGGCTCTGTTTCTTCCCATAGATGAATATTTTGCATAACATTTTATGGTAAGCTGAGAGAAAAAAGAACGTTGGAAACATATTTATAGGAAGCAACATGAAATTACACACGAATAATCAATCTAACTTTCATACAAGGGTGATAAATATGTCATGTTGACCGACATAATAGCTGACCAAAACAGGTTATAGAAAACCTACACGTGATCTTAAGCAAGAATAAGCATTATTAGGCAGGTAACAATTTCGTGCTTATGGGGCCCACTGTTAGTATCTTAGTCCTAATCAAGGTGTGCCTGAACCCATCGTCCCGACCTCGTATGCGTTTTACTCGAAACCTTCGCCAAGTTGTCGCTGCCGCCAAACTTTTCCATCGGACAAGTTTCATCCCGCTAGCTCAGCTCCTTGCACCGCAGACTACCTGCACACTTCTCTGCTTCCCCTACCACCAGCCTTCCCTCGCTAAGGAGAGTCGCCAGCTCAACATGTATATTTTACTATTTGCATACATATAGTATTATTTATGGTGCTACTTATAAAGTCCCTTCTTCATGCATTGTTATCGGTGTGTCATGTAGTTGCCTCGATGACGTGAAATTTTGTTCCTGCTATGATGAATTTGTATACAATTTTTAAAAGTCACTTCATTATGCACCGAAGTTGCCTATCGGTGTTGTGAAGTTGCATATCGACGATGTGAAAGTTGTTAACATGATGAGAGCGTCTCGTCAGACTCGAACTGGCATAGGAGAATCAGATCGAACGATATTAGCCTATCTCCATCGAGAAGGAATCGCTTTACCAATAGCTCTATTGAAGTTGTCTACAATATTGAAAACTTGCTTCATCATGCAGCAAAGTTGCCTAATGTGAACCCACAATGCGATTAGAAGTCCATTATTTCACATCTACACGTGGAAGTACCAGCACATTAGCACGAGAAGCTCCCATCCAACACAGACTAGGGGCAACACGGCTGCCCCTGCGCACTGCCGCCGGGCCAGGGCCACCGCGCGCTGGCTGCCCTTGCACACTGCCGCCTGGCCAGGGCCACCGCGTGAGATCCACCCCCGTGCGCGCAAGCCAACTGGCCTCCCCCTGCGCATGGCCCGCGCAGCCACGCCGCCTACAGGGCGAGATGGAGCGTGGAGAGGACATGGCCTACGGCGAGGGAAGCTCCCCCGAAGTTGCAGCTGGGCGAACCTTTTTTGTGTGGAAGGAGGTGGCGAGCTCGAGGCCGGGAGTGCGGCGCGCAACGGCGGGAGATCGAGCCTAACCAGAGGCCATGTGCTGAAGCCTGAAGCGGAAGGTTTGCGTGGGAGGAGCGGCATGGCCGCCAGAGTTCCGCCTAGCTGCAGGGTTAGGTCGGACACGCGCAGGGTCGCGTGGGGGAGTTGGCGGCTGGGCATGAGGAGGACGGCGGTGGTGATCCAGGTGCGGAGCTCGTGTGGTGGGACTTGGGAGACGGGGAACCTGGCCGGCGGCCTGCGCGCGCTCGAGGGAAGCCGATGGCGAGGGCGTGCGTCTAGATTTGAGGACGGGGCACATGTCTGGATGCAAGGCCGGGGGCGAGCATGGTTTGCCGGTGCGGCGCGCGTGGCCTGAGGGGCTGTCCTATCAAAATGGGTCTGCTTTTTTCTGTCCCGACCAAAACTTTCCCCTTCTGGGTGTGCGACGGAGGACGCCGGCTATCGCACGCGCGATGCCTAGGCTTGTCCATATTTTATATATGAAATACACAATAAGCAAGCTGTTTTCTTCAAATAGAAATACAATACCAAGGTCATAGAGCTTATTATAACTTCTTCTTCCATGTAGTTCTTCCCCTTACAATCTCCTCGAACCCGTGAGCTGCTTTCAGTTCTAGAAGGTGCGTGTACTTTGTTGGCCATTGCCGTAGTGCACCAGCCAAACTGTGGTGACCGTTGATGATTTCTGGCAAGATTGAGGGTCCTCTAACCATGTTAACGTTTTCACAAGGCGAAACTGAGTCCTCATCTGGCTGGCAAATAGACTGCACAACATCCGAGCTCCCACACTCCTTCCTATACTCCAGGATGATGCTCCGAAGTTGGTGGTGGTGCAGGAACTGATCGGGGATAGTCTGTGCATCATCAACAAAATTAATACGATCGGTAAATTAAGACTATATTTGTTTAGTGTTTATAAGAATAACTCTTGTTTAGTTTATCATGTTCAATTTATATATCAATGAATAAATGGAAGTTTCGCTATGTAATACCTCGAGCATCCACCGTACATATTTGACGTTGTTGACGTGTTGGTTCATATCCAGATCACTCCGCTTCGGCTAAAAAGTCCAAAATCGTCACAGTTGTGAGAAACGAGGGAATAAATTAGGAAAACTGCGGAGAGAACAATCACCAAATAAATGCCGTATGTGTTAGAACGGATTGCACAGGTCACTCCTACTGAAGTCCAAGGAATGTTAGATAAATCAAAGAAATAAATGAATAACTTTATGCTGCAAAGTAGCAACGAAAATTAATGAAGCTAACCTTCAAGTTCGATTCGACGTGTTTGGCGTTGCTGTCCAGCTTAACGATCTTCTCAGCCGCCTCCTCCTGGATTGTGTGCCGGTCGATGAACCACGGCGAGATCTCATCCCTGACCTCGTCGGGCATCTTGGACAACCTCCTCGTGTTCTTGTTCATCATCACCCAGGTGCTAGTTGCTCGAACAAATACATTGCCGGAGTTGCGGCCACGGATTAGCCAGTCTCGCCGCATGCCGTTCTTCCCTGACGAGCCAACCCACGTGTCAATCTCCAACACCTCTCCCCTGCATCACAATAATGTAAAAGCGAGGTGATAAGGGCATATACAATGGTAGAGAAGACCTTGCCTACAGAAATCACTAGAAATAATTTGTACAATACATTTTTTCTTATTGTCATTTCTAACAATAATGAGAAATAATTAATTTTTAGTACGAAATTAATAAGTTAAGGCAAGACAGATAAGTGCAATGCATCAAATAGTCTTCTCTTTTTTATTTCTCTTCTGCAACTAAGCAAAAAATCTACATGGCACCACTAAGAGAAGATTGACGTCACCCCATTATACGTTCTCTAAAGCGAGGGCCGAGCATCTCTCGTGTTTAATCAGTTTTATCCTGAAAGAGAAGCTCGATGTATAGATCAGATAATACGTCTAGGTACTAAATATTACTGCGTTTTTCAAAATGAGCAAGCCCACCGATTGAAAACACGTTTACAACAATTTGACAAAATCTGCGACAATTAATATGGAACCAAAGGGCTATATACCAGATGGGGTAGTGGTCTACTTGGACGTGCATCCTGGATACAACCCAGATCAGGTTGTTCTTGATCATGCCGTGAGTCGCGCCAAAGCCATCACCGAGGAGACCCGACATCCAAACGTGGTTCAGTGCAGTCTCCTGCTTGCGTGCATGCATGCCAATTATGTCATCAAATTCAGAAAAATGGATGTTGTAGTCCGTCTAATTAAAAAAAAGTGTTGGTAATTTATTACTAATGAGTAAAGATTTGGTGTATATGTGCATCAGTGATCTCGTCTTTTAAACAAATTAAAAATTATATTTCTGAGTTTCAAGAAAATGAAAAAAATATTCGTATATAGCCAACTATTTATCACACCAACATGCAAAAAATCTTATGCTTGTATTTTGGGCTATACAAAAATAACAAATATGTAGATCGGAGTATGTATATTTCAAATCTACAAATTGTATCAGATTTTGTTATTTTTGTGTAGCCCACAATATAAATAATTTTGTAATAAAATTTTGTATACTTATAAATTACATCATTGACTATGTCCTAATTTATTTTCATATTTTTTAAAACTTACACTATGATTTTTTAAATTTTTTGAAATAGAGAGAGCACTGCTGCCTGGGAGCCAAAAGCACTTTTCGATTATTAACTTTGTACAGTTTGTACTAAGTCATCGACATGTATTTTAATTGGAGGGAGTAGTTCTTTTGTTATATATAAATCGTTACGATGTACTCTTTTTTTCTTCTAAAATATAAGTTGTTTTAGTGTGTGGGTTCACTAATTTTATTTCCAACCTACACACTAAAATATGTCTACGTATATAATGTCAGAGAGATGCTAAACCATCTTATATATTTTCAAAGGAAAGAAGAAGCTTAACAAGACAAGAGTACCTGGAGAAGATTAAGTACGGTCTCGAGTGTCGCCGTTTTGTCGGGGCCAACCTCGTACGAGCGCACCACCACCGTCTGCTGGTACCGCACCCCGCCATCCACGATCTGCGCCTGCCTGAAGGGGTCCTCAGCCTGCTTCTCCGTCGGGATGTTCTGCCGGCTGCCCTCCTGGCCGTCTGTCGTCAGCAGAGGTGCTGGCGCCAGCAATGGTGCGCTGAGCTCTGCCAGCGACCTATTGATGGACGTCTCCAGGACCGATCCCACCTGTAGCGGAGTCCTGTGCACCGCCCCATTCACCCTCACAGCCGCATTGCTTCGGTGCTGCGCGCTACCCTCCGAGGAGGAGCATCTGATGAGCACGCGCGAACAGTAGATACTCGACGAGATGTTGTGAGCCATGCAGATTTTAGCTAATAGTTACACCTCACTCACCTCCTTGGTTTAGGGCTATTAATTTACCTCACAGAAGCGCGTTCATGATTGGGGAATCAATGGAACACGGAGAGCATGCCGCACTGGTTTCTTATAGTGGAGCATGGGCGGATCTTTCTATAGGGATTTGGTTTGTCATCACAGGACAAAGAACAAGAAATTATTAAATAACACTCTTGTACCTACTTGGTTTCGCACACCGTCGCTAGAAACAATGCTGCTAACTCGCATACATCGGAAAGGACAGAAATTATGGTCTATGGAAGCGAAATCCGGACAACAACGGCGTGCTCATTTCCACGGACACTTGTTTTAGGAGTTGTAGGACCTAATATTTTGGAATGAGGTTTATAGACTGTGACGCCTCTCTGTTGCAGCGCACCTTGGTTTTCTCAAGAGTATAAAATCGAATCAACAAGTATGCCTGGGAAGACTCACGCATCGGACTTAATTCATAGGTCGACAAGGTCCTATGTGTACCGTGGATTTTGAAGAACGAACCAGTTCGCTAAGGAAAAACCTTGGCTGAGCACCATATCATCTACACCCCTTTACTGTTTGGGGTTTGTCTTTTTTATATCTCATAAACTATATAACATATGGACTTCAAACTTTACAGGTCACTGTAATATTGTAACTAGAATGTGGGAAAAAATAGTTCAGAATTTTTTTGTGAAATTTAAAAATTTAAAATATTTAAAATTCAACAAAAATTGTTTTAAAAAGTATATATATACTGTCATCAAAATCCTGAACTATTTTTGCCAAAATATATCTCAAATGTTTCAGTGAACTGCTAAGTTTCAGATTCAAAGGTTGTATAGAGTGAGAGATACAAAAAAAAGAAGTTGTTAGAGAGGGGAAAAAAATAGGCCAGCATGAATCTTGATGCACCAATTAACAGCCCAGATAATGGGGTGTAGGTGAGATGGTGCTCAGAAAATGCAATGGGAAAGTCCGAATTGAGCACCATGCCACCTACACCCTCTAAACTTTTTTTCCATTTGTCTTTTTTGTATCTCTCAAGTACTATAACATTTTGATTTTAAACTTTACAGATCAATAAAACATTACATCTAGTAGGTGCGAAAATACTTTGGAAATTTTTTGTGTAATTTAATATTTTCATATATTTAAAAATCATAATAAATTCTTTAAAAATATATATTTATATTTTCATGAAAATACCAAAAGTATTTTTCCAACATTCTATCTCAAATGTTTCGGTGAACTAAAAAGTTTCAAATTCAATATTGTATGGTGTGAGAGATACAAAAAAAAAGTTACTTGTGAGTGAAAAAAAAGTACAAGTGCAGATCTTAAAGCATGTTTGAGCAACTCAGATAGAGGGGATAGCTGAGATGGTGCTTAGAACATCCACACTCGCGTTCGCTAATCCATACAATACTTTCGAATTGACTGGTTTTTAACTATGTTCGCTACAAGCAAGATGATCATCTATTATAGTGGCCGTGCTGTGCGTTGCTTCGACATATGAGACTTGGAAAAATGATAACAAAAATCGAAAATTCGATTCGAGACATGGGAGTATATGCTCCCACCACTGAAAAAGAGCATTTTTTAAACTTTAAAAAATGCGGACCAAAAATTTAGCAACCTATTGACATTCTATGTGTGTGTGCTAAGTTTCCTAGAAAAACGATATTTTTTATGTCTTGAGTAAAAATATAAAAAAATGCCTCGTGCAAATGCATATTTCAGCACCAAAAATTGTCTTTTTTAGACACAACACAAAAAATGTAGTTTACTGTGAAACAACTTTGTGAGAACATAGAATGTCGAGATATACGTATGCACTAAATTTTTTGTCGGAATTTTTTAACATGTTAAACTTTGATTAAAACATGTTTCAAAAACCGGGAGCATATGCTCCCGGGTGCCAAAACGTCACCCCCAACAAAAATATTTTTTTCTTGAGAGTTGTTGTGTTGTGTCGAATATTGTATACGTCTCCCCCACATTATATAGGAGGATTAAGCTACTCCCTCCGACTAGTAATACCTATCTCCAACACGATGTATCTAGACTCTAAAACGTGTCTAGATACATCATACTGGAGAGATGTATTTGTGGTTGGAGGGAGTACTAGATGTTATGTATGATTTACAACACGTGTACGCCCTTCGTGTGCTTTGAGTAGCAACGTGGGCATAACAATCCTTTTTTCCAAACAACGGTTACACGTGGCGTCGAGGGAGATGCTCTGTAGCTCGCCTTGAGAAGTCGACTATCAGTACGATACGCAAGATAGCTAGAAGTTGTTTTTTAGGACCCAAAGCCCCCGCTCCTCACCATGTAGGAGGTTCTAGTGAGTATGGGATGATCTTGGCCTATCT
The DNA here is from genome assembly GCA_007115705.1 of Dactylis glomerata. Lineage (NCBI taxonomy): Eukaryota > Viridiplantae > Streptophyta > Magnoliopsida > Poales > Poaceae > Dactylis > Dactylis glomerata. The sequence goes on along the minus strand of QXEO01001188.1, from coordinate 695,686 downwards.
AATCGCTCGAGACTCGAGTTATCGATCTCTTGTGAGGCTTTTGGCCAAGTGGCCGAAGAACGAAAGCAAGGACAAGGGTTTCAAGGATAAAAAGTAGATTCAAATGTGAAGTATTGATTGTCGGTTGTGTGCTTAATTTCAATTGGATGTCACCCCTCACATAAATATGTGGCGGCTATTCTTTTCACGCAAGTCATAGACTCACGCTACTTGATATAAAGTCCGTTTGCAAACCATATAAGGAAACTAAACTAGGAAAGTGGAATCCTATTTTAGGCCGGACATCGACCAAATCATCTTCTTGGATTGTTCTAGAACCTCGTGATACCTCCATGTCAGCTCTGGTTTCCTTGTTTCTCCTTCCCACTCGGTTTGTGTCTTGGTCTTCTAGCGTAAGTCGCCATTCCTTCGTCCTTTGCGGCTCATCTTCATTGATGGATTCTTGATAGCTTCTTGGGCTTGATGGCCATATTTCCCGTCTCCTCTCGAATTTATCCCAATAGCCGGATGCATCCATATGGCACTAAGTCTCCTACAGGTTTCCTTGCCTTAGTCACTGACCTACCAAATTTGGGTGGGAACACATGCCCCCTATTTTCTAGTAGATCTTGGTTACTATAAAATAATCGCGTAGCGTGCTTTTGGTCTAAGTATGATGTTTAAGGCCATCGGCCATTTTTGCTCATAGGGCGATATATCCATAATCATCTATGAATGTATCTAGGCAAATTGCCATACACTTGGATGGAATTTCTTCAAGTATCTTCCATTAAGTGCTCGGGAGAATAAGACTGCCTGCATTGTCTTCCCAGATATGAGTTGCTAGATAAGATTCTTGCGACTCTCAACGGCCCTTCCCGGCTAGGTGACCATTTACCATACTCTTCCACTCCCGCAACTTCTCCTTTTCTATGCTGCACAAAGAGATTTGCTTTTTAGCTACTTCATCGTATTATCCATCATCAGGTCGTAGTAGTTCTTAGCCAATAAGTTGTTCTTCTTGGCAAATCCCAAGGCAGCCATATTGCCTTCTGCAGTTAAAACATCTTGATGCAGCGCATCCTTTGGTTGCTTATACTACAACACCTACAAGTCCCTCAAGTGGACCAATGAAAAGAGATCGAGCCAATTGTATACATCAGAAAGTGAATTCGCTCCTCTCAACATGTGACTTCGATACTACCTTGGACGGATTACTACCTCATGCAAACACCTTATGCCTCATCAGGTGTCTACCTCAAGAACTGCTCTCCTCGGATCATGATATCGAACCTACGACAAGGGAGCAGGGAGAAGACTCATCGTCAACCCCGGACAACGGCTGGTACGACCGCCCTAGTAAGGCCAGGACTACCGCCTACCCCATGGCATGTACTATCAGTCCACTACCGGAGTCACTGCCGGGGTCATACGAAACCTTGAAGTACATTCGCCTCCCAAGTTCGACACTAGGACCAGAAGTGACCCAGATCTTCCGATAGCCGGTAATCCCGCCCATAGCCGGCTGGTTTTACCGCCCCCAGGGTCCGAGCAGTATTACTGCCCCCAGACAGAAGAGCTTCCGCCCTATGCGAGGCTGAACGGTTACTCGAGCCTTGACTCATGTAATCTTTTACCTACCCCTTCGTTTAACACCAAGTGTTGCTGCGCCGTTTCTTGTTTTTTTAGAGTTTTGTGAGCATATTTGGTTTTACATGGGGTTTTCGCTAGTTGCCTATGAGCGCTTTCTGGGTAGAATGGGGTGAATCAAACCAAAGTTCATTAGACGCACTCTAGGACACATGTGTCAATCTGCTATGAAAAGCTAATCATACCGCTAATAACAGTATACAGCTAGCAAACAAAGACATACAACGTCAAAGAAAAATACATATATAGAATACCGCCCGGAACTTTGGTCGGTCAGACGTGAGCTCCTCTTTGTTGTAGCTTAGCCACGAACGTCAATAACGGCTCACAATAGTCAAGAAATAAAAATCAGGACATTGAATCTCTTGAATATACCGGAACATTCAAGACCTCAGCGGAAAGACAGAGTATAAAACCATATCTTTTTTTCAGTCAACAAGGAGGGAATGGACAGAGCTACGAAGATGTATATAATATCATAGGAAACACCCCAAAGTTACCAAGAACATTCTGAAGGCCTAACACTGCAATGAGATCAGCTTCAAAGCTAGCATGTAAAATACGTCAAACTAACAAGGAGCTATATAAATTCCAAAAAAAAAGCTTAATCGAGCATCACAAAATGCAACTGTGTCACTGTCCTAATATCTATGGCCTAGAGGCCTCAGATCATACATACTCGATTCTGCAATTCTAGCTGCGTTTTTTTTGTATGGACATGACTGTTAGCAGTACAAAGAGAACGACACTTCGAAACATCACAAACTTTGGAACCAACATACGACCCCACGCCCTGGAGCAGCACAAAAACCAATAGAAAAATGCAAGGGCGAGAAATCACCTCTGAGGTACATCTTATCCATCACAACAGATTATGTCCTTAAAAGACATGAGCTTGTACGCATAGAATGAGAAATCATCGCAGACTGGACCAACCTCTGCCGCCCTCGCCCATGTTGTGAAACATAGCTCATAGTAGGCAGTAAAGTACTGTCTCACCACCGGCCTAGTTTTGAAGCACTGAAAGGAGCACATGTGGCCACATGTCGAGAGACATTAGTGCTCTTAACGGATTGGTCTCCAAATTTTGCTGCGTTTAGTGCACTTGTTGTATTTTTCAGTCATTAGTGTTTACTCATGGCAGCAAAAGAATCAATATTAGAATGTAGAAGGATTAACTCATGCAACATATTATGTATGTTCTTGACTTCAAGAATAAAGATCTAGAACGTGTCTATTATGATAAAAAAAACGAAACATATCAATGAATTTCCTGGTTATGTGGGCGCTCAAACAAATGAACTAAACCCAGTCAGCTACAACAATTCTCCCATGGGTGGTCATCACAATTGCTATTGCACATGGCTGAAATCAGTACACCAAACGTATTATGATTAAGTCAGGAACCATCAAAATCCTCAGAAAAATCTTAACACATAGCCGATCGTTTCTATCATAAAAAGCACATATGTTGTAAGATATGAGATGAAAACTTAAACCAAGGCATGATATGATATGGAATAGACGAAGAAGAAGCTTGTCAATCAATTGATAATTTACTAATCAACTACAGGAGTCACAGACATACGAAAGCAAGCACAAAGTATATTTTCATATAATTAGCTTTAGCTATGGAATTGATGGACCTATTATATAATGAAAATGCTACACAAAGCTAAGAAAAAACTCATTCCAATTGATCAGCGGCAATGCATCATCCATGCAGGTGTATGAATCATTTCTATGTCTCAGGTGACGTGGAATCAAAAGAAAATACTACCTCTATTTGAGTACTCATGTAGTATCAAATGTTAGAGCAATTTATTCATAGGCCTACATGGTTAGCTCGTCTCTTCCCGGTTACCTCACACCCAGCCATATACTCCGAAATTTCTGGTAACATGAACTAAACAAGAACACCAAAAAGTATCATGAATAACAATAAGAGAAAATATCAATTACAAACAAAGTTCTTTCAGGCTGGTGATATCTTGGAAAATAAATGCTTTGAGTGGCCTCATCGCTGATGGTTTTCATGGTCTAATCTAACTACAGTATCACATCCTAAATTCTCCAGCACAGGAGTCTTTTGAAATTAAAATGTATATAAACATCATATATCAGCAAATAAAGAAACGATGCAATCTTTGCTATGTTCTAAATATATTGTATGGACAGGTAATTTTCTACTGAACTTCTGCTCACAAAATTATACTAAGTTATTATCATTAGAATATGGAATGACTACCACACATGGATAAAAGGATTGATCTGCATCAGAATTAAATGCACAACGCCACCTACTTAACAAAGGCTAACAATACAGACTGAACTTTCCCAATCAAACCATACTCAAAGCACATTCTATGTCTAACATACACTAGTTCGGGACAACAAAACTCAAATTGCTAGAAAGCAATTCGAGATCCACATGAATTCAATAGCTTGATCCGCCTCCACAGGACACTCAACTATTACAAATGGATTGGAGACAAAGTTATGTCTCTAAAACAACGTTAACATGCTCATAGCTTGATCGGCCTCCACATGACACTCAGATATTACAGTTCACCAATTCAATGCCTTGTCTACATTAAGCCCACAGTAACACTGGATTATGAAACACACAGTCGACCTTAGCAAAGTCATCACAAGTGAACTCACTATACAGACTTTAAAACTTAGCATTGAAAAGTCCATATGACTACCAAAGGATTGGACTTGCCCTTAAGCACACATGTACGACACAATTCCAGAGTTACAAAACCACAATATATTTTCCAATCGGATAAAAATATGAAGAATAGGATAGAAATGAAAAGTCTTACAATGTAGTTGCCCGGGTTGAGGTGGATGGCCTCGGGGGTAAGGCAGAAAGCGCTGGGCTGCACTCCAGTGGAGTCGAATGCGTGGAACAGTCCATTTTGATTGCCTGTTGCCACACCCAATTTGTTCTATGTCATTTCCTAGGATGTCAATAACTTCATTATCTAAGAAAGAGCAGGATTGTGCAGAGCAAAATAAATCAAAATATCATGAACCACCTTTGCCCTGCGAATGCCTAATTTATGACATGGATGAAGACTAAGAAATCAGGAACCAACTGATGATAAATTATCTTTGCCGTGCTCCCTGCCGACATGGATGACCAAGAAGGTATTCACATGTAGGCTCCCTTTCAGATTTAGAGTAGAAAATGAGGTGCATGTGAATTCTGAAAACAAATGAAGCTATAATATAAGTAAGCAAAGCTTAAGAAATAGAGAAGAACCTTTGCCTTGTGGTTAACACGTTTCCCTTATTTCTATAGGAATGTCTTCAACACCGGCCTGATGAACAAAATGCAAATTTATAATATCACCATTTATACAAAAATTTGCAAGCATGTAAATATGGTACTCCCTCCGATTGGAAATAACTGTCGGGCATTTAGTATAAACTTTGTACTAAGCTAGTACAAAATTGCCGACAATTATTTCCGATCGGAGGGAGTAATAGGTAAATTTAAGCAATGACCAAAAGCTGACAGTAAGCATATTTAGTCTAAAAATATCACTACTTGACCCTAAGATTCAGGTCGGACACTGCCTCAAGCCCTCCCTCCGGTAGAATCAATAATTTTTTGGACTGTCAACATAGACCATCTAATAAAATCAATTCCCTCACTGAATTAAGTAACCAGCCAGGAACTTATACCCCATCCCGTGCTTGCATCCTCGATCCTAGTTTGCCTTCAAAACCAACAAAAAATGTTACTAATAAAATTTGTGCTCTGCCTCTTAACCTCGGCATCTAAATACAATTGCTAGGTGGGAAATTACTGTGTCAGTTGCAGAGACCAGGAAACAAAGAGATCACAAACCAGTACACAGCGTATAGCACTCCTTCCCGGATGCAAAAAAATTCAATGCTAAGTTTAAAAGTCTGTATATTGTGTTCACTTGTGGTCTGCTAATATATGGGTTCAATTCTTCCTTTTTCAGTTAATTTTCTAGTACTAAATTCTGTATATCGTTCACTTTTGGTGTTAACTGAATCGGGTGTCCGCAGGTACCTAACAAAATGTTGTGCAATTGAGTGATGTTTGCGCTCCAACTTGACAAAATTGTATTCTGCAGTTAGGTGATGTAGGTGCTGTCTAGTTTGATAAAATTTGAGTGTTGATCTGTTTCATTTGCCAGTGTGCGTGCCATGGGTTTGACAGAATTTAAGTGTAGGTCTAGTTTGACAGAATTTATTAGTTAACTTCTGCTTGTATACTTTGTCCAGATTTCGATTGTTCAAATTTTGTATGGTCAGGTTTTCCTTTCTCAGTTCCTTTTCTAGTAAATATTGTGTTCAAGTTTTTGCTACTAAATAAACTGAACGGAAATCAAACCTGGAGTCGTTACTGGGATCGTGACTTCCAGCGGGCATCTCTCCTCAACGGCTCCCTTCCCCTCCACATCTCATCTTCCCTCCTCAACTTCACTACACGCCGCCCTTCCTCCTTCCCTCTTTCCCCAGCCCAACGCAGACCCACCTTCCCCATCCTTGATCCCCACCATCACCACTGCTCCTCCCTGGCGTAGGTAGCATCTACTGGATGTGGGGCGAATCAAGGAGGAACGGCGCCCATCTGCCTCCTCTCCCAGGCGGCGGTGACAGACGAACCGAAGGAACAGCAAGCGGCAGCGAAAAGAAAGGGGAACCTGCAAGACGTACCGCAGAGCAAACTGGCGTGGCATCGAAGCCCGGCTTGGAACTCTCATGGGCATGCGGTTGCCGAGCTTCCTATAGGTCGACAGAAGTGGCGAGCGAGCCGTGGATTCGCCAATCCTCTTTTGTGCCGTTGGGAGTGCCGATCTGTGGGACATGGAAGAGATGGTAACAGCTTTGGTTTTGAGAAGTGTAGAACAGCGGAGGAGATGTGGTGGCTAGGCCGAACCGACATAACTGTATCAGGTCGTAGCTCACAACAGGACATCGACAGCCGGCCCGGCTGTTCGCCGTCCTTCTCCGACGCCGAGCTCAGGGACCTGCGGCAAGGCCGGAGGCGGACAATAGCGGACGAAGACGATCGGAGCAGATCCCTGTCGCCTCTTGCCTCTCTGCCGGCGTCTCCGTAGAAATCAACACCGCAGAAATAGAGGCATGCTCATCACCAACTCCACCAAATGCATCGGCAATCCCGCACGCTGCCGCGGCCTACATGCTCGCGAGATCTGAGAAGACGGGAGGAATAAAATTATGAGAGGATAAGGGAGAGAGAAGTAGTCGCTATTCCATAACTCCACTCGAGCGCCGACAATGGAGGGAACTGCCTATCTATCTATATGCTTCTAGAACGTGTATCGCATGGTCAAATAAAACAAAGACCCAACGATAGCGACAGTTAGATCAACCAGAGGCTCTCACAGCCTAGGGAGCTTAGAGCTCTTCCAAGATACTCCCCTTTCAGATCTGGGGTGGTTAGACTAAGATTAAGATAAACCAAAAGGTATGAGCATGTGCTCCTCCTTCTACCCATGGGGAAATACTCTCTTTAGATCATAAATTCAAGAGTTGTATTCAAGGCCTCATCAAGCACTTGGATCTTTTCTCTTTGGTGGATTCTATTTCAAGTGGTCTTTTGCCTCACAATTATACTATCTTCCAATCTACCTTGCCTTTGAGGATTCTATCTATTTGGCTTATTGATCTTTCTCCCGAAATTCGACCACCTTGGTAATCTTTCATATGGGATTTCTATTACTTGTTGTTGTCTTTCTCTTGAGATTCTGTCAAGTAGGTTTGATTGGACCTACGGGAGAAACCTATTTGTATCGTGTGTTTGTGTTCATTGTGTTCATCATCAACCTGTGAGATCGGGCCACCCTCCATGAGATTCACCCTCATCATATGGTATCAGCAGCCTTAGGTTTCCACTGATTCGACACCCACCGAGTTCCCCCAAATTTTTCTTGAGAAAATTCAAAAATCACAAAAATAGCCCCCAATTTTGCAATGGATCCATCTTAGTTTTGGTTGAGTTTTCAGTGGTTTTGGTCCATATATTTGATACATAAGGTGTTGATCCTACCTTCATTTGCGTTTATTAGCTTTTATTTTGCTGATTTTTCTCGGTTTGGATCATTCTGACCAAAAACAGCCGCGGTCTTCAAGCAAAATCCGCCAAGACCGATACTACCGCCCCTTGACAGGAAAAACTTTTCGCAAGACTTGAAGCAGTACTACCACCCACGAGGAGGAGAACTTCTGGCTACACGAACTTTACCTTGTTTTTGCTCCTTTTTGTTCGGCAATTTCTTCCTTGTGTTTGCATCTCATTTTTAGGTGAGCCTTCGTCTAACATCAAAGCTTCCGCATCATCATCGACATCGACGATGCCAACGCGGGACACAAGCAAATCTTTTGACACGCCTAACATGCGTAAGATTTTGTGAACCTCTCCAAACCTAGATGTGTAACTTGCACATCTTTGTTAGACATTTCTTCATTTTGTGATATTATCCTATTGATAGTAGCTCTCCGACTGTTGTGAAGCATCATGCACTTGACCCCACAAAGTGAGAGTGTGTATGTGCATACCAAACACAAGGAAGTGACTCTTACGGATCATGGAGAAAAAAGGAAGACCTTACATATAGATAAAAGAAAAAGAAAATTACAAAAAGAAAAGAGTGTGTGTACCACACAGAGTCCACACAGTAGAAAAAGAGTTACGAAGGCTCCTTAGCAAAAGAGAGAGCGAGAGAAGAGAGGAAAGTGTGCAAATCTTGGTGCTTCCTCAATTTTGCAACCGAGCTACGGTCTCTCCCGTGTTGGCGTGACAACAAGCTTAGTATTCGTTAGGACATTTTGTTGCTTGCTCATTTCTTTGGTCACGCTAACCTCAATTTTCTCCATATGTGTGTTACCTTTTTTTCCATTATTTTTAGGTCACCTTTGTGGCATTTGATCTTTGATTTTACCCACTTTTGACAATAGACCTTTAATTGGATCATTTCACTAGCATTTTCACAACCCAAACCTACCTAAAATTAGCCTTGTCTGTCTGAGTGTGTGTGTTTTGTGGCACTTTACATTTTGGTAACTCCTGATTTGATAATCTTACTCGATACTACCTTGAAGGTGCGTCCCAATGGTAAGTGTCCTTCCGCCCACACATATTCCACCATATTATCTTTCCCATTGTGAAACATGTCTAGGGAAAGGGAAACAAGGAGACAACAAGACTCCGACTTTGACGGTAATGATGAGTATATCATAGGACATGGCCATTGCATCGCAACTCAAGATCTTCATCAATAATTGGACACTCTTGAAACAAAGCTTGCACGCCAAAACAAAGACAACCGCAACAATTTATTATGGACAATCAAATGGCGCAAATGCAAGAGACGTTAGCTCATCTCAACACTCGCCTCGACGCATGTCACCGCTCAAGCTCTACAAGTTCTTCACCCTCTCATGGTTCAAGGAACCATGATACCTCTTCTTCAAGCTGCCATCTGAGGTGACAAGACCCACTCAACCTTAATGTGGATGCTCAAGGCCAACACCTACAAGAAAGTGGAGATGCACAAGCACGTCATCAACAAGATCCTCAAGTTGAACAAGCTTGCCAACAACGAAAAGAACTTACAAGAGCCCCTAGGCCAAGCACATCTTGAGATGCCTCCTCCTCAACAACCACACCGCTGACATGAAAATGAAGAACAATGTGATAATGTGCCTCTATTACACTAAGAACATCGTGTGGTTCTTTACCAACAAGCTCATAATCAATGTCAATGGTGCAACGCTAATGACAACTAGCATCACCCACCACCTCGTCAATGAGCTCGGCGTCAAGTGACAATGGGAATTCCAATTCTCAAGACCAGTGGCGCCAACGCCAACATCAACCTCGCCGTCAAGATTGTCATGCATGCCCACCATGTTGATTGGGCAAAGTATATCGATCTTTCGATGAGACATAGATAGCGTTGATTTGGTGGAGAATTGGCTTGACGATCTGACTACATGTGCAGAGTACTGCACCAAAGTGTCGTGGGAATGGCCACGACAGGTGCTACCTGGGGTAGCGCATGGGAACCATGGGACAAGGGAGTTGGAGCCATCTGAGTATCTAGATTGCAACACACAGGGCGATTTACCTAGGTTTCCCCCCGGAGGGTAAAGACCTACGTCCTGCTTGTCTAGATTGATTACAATGGTGGCAAGTCCAACCGCTGAGCGTAAGACTGTCTCTATGGGGTGTATAATGGAGTGGATCCCTTTCTAGGTCTATACCCTGGCTTATGTAGTAGCACCAAGCTAGGGTTTATAGAGAATAAGGCTGAGTCAGTTGGTGACACGGTCTTTGACCTAATCGACTGGGCCTACCTATGCTTCTGGGCTTCATGTTCCACTTGCCAGACCTTGTGTAGTGGGCCTTCATTTGCCGTGCCTCCCAAGTCAGTCACCATATGCGGGCCAACACTCTTCATGGGCTAGGCCCGGTCGGCATATCACCATCAATAGTCCCTGAGTGCGTCAGGGATTCAACGGGGTCTTCAAGCATGGCAGTCGGAGTAGGCTAGTGCTAGTTGGTGGCTCTAGCCAAATCAGTGGTGAACTCTAAAATTGAGAAAACATTGCACTGAAAAGCGTGTTAATGTACATAATTTTTGCTCATCGTAGTCTGCTCAGTGAGCTAGGCGACTCGGTGCCCGGCGAGTTGTCGTCGTTGGAGATGGACTGTCAGGACACTACTAGGAAAACAACTATGGGTGGAATGGTGACCTGCAGCGCACCGTGTAGGTGGTTCACTATGGGTAATTACCCTTACCCGTAGCGCACCGAGCTCCATGCGCCACGCCTATGCGGGTTACCCGTAGTAGATCACTACAAGCAGTGCACTACGGGTATTGGAGGGCCCGGAGGGCTGGCCTCCCTCAGCTTACCAGTAGCGCACTGGCAAAGCATACACTATGAGTAATTACACTACCTGCAGCGCATGCTTCGCCCGTGCGCTATGGGTAAGTTGGTTTTACCCGTAGCGCACAGGCCCCATGTGCTACAGGTAAACATATTTGAAAATCCCCCAACCCCCAGTGGGTCGCCTTTTCAGTCTTGTGAAAAATAAAAGAAAATGATAAAAATAGAAAATAATCAAACTGAGATCTAGTTATGTTCCGTGATGTGGTTATTAGAAAAAATAATAAACATAATTTTTTAAATTTTTTATAAAAAACTTTATGCCCTGGTAAAATGGCCATAACTTTTGCATAAAAAGTTGGATGAAGAAATTCTATGAAAAACAGCCATAACTTTTGCATACGGTCATTTCGACAATTTTTAGAATCCCAAAATTCAAAAGGGGAGATACAGTTTTTAGAAATTTTAGTTTTGGGTGCGAAAAAATATGAGATGGCATCACTTAACCGTAGTGCATTGATTGCTAGATTGTTGGGAACCCCAAGATTAAGGTTTGATGTATATCGCAGCAAGTTTTTCCCTCAGTAAGAAACCAAGGTTTATGTCGATCAGGAGAAAAGCAGACAATACGACTGAAGGTGATGCTTGCTAGTTTGCGACAGCTTCGGACAATTTATATATGGCGCCTCGTCCAAGCTTTGCTTGCTAGCTGCAACGCGGAACCTGCACACAAAACAACCAAGTACTTTGTTCCCAACTTGCGATGAGGTTGTCAATCTCACCGGTTTGCTTGAAACAAAGGTTATGAGCGTATCGAGTGGAAAGTGATGATAGTATGCGAGTAAAGTAAACAGTGCGAGTAAAGTAAACAGGTGATAGCAATATGATGGAAATAGGACTGGGGTCCACAGTTCACTAGTGGTGTCTCTCCATCAGATAAATAACACATGCTGGGTAAACAAATTACAGTTGGGCAATTGATAGAATAAAGATAAACGTGATATGTCAAGAAGATCACTATGAGATTTACTCTGGGCATTACAACAAAATACATAGACCGCCATCCAACTGCATCTATGACTAATAATCCACTTGTGGCGAATCAATCCGAGAACTCCACAAGTATTAAGTTGCGAACAACAGATAATTGCATTAAGCAAAGTGTGTAATGTAAACAAAGCATATGCCCTTGAGCATATGAATGTTGTTTTCTCCCTAGTAGCAACAGCACATCTACAACCTTAGAAGTTTCTGTCACTCCCCCAGGTTAAATAGAGGCATGAACCCACTATCGAGCATAAATACCCCCTCTTGGAGTCAATAGCAACTACTCGGCCAAGATAGCTACTAACAACGGAGAACATGCAAGATCATAAACAACATAGAGATAACATAAGATATAATATTCAGCACAGCAACTCAATCATAACACCAATATTCATCGGATCCCAACAAACCAAACATGTAGAATTACATAGCGGTGATCTCAATCATGTAGGGCAGCTCATGAGATCTAAACATGAAGCACATGGTGGAGAAGACAACCATCTAGCTACTGCTATGGACCCATAGTCCAAGGTAGACTACTCACTCATCGCTCCGGAGGCAAGCATGGCGATGAAGAAGACCTCCGGTGGCGATTCCCCTCTCCGACAGGGTGCCGGGAAGAGCTTCTGGACCCTCCCAATCTTCGGGTCGACGGCGGCGGCGGATCGCGATGTGTTCTGGAAAATTGATCGGGTACTTAGGTTTTTTTCGTCGGGGGGTCTTTATAGGCGAAGAGGCGATGTCAGGAGTGGACCCAGGTGCCCTCACACCATGGCAGCGCGGCCAGGGCCTGGGCCGCGCCAGCCTGGTGTGTGGGGCCCCTGTGGCCCCCCTCCGACTCCTCTTCGGATCTCTGGAAGCTTCCGGGAAAAATAAGACTTCAGGAACTTGTTTCGTCCAATTCCGAGAATATTTCCTATGTATCACTTCTGAAACACAAAAACAGCAGAAAACAGGGAACTGACACTATGGCAACTTGTTAGTAGGTTAGTTCCGGAAAATGCATAAAAGTGCCACGAAGTGTAACGAAACATTAGGCAAATGGTGTAAAAACAAGCATGGAGCATCAAAAATTATAGATATGTTGGAGACGTATCAAGCATCCCCAAGCTTAACTCCTGCTCGTCCTCGAGTAGGTAAGTGATAACAAAAGAATAATTTTTGAGGTGACATGCACCTACACAAACTTGATCATGTATGTAAGCATTTGTGAGCTGGGATCATAAGAACTTAAAACATGGGCATGAAGATATAATCTTGACAATAAGAACTTAGCAACCATGTTGTAAACATGCAAATGAACACAAACAAAAGATCATGAAAATGAAACAATGAAAGTCAAACGTGTGTTCAAATCATAAGGAAAAACATACAAATGGTTTTCAGCTTGTCCTTCAAAGAGAGCAAAACATAAATGCATAGGACACCTCAAAGTTTAAGAGGGCGACTAGATACAAATAATTTGAGGACAAGTGAAACCAACAATATGAATCAATCAATGAACTTTGGGACAATGCATATTATACTAAGAATGACAACTATGCTCTCTTAATGGTGCATAAAGAAAGAAGGTGGTGACTCAACATAAAAGTAGAAGAAAGGCCCTTCGCAGAGGGAAGCAGTGATTGCACAAGTGCTAGAGCTTTTCATTTGTAAAACAGAGAGATAAAAATTGGTTTTAAGAGGTGGTTGCTTTTGTCAACGACTGGCAATGGGGTTCTTACTATCTTCCATACAAAAATGAAGCAAGTTTTTGAGAGAGAGATTGGCACTTTTGTGCTCTTTTATAAAGCTTGGCACTCCTCCCCACCTTTTTTTCCTTTCACAAACCATGGCTAACCGATTCCATCGGGTGCCCACCAACATTCACATTCCATGGAGGAGGCCTTTTTTCTTTTTTTTTCTTTTTGGAATAAGCAAATATGGAAGATAGCAAATCTGACCACTACATCCCCATGAGCTGAAAACAGTGTCACAAAACGAGAAGTGTTTTGAAGGTTTTTTCAAAGGTAGCACATGAGAATTTACTTTGGAATGGCTTACAAATACCATGCATAGGAATTTATAGTGGACACAATGGCAAACTTTGGTTTTTAGGAGTTGGATGCACGAGTAGAGCTCATACTCAGTACAAGGCGAGGGCTAGCAAAAGACTGGGAGCGACCAACTAAGAGAGCAATAATGGCCATAATCATGCAAAGCGACAAAACGACATTAAAAGAAGCATAAGATGGCATCAAAAGTCAAAAACTAAATGATCATAGAGGCTATTGGCGACTTTGTAAGAGTCTAACATGTGTGAGCATGCGCCAAGTCAACCCAAATAAAGCATGAAGGAGAAAACCAAAATAATGCTTCCATACAATTAAAAACAAGGCATGATTTTTTCAAAGGCTCATTAAGCAATCTCAATTGTTTGAGACAAGTCATGCTACAGCAAAACCACTAAGCATACCATCAAAAGACATCAAGCATGACATGAAAAAGCCTAAGCCGTAGTCTACACAAGCTCCTTCTTGTACCACTTTTTTGCATAAAGCTTTTTCTCTTTTCTAACACCATTTGAATTTTTTTAAAAACACCTCTTTTGATGAAAACCAATAAAGATCAGAGGCAAAAATACACCTTGATGAAAAGATATGACAAGGTCTGAACGCAATTCAAGGCGAAAACGAAAACCAAAAGCAGTAGCGGAAAAAGAAGAACACCCAGTGAAATTGTAAGAATGAAAAACAGAGTGTTCTTTGCAAATGAAAACGAGTACATCTCCTCCAAAGGAATTTGTTGGGGTCCAACCATTTATTGCAGCAAACAAAACAAAACTAACTAAGAAAACTAAAACAACTGACGCTCCAAGAAAAACACATAGTGCATGAAGCAATAAAAATATAGTGTCTTGAAAGGTGACCTGATTTTTGTCGATGAAGAAGGGGTGCCTCGGGGGCATCCCCAAGCTTTGACGCTTGTACTTCTTGGATATTTCTTGGGGTGCTGGGCATCCCCAAGCTTGAGCTTTTGTCCATTCTTCAACTCATCTCATCATTCTCCAATCCCTACACTTGAAAACTTCCTTCATACAAAACTAAACACAAATCTATTAGCAACATTAGTGCAAGCATAACATATAATCAACCTCTTTTTGCTTCAGGTTTCAACCCAAAACCACCACATATAAAGTATATACTACTGTAGCAACTTCCCCAAAAGTTCCGTGATAAAAAGAACTCAAAAGAAAGCGATAAAGCGGCAAACACAAATATTGGTAGAAATCTGTCAAAACAGAACAGCTGACAAAGGTCGATTTTTTGAGAAGTTTTCTGTTGCTCAAATCAAAAAGTGTTCAGCTAACGAAAGTTTGGATATAACCTGGGGCATATGCACAAGAAATCGCAGGTCCAAAAGATATACAGAGAATTTATACGAATTTTTACGGTGCAGCACCGAAAACAGTTTCAGGACAGCAACATCCCCAAATCTTTACCTCACTCGAATTAGAGGCTTCTCTTGGCACAAAAACAAAATAAAAAGGATAAGGAGCGGTCATTACAGTAGTAATGACTTCCAAGACTCAAATAAAAGAAAAAGTACTAAAAATAAAACATTGGGTTATGTCCCAAGAGTGCTTTTCTTTAACGCCTTTGAGCTAGGCGCAGAAAATTGCGAATCAAGTAACATCAAGTGATGAAGCATCACTTACCTCAGTAGGCACTTTGGAAGTTCCCGAAGATGATTCAACCTGCAAGTCACCCTTAGTGGAACTAAGAGTCTTACCAATTTTAAGAACATGTTGAGATTTAAGCACAGAAACTTTGGGAACATACATAAATTTTTGCTCTTTTCCAACAAACACTTTCTCTTTCTTAAATTTAAGAGAAGAGAAGATTAAGCTAAGAGTTTCCATAGACTCCTCTAGTTTACCAATCCTCAAGTTTTGATTATCAAGAGTAGTGCTAGCCTCTAAAACGGTGATTCTCTTACCAATATTCTCTATTAATTCACTAACTCGGCTAGCATTTTCTAGGATACTTGGCAAACTTTTCTCTAAAGAGCTGAGCCTTTCTACCACCTCCTCCAAGGTGGTCTCAGTTTTAGCAGCATGAATAGGTGGTATTCCCACTAAACTTTCAATTATAGTGCATGCTTCTCTAGTGGGAGTACCCAGAAAATTACCTCCTGTAAGAGTATCGAGAACATATCTATTCCAACTAGATATACCAACATAAAAATTTCTAAGGAGGATCGTGGTAGAGTGCTTTTTGGTACACCTATGATGAGCATTGTTAATACGATACCAAGCATCTTTTAAACTTTCTCCCCCTTGTTGCTTAAAACTACGAACTTCTACTTCAGGATTACTCATTTTAGCAAAACTAAAAGCAAACAAATAAAAACAGCTACCAAGGATTCTAATTTTTTTGGGTTTTTGATATAAAACGATGCAGGTAAAATAAATAAAGTAAAGCAAAACAATAAAACAAA
Organism: Dactylis glomerata; assembly: GCA_007115705.1. Classification (NCBI taxonomy): domain Eukaryota; kingdom Viridiplantae; phylum Streptophyta; class Magnoliopsida; order Poales; family Poaceae; genus Dactylis; species Dactylis glomerata. Next base: position 679,627 of record QXEO01001188.1, on the reverse strand, counting down.
GTAAAGGATGTGTGTGCGAAAAACTCCCCTCGCAGAAGTCTTCCACTCTTCCCCGGCAACGGCGCCAGAAAAAGGCTGGTGCCAAGTTGACGTGGGAATGTGTAGTTGATGTGGGAGCTTCTTCTTCAATCCCCGGCAACGGCGCTAGAAAAAGGCTTGATTGCTAGATTGTTGGGAACCCCAAGATTAAGGTTTGATGTATATAGCAGCAAGTTTTTCCCTCAGTAAGAAACCAAGGTTTATGTCGATCAGGAGAAAAGCAGACAATACGACTGAAGGTGATGCTTGCTAGTTTGCGACAGCTTCGGACAATTTATATATGGCACCTTGTCCAAGCTTTGCTTGCTAGCTGCAACGCGGAACCTGCACACAAAACAACCAAGTACTTTGTTCCCAACTTGCGATGAGGTTGTCAATCTCACCGGTTTGCTTGAAACAAAGGTTATGAGCGTATCGAGTGGAAAGTGATGATAGTATGCGAGTAAAGTAAACAGTGTGAGTAAAGTAAACAGGTGATAGCAATATGATGGAAATAGGACCGGGGTCCACAGTTCACTAGTGGTGTCTCTCCATAAGATAAATAACACATGCTGGGTAAACAAATTATAGTTGGGCAATTGATAGAATAAAGATAAACGTGATATGTCAAGAAGATCACTATGAGATTTACTCTGGGCATTACAACAAAATACATAGACCGCCATCCAACTGCATCTATGACTAATAATCCACTTGTGGCGAATCAATCCGAGAACTCCACAAGTATTAAGTTGCGAACAACAGATAATTGCATTAAGCAAAGTGTGTAATGTAAACAAAGCATATGCCCTTGAGCATATGAATGTTGTTTTCTCCCTAGTAGCAACAGCACATCTACAACCTTAGAGGTTTCTGTCACTCCCCCAGGTTAAATAGAGGCATGAACCCACTATCGAGCATAAATACCCCCTCTTGGAGTCACTAGCAACTACTCGGCCAAGATAGCTACTAACAACGGAGAGCATGCAAGATCATAAACAACATAGAGATAACATAAGATATAATATTCAGCACAGCAACTCAATCATAACACCAATATTCATCGGATCCCAACAAACCAAACATGTAGAATTACATAACGGTGATCTCAATCATGTAGGGCAGCTCATGAGATCTAAACATGAAGCACATGATGGAGAAGACAACCATCTAGCTACTGCTATGGACCCATAGTCCAAGGTAGACTACTCACTCATCGCTCCGGAGGCAAGCATGGTGATGAAGAAGACCTCCGGTGGCGATTCCCCTCTTCGGCAGGGTGCCATGAAGAGCTTCTGGACCCTCCTGATCTTTGGGTCGACGGCAGTGGTGGATCGCGATGTGTTCTGGAAAATTGATCGGGTACTTAGGTTTTTTCCGTCGGGGGGTCTTTATAGGCGAAGAGGCGATGTCAAGAGTGGACCCAGGTGCCCTCACACCATGGCGGCGCGGGCAGGGCCTGGGCCGCGCCAGCCTGGTGTGTGGGGCCCCTATGGCCCCCCTCCTACTCCTCTTCGGATCTCTGGATGCTTCCAGGAAAAATAAGACTTCAGGAACTTGTTTCGTCCAATTCCGAGAATATTTCCTGTGTATCACTTCTGAAACACAAAAACAGCAGAAAACAGGGAACTGGCACTGTGGCAACTTGTTAGTAGGTTAGTTCTGGAAAATGCATAAAAGTGCCACGAAGTGTAACGAAACATTAAACAAATGGTGTAAAAACAAGCATGGAGCATCAAAAATTATAGATACGTTGGAGACGTATCATGCATCCCACCGTGGCATGCTACGGGTAAGTACCAATCCACACGCACATCCGACGGCTCACAGCTTATCCAAAGAATCACACAATCTGTGACATCTTAAATAGAGCCATCTGTTTGGCCGAGAGGAGACTCATGTGGATCCCTCTCTCTTTGTCCTCATCTCACATTCCCTCTCTGTTCTTCCTCCTTATCTCAACCACCTCCCTTCTACCTCTCTCTCTTACTCCTCCTTATCTCACCCACCTCTTTTCTACCTCGCTCTCTCCCCGGCCAAGCTCCTCCCCGAGCTGCTCTCCGACAACTTCCTCTTCAACGAGCTCCTCCCCGAAGTCATCTCCAACGACCTCCTCTCTGATGAGCTCCTCCTCGAGATCCCCTCTGACGACCTCCTTACCGATGAGCTCCTCCCCAAGCTCCTCCCCGACGACCTCCTCACAGAAGAACTCCTCTCCGATCTCCTATCCAACGACCTCCTCTCCGATGACCTACTCTCTGACAAACTCCTATCCGGCGAACTCCTCTCCACATAATCTGGCCGGCGGCGTGATGGCATGGTGATGATGGTGTGAAAGCTTCTTATTTAATACACGGCAACGGCGACGGAAAACTTCTATGCCAAGTTGACGTGGGAATATGTAGTAAATGACCGGCCAGTTGGAAAACCCAAGAGAAGGTTTGATGAATATAGCAGCAAGTTTTCCCTCAGTTATGAAACCAAGGTTATCAATCCAGTAGGAGGTTTAATACGACTGAAGGTGATGCCCGCTATCTTCGCGACAACTTCGGACAATTTATAGGGCGCCTCGTCCAAGCTTTGCTTTGCGAGCGGCAACGTGGAACCTGCACACAACACAACCAAATACTTTGTTCCCAACTTACGATGAGGTTTTCAATCTCACTGGTTTGCTTGAAACAAAGGGTATGAGCGTATCGAGTGGAAATCAATAGTAATATGCGAGTAAAGTAAACAGGTGATAGCAATATAAAGGAATACATGCTGGGTAAACAAATTACAGTTGGGCAATTGATAGAATAAAGATAACATGCATGTCAAGAAGATCACTATGAGATTTACTTTGGGCATTACAACAAGATACATAGACCGCCATCCAACTGCATCTATGACTAATAATCCACTTGTGGCGAATCAATCCGAGAACTCCACAAGTATTAAGTTGCGAACAACAGATAACTGCATTAAGCAAAGTGTGTAATATAAACAAAGCATATGCCCTCGAGCATATGAATGTTGTTTTCCCCCTAGTAGCAACAACACATCTACAACCTTAGAGGTTTCTGTCACTCCCCCAGATTAAAGAGAGGCATAAACCCACTATCGAGCATAAATACCCCCTCTTGGAGTTACTAGCAACTACTCGGCCAAGATAGATACTAACAACGGAGAGCATGCAAGATCATAAACAACATAGAGATAACATAAGATAATATTCAGCATATCAACTCAATCATAACACCAATATTCATCGGATCCCAACAAACACAACATGTAGAATTACATAACGGTGATCTCGATCATGTAAGGTAGCTCACGAGATCTAAACATGAAGCACATGGTGGAGAAGACAACCATCTAGCTACTGCTATGGACCCATAGTCCAAGGTAGACTACTCACTCATCGCGCCGGAGGCAAGCATGGCGATGAAGAAGACCTCCGGTGACGATTCCCCTCTCCGGCAAGGTGCCGGGAAGAGCTTCTGGACCCTCCCGATCTTCGGGTCGACGGCGGCGGCGGATCGCGATGTGTTTTGGAAAAGTGATCGGGTCTTTAGGTTTTTCCCGTCGGGGGGTCCTTATAGGCGAAGGGGTAGCGTCAGAGGTGGACCAGAGGGCCCACACCATAGGTGGGTGCGGGCCAGGGCCAGGCCGCGCCCCCTAGTGGTGTGGCCGCCCTCTGGATCAGCTCCGTCTCCTCTTCGGTTCTCTGGAAGCTTCGGTAAATATCTGGACTTCTGGCTTTTGTTTCGTCCAATTCCGAGAAAATATTTCCTCTGTAACTTTTCGGAAACACAAAAACAGCAGAAAACAGGGAACTGGCACTGTGGCATCTCATTAATAGGTTAGTTCCGGAAAATGCATAAAAATGCCACAAAGTGTAACGAAACACTAAGCAAATGGTGTAAAAACAAGCATGGAGCATCAAAAATTATGGATACGTTGGAGATGTATCAACATCTCCAAGCTTAACTCCTGCTCGTCCTAGAGTAGGTAAGTGATAACAAAAGAAATAATTTTTGAGGTGACATGCACCTACACAATTTTGATCATATAAGTAAGCGTTGTGCGCTGGGATCAAAAGAACTTAAAACATGGGCATGAAAGATATAATCTTGATAGAAGAAACTTAGCAACCATGTTATAACATGAAAAAGAACACAAACAAAAGATCATGAAAATGAAACAATGAAAGTCAAACGTGTGTTCAAATCATATGGAAAAACATACAAATGGTTTTCAGCTTGTCCTTCATGAGAGAGCAAAACATAAATGCATAGGACACCTTCAAGTTTAAGAGGGCGACTAGATACAAGTAATTTAAGAACAAGTGAAACCAACAATATGAATCAATCAATGAAAACTTTGGGACAATGCACATTATACTCAGAATGACAACTATGCTCTCTTAATAGTGCATAAAGATAGAAGGTGGAGACTCAACATAAAAGTAAAAGAAAGGCCCTTCGCGGAGGGAAGCAGTGATTGAAAGTTTTATAAACCTTCAAAAATTATGGTACTTACCGGCTTTGAGCTCTCATTGCCCCCATCATAAGCATCTTGAATGGTTAAAGTTAATGCGAGTACACTTATGCTGCATATGCTTGACAAATCATAAGTTGAAAACCTCGTGTCCCGTGAAATACGAATACCCAAACCTCATGCTACTTTACTTAGAGTCCCAAGCAAGATCTTGTCATTTTAAGTATACACGTATCATCGAGAACCGCCAATGGGGTACCTCCGTGCCCGATGACATGGAACAAGCCCACATCAAAATGACAGGACAAACAGACAATGAACACCTCGTCATCTCTTTTATTTACCATTGGTATAGCTTTTTATTGTGAGATGCGTCGTCGAATGTTCACTATGGGCATGCTGTAAATTTACACCATGAATTATGCATGGCTTAGATTAGCGGCCCAGGCATTTCTCTAACACATATACAAACTCCATGATCCCGCAAGATTCCCAATTCATTTCACACCACGAGTATCCATAAACAAAAGATCACGATATCAACTCAAATGAAAGATAGTGCAATGTTGAAAGCTTGCCCCATGACGGCATGGCTGGGCTAATTCCCAACTTAAAACTTGCAAGCATAAAAACTCAACATAAAAGAGCCACAATGTCAAAATTTTAAAACGAGAAAAGTAAAGTGTGCCATCCAGTTCGTGAGAGCTTTACTGACCGATTTTTGCGTAACACCAAAAAGAGTTTAATTTGAAGGATAGATAAAAGCAAGTCAAATGTACTTTGGAATAGCAAATAGCTTATAGGTATGTATGGTGGACACTTTGGAACAACTTGGTTTTTAGGAGTTGGATGCACGAGTAGAGTTCATACTCAGTACAAAATGAAGGCTAGCAAAAGACTGGGAGCGACCAACTAAGAGAGCAATAATGGCCATAATCATGCAAAGCGACATTAAAAGAAGCATAAGATGGCATCAAAAGTCAAAAACTAAATGATCATAGAGGCAATGGCGACTTTGTATGAGTCTAACATGTGTGAGCATGCGCCAAGTCAACCCAAATAAAGCATCAAGGAGAAAACCAAAATAATGCTTCCAAATAATTAAAACAACGCATGATTTTTTCAAAGGCTCATTAAGCAATCTCAGTTATTTGAGATAAGTCATGCTACAGCAAAACCACTAAGCATGCTATCAAAAAGACATCAATCACGACATGCAAAAGCCTAGGATGCAGTCTACACAAGCTCCTTCTTGTACCACTTTTTTTGCATAAAGCTTTTTCTCTTTTCCAACACCATTCAAACTTTTTATAAACAACTCTTTTGATGAAAACCAATATGGACCAGAGGAAAAAATACACCTTGATGAAAAGATATAACAAGATCTACACAAAAATCAAGGCGAAAATTGAAAGCTAAACGCAGTTCTAGAAAAAGAGAACACTCATTGAAAACGAATAGAGTGAAAAATGGAGTGTTCTTGGCAAATGAAAAGCAAGGCAACTTCTCCAAAAGGAATTTGTTGGAGTCCAACCATTTATTGCAGCAAACAAAACAAAACAAAACTGAAAACTAAAAACAACTGACGCTCCAAGAAAAACTCATAATGCATGAAGCAATAAAAATATAGCGTGTTGAAAGGTGACCTGATTTTTGCCGATGAAGAAGGGGTGCCTCGGGGGCATCCCCAAGCTTTGACGCTTGTACTTCTTGGATATTTCTTGGGGTGACATGGGCATCCCCAAGCTTGAGCTTTTGTCCATTCTTCAACTCATCTCATCATTCTCCAATCCCTACACTTGAAAACTTCCTTCATACAAAACTAAACACAAATCTATTAGCAACATTAGTGTAAGCATAACATAGAATCAACCCTTTTTGCTTCAGGTTTCAACTCCAAACCACCACATATAAAGTATATACTACTGTAGCAACTTCCCCAAAAGTTCCGTGATCAAAAGAACTAAAAAAGAAAGCGATAAAGCGGCAAACACAAATATTGGCAGAAATCTGTCAAAACAGAACAGCTGACAAAGGTCGAATTTTTAGAGGGTCTTTTGTTGCTCAAATAAAAAAGTGTTCAACTAATGAATGTTTGGATATAACCTGGGGCATATGCACAAGAAATTGCAGGTCCAAAAGATATACAGAGAATTTTCACGAATGTTTACGGTGCAGCACCGTAAACTGTTTCAGGACAGCAACATCCCCAAATCTTACCTCACTCAAACTAGAGGCTTCTCTTGGCACAAAAACAAAAAAAAATGATAAGGAGAGGTCATTACAGTAGTAATAACTTCCAAGACTCAAATAAAAGAAAAAGAACTAAAAGTAAAAACATTGGGTTATCTCCCAAGAGTGTTTTCTTTAACGCCTTTGAGCTAGGCGCAGAAAGTGCGAATCAAGTAATATCAAGTGATCAAGCATCAAGCTCATAATTTGCTCTAAGAATAGAGTCAAAAAGTAATTTCTTTCTCTTTCTAGGGAAGTGTTGCATACCTTTCTTGAGTGGAAATTGATATTTGATGGTGCCTTCCCTCATATCAATGATGGCACCTACAGTTCGAAAAAAGGGTCTTCCCAAAATAATAGGACATGAAGCATTGCATTCAACATCCATGACAAGAAAATCAACGGGAACAAGGTTATTGTTAACCATAATAAGAACATCATTAATCCTTCCCAAAGGTTTCTTCTTAGCAACATCAGCAATAGGAACATCATAATAACACTTTTCAAGAGGTGGTAAATCAAGCATGTCATAAATCTTTCTAGGCATGATAGAAATACTAGCACCAAGATCACATAAAGCATGGCAATCAAAACCATTAACATGCATATCAATGATGGGTTCCCAACCATCTTCTAACTTCTTGGGAACAGAAGCTTTTTGCTTCAACTTTTCATCCCTAATTTTCATAAGAGCATTGGTAATATGCTTAATAAAAGCAACATTTAAAGAACTAGCATTAGGAGTCAAAGCAAGCTTTTGCAAGAACAAAATAACTTCAGATATATTGCAGCCATCAACATCAAAATCATTAAAGGAAATAGAGCTATCATCTCCTACACTCCGAAATTTTTTTGCACTCTTTTCAGAAAAAGTTTTGGCAGTTTTAGGCTTTTTAACACAAGGAGTGGGAGTTTTCTCTACACCAATCAAAGTAAGAGGATTGCTAGCATTAGTAACACCATCATTAGAGGTAGTAATGGTATATACCTTCATCTTTCTAGCCATCTCATCTTCTCTTTCCCACCCGGCATGCAATTCTGCTAGCATCCTAACATTTTCATCAATTCTAACTTGGATAGCATTAGCGGTGGCAAAAGGATTGTTCTCTTTCATCCCATTAGGCAACACTTTTAATTTCAGAAGTTCAACATCATGAGCAAGGCTATCAACTTTAGAAGCAAGAATATCAATTTTGCCTAACTTTTCCTCAACAGACTTGTTAAAAGCATTTTGCTTACCGATGAAGTCCTTGAGCATTACCTCGAGGTCGGAGGGCGCGGCCCTAGTGCTGTTGGAGGAATTACCATAACCATTACCATTGGTAGAAGGATACGGCCTATAATTGTTACTAGCAAAATTGTTCCTATAAGCATTGTTGTTAAAATTATTGTTTCTAATGAAGTTTACATCAACATGCTCTTCTTGAGCAACCAAAGAGGCCAAAGGAACATTATTAGGATCAACATGAGTCCTATCATTTGAAAGCATAAGCATAATAGCATCAATCTTATCACTCAAGGAAGAGGTTTCCTCAACAGAATTTACCTTCTTACCTTGTGGAGCTCTCTCGGTGTGCCATTCAGAGTAATTTACCATCATATTGTGGAGAAGATTTGTTGCGGCGCCCAAGGTAAGGGACATAAAAGTGCCTCCAGCAGCTGAATCCAATAGGTTACTTGAAGAAAAATTCAGTCCCGCATAAAAAGTTTGGACAATCATCCAAGTAGTCAGTCCATGAGTGGGACAATTCTTTATCATAGATTTCATTCTTTCCCAAGCTTGAGCAACATGTTCATTATCAAACTGACTAAACTTCATAATATTGCTACGCAAAGCTATAATCTTAGCAGGAGGATAGTATCTACCAATAAAAGCATCCTTACACTTAGCCCATGAATCAATACTATTTTTAGGCAAAGAAAGCAACCAATCCTTAGCTTTTCCTCTCAAAGAAAAAGGAAACAACTTAAGCTTAATAATATCACCATCAACATTCTCATATTTCTGCATCTCACATAGCTCAACAAAATTGTTGAGATGAGCTGCAGCATCATCAGTACTAGCACCAGAAAATTGCTCTTTCATAACAAGGTTCAACAAAGCAGGTTTAATCTCATAAAAATTTGCAGCAGGAGCAGGTGGCGCAATAGGAGTGCAGATAAAATCACTATTATTAGTGCTAATAAAATCACACAACTTAGTGTTCTCAGGAGTAGCCATTCTAGCAAAACTAAAAGCAGACAAGTAAAAACAACTACAAAGGATACTAATTTTTTTGTGTTTTTGATAAAACGATGCAAGTAAAAATAAAGTAAAAGCAAAACTTAAAACAAAGTAAAGGATGTGCGTGTGAAACTCCCCTTGCAGAAGTCTTCTTTCCTCCCCGGCAACGGCGCCAGAAAACTTGTTGATGGCGGGGTGATGATGGTGTGAAAGCTTCTTCTTTAATACACGGCAACGGCGACAGAAAACTTCTGTGCCAAGTTGACGTGGGAATATGTAGTAAATGACCGGCCAGTTGGAAAACCCCAAGAGAAGGTTTGATGAATATAGCAGCAAGTTTTCCCTCAGTTATGAAACCAAGGTTATCAATCCAGTAGGAGGTTTAATACGACTGAAGGTGATGCCCGCTAGCTTCGCGACAGCTTCGGACAATTTATAGGGCGCCTCGTCCAAGCTTTGCTTTGCGAGCGGCAATGTGGAACCTGCACACAACGCAACCAAATACTTTGTTCTCAACTTACGATGAGGTTGTCAATCTCACTGGTTTGGTTGAAACAAAGGGTATGAGCGTATCGAGTGGAAGGCAATAGTAATATGCGAGTAAAGTAAACAGTGCGAGTAAAGTAAACAGGTGATAGCAATATAAAGGAAATAGGACCGGGGTCCACAGTTCACTAGTGGTGTCTCTCCATAGATAAAATAATACATGCTGGGTAAACAAATTACAGTTGGGCAATTGATAGAATAAAGACAACGTGCATGTCGAGAAGATCACTATGAGATTTACTCTGGGCATTATAACAAGATACATAGACCGCCATCCAACTGCATCTATGACTAATAATCCACTTGTGGCGAATCAATCCGAGAACTCCACAAGTATTAAGTTGTGAACAACAGATAACTGCATTAAGCAAAGTGTGTAATGTAAACGAAGCATATGCCCTCGAGCATATGAATGTTGTTTTCCCCCTAGTAGCAACAGCACATCTACAACCTTAGAGGTTTCTGTCACTCCCCCAGATTAAATAGAGGCATGAACCCACTATTGAGCATAAATACCCCCTCTTGGAGTTACTAGCAACTACTCGGCAAAGATAGCTACTAACAACGGAGAGCATGCAAGATCATAAACAACATAGAGAAAACATAAAATAATATTCAGCATATCAACTCAATCATAACACCAATATTCATCGGATCCCAACAAACACAACATGTAGAATTACATAACGGTGATCTCAATCATGTAAGGCAGCTCACGAGATCTAAACATGAAGCACATGGTGGAGAAGACAACCATCTAGCTACTGCTATGGACCCATAGTCCAAGGTAGACTACTCACTCATCGCGCCGGAGGTAAGCATGATGATGAAGAAGACCTCCAGTGGCGATTCCCCTCTCTGGTAGGGTGCCAGGAAGAGCTTCTAGACCCTCTCGATCTTCGGGTTGACGGTGGCGGCGGATCGCGATGTGCTCTGGAAAAGTGATTGGGTCTTTAGGTTTTTCCCATCGGGGAGTCCTTATAGGTGAAGGAGCAGCATCAGAGGTGGACCAGGGGGCCCACACCATAGGTGGGCATGGGCCAGGGCCAGGCCGTGCCCCCTGGTGGTGTGGCCGCCCTCTGGCTCGGCTCCGTCTCCTCTTCGGTTCTCTGGAAGCTTCGGTAAATATCTGGACTTCTGGCTTTTGTTTCGTCCAATTCCGAGAATATTTCCTATGTAACTTTTCTGAAACACAAAAACAACATAAAACAGGGAACTGGCACTGTGGCATCTCGTTAATAGGTTAGTTCCGGAAAATGCATAAAAATGCCACAAAGTGTAACGAAACACTGAGCAAATGGTGTAAAAACAAGCATGGAGCATAAAAAATTATGGATACGTTGGAGACGTATCACGGCGCATTTTCCATGACAACCACGGCGGCCGACGGCGCCTTTTTCATGATGACCACGACGACCGGCGCCGCCTTTTATTTGAATTATGTGATGGTTACCCGTAGCACATCAGCCTAGTGCGCTACAGGTAAAATAAGTGAATTTTTTAATTTTCAAAGATTACCCGAGGGCACAAACCACGTTACCCCCAGCGCATACGCTGATGCGCTACAGCTAAGTAAATTACCCGTAGCGCACCAACCAATATGCTACGGGTAATTAATTACAAGCAGCATGGTACCCGCAGTGCACGGGCCATGCGCTATAGGTAATCAAAATCCGTGCACTATGGGTAACCTTTTTTCTAGTAGTGGGCGTGGTCAAACTAGTTGTTTGGGAGGTCCAAATAGTACCTTTCGCGTGATTACTACATGCACGGCGGTGATTCTGCGTGTGGTTGCGCCCGACACACTATAAAAGGGAGGTGGAGTAAGGTGCTTAGTAACCTCTGCCAATTTTCACCACTTCTTCTTCTTGCTCACATTTCTCCCGATGCTCGGTTTAGATTCAGATTAATCCTTCCAAAAGCTCTTCTCCAAAAACGATGGCGGCCGCAAGATCTTGGGGAAAGTCCAAGGTCATGGAGGGGACCCTGGACCTGTTCGTGGTGCAGTAGAATTTCACCGTTAGGAACTATCGAATTCTTGGCAAGGAAATGGAGCCTACACCGCATCCCAATGAGTATGTGACCTTTGTCAGCCACCTGGAGCACGGATTCGGTACTCCCTCTTCTCTTTTCTTCTAGTGCTTATGCACCTTTTACCAGATCAGGCCCTCAGATCTAGGTCCTCACAGCATCTAGCAGATTGCCATTTTTGTGGCATTCTGCGAGAGCTATCTAGGCTATGACTCCTATTTTCCTCTTTGGATATCTCTTTTCCATAGGTGCCCCAATCAAAAGGGCAGAGACGTCCAATCATCTGGCGGCATAATCTTCCAGTTGCAGGAGACAAACAATTTCTTCAAGCTAGTGCTACCCAAGAAGGCCTCCTCTGACTAGCGTTTATGGTGGCCTAGCGTCAAGAAGAAGATGCCAGAGGGTGAGATTGCGATGCCACAATACACGGCGTAAATGAGCGTGTCGTGCCGCCTGATGGTGATGAATTTGCTCGCTGGGCAGCTGGCCATGGTGGAGTAGATGGTGCAGCGAATGGATGAGCTCGAGAAGGAGGGGTTGACGATGATCAACCTCTACAAAGGCTATCTTGGCCAGTGACTAGTGTCACTGGCGACCTAGGCGCACCCAATGTGGAATTACACCGGGCAGAATGATCCCACTTGGTTGACATCGACCGAGTGGATAAAACGAGAGTACATTGCGGCCCTGAAGAAGATCACGTGGGCCAAATTCAAGGTCTTTTATGAAGGCCTAAAGGCATTCACGCCTCACGAGATGCCGATGCCCTTGGTAAGTCAGTCTCCAATCGTCCCTAATCGATTGATGGTTGATTGTCGATGTTCAACATCGCGCAAGGATGGTTGCCTCCACTCAACGGTGAGCTCCTTGCGGAATATCAGGAAACGAGTGGGACATCGGCTGGGCAACTAGACGAGGCTGAGACTAGAGATGAGGAAGGAGAGGTCTAGAGCGGTGGCAAAGACGAAGAGGTGGATCCTTCCCTTCCTAGGAAAACTCAGGCGCAAGGCCCTAGACAAGGCGAGATGAAGCGCTCATGGCGACGACAGCGAGCTTGAGATTGTGGGTGAGCACACGTCTAGGAGGGCCCAGAATCCATCTCAAGTGAAGATCAAGGAGGATATTATGGCAAGGTCCCAGCGCTAGCTCTTGCTGACAAAGAACGGGCGATTGGCCCACAAGATCGGGCCGGAGCTCCCAAAGCCGCCGTCCTTGGGCAAGAGGCTTAAAGTGATTTTGACGGACAAGTAAGCATCAACACTGGCTGTGTTGTTTGCTCTTCATAGCTCATAATATGATCCAATTATTAACTTCAATCTTCTCTTGTCGCACAAACCCGCACCAAGGGCGCTAAAGCGGAACTCGGTCTCGAAATGACCCGTGTCCTAGGCATCTACCTCCATGCAGGTGAAGGATGGGACGATGGAGAAGCCAATTGACCTGGTTGGCATAGCTGACTCATCGACAAAGGAACTAAAGACCAGGTCACACGCCACAGTGGCGAGTGGCTCGGTGACGAATGTGAAGGGGGCCGCTAGATAAGCGGTCGTTAAAGGTAAGGCTGCCAAAGGCAGCGTCTAGTCGGCTACTGTTGGGAAAGAAGACGTTGAACCTGAGAATGAGGTGATAATCCCCAAGAGCATGGAATCACTTTAGCACAATTCGATAAGTATTGAGTGTCGAACCCACTAGGAGCTGAAGTTAAACTATCTATTCTCTAAAGCCCTATAGCCCACTTAGGAGCTGAAGTGTAAGGTACGTTAAACTAGAAAACTAAAGAGTGCTGAAAGTATATAGAGAAAGTAAACTATCTCATACAAGTAAAGTAAAAACAAGTAAAATAAAAGCAAGTAAAGTGAAGAGAGGGTATCTCTTGGGAGCAAGTGGTCTGGCAAATTGCTATTTCATTTGTTTTGGTTGGCATAATTAGTGAAGCAGAAATTATCTAATACTAGCTACATGCATAACACCTAACTCTTTTAAAGAGAGACTATTATTTCTTCTAGGTGGAGTCATAAATTAGAATAATGTTAATGAACTACTACATGCCCTAGTGATTGGTCCCTAAGCAAAGTGAATGTGCAAACAAAGGGGTTCATTAAGAAAATATGTCCAGCCATTGCTTTAAGTTCTAAGGTCCCCAATATATTCCCCGTTGATTAACCATGAATTAATACAACATGCATATAAGACTTGAAAATACAGTATCTTGTCTTCTCCATGAAGGAAATATGCCCTAGAGGCAATAATAATATTGTTATTATCATATTTCTTGTTCATGATAATGTTTTTATTCCATGTTAGAATTGTATTAAGCGGGAACATTAATACTTGTGTGGTTTTTGAACAACACATTGTCCCTAATATGCCTCTACTAGACTATCTCATTGATTAATGATGGTTAAGGTTTCCTAACCATACACATGAGTTGTCAATTAATAATGAGGCCATGTCATTAGGATAATGATGTGATGGACATACCCTAATTAAGCACAACAATTAGATTGTGTCAATGTGTTGACAATTGCGTAGCTTTTCCTATGTCAGTATTCTATTCCGTAGACCATGAGACAATGCCACTCTCTCATACCCGAAGAAAGCTTTGAGGTCATCAAACATCATGCCGTAACATGGTGATCATAAAGGTGTCTCTCAGGTGATCCTAAAGTACTTGTTGGGTTGCATGTATCGAGATTGGGATTTGTCCCTCCCTTGGCGGAGAGATATACTCCAGGACCACTCGGTAATCAATATCATACACCTTTTGCAAACACGTGATTAATGAGTTTAATCACAGGGTGATATTGGATTGCGGAACGAGTAAAGAGTACTTGCTGTGAACGAGATTGAACTAGGTATGACGATGCCGACAATCAAATCTAATGCAAGTAAAATATCGGGAGAGAAAAGGAATTCATATACGGGAATAATGAATCCTAACATCGTGGTTCACCGATAATGATCTTCGTTGAATGTGTGGGACTCAATATGTATTTCTAGATCCCGCCATTGATTATGGATGGTGATCATGTCCATGCATTCTCGAACCCGTAGGGTCACACACTTAACGCTCATCAACGCTAGGGTAGTTTTTAGGATTTATGGAAAGTGTTTCAAAGAGTTACAGAATTGTTCCGGAAGAGGATTAATGATTTATTAATTAATTGAATTAATAAATATTAACATATTTATTTATTTACTAGAAATAAATAAAGAATAAAAAAGGTAGTCCATGATTAGTGTTGCTAACAGGCTAATTTAGGAGCCCATCTAAACAAACTATTAAATAAGGAGGCAAAAAAAGCAAAGAAGAAAAGGGGCACATAGGCCAGCCGGCTGGCTTGGCTGCAAGTAGTAGAGCTGATGGCTCACACGCAAGGAGCATGCCCTCTCGCCCTGGCCAGTGGCCACATCGATCGAGGTTATCGATCAGTGCCACCTCCAGGAGCTAGCTGCTAGCGTCTTGGGCATGCACGGCTGGCTAGTAAGATTTGGCCCATGTGCTACAATGGGCCAGCAGCCAGGAAGCCATACGCATGCAACAGTGCATGATCGATCGATTTGATCGATGCCTTGGGCGTGCGCCTCCAGGTGAGCTATCCTGTCACGGTGGGTTTTCTAGAAACCCTAACCCGTACTGCATGATACAAGCGTCTATAAAAGAAAGAAGGCTGGAGGTAGTTTATTTTTTGACCTAATTGACAGAATTTTGTTAAGCCATTGGTGCCTCTCTTTTATAGCCTTTTGCTATAGTTTGACTAGTTCTTTTGCCAATCTTATTCCTCCTCGTGCATGTAGGCGAAGCCCTGCCCTGATCCCATCTACCAACCGATGAGGAGGAGGAGTCGTTGTGCTGCATTTGTGCAACACTCAGAGGCGCTGCTTGTTGCGGCACTTGGATTGACCGGATCGCGAGGAGGAGACGCTAGTACGACTACGCCAACTACGTTCATCTGAATATTTCTGCTAGTCGATCTACAAGTTAGGTAGATCTAATCTCTCCCGCTCGTTGTCTTGCATCTCATACATCAGATCTTGGCTTGTTCTTGTTCATCTTCATAAGAAATTATTGTTTTTATATGCTGCAAAACGGTATCAGAGCGAGATCTATGTGTAGATGTTTTACACAAGTAAAACACAATAATATTGTTGTGGGCGTTGATGTTTTTTTTTGCAAATTTACTTTTTGTGTACTTTTTGATGTTGCGGCATAGTGGGATCGAAGCAGCCCAGGCGAACTTTACATGACCTCGTTCATTAGACTGGCTCCGCACTTGACGTGTGGCTTGTTGCACACATGCGGCTGGTGGGTGTCTGTTTCTTCCACTATAGTTATCATCGGATTTACAACAAGACTTTGGCAACACTAATATCACAGTTGTGGCTTTGTGTAGGTAAGAACCGTTCTTAAGCGTAGCTCGCATAAGCCACGTAAAACATGCAATCAAAAAATTAGAGACGTCTAACTTGTTTTTGCAGGGAGTGTTTGTGATATGGTATTTGATAGGGCCAAGGTTTCCGATCTGTCGATGAAATGATGATGGTTTGATTTGTTGGTGGAGTTCGTGCTTGACGGTCTGATTACACGTGCAAAGCTCGTGCGCCAACGCAATCGCTAGGAAAATCTCCGGGAGTTACCAATCTTGCGGATGCACGATCAATCTGTCCAGTGAGGGTCTTAATTCCTACCTAAAATCGAGAACAAGTAATAACTAATAATGCAATCAAGATATTGCGGATGAATGATGAAAGCTTTATTACAGAGGTGGGATTCTGAATAGTCGGTCTTCTTCTAGGCGTTGGCCTTAAAAGAAGTACACGTAGTCGCAATAATGGCTAACTTTTAATCTAAGCAAAATCCAAGTCTAAAGTGATGGCTATGGGGGTATTTGAGGAGGAAAACATGGGGGAGCGGCTAGCCATGGGTATGGTGGTCAAACTAACCCTAAAAGGCCTTTTCTCCTCAAATACGGACTCCTAAAATTGGCTATCTTAATTGCTGTGAAAATTACATGGGCCTGGCCAAAAAATAAAGGTGACATAGCACCATATCATGCTATGGACGAAATTATGAAAATATATTCTTGTATATTTTGTCCAAGTCTTCATTCATCATTATGGTGGATTCAAAGTTCTGAAATCTCCACTTGTGGTGTCTTCTTTAATCCTCAAATGCTTGCTGCCATCTCCATGCATGATCATGATCCAATGCTTGTTCCTCTCATCCATGCTAGATCCTTCATTCCTAAGAGTAACTAACACATCTGATTTAGGCAACATCATATTCTCATGTATGTGAGAAAGAGTTCCAAGAAACGAAAGTACCTGATAGTTAAGTTGCTTAGCACGAGCTCGAGTGATAGGTCCTTGTATTTGTATCGCTGTAGGTGCAGCGGGTGAATCAATAGATGAGATGTCCTCATCATGCTCCCCTTCTTGAATTGAAGTGGTCCTTGATGCAATCTCATCTTCTTCACCAAAGTAAGGCTTCTAAACTGCAATATTAAATGTAGGACTAACCGTACTAAAATATGGAGGAAGATCAAGTTTATATGCATTATCATTGATTTTCTCTAACACCTTAAAAGGACCATCAACACGTGGCATTAACTTAGACTTGCGCAAATCAGGAAAATGGTCTTTGCACAAATCCGAAAAATGGTCTTTGCGCAAGTGTAACAAAACAAGATCACCAACCTCAAACACAACATGTTTGCGTCCTCTATCCCTAGCAATTTTATACTTATCATTCATGCGTTCTATGTTGTCTTTAGTAGTCTCATGCAATTTTAGTATCAATTCAACAGGTTGTATGGCATCTAAATTATTTTGCACCGAAGATAGCAATGGTAACAAATCAATAGGTGTGGCCAAAAGAAGTGTGCAGCAAGTACATCCTCCGTCTTCTGGACACCGAAGTGTCCCATCAATCCTCCTCCATGCGCCCCCTGCAACAACAAAAGTTGAACGAAACCATCTGGAATGCATAGGCTGTTAGCACGGAACACAAATCCATATATAGGAAACATAATAGAACCAATCAACTCATCAATCAAGTCATCCAAATGTGGTATAGGGTGACGATATCGAATTGTAATATTATTAATAGCTCTACAATCAGTACACATGCGCGAAGAACCATCTTTCTTAGGTACCAAAATAATAGTAACAACGCATGGACTAAGAGACTCACGAATGTAACCTTTGTCCAATAAACTCCGAATTTGTCGTTGGATCTCTTCAATTTCTCTAGGATTGGTACGATATGGCACACGGTTGGGCAGCGAAGCTCATGGAATCAAATCAATTTGGTGTTCTATCCTACGAATAGGTGGTAATCTAGGTGGAACATTGATGACCCACAAGTATAGGGGATCGCAACAGTCTTTGAGGGAAGTAAAACCCAAATTTATTGATTCGACATAAGGGGAGCCAAAGGATATTTATAAGCCTTAGCAGATGAGTTGTCAATTTAGCTGCACCTGGAAACAGACTTGCTCGCAGCGGTTTATCAGTAGCAACAGTTTTATATTGGTGACAGTAGTAAAATAGTAGCAACAATAATAAAGTAAAGACGGTAATAGTAGCAATAGTAAACAGTAGGATTAAATATTATAGGAATAGGGATGGATGAACGGGCGTTGCATGGATAAGATAATTCATGTAATAATCAAGACATGGGCAATTGCAGATAAATAATGATAAAGCATCCTAGTACTAAACAACCATAGGCATGTGTTCTGTATATAGTCGTACATGCTCGCAATGAGAAACTTGCACGACATCTTCTGTCCTACCAGCCTGTTTGCAGCAGGGCCTCAAGGGAATCTACTGGTAATTAAGGTACTCCTTTTAATAAAGTACTAGAGCAAAACATTAACACTCAGTGAACACATGTGATCCTCACATCACAACCATCCCCTCCGGTTATCCCAATTGCTGTCAATTTGGGGCCTCGGGTTTTGGACAATGATATATGTATACAACTTGCAGGTAAGACCATAAACAACAATTATCATAATGAAACAATAACAAGTTCAGATCTGAGATCATGGAACTCGGGCCCAAAGTGACAAGCATTAAGCACAACAAGTTGCAACAATGTCATAAGCACTAACAGTAGATACTAGGCACCATGCCCTAACAATGTCATAGCAAATTACATGAATGATCGCATCTAATCCCTACCATCCCCTTCGCCTACAGCGGTAATTACTCACACATGGATGGGGGAGTCATGGATGGTTGATGGAGAGACGTCGGTGACGATGATGATGAAGATCTCCTCCAAATCCCCGTCCCGGCAGGGTGCCAGAATGGAGTTTCTCGTTCCAAATCACGGTTTCTGATGGTGGCGGCGTAGCGGAACTCTATCTAGGAAAAATGTCGAACCCCCGATAGTTTCAGGTCGAAGGGTATTTGTAGGCAGAAGAAGGGCTTGAGGAGACGGCTAGGGTGGCCTCACCAGACCCTGGCGCGGCCAGGCTTGGGCCGCGCCACCAGGTGGTGTGGCGGCCTCCCAACCCCTCTCCGTCTCATATTCTGGCTCCATGGGTCTTCTGGTAAAATAGGATTTTTGCAATATTTTTCGGGATTTTTCCTGAAAGTTGGATTTCTGCACAAAAACAAGACACCAGGGCAATTCTGCTAAAAACAGTGTTAGTCTGCGTTAGTTGTATTCAAAACACACAAATTAGAGGAGAAACAACAGCAAAAGTGTCCAGGAAAGTAGATACGTTTTGGACGTATCAACTCCCCCTAAGCTTAGCTTATTGCTTGTCCTCAAGCAATTCAGTTAACAACTGAGTGCGATAAAAGAAACTTTAATGAACACATTTGCTTCATAAGATGTATATATTCTCACTATATGATCAAGTATTCATGCAATTCATAATAAGAAATATGCAACTAATGTTATCTCATAGTCAAGCAAGCTATGAAAGAGTGCTAATGCACTAATAACAAGCAACATGAAACATAAGAAGCTACAAGATTGTAATGCTCATAATAAGATATGAAAGAGTGGTATCCCGCTTGCCTTTATTTGTGGAGCAAAACATAAATGCCGAGGCACCTCTGAAGTTCAAGAGAAGACTAGAAGTAAAAATATCAAAGATACAAGCATCAAAGTTATACCACAATTAACTGTGTTTTGGGACAAGCACATTACACTAAGAATAACAGCTATGCTCTCAAGAATGTGCTTAAAGTTAGAAGATGAAGACTCAACATAAAAGTAAAAGAAAGGCCCTTCGCAGAGGGAAGCAGTGATTAAACATGTTTTGAGAGGTGGTTGTTTCATGTCAACGACTGGCAATGGGTTCTTGCTATCTTCCATACTAAACAAGTGAGAGCGGTTCTGAGTTCTTTGAAAATTTGGCACATTGGTGCTCTTTTATAAAGCTTTGGCACTACTCCCCACTTTTTCCTTCCTCAAACCATGGCTAACCGATTCCATTGGGTGCCCATCAACTTTCACATACCATGGAAGAGTGCCTTTTTCTTTTTTTTAAGAGTTAGATTAGAATGGTCTAACCAGATCCCTTGCAAAATTAATGATGAGTAGATGAAGCATGCAAGTCGAGGGGTACTTAATTTAATATGGAAGATAGCAATTCCGACCACTACGTCCTCATGAGCTAAAAACAGTGGCACAAAATGAGAAGTATTTGAAGGTTTTGAAAGGTAGCACATGAAAATTTACTTGGAATGGCTTTGAAATACCATGCATAGGAATTTATAGTGGACTCTTTGGGGTTACTTGGTTTTCAGGAGTTGAATGCACGAGAAGTATTCCCTCTCAGTACAAGTGAAATCTAGCAAAAGACTGGGAAGCGGCAATCGAGAGAGCAATAACTATCATAATCATGCTTGCGACAAAACAAAATTAATATAAGCATAAAAACGATACAAGAGCTCTGAGGCAAAGTAAATCATCGAGGCTTAATTGACCTTTTGTTCAGTCATATGCATGCTTGAGCATGTGCCAAGTCGATTCAAATGAATCTTTCAGAGGAGGATACCACAAAGTCATACCGTCTTATGAATAAAACAATGCAAGCAAACATCTACATGACATGCTACAAACTATTAGTAAATTGGAACTAATCATATGAGAGCAAGAACTACAAAGCATCCATTAGATAACATATACCTTATATGAACAGGCTAAGCACGTCCACATAGATGAGTATATGTACAAAAATGAAAAAAATAGAGTTCATACCAATCTCTTACCACGTCTCGAATTGTCATATGTCGTCATTATTGCCTTTCACTTGTGTGGCTTGAATAGTATGAAGTGATAACCAAGCTCCAATGGAGTCACGACTGAACTCTGCAACAAACTTTACAAAATCGAAGAGGAACAACAAATATTTTTGGGTTTTTGAATTTTGAAACAAGAACAGAAGGAAATAGCAAATAAAGCAAAATATATTTGGATTTTTCGAATACCAAACCGAAAATAGGAAACAAAGCAAACCAAAGCTAGAGAACTAAAAAGTCAAACAAAGAGAAACAACTAAAATATTTTTGGTCTTTTGTGTTTTGGAAAGTGGAATAAAAACAAGAAAATCAAATAAAAGAAAGCGAAACATGGGTATATAAAGTACCGACAAAATATTATATGCAGATGAGTGAATCGTCGGCGTACCTCCCCCCAAGCTTAGGCTTTTGGCCTAAGTGGAGACCAATCCCAACTCGACCATGAAGTGGCGCCTCCGAAGTATGACGAAGAAGTACCTTCGTCCTAATACGAGCTCGAGGATGCCCCGGCGTGGTACATGGTGTAGTGGTCAGCTGGCGCCTCCTCTTCCTGGTTCACGGCCCCCTGCTGTGTATGGAAGCCGAGCAGCCTGAGCTGCTCGTCCAACTCCTCTTTCGAGCGCGACCATGGTCTCCTGCAAATACTGAACAAACTGGGCTGCGGCAATGGAACTTCCCTTTCATCTCCATCAGTAAATAACATTCTATAAAATAATTTCCCTGCACAAGAGTTAGCAGTAACAAAGTGATGGAGCTTCATGGCAGCAAGATCAAGTCTCTGTGGGACTAACAATATATCATTAGGAGCAATAGGAAGTCCTAGAGCAGCAACAATGCACGCAGCAATAATGCCTCCATAAATAGGTCCCCTAGCGGCTAGGCGACGAGCAATAAGAGCACCGAGGTTATACTTTTTGCTAACATCAAGCGCAGTAGCTAGAAAAGCTAAATGATAGTTAGAGATATTGCTAGTGTTCTCTCTACCAAGAATACTAGTGGCAAGATAATAAGCAAAGTATCTAATAGCTGGGAGTTGAATATTTCTTATCTTGCCACGCTGGGCTATGCGATCATCATCATTAGTCACTCCTCGGTAGAGCTCCAACAAATCAGTGGGTCAGTTCTGAATCTTCTTTGCTGTTCCAAACATGGGGAAACCTAGAATACCACAAAATTTCTCCAAAGACATGGTGATAGACTTATCATAAATCTTAAATGCAATGGAAGGCTTGAAATGAGAGTTAGTAAATTTAAAGCTTTAAACAAAAATGATAAGGGGTTGCCCGATCTTCTCAGTGAGCCGATGTAGATGGATGATAACTTGGTAGATAATCTGTGAGACGCACACGAACTCTCCGGCTGTTCCCCCGTTGCCAATGCAACAGATCTTCAACCCTATGGATATTCGAGACACCACACACCTGCGCACGTAGCCGCCGACCACGAAGCGGTTCTGCAATCTCCTAATTCCCAATGGAACAGCAGATCACACTTGAATTCTCAGTAGCAAAACTCCAGATCGAAACAAACTTGGAGTGGGGTAAATATTCCGAGCGAAACACAGAGGAATATATGATTTCAGAGGAAAGCTTACAAGCAATTTCGTTCTGATGTTTGGGGGTAATCTAAACGTAGTCTGAACGACACAAGGGGGCGCCCCAGGGGTACTTAAAGGGGTCGGGGCGACCTAGGCAAAGACCTGGCCCAAAACCAACCTGTTTTGGGCCCAAACGGACTCGGTTCGACTCAAACTGGTACATACCGACCCATATATGGGTTCGGCCTAATTTGGCACGCAGGCCATGAGTGTAGCGCGCCTTAGACTCGTAGACATCGTGTCGAAGGCTGTCCTAGCGCGCCATCTCGTGCTCTCGCTCATGCAGACTTGATCTCCGCTTGTCTCTCGATCGCCGTCCTCCCTCTCCTCCCGCTGGCGATATCTTGACAGATGACATACCTAAATACAACATAGTGCATCGCTTTAGGTAGTATCTAATTCGGAGATATCAAGACATTCTTTCAATTAGGAAAGAATTCACCTTATAATAATCATCAATTAGACTCAATATTTCCTTCCAGCTCAAACAGTCAAAATCAGCATGATCCATGATTGTATCCTCATCATCCTCCCTTTCTTCAAGAAAAGCCGTCCTCGGCTTTGGGTAAGCTGAAAATGGTAGGAACAAGAAGAACAACGTGTACGCAGAGTATATGTATACATAACATGTTGTATTTTTTTTGTTCACGTGAAAAATATGTCTACTATACAGCAAGCAACTTAAATTGCATGTACAAGTGAAGTGCAAAGAATCATGATCATGGTGAAAAACAAAGAGATATAGAATCTTGTTGTTCAGTATTAAATTCAGTTTTCTCAAAGAAGATCGATGATCAAATTTATGATGAACAAGGTCAAACCAATCCAAAATATGTGAAAACAAAATTGATTTATGCCATGCCTCAGCTGCGCTGCACTGATATGTAGAACAAATAGACCTATCATGATCAATACTTGCAGTGCATAAGATACAACTCAATTTGCAAATATAAGTGAAGTATATTTTAGTAGCATATAAATGCAGCATGTGTTGGGACAAAGAAAACGGATATGAGAAATCTGATGCTATTCTAGCAGAATTAGAACACTCCAACACAGGTAAAAGTAAGTTGGTTGGTTGCAGTATATCAACTAGGCCAGAATATAGTTGCATACTATCTCGAACATAATCTAGTGTCCCACAACAAAAGGACTGCGACACATTGCATATAGGACTGAGAACATCAAGTTTCAGTTCAGTAATTCTATCACAAGTTATGCAGATGTGATCGACTAGAAAATTATCATTCATGCTATATTCACCAATCAAGTAAAACTTGAAGCAATAGGCATGTGTGCGAGAATTCAAATATGAAATGTCAGAAATCTTATTCAGAGCACAACGCAAACTAAGAGATTCTTTTAGCATGATGGAATACACAATTTCATTCGATGGTATTCTAGCAAGTACTTCCTTATGTGTCAACACTACCACATGATCAAAATTCAAAATATGCAAATTATCACATGGTGCTGAAACATTAATGCAAGATAAATCACTAGAAGGAACCAGCAAAGGAATAGACTCACAAAGATTATCCAGAGTTGCTGGTTGCGGCTCAAAATCAGTACCTATTTCAATGACATGCTCTGCAGAAGAAGTAGGCACCAGAATATCTTCCTCAAGTGGTAATGCACAAACTGGTGATGCAGGTTGTAAAATAGGCAGCTCCCTTTCTTCAAAAGCAACCTGCTTATCACAAGAAACAACACTAGGAGTAGACAGAGTTACATTAGTTGAAATATCCTCACATATCCTATCGTCGACTACTCTTGTGTTTCCATTTGCGCTCATACTCTCAAAGTGTATGCTCTGAACCTCACGTTTGGTGGAATCACACAGCTCACTTTTTATAACACTCTCACTCAATTTGGCTAGGTGGCTCTCATTCTCACATGGGTTGTGAAGCACACCATGGTCAAGATGGCAAATAATGGGAATGCCACCATCTATCATGACCTTGTGTTTAGGCGACAAGCAGAACTCCTTTGTCCTCTCCTTGCGAAGAAGATGATTCTTATGAAACTGTTCAGCCGTTAGACGTAGCAAAGCACGCCGCTTCTTATTCCACTTGAAAGAAACTTTTGCCACATCACGACAAGGCTGAACTTGATAGTTGTGGCACCAAGGATATCCCAATAGAATGTGACAAGAGTCAAGTGGCATAGGAGATACACCACAAGGAACAACCTCGGTATGCCCTCCGAAAGTAAGAGGAACTTCAGCTATGTGTGAAATCAGCAAGGTGCCATATGATGAATGCAATAGATACGGCACTTTACTGGCACGTGTCACGAGGTGCAACTTCTCCACGACCTCAATGCTGATTAAATTGACAGTAGAGTTTTTATCAATGGTGATTGCAGCACATCGCTCTCCAATCGTCACACTATGGTGAAAGAGCCCATCACCGTCAAAGTCACCATGTTCTTCCTCCCAAAAAGTGAGACTACAATATCTGTGGCGGAAGAAGTGATATCTGCAAGCCTCCATATTATCCGTAACGTCATCTGCCATGATTAGTGCAGCAAAAAAAAGTGTATATATGGTGGAAACACTCAACTCACTCAAAACTGAAAAGACAATGAATCTTACCGTTCCAAAGTGAATTAGAGCAACTTACCACTCGCAGCAAACAACCGCGTGCATGTGTGTGATCAAGCGAATACCGAGGGAAAGATTATCACAAGACAACTAGGGTATATATATGGTGGATCTGTAGGTAAGAAATCCTAAGTACACCGAAATACAAGTCCTAGTGCTGATCGTATGACAAAGACCCACGGAAACACACACGGTGGCGATAAACGGGGCAAAGCAACTCTGAAAAGTGAGCTCAAAAAGATATAAGTGACGACGCACAGTAGCTCGTGTTGCAATGCACAAGAGAGACGCTAGCACTGGCTCGACGAACAGGCACAAGATTGCGCACACGGCAGTAGCCTGATGAGCACGAAGTAGCTAGTCTCGTATGGGTAAGCTCCTAACACGATGCTGTAGATAGGCTGTAGCTAAAGCGATCAAAATCGTGTAGAAAGGACGCTATGTGGACACAGTGGTAACACGCTGTCGCAGAAGAGAAAACGACAAAAAATATGTCAACGGCAGCGATGTACGATGCCGGAAACACACGGCAGTGCGACGGCGATGCGAAACGGACAAAAAAGTTTGTCGCTTTTTTTTTGTGAAAATAGGACTCACGCGCTAAAGCGCAGAGCATGTCTGGGGTGCAGCGCGCGCACGCAGCGATTCAGATTTTTTTTTTTTGTTTTTTTTTACTCCTTTTTTTTTGTTTTTTTTACTCTTTTTTTGTTTTTTTGAACTGAATCAAGTTGGGCCAAACAAAGATGGGCTGGCTGGGCGCTGAGGCAGCGCGCGCGATCGACGATCGCTGCTGGCTAGCGAGCGCGCTCGAGCGCGGAGGCGGTCTGGGGTCAGGCGACCCGGACTGCCGCTGCCTTTTTTTTTAACCTTTTCCGATCGGATCTGCAGCTTTACGTGAAGAAATAGCAGCACAAAACAAAGAAAAAGATGACGATCAATCTGGGACCAAACGAGATCTAAACTCGAAACTAAGATACATAAAAGATCGGTGAGCCTAGACTCCTACAAATTGGAACAAAAGATACGCGAAAAGACGATCAGCTACTAAAACCAGTACCTCGATGCAATCTAGGCTATGGCAAGAACTAAGAACCCTAATTTTTTTGTGGCTTTTTCTGTATAGGACAAAAACAAAAACGAATCTACGGGGATGGATTTGTGGATGCTCACCGAGGAAACACTGGAATCTGATACCAAGATGATAAGGGGTTGCCCGATCTTCTCAGTGAGCCGATGTAGATGGATGATAACTTGGTAGATAATCTGTGAGACGCACACGAACTCTCCGGCTGTTCCCCCGTTGCCAATGCAACAGATCTTCAACCCTATGGATATTCGAGACACCACACACCTGCGCACGTAGCCGCCGACCACGAAGCGGTTCTGCAATCTCCTAATTCCCAATGGAACAGCAGATCACACTTGAATTCTCAGTAGCAAAACTCCAGATCGAAACAAACTTGGAGTGGGGTAAATATTCCGAGCGAAACACAGAGGAATATATGATTTCAGAGGAAAGCTTACAAGCAATTTCGTTCTGATGTTTGGGGGTAATCTAAACGTAGTCTGAACGACACAAGGGGGCGCCCCAGGGGTACTTAAAGGGGTCGGGGCGACCTGGGCAAAGACCTGGCCCAAAACCAACCTGCTTTGGGCCCAAACGGACTCGGTTCGACTCAAACTGGTACATACCGACCCATATATGGGTTCGGCCTAATTTGGCACGCAGGCCATGAGTGTAGCGCGCCTTAGACTCGTAGACATCGTGTCGAAGGCTGTCCTAGCGCGCCATCTCGTGCTCTCGCTCATGCAGACTTGATCTCCGCTTGTCTCTCGATCGCCGTCCTCCCTCTCCTCCCGCTGGCGATATCTTGACAGATGACATACCTAAATACAACATAGTGCATCGCTTTAGGTAGTATCTAATTTGGAGATATCAAGACATTCTTTCAATTAGGAAAGAATTCACCTTATAATAATCATCAATTAGACTCAATATTTCCTTCCAGCTCAAACAGTCAAAATCAGCATGATCCATGATTGTATCCTCATCAAAAAATCTTCGTGAGCATAGCATATTGATTACTCTCATCCGTCATGTATGTAGTTAATCCAACCCTGTCAACAAGGAGTAAGAAATCCTCAAGAATCCCTGCATCACTAAAAAAGTTAGCACAAGGGAAGGTGGATGGATGCGCATCTCCATCACCCCCCTCATCGCCAATGTTCGGTGATATAAGATCTTCATTGTAGGATGTCCTATATTGAGCAGTGGATCTTGAAGGTGATGAGGACATCCCATCTATTGATACAACCGCTGCACCTACAGCGGAACACATACAAGGACCCATCACTCGAGCTCGTGCCAAGCAACTTAACTATCAGGTACTTTCGTTTCCTGGAACTCTTTCTCACATACATGAGAATATGATGCTGCCTAAATCAGATATGTTTGTTACTCTTAGGAATGATGGACCTAGCATGGATGAGAGGGACAAGCATTGGAGCATGATCACGCATGGAGATGGCAGCAAGCGTTTTAGGATTGAAGAAGATGCCACGAGTGGAGATTTCAGAACTTTGAAGCCATCGTAATGAAGGATGAAGACTTGGACAAAATATACAAAGAACTACTTCATAAATTCGTCCTTAGATAGATATGGTGCTGCGTCACTTTTATTTTTGGGCCAGGCCCATGTAATTTTCGCAGCAAATAAGACAGCCACTTTTAGGAGTCCGAATTTGAGGAGAAAAGGCCTGTTAGGGTTCCGTTCGACCACCATACCCATGGCTGGTCGCACCCCTACCTTTTCCTCCTCAAATACCCCCCGTAGCCGTCATTAGAACTCGGATTTTGATTAGACTAAAGTTAGCCATTGCTGCTGTCGGTGTTCTGGATACCGGGGTATCCCGGTCCACCTGCTCCTGGGCCCCGTCATCGGCCCATCTTCAGCCCAGGAGATAATCAACGGTACAAGTCACGGAGAAGACCCTCACGAGGAGGCGCCTCGTGAGGAGAACGACGACGGAAACTGCTAAGGACCAGAAGACCTCCTCACGAGCCCCTGCTGGTGAGGAGAGAAGGTACGCCCACGCCAGCTCAGCACGTTTTCGTGCGGAGCAAGAAGCTAACGGGCAGAAGACCGCGTACCGCCCACGCTACCCCCGACAGGGAGGAGACCAACTTTCGCTGTGCCTGCCCAAAGCGGCACAGTGGTTGTTGGCCACCCCCCTAAATATAGCGTGGACGGTGCAGGGCGCCAGAGGAAGACGTCAGCTTCCTCCACCCACTCCAGTGGACCGGCGCCGCTACCCTGCGAAGACCGAGTCTACAGAAGAGTGTAATCTACAGCTGTCCTCCCTCCTTGGCCGTGTGTGGCAACCCCTTCCCCAAGAAGATAAGGGGAAGGAGGACCTTGGCGCTATAAAGGGGGGGGAAGCCCTCCCTTAGAGGGGATCGGATCTTCATCTTCTTCAAGCGGCTAGCTGGACACGCAGGTTCTTCAACCTCTGGCCAGCTAGAGCTTTGTAACCAAGGCCTTGTACTCCTCGCGAGGTGTCGCATTGCAATACAAGAAGGCAGGAAGTAGGGGTTTTACCTCACCACGAGGGCCCTGAACCTGGGTAAAGCTTGGTCTCCCTCTCTGCAGTGCATTGCGCGTTCGACAATCGAGGCTTCCGTCACCGTGTTTCGTTGCGATCTGAGATCTCACACGTTCAGCCCCCTGCGTTCGAATCTTTGGGTCCGTCGCGTGGTACCCCGTGTTCTTGCGACACGAAATCCATCGACATTTGGCGCGCCAGGTAGGGGGCTGTGGTGTTTTTTCTTCTAGATCTGCTTCGACATGGCCGACGCCAACGCAAGGCTCGAGCGTCTTCGCCGTCGCAACGCCGTTCGGGGGCAAACCGAGCCAATCTTCTGTCGTCATGAAGCTTCGGCCGGGGAGGAAGAGGAAGAAGATCTGGAGTCCTCCTATCTCCCGACCGGGCGTACAGAGCCTTCGCTCTCCTTCACCGCCACCGCCACTTCTCCCGCTCGTTCTGGGAGTGAGCTGTCTCCTGCGCAGGCTCTCGCCATGGCGCAGGAGCTGCTGCGCTATCAACCCACCGACGACGGGCGTGAGGGGTGGCGCGCTCGAATCGCCGAGCTCGTCGCCATCGCCAACGAAGACCCGGCCCTGGGAGGAGCCCAGGGCGCGGGGAACCCAGATCCGGCGGCGGGGCATCGCGCCCCGGGTGCCGGAGATGGGGTAGCCAACAAGGCCAAGAAGGTGGTTTCCCGCGCCGCATCTTCGCCGCGCGGGGAGCCCAGCTGCCAAATCGTCCAACGCGCTCCGGAAGACGCACGCGTCTCCCTCGAGCGCCGCCGCGAAAATCATGACCGCGCCATCGATGACATCGGCGAAGCTGGCAAGAACGTCAGGACCCCCGGCGTCCCAATCTACAACCCCGGGTGTCTTGCCCTCACTCGCCAGCAGCGCTATGTCGTCTGGCCTGACAAGTTCAAGCCGGACATCAGCGCGCGTTATGACGGGACCACAAATCCTGTCGAATTCCTCCAACTCTACGTCGTCGCCGTCCAGGCTGCGCGTGGAGATCAGCGCGCCATGGCCAACTGGTTCCCCATGGCCCTCAAGGACGCTCCGCGAACTTGGCTCATGAATCTTCCTCACGAATCCGTGACTTCGTGGAAGGATTTGTGTCGTCAGTTTGTTGCCAACTTCATGCCCACGTACGAGCGCCCCGCTACCAAGAACGATCTTAAGGCGGTGCGTCAGTACAAGGGCGAAACGCTTCATCAGTACATCCATCGCTTCAGTCAGATGAGGAACAAGATCCCCAGGATCTCCAACGAGGAGGTCATCTCCGCGTTCTCCACGGGCGTCTCCGACGTCAAGATGCGGGAGAAACTGTCTGTGAATGATGAGCTGACTTCCGTCGTCAGGCTCTTCGAGATCACCGACCGCTGCGCCAAGGCTGAGGAGGGGAGGCTCTTCGTGCACAATCTGCCGGAGGCGCCTCCCCCAAAGCCGAAGTCCAAGGACCCCAAGCGAAAGGAGGCTGCTGCCCTCGCGGCGGAGCCAGATCACAAGCAACGCCGCGGGGACTGCTCCGACCGCGATAAAGGTCGGCGTCGCCGCTACTGCATTATCCACAAGAAGGACACCCACAATACCGAGGATTGTTGGATTGTCCGGAAGTTTCACGAGGAAACGGTGTCGCCAAGCGTCGCGGGGGCGGCCGCAGCAACGGCAAGAGTGGATCCCGGGGCGATCGCCGCGACGACGACCGCGAGGAAGGTCGCCGCCGTGGAGGTCTGTCTCGAGACGATCCCGAGCCGCTGCCGCTGCCCCCACCAGCAAACGATCGTCGGGAGGAGGACCAGGGGGGCTATCAAGAGCCGCGAGACTTCGCTGCTTGCCTCCTGGGTGGAGCTCAGGCTCCTCTGTCAAATTGACACTTCAAGCAGCTGTCGCGAGAAATCGCGGCGGCACAGCCCAGCGTCGGCAGTCGTCTAATGAAGTGGTCGATGTGCAAGATTGGTTTCGACGAGGAGGATCATCCGACTTCCACAAGGGGTGTGGGCACACTCCCCCTCTTGTGCACGCCAACCATCAACAACGTCGCCATCAATCGCACTCTCATCGACGGGGGGGGGGGGGGGGCGGGCCTCAACATCATCTCGGTCGAGATCTTCGAGAAGATGCAGGTGCCGTACCACCGGCTCATGCCGACTCGGCCGTTCTTCGGAGTAACCGAGGGATCTACAACGCCAATTGGGCAGGTAAGCCTGCCCGTCATCTTCGGCACCCGGGACAACTACAGGACGGAAAGCCTCGACTTCGATGTCGCCTACATCGCCCTGCCATACAATGCCATCCTCGGCTACCCAGCCTTGGCTAGGTTCATGGCAGCAACGCACCATGGCTTTAACGTCCTCAAGATTCCGGGCGCCAACGGCACGATCACCGTGCGCTGCAATGAGAAGGACGCTCTCCGATCAGTTGAGCATGTCTACCGTGAGGCCGCCACCATGTTCCCCGCCGACGAAGATCTACTGGAACACTCCGGCGACCTCACGAGGAAGAAGCAGCTCGTATCCCAAGAGCGGGCTGCTGCGAAGAAGGCCTCTCTCGAGCCCCACATGTTGGGTTCGACAGGGAAGAAGTTCGCCGCCTCTGCATCGCCTACTCCAAGCGAGGACCTGGTCCATCCAATGCTGGACATGAGCATTGGGGAAGCTGCGGTACCCTCAGGCCGGAGGCCCCAGTTTACCCAAGAGCGCTCGGCAACCAAGAAGGTCCCGCTACAGGCTGGGGGCTGCGAAAACTTCGTCACCATCGGGGCAGGGCTTTCCCCCAAATAGGAAAGCGCGCTCGTCACCTTCCTGCGGGCAAATTCTGACATGTTCGCTTGGACTCCGTCAGATATGCCCGGCGTTCCCAGGGAGGTGATTGAGCACCACTTAGCCGTGTGCCCTCAGGCACACCCCGTGAAGCAGAAGACTAGGAAGCAAGCACAAGAGAAGCAGGACTTCATCGTCAAGGAGATAGAGAAGCTGAAGAAGGCCAAGTTGATACGCGAGGTGGCCCACCCCACCTGGATTGCTAATCCGGTGGTCGTCCCAAAGGCTAACGGCAGTGGGCGCCTCTGCGTGGACTTCACAAGTCTCAACAAGGCCTGTCCCAAGGATCCATATCCTCTCCCGAGGATAGATCAAATCGTCGACTCCACCGCCGGCTGCGACCTCCTTTGCTTCTTGGATGCTTTCTCCGGCTATCATCAGATCAAGATGGCAAAGGAGGAAGAGGAGAAGACCGCATTCATCATGCCCTGTGGGGTGTACTGCTACGTCTGCATGCCCTTCGGCCTGAAGAACGCAGGAGCCACCTTCCAGAGGCTCATGCGCAAGGCCTTGGGGGCTCAGATGGGAAGGAACGCGGAGGCCTACATCGACGACATCGTCGTCAAGACTCGCGAGGGTCGTACCTTCATCGAGGACCTGGAGGAAACATTCGTCAACCTAAGAAAGGTAAACATCAAGCTCAACCCCGCCAAGTGCGCCTTCGGCGTACCGTCGGGAAAACTGTTGGGGTTCCTCGTGTCTCATCGCGGGATAGAGGCGAACCCTGACAAGGTCAAGGCCATCGAAGAAATGCGTCCACCGCGCAATCTCAAGGAGATGCAACGCCTCGCGGGGTGCATGGCAGCCCTGGGGCGCTTCATCGCGAGGAGTGGGGAGAAAGCTTTGCCCTTCTTCAAGCTCATGAAGCGCACCGGGAAGTTCGAGTGGACTCCGGAAGCTGACAAGGCCTTCACTGAGTTGAAAAGGTACCTCACGAGCCCACCGATCATGGTCGCCCCAACGCCTCGCGAGCCTTTGCTACTCTACATCACGGCAACTCCAAGGACTGCAAGTGCCGTCCTCGTCGCGGAGCGGGACGCTAAGGTGATCGACAAGGTCAATCCTCCCGGCCAGGGGGCTCCTCGCGAGGAAGAGGCCGCTTTGCCTCCTGTCCCTCAAGAGGAGCCGCACGCGGCATCTTCGCCAACCAAGCCGCTCTCTCAGAGCGACGCTCAAAAGCCTCCTGAGGAGGAGCCTTCCGAGGGTGTTGTCAAGGTGCAAAAGCCTGTGTACTTCGTCAGCACGGTACTGCGCGACGCGCGGGAACGCTACACCATGCAGCAAAAGCTGCTCTACACCTTGCTCATCGCCTCGCGGAAGCTACGCCACTACTTCCAGGGCCACCCGATCAAGGTGATAACCGATCGTCCCCTGGAGACCATCCTACGCAATCCCAACGTCACCGGGCGGGTGGCGGAATGGGCCATGGAGCTTCAGCCTTTCGAGATCTCCTTCGAAACTACAAAGGTAATCAAGAGCAAGGCTTTGGCCGAGTTCACTGCGGAATGGACTGATCCATTCGTCGACGAGCCTCCAGAGGTGGAGTCAACACTCCCTGGAGAGGAGGCCCCAGGCCTTTGGATCATGCACTTCGACGACGCCTTCAACCTCCCCGGCGCGGGAGCAGGTGCTGTCCTAACCTCTCCCTCTGGAGACAAGCTCTTCTACGCTGTGCAGCTCTGCTTTGGGCCTGAGCACAAGATCTCCAACAACATCGCGGAGTATGAAGGACTACTTGCGGGCCTAAGGGCAGCAAACGCTTTGGGCATCAAGCGCCTCATCGTCAAGGGAGATTCACAGCTGGTTGTGAACTTCTCGAACAAGAGCTTGCTGACTGGTGAAAGCAGGCGTCCTTGTGCGTGGTGAATGACCAGCCCGTTGGGAACCCCAAGAGGAAAGTATGATGAGTGCAGCGGCAAGTTTTCCCTCAGTTAAGAAACCAAGGTTTAATATCGTTCAGGAGAAGGGAGACGTTGACAACTGAAGGTGATGCGGACTAGCGTAGTAACTCTTCAACAAGGGCGCCGTTAACGATACTTGTTGACTCGTCTTCAGCCAGCAGCAACGCGGAACCTGCACACACACAAACAAATACTTTGTTCCCAACTTGCGATGAGGTTGTCAATCTCACCGGTTTGCTTGAAACAAAGGTTATGAGTGTATCGAGTGGAAAACAGTAGTAAAATGCTAGTAAAGTAAACAGTGCGGGAATAGTAAACAGGTGATTGCAATATGATTAAAATAGGACCGGGGTCCACAGTTCACTAGTGGTGTCTCTCCATAGATAAATAACATGCTGGGTAAACGAATTACAGTTGGGCAATTGATAGAATAAAGATAACGTGATATGTCAAGAAGATCACTATGAGATTCACTCTGGGCATTACAACAAAATACATAGACCGCCATCCAACTGCATCTATGACTAATAATCCACCCCCGGGGATATCATCCGAACACCCTAGAAGTATTAAGTTGCGAACAACAGATAATTGCATTAAGCAAAGTGTGTAATGTAAACAAAGCATATGCCCTCGAGCATATGAATGTTGTTTTCTCCCTAGTAGCAACAACACATCTACCACCTTAGAGGTTTCTGTCACTCCCCCAGGTGAAATAGAGGCATGAACCCACTATCGAGCATAAATACCCCCTCTTGGAGTCACTAGCAACTACTCGGCCAAGATAGCTACTAACAACGGAGAGCATGCAAGATCATAAACAACATAGAGATAACAAAAGATATAATTCAGTACAGCAACTTAATCATAAACACCAATATTCATCGGATCCCAACAAACCAACATCATAGTATTACATAACGGTGATCTCAATCATGTAGGGCAGCTCATGAGATCTAAACATGAAGCACATGGTGGAGAAGACAACCATCTAGCTACTGCTATGGACCCATAGTCCAAGGTAGACTACTCACTCATCGCTCCGGAGGCAATCATGGCGATGAAGGAGACCTCCGGTGGCGATTCCCCTCTCCGGCAGGGTGCCGGGAAGAGCTTCTGGACCCTCCCGATCTTCGGGTCGACGGCGGCGGCGGATCGCGATGTATTCTGGAAAACTGATCTGGCACTTAGGTTTTTCTCATCAGGGGGTATATGTAGGCGAAAGGGGGCTGTCAGAGGTGGAGCCACGGGGCCTCACACGGGGCTGGCGCGGCCAGGGGCTAGGCCGCGCCGCCCCTGTGTGTGGGGGCCTCGTGGCCCCCCTCCGTCAGGTCTTCGGATGTTTGGGAGCTCCCTGATGAAATATGACTTCAGGAACTTGTTTCGTCCAATTCGGAGAATATTTCCTGTGTATCACTTCTGAAACCAAAAACAGCAGAAAACAGGGAACTGGCACTGTGGCACTTCGTTAATAGGTTAGTTCCGGAAAGCGTATAAAAATGCCACTAAGTGTAACGAAACAATAGGCAAATGGTGTAAAACAAAGCATGGAGCATCAAAAATTATAGATACGTTTGAGACGTATCAAGCATCCCAAGCTTAACTCCTGCTCGTCCTCGAGTAGGTAAGTGATAACAAAAGAATAATTTTTGAGGTGACATGCACCTACACAATCTTGATCATATATGTAAGCATTGATGAGCTGGGATCAATAGAACTTAAAACATGGGCATGAAAGATATAATCATGACAATAAGAACTTAGCAACCATGTTGTAAACATGCAAATGAACACAAACAAAAGATCATGATAATGAAACAATGAAAGTCAAACGTGTGTTCAAATCATAAGGAAAAACATACAAGTGGTTTTCAGCTTGTCCTTCAAAGAGAGCAAAACATAAATGCATAGGACACCTCAAAGTTTAAGAGGGCGACTAGATACAAATAATTTAAGAACAAGTGAAACCAATCAATATGAGTCAATCAATGAACCTTGGGACAATGCATATCACACTAAGAATGACAACTATGCTCTCTTAATGGTGCATAAAGAAAGAAGGTGGTGACTCAACATAAAAGTAAAAGAAAGGCCCTTCGCAGAGGGAAGCAGTGATTTAAACATGTGCTAGAGCTTTTCATTTGTAAAACAGAGATAAAACTTGATTTTGAGAGGTGGTTGTCTTTGTCAACGACTGGCAATGGGGTTCTTACTATCTTCCATACAAAAATAAAGCAAGTTTTTGAGAGAGAGATTGGCACTTCGTGCTCTTTTTATAAAACTTGGCACTCCTCCCCACCTTTTCCTTTCACATACCATGGCTAACCGATTCCATCGGGTGCCCACCAACATTCACATTCTTTGGAGGAGTGCCTTTTTTCTTTTTTTTTCTTTTTTTTTCTTTTTTTTTTCTTTTTTTTTCTTTTTTTTCTTTTTGGAATAAACAATATGGAAGATAGCAAATCCGACCACTACGTCCCCATGAGCTGAAAACAGTGTCACAAAACGAGAAGTATTTTGAAGGTTTTTGAAAGGTAGCACACGAAAATTTTACTTTGGAATGGCTTACAAATACCATGCATAGGAATTTATAGTGGACACAATGGCAAACTTGGCTTTTAGGAGTTGGATGCACGAGTAGAGCTCATACTCAGTACAAGGTGAGGGCTAGCAAAAGACTGGGAGCGACCAACGAAGAGAGCAATAACGGCCATAATCATGCAAAGCGACAAAGCGACATTAAAAGAAGCATACGATGGCATCAAAAGTCAAAAACTAAATGATCATGAAGGCTAATGGCGACTTTGGAAGAGTCTAACATGTGTGAGCATGCGCCAAGTCAACCCAAATAAAGCATCAAGGAGAAAACCAAAATAATACTTCCATACAATAAAAACAACGCATGATTTTTTCAAAGGCTCATTAAGCAATCTCAGTTATTTGAGACAAGTCATGCTACAGCAAAACCACTAAGCATACTATCAAAAAGACATCAAGCATGACATGAAAAAGTCTAAGCCGCAGTCTACACAAGCTCCTTCTTGTACCACTATTTTGCACAAAGCTTTTTCTCTTTTCCAACACCATTTGAAACTTTTATAAACACCTCTTTTGATGAAAACCAATAAAGTTCAGAGGCAAAAATGTACCTTGATGAAAAGATATGACAATATCTGAACGCATATCAAGGAGAAATCGAAAACCAAAAGCAGTAGCAGAAAAAGTAGAATGCTCGATTTATAAGAGTGAAAACTAGAGCATTCTTTGCAAATGAAAACGAGTACATCTCCTCCAAAGGAAATTTGTTGGGGTCCAACCATTTATTGCAGCAAACAAACAAACTAAACAAACTAAGAAAACTAAAACAACTGACGCTCCAAGAAAAACACATAGTGCATGAAGCAATAAAAATATAGTGTTTTGAAAGGTGACCTGATTTTTGCCGATGAAGAAGGGGTGCCTCGGGGGCATCCCCAAGCTTTGACGCTTGTACTTCTTGGATATTTCTTGGGGTGATGCATGGGCATCCCCAAGCTTGAGCTTTTGTCCATTCTTCAACTCATCTCATCATTCTCCAATCCCTACACTTGAAAACTTCCTTCATACAAAACTAAACACAATTCTATTAGCAACATTAGTGTAAGCATAAAATATATTCAACCTCTTTTAGCTTCAGGTTTCAACCCAAAACTACCACATATAAAGTATATACTACTGTAGCAACTTCCACAAGAGTTCCATGATAAAAAAGAACTCAAAAGAAAGCGATAAAGTGGCAAAAACAAATATTGGCAGAAATCTGTCAAAACTGGACAGCTGATAATGGACGAATTTTTGAGGGATTTTCTGTTGCTCAAATCAAAAAGTGTTCAACTAAGAAAAGTTTGGATATAACCTGGGGCATATGCACAAGAAATCGCAGGTCCAAAAGATATACAGAGAATTTTCACGAGTTTTTACGGTGCAGCACCGAAAACAGTTTCAGGACAGCAATAACCCCAAATCTTTACCTCACTCAAATTAGAGGCTTCTCTTGGCACAAAAACGAAATAAACAAGATAAAGAGCGGTCATTACAGTAGTAATGACTTCTAAGACTCAAATAAAAGAAAAAGTACTGAAAGTAAACAATGGGTTATCTCCCAAGAGTGCTTTTCTTTAACGCCTTTGAGCTAGGCGCAGAAAATTGCGAATCAAGTAATATCGAGTGATGAAGCATCAAGCTCATAATTTGCTCTAAGAATAGAGTCAAAAAGCAATTTCTTTCTTTTCCTAGGGAAGTGTTCCATACCTTTCTTTAGTGGGAATTGATACTTGATAGTGCCTTCCCTCATATCAATGATAGCACCTACAGTTCGAAGAAAGGGTCTTCCCAAAATAATAGGACATGAAGCATGGCATTCAACGTCCATAACAAGAAAATCAACGGGAACAAGGTTATTGTTAACCACAATAAGAACATCATTAATCCTTCCCAAAGGTTTCTTCTTAGCAACATCAGCGATAGGAACATCAAAATAACACTTTTCTAGTGGTGGTAAATCAAGCATGTCATAAATCTTTCTAGGCATAATAGAAATACTAGCACCTAGATCACATAAAGCATGGCAATCATAACCATTAACATGCTTATCAATGATGGGTTCCCAACCATCTTCTAACTTCTTGGGAACAGAGGCTTTTTGCTTCAACTTTTCATCCCTAATCTTTATAAGAGCATTGGTAATATGCTTGGTAAAAGCAATATTTAAAGAACTAGCATTAGGAGTCAAAGCAAGCTTTTGCAAGAACAAAATAACTTCAGATATATTGCAGCCATCAACATCAAAATCATTAAAAGAAATAGAGCTATCATCTCCCACACTCCGAAAAATTTCAGCACTCTTTTGAGAAAAAGTTTTGGCAGTTTTAGGCTTTTTAGCACAAGGAGTGGGAGTTTTCTCTACACCAATCAAAGTAAGAGGGTTGCTATCAGTAGGAGCAACATCATTAGAGGTAGTAATAGTACATACCTTCATCTCTCTAGCCATCTCATCTTCTCTTTCCCACCTGGCATGCAATTCCGCTAACAATCTAATATTTTCATCAATTCTAACTTGGGTAGCATTAATGGCAGCAAAAGGATCAGGCTTAGCGGACATTCTATTAACTAAAGAAGATTGCACATTAGACAATAATGAGATATCGGTCTCAGCTTTGGAAGCCTTAGCTTGTAATTCAGGAACAGCCTTGTTTAAATTTTCAAGTTGATGACTTATAATCCTCAACAGAGCTGATTGCTCCTCCATAGTCTTGGTGAAAGCCTTGTTCTGCTCATATTGCATCTGCATAAAATTCTTGGTAGACTTTTCAAGTTCGAAAATTCTTTCTTCACTAGGCATTTTAGGTCTACCAGGATAGCTATTATCACCATTAGAAGGAAACGGTCTATAATTGTTACTAGCAAAGTTGTTCCTATAAGCATTGTTATTAAAATTGTTGTTTCTAATGAAATTCACATCAACTTGCTCTTCTTGAGCAACCAGAGAGGCCAAAGGAACATTATTAGGATCAACATAAGTCCTATCATTAGCAAGCATAGCCATAATTGTATCAATCTTATCACTCAAGGAAGAGGTTTCCTCAACAGAATTTACCTTCTTACCTTGCGGAGCTCTCTCAGTGTGCCATTCGGAATAATTTACCATCATGTTGTCGAGTAGCTTTGATGCGGCGCCCAATGTAAGGGACATAAAAGTGCCTCCAGCAGCTGAATCAAGTAGGTTCCTTGAAGAAAAATTCAGTCCTGCATAAAAAGTTTGGATAATCATCCAAGTAGTCAGTCCATGAGTGGGGCAATTCTTTATCATAGATTTCATTCTTTCCCAAGCTTGAGCAACATGCTCATTATCAAACTGAGTAAACTTCATAATATTGCTACGCAACGATATAATCTTAGCAGGAGGATAATATCTACCAATAAAAGCATCCTTACACTTAGCCCATGAATCAATACTATTCTTAGTCAAAGACAGCAACCAATCTTTAGCCTTTCCTCTCAAAGAAAAAGGAAACAACTTGAGCTTAATAATATCACTATCAACATCCTTATATTTCTGCATCTCACATAGCTCAACAAAATTGTTGAGATGAGCTGCAGCATCTTCAGTACTAGCACCAGAAAATTGCTCTTTCATAACAAGGTTCAATAAAGCAGGCTTGATCTCATAAAAAGTAGTAGCAGGAACAGGTGGTGCAATAGGAGTGCAGATAAAATCACTATTGTTCGTACTAGCAAAGTCACACAACTTGGTATTTTCAGGAGTACCCATTTCAGCAAAACGAAAGTAAACAAGCAAAAACAGCTACCAAGGATTCTAATTTTTTTGGGTTTTTGATAAAAAGCAATGCAGGTAAAATAAAATAAAGTAAAGCAAAACAAATAACAAAGTAAAGAATGTGTGTGCGAAGAACTCCCCTCGCAGAAGTCTTCTCTTCCTTCCCCGGCAACGGCGCCAGAAAAAGTGCTGCTGACTGGTGAAAGCAGGCGTCCTTGTGCGTGGTGAATGACCAGCCCGTTGGGAACCCCAAGAGGAAAGTATGATGAGTGCAGCGGCAAGTTTTCCCTCAGTTAAGAAACCAAGGTTTAATATCGTTCAGGAGAAGGGAGACGTTGACAACTGAAGGTGATGCGGACTAGCGTAGTAACTCTTCAACAAGGGCGCCGTTAACGATACTTGTTGACTCGTCTTCAGCCAGCAGCAATGCGGAACCTGCACACACACAAACAAATACTTTGTTCCCAACTTGCGATGAGGTTGTCAATCTCACCGGTTTGCTTGAAACAAAGGTTATGAGTGTATCGAGTGGAAAACAGTAGTAAAATGCTAGTAAAGTAAACAGTGCGGGAATAGTAAACAGGTGATTGCAATATGATTAAAATAGGACCGGGGTCCACAGTTCACTAGTGGTGTCTCTCCATAGATAAATAACATGCTGGGTAAACGAATTACAGTTGGGCAATTGATAGAATAAAGATAACGTGATATGTCAAGAAGATCACTATGAGATTCACTCTGGGCATTACAACAAAATACATAGACCGCCATCCAACTGCATCTATGACTAATAATCCACCCCCGGGGATATCATCCGAACACCCTAGAAGTATTAAGTTGCGAACAACAGATAATTGCATTAAGCAAAGTGTGTAATGTAAACAAAGCATATGCCCTCGAGCATATGAATGTTGTTTTCTCCCTAGTAGCAACAGCACATCTACCACCTTAGAGGTTTCTGTCACTCCCCCAGGTGAAATAGAGGCATGAACCCACTATCGAGCATAAATACCCCCTCTTGGAGTCACTAGCAACTACTCAGCCAAGATAGCTACTAACAACGGAGAGCATGCAAGATCATAAACAACATAGAGATAACAAAAGATATAATTCAGTACAGCAACTTAATCATAAACACCAATATTCATCGGATCCCAACAAACCAACATCATAGTATTACATAACGGTGATCTCAATCATGTAGGGCAGCTCATGAGATCTAAACATGAAGCACATGGTGGAGAAGACAACCATCTAGCTACTGCTATGGACCCATAGTCCAAGGTAGACTACTCACTCATCGCTCCGGAGGCAATCATGGCGATGAAGGAGACCTCCGGTGGCGATTCCCCTCTCCGGCAGGGTGCCGGGAAGAGCTTCTGGACCCTCCCGATCTTCGGGTCGACGGCGGCGGCGGATCACGATGTATTCTGGAAAACTGATCTGGCACTTAGGTTTTTCTCGTCAGGGGGTATATGTAGGCAAAAGGGGGCTGTCAGAGGTGGAGCCACGGGGCCTCACACGGGGCTGGCGCGGCCAGGGGCTAGGCCGCGCCGCCCCTGTGTGTGGGGGCCTCGTGGCCCCCCTCCGTCAGGTCTTCGGATGTTTGGGAGCTCCCTGATGAAATATGACTTCAGGAACTTGTTTCGTCCAATTCGGAGAATATTTCCTGTGTATCACTTCTGAAACCAAAAACAGCAGAAAACAGGGAACTGGCACTGTGGCACTTCGTTAATAGGTTAGTTCCGGAAAGCGTATAAAAATGCCACTAAGTGTAACGAAACAATAGGCAAATGGTGTAAAACAAAGCATGGAGCATCAAAAATTATAGATACGTTTGAGACGTATCAGAGCTACACTCCAAAGGATGAGCACATGGCGGCTTATCTCGAGGAGCATCGGAAGATGGAAAAACGCTTCCAAGGCTTGGAGCTGAAGCACATCCCGAGAGGAGAAAATGTGGAAGCCGACGAGATCGCCAAGCGCGCCTCTCATCGCCTGGCGCAGCCTGCCGGCGTCTTTGAGGAGCGTCTCTTCAAACCGTCCGCTTCCCCCTCGACATCCGAATCATCTCCTCCTTCTGCTTTGCCGCCACCGCTGGGGCAGGGGGCTCCGGACTGCAGGCCTCCTTCGGGTGACCGCGTCCTTCTGGCATTAGCACGGCAGGAGGGAGTGGATTGGATCATCGAGCTCAAGGCCTACCTCACCAGCAGTAGGCTTCCAGAGGATGAAGAGGAGGCCGAGAGGATCGTGCGGCAAGCTTCGGGCTACTGCGTCAAGGACGGTGATTTGTACCGGCGTCGCCCGAACGGCGTCGCTCTGAAGTGCATATCTACTCACCAAGGCCAAGAGCTTCTCAGGGACATCCACGCCGGCGAGTGTGGCCATCATGCTTCTGCCGCAACTCTAGCCGCGAAGGCATACCGAAGCGGGTTCTACTGGCCTTCGGCGCTCGGAGATGCGGCGGAGATGGTCAAGAGGTGCGAGGCGTGCCAATTCCACGCCAAGCAGATTCATCAGCCGGCGCAAGAGCTGCAAACCATCCCACTCACTTGGCCCTTTGCAGTCTGGGGGCTGGACATCCTTGGTCCGTTTCCCAGAGCGCAAGGGGGCTACCGCTACCTCTACGTTGCCATCGACAAGTTCACTAAGTGGGTGGAGGTGGAGCCGGTGTGCACCATTCCGGCCAGATCCGCAGTCAAGTTCATCCGTGGGCTGGTCTGTCGCTTTGGTGTGCCTAACCGCATCATCACCGACAACGGCAGCCAGTTCACCAGCGGACTGTTCCAGGAATACTGCGCATCGACCGGCGTCAAGATCTGTTTTGCCTCCGTCGCCCACCCCAGGAGCAATGGTCAAGCCGAGCGCGCCAACGC
Source organism: Dactylis glomerata (assembly GCA_007115705.1). Lineage (NCBI taxonomy): Eukaryota > Viridiplantae > Streptophyta > Magnoliopsida > Poales > Poaceae > Dactylis > Dactylis glomerata. The sequence goes on along the minus strand of QXEO01001188.1, from coordinate 637,126 downwards.
TGAAGTGCTCAAGGCGAAAAGCTTCAACGCCAAGCTCGAAGCCTGCGGCAAAAAATGGTTAGACAACCTCCAATCCATCTTGTGGTCCATCAGGACTACCGCCACCAAACCCACTGGAGAGACCCCTTTCTTCTTGGTCTATGGGGCGGAGGCTGTTCTTCCCACCGACGTCAAGTTCGGGTCGCCAAGGGTGCTCGCCTTCGACGAAACTCGCCAAGAGGACCTCATCAAGGACCGCCTCCTCCTGCTCGAAGAAGCTCGGTGCCAAGCCGCGTTACGCGCCGCGAGGTACCAGCAAGGACTACGCCGCTACCATAGCCGCCATGTTCGAGCAAGAACTCTGGAGGTCGGTGACCTGGTGCTGAGGAGAATACTCTCTCGTGAGGGCCTGCACAAGCTGTCTCCAATGTGGGAAGGACCCTTCAAGGTGACGCACATCGCCAGGCCTGGCTCGGCGCGGCTGGAAACCGCAGAAGGCATGCCTATGGGGAACCCGTGGAACATAGCTCATCTGCGAAAGTTCTACCCTTAGCTTCCTCATGAGGAGAAAAAGACCGTTTTCACGGCACTTGTATCAGCTCAATCTGCTCTTAAGCACTGATACTAAGTTATCGCGCAATGTAGCGCCTCTGCTTCGGCATGACATCAAAATGGCATGAAGTCCATTTATTTTCTGTTGTACTCCACGCGGAAGGGGGCTAGGCACGGTGTCTATGCTGGGGCCTTCGCCCGGAAAACAGCAAGCCCGAAAAACCCGAAGGGAGCGAGCTCTGGTCGGGGGCGACGGCCCCGTTAACGATCACCTCTGGATGCCCATGGTGCTTAGTTCCTCGCGAAGTACGCCAGAAAATAAAAAATCTTCGAGGAAAAGTCCAAGGTGTGCCCGAGGCACCCGTTAAGGACCTACCCCTCGTGAGCAACCCTCACGAGGGAGCAAGGACGCGTCGATGCATTAGCATCCGCAGGAAGATTCCCTCTACCGAGGAGGGCCTAACGTGGCAGGATCATTGAAGACCAAGGCCGCTCCGATCATCTTGCGAAGGAGACGCAGATCCGGAGGTCCGCGCCAGGCCCCTCACCTCATGAGCAATCCTTGTGAGGTGTCGACGGTCTCTGGGCTCTCTTAAGCGTCGACGTTTTCACGTCCGTGAGGGTCCAGCTTCCCTCAACGACGAGGAAGGCCCCGTGAATCGCCACGCGCGGCAATTTGCTCTTAGCTGCTGGCACAGATAGTGCCACGCTCCTCCACGACGGAGAAGGTCCCTGTGCCGGTCACAGGGGCATCTTATTCGCCTTCTTTTTTCGTTTGTTTTATCGATTTGTTTTTCCGTTTTCGGGGATTTGGGGTTTTTTCTTTTCCAACTCTTTCTTCAACTTCTTGTCTCAGGAATCGTCCAATGTGCCGTCGACGCCGACCCCGTCTCGAGCTCTGAGGCAAAGGGAGGCTTCCCGTCAATGCCAACAGCTCACTAGGGCTCTCGAGCGAGCAAACGACCAGGACGATGAAGAGCGACAAGGCGATCGACAAGCGGATTTCATTAAAAATCCCCTATTGGGGGAAGGAGCAAAGCACGATGGGGCATACCCCGCCGGCAAGGACTACAAGGCAAAAGAGGGGAGGATACTAGCTCCCCTCCCCAGAAGACTATCGCACCAGGACCTCCTCTTCACTGCGCCACGAGCTGGGGGTAGGTGCGGCGGACGCCGTCGGCGGTGAAGATCCGCACCGTAGCCTCCAGGGTCCCCAGCTTGAAGCGGAAGACGAGGCGGTCGCCGACGCGGAGGCGACAGCCGAGGGCGAAGGGCCTCCAGCGGCCGGAGAGGACGACGTTGCCGTTCGCCCCGAAGAGGATGTCCACAGGCCAGAAGAGATCTGGCCTGCTTTGCTCGCCCAGGGCGATCTCCTCGGCGGCCGGGCCGTGGGCGTGAACCGCCCTCCGGATGGCGTCGGGCAGCCGGAGGGAGTTGAAGCCCGGGGCGTCGACGACGACGAGGAGCTCCAGGAAGCGGGACCCTGGGGCGATGAGGGGTCCCAGAAGCGCCGCCGCCAGGTGGCGCGGAGTGGCAACCACTCCATTCACCGGCGGGGCCGGAGGATCTGCAGCAGCGGGAGGAGGGCCCAGGGCGGCCTCCACCTCCCGGAGAGCCCGATCGAAGCTCCCCGAGGTGCGGGGAGCAGGTGCCGCCGCCAGCGGCGACGGCGAGTTCAGGGCGCCGCCCCTGAGGGCCAGAGCGCCGGAGGTCCCCGAGGCGGCGCGAATCGCCTCGCCCTGCCTCGGCGCGCTGATGCGGAGGGGACCCCCGGCGCCGGGCGTCCACTGGGCTGGGATTTTCGCCCTGCTCCCACTGCCCGGGGGGCACCCACGGCGCTTCGCCCCAGAGCTTGGACCGGCGGCGGCGGCGGAGTTGGAGGGGTCCATGCTCTCAGGGGAGAAGAAGCAGAAGTGGCACTGGAGGAAGGAGGTGAAGTGCCGAAGGTCTCGAGGAGGACCTATTTAAGGGGAGCGTCCAGCGTCGATGCGTCAAATCCCAGCGCGGGAATCAAAGCGTTGGCGCAGCGCTCTGCAGTCAAGCGACGCATCATTATGATGGTTGACGCCTCGGAGACTGTAGCGTCGCCGCCGTTTCGTCTCACCAGCTGCGGCCACGACACGTGTCCGCAGTCTCTGCCTCTTCACATGGTCCTCTGACCGCGCAGTTGACGCGTGCCGTTGTAGGGCCCAGCAGCTTCGGGGGCCCCCGACCCTTCGCTTCCTCAAGAGGGTGCGTTCTTGGGCCGGGCTCCCGGGGGCTACTGTCGGTGTTCTGGATACCGGGGTATCCCGGTCCACCTGCTCCTGGGCCCCGTCATCGGCCCATCTTCAGCCCAGGAGATAATCAACGGTACAAGTCACGGAGAAGACCCTCACAAGGAGGCGCCTTGTGAGGAGAACGACGACGGAAACTGCTAAGGACCAGAAGACCTCCTCACGAGCCCCTGCTGGTGAGGAGAGAAGGTACGCCCACGCCAGCTCAGCACGTTTTCGTGTGGAGCAAGAAGCTAACGGGCAGAAGACCGCGTACCGCCCACGCTACCCCCGACAGGGAGGAGACCAACTTTCGCTGTGCCTGCCCAAAGCGGCACAGTGGTTGTTGGCCACCCCCCTAAATATAGCGTGGACGGTGCAGGGCGCCAGAGGAAGACGTCAGCTTCCTCCACCCACTCCTGTGGACCGGCGCCGCTACCCTGCGAAGACCGAGTCTACAGAAGAGTGTAATCTACAGCTGTCCTCCCTCTTTGGCCGTGTGTGGCAACCCCTTCCCCAAGAAGATAAGGGGAAGGAGGACCTTGGCGCTATAAAGGGGGGGGGAAGCCCTCCCTTAGAGGGGAACGGATCTTCATCTTCTTCAAGCAGCTAGCTGGGCACGCAGGTTCTTCAACCTCTGGCCAGCTAGAGCTTTGTAACCAAGGCCTTGTACTCCTCGCGAGGTGTCGCGTTGCAATACAAGAAGGCAGGAAGTAGGGGTTTTACCTCACCACGAGGGCCCTGAACCTGGGTAAAGCTTGGTCTCCCTCTCTGCAGTGCGTTGCGCGTTCGACAATCGAGGCTTCCGTCACCGTGTTTCGTTGTGATCCGAGATCTCACACGTTCAGCCCCCTGTGTTCGAATCTTTGGGTCCGTCGCATGGTACCCCGTGTTCTTGCGACACGAAATCCATCGACAGCTGCAACTACGAGCTCGACTTTTGAGGCCAATCGCCCAGAAGAAGACCGCCTATTCGGAATCCCACCTTTTGAATAAAGCATACATCTTTCATCCGCAATATCTTGATTGCTGTATTAGTTCTTACTTGTTCTCGATTTCAGGTAGGAATTAAGACCCTCGCTGGTCAGGCTGATCGTGCATCCGCAAGATCAGTAACTCCCGGAGATTGTCCTAGCGATTGCATTGGCGCACGAGCTTCGCACGTGTAGTCGGATCGTCAAGCACGAACTCCACCCACCAAATCGACATATCAAGATCTCATCGAAAGATCGGACACCTTCGTCCTATTTAGTGGTATCAGATTTCAGGTTGCTCGGTGAGATTTACTGTTTTTGTAGTTTAGATTGCATCTGTGTTCATACCTATCAACCACGAAAAAGCCAAAAATACAGTTAGGGTTTAGATCATCTCGTCCCATAAACCATCCGAACCTTTGCATTGTCTTTTCAGTTTGCATCGTTGAATTTGTGTCTGCATCCGCGTGTCAAGTTGCTGGTCTTAGTGTCTGTTCCTTTAGAGTTTCGAGTTCGAATCACCATAGTCCCGCCGCCGCTGCACACTTGCACCCCTGCTCCACCATATCCTTCCGCCACCACGCCATATACTTCCGCCACCGCCTTCACATAAGTTTTTGTTCGTTCCTCCCACTTTCATCCGTGCCTTTTTCAGAGTCCGTGAGTTAGGTTTCGGTCGCCAGTCAAGAGGAAGAAGAAGAGCAAAAAAAAAAAAGTCAACTCCGCATCCAAGTCGGGTTGACCCGTTCCTACTAGTCCAGTCCGAATTCAGTCCGAATTGGACAGTTTCGTCAGTTTTTGACGGTTTCCGACAGCAAACTTCAACTGGCCATAACTTTTGCATACGAACTCCGTTTTCGACGTGCGACCACTCAAAATGCTCAGCACGAAAAGATCTATGTGACCACAACTTCTATGTGTTGTGCGACACTCAGAACTCCCAAAAAAGGCCGGGAAGGCCGAGTTTTTGCCCTTTGAAGTTTCAGACCCGAAAATTCCTGCAGATCTTCACTTATATCTTGCTTTGGAGCTGTTCCTTTCTGCTTGTTGTGCCACGCCGTGACTTTCTTAGTGTTCTCGGCTCACGTCTCTAGCACGGTATAGCCTAGGACCAGCACAGTACAGTGGTTGAGCATTCTTTCAACATTGCATTGCTGTTTTGATATTTGCTGTGTTTTTGCTACCATATAAGCCTTCCTACAGCTCCACATATTTCTGCACATGCTTTGTATCAACACCTGGTAATCGCTTTGTGCAATTTTGGGAGTCGCTGATCCTTGCTGGTTGCATATCACCTTTCTCCTGTTTGGTAAGAACTTGTAAGAGCTTTGTATACCGCTTGACGGATTACGCGTGATTCCACCATATTCCGCAGTGCGTAGGTATATATATTTGTGCTTGCTTCTACGCTAACCATGACAGGAACCACGAAGGATGATGTTGATCCGGAGAAGATGACTAATGCAGAGTTGCATGCCCACTTCACTCGGCTGTTGGTGGGGCATGCACAAGATGTGGACACCCGCTTGGGTGATGTTGATTCCAAGCTTTCTGATGCGATGGACAAGATGGCTGGTCTTGAGGCATCCTTCAACACCAAGCTCGACGCCCGGTTCCAGGAAGTCCTGGCCCGTTTACCACCACTGCCACAGCCGGGCATCCCTCTACCACGTGCTCGCCGCGTTCCTCTCATACCGCCATCTGCGGGTACCGTTACAGCCGCGGCAGCTGCTGCGGCCGCTACGGAGGCGGCCACCCAGGACGGATATGATGCTGAGAAGGGGGCAAACGAGTTCGAAGATGAAAACGAGCTCGACGAGGATGAGGTCCAACAACCTGCACCTGGCCGTCCGCGGCAATACAACCGCAACGCTCGTCCACCTCCGCATCCGGTACGTGATGATGAACATGTGGCCAAGCTGAAATTAAATATTCCGCCATTTGAGGGTAGATATAATCCTGATGCATATCTCACTTGGGAGTTAGAAGTAGAGCAACGTTTTGCTTGTTTACGCTACCCTGAGCATTTGCGTGTTAGTGCTGCTACATGTGAATTTACAGATTTTGCTTCTATCTGGTGGTCTGAACATTGTCGAGTCAATCATGCTAATATTCCTGCTACTTGGCTTGGTCTGAAACATGCCATGCGTACTCGTTTTGTACCTCCACATTATCAACGGGACTTGCTTAAAAAATTAACTCGTTTAGAACAAGGCAAAAATTCTGTACAAGAGTATTATCAAGAGTTACAAACAGGCATGATTCGTTGTGGTATTGTAGAGGATAATGAAGCTATGCTTGCACGTTTCTTTGGTGGTTTAAATAAGGAGATTCAGCATATTTTAGACTATAAGGAGTACAACACTATTACTCGTTTATTTCACCTTGCTTGCAAAGCTGAACTTGAAGTGCAGGATCGTCAACCATCATGGAGAAGAGCTAATAATTCTGCAGGTCGTACTTCTTCATGGTCTGCGTGCCAATCAGCTCCACTTTCTCGTGGGGATGCACCAGGTCCTTCCACCTCCAGGTATACCACGCCGACGTCAAGAACGCCACCTGCTCCTGCTCCATCACCATCTGCTGGTCCGACACGGAGTTCTTCTTCCATGGCCTCCACGGGGAAGACTCGCGATATTCAATGTCGCAAATGTTTTGGGTTTGGTCACATCGAAAAAGAATGCAGAACCAAACGTGTGATGGTGGTGCTTGAAGATGGCGAATATGACTCACCGAGTGATTTTGATGATGATACATTGGCACTTATTGCTGCACGTGATGGTGCCAATTCTGATTCTGACAAGGAGATGGAGGTAATGGGAGCTGAAACTGCTGATCAATACTAGAGTTTAGTTGCACAGCGTGTTTTGAGTGTGCAATTGAGCAAAGCTGAGCATGATCAACGCCACAATTTGTTTCAAACAAGAGGCGTTGTTAAGGAGAGAGCTATCCGGATCATCATTGATGGAGGGAGTTGTAACAATCTGGCTAGTATTGACATGGTGGAGAAGCTTGCTCTACCCACACGACAACGACCTCATCCCTATTACATTCAATGGTTTGAGAGCTCCCGTAAGCTCAAGGTAACAAGAACTGCACGCGTGCATTTTACTATTGGTACTTATTCAGATTTTGTTGATTGTGATGTTGTACCTATGCAAGCTTGTTCTTTGTTACTTGGTAGACCATGGCAATTTGATAGAGAATCTGTACATAATGGTAAAACTAATCAGTATTCTCTTACACATGCTGGCAAGAAAATTGGACTTAAACCCATGACTCCGGAACAAATTTTGAAAGATGATCTTGCTAGAGCTAGTAGATTAAAAAACGAGGACAAACATAAGAGTGAGAATCAGATTATTGCTGCAGATTTTGTACCCCCCAAGCATTCTTCTAAATCTAATTCTAACCATGCTACTGAAATTCGTTTGAAGAATCCTTGTTTACTTGCTAGCAAATCTGATCTTGCTGAAATTGATGTCAATATTACTCCCTGCTATGCCATTGTTTGCAAAGAAGTTTTGTTTTCATTTGAGGATATGCCTCCTTCTTTGCCACCTGCGGTTGCTAACCTTTTGCAGGAATATATGGACGTTTTTCCACAAGATGTTCCACCTGGACTTCCACCTATTCGTGGGATAGAACACCAGATTGATTTGATTCCAGGAGCCTCGCTGCCCAATCGTGCGCCATATCGCACCAATCCTGAAGAAACAAAAGAGATCCAACGACAAATCCAGAGTTTATTGGACAAAGGTTATATTCGTGAGTCTCTTAGTCCATGCGCTGTTCCTATTATTTTAGTACCTAAGAAAGATGGTTCTTCGCGCATGTGTACTGATTGTCGAGCTATTAATAATATTACCATTCGATATCGTCACCCTATACCTCGTTTGGATGACATGCTAGATGAGTTGAGTGGTTCTATTATGTTCTCTAAAGTTGATTTGCGTAGTGGTTACCACCAAATTCGTATGCAATTAGGAGATGAATGGAAAACAGCTTTTAAAACTAAGTTCGGTTTATATGAGTGGTTAGTAATGCCGTTTGGTTTAACTAATGCACCTAGTACCTTTATGAGACTGATGAACGAAGTTTTACGTGCTTTTGTTAGTCGTTTTGTGGTGGTATATTTTGATGACATTCTCATATATAGCAAATCTTTAGAGGACCATTTGGATCATTTACGTGCTGTTTTCAATGCTTTACGTGATGCACGTCTGTATGGTAATCTTGAGAAGTGCACCTTTTGCACAAACAGAGTTGCTTTTCTTGGTTATGTTGTTACAGAACAGGGAATTGAAGTTGATCCAGCCAAGATTGAAGCTATTGAGAATTGGCCGCAGCCTAAGACGGTCACACAAGTGAGGAGTTTTCTTGGTCTCGCTGGGTTTTATAGGCGCTTTGTCAAAGATTTTGGTTCTATTGCTGCGCCATTGAATGAGCTCACAAAGAAGGATGTGCCCTTTGTTTGGGGCGATGCACAACAAGAGGCCTTCATGATACTGAAAGATAAGTTAACACATGCTCCATTACTCCAACTTCCTGATTTTAATAAGACATTTGAACTTGAATGTGATGCTAGTGGAATTGGTTTGGGAGGTGTGTTATTACAAGAGGGCAAACCTGTAGCATATTTTAGTGAAAAATTGAGTGGGCCTAGTCTGAACTATTCTACTTATGATAAAGAATTATATGCGCTGGTTTGGACATTAGAAACTTGGCAACATTATTTATGGCCTAAAGAATTTGTTATACATTCTGATCATGAATCTTTGTAGCATATTCGTAGTCAAGCAAAACTGAATCGTCGCCATGCAAAGTGGGTTGAATTTATTAAATCTTTTCCTTATGTTATCAAACACAAAAAGGGTAAAGATAATATTATTGCTGATGCTTTGTCGCGTCGTTATACTATGTTATCTCAGCTTGACTTCAAAATTTTTGGGTTGGAAACTATTAAGGAACAATACTTGCATGATGCTGAATTTAAAGATGTGTTGCAGAACTGTAGAGATGGTAGAACATGGAACAAATTCATCCTTAATGATGGATTTGTGTTCCGTGCTAACAAACTATGCATCCCAGATGGTTCCGTTCGTCTTTTGGTTTACAGGAGGCGCATGGAGGAGGATTAATGGGACACTTTGGTGTCAAGAAGACGGAGGATGTTCTTGCTGCACACTTCTTTTGGCCACGCATGCGGCGAGATGTTGAGAGATTCGTGGCACGCTGCACTACTTGTCAAAAAGCTAAGTCTCGCCTTAATCCACATGGTTTATATATGCCTCTTCCTGTTCCTAGTGTTCCTTGGGAGGATATTTCGATGGACTTTGTTTTGGGATTACCTCGTACACAGAAGGGGAGGGATAGTATTTTTGTTGTTGTGGATCGGTTTTCTAAGATGGCACACTTTATTCCTTGTCACAAGACCGATGATGCTGCGCACATTGCTGATTTGTTTTTTCGTGATATCGTTCGTTTGCATGGTGTGCCAAATACTATTGTTTCTGACCGTGATACTAAATTTCTTAGCCATTTTTGGAGATGTTTATGGGCTAAGTTGGGGACTAAATTGTTGTTTAGTACTACATGTCATCCCCAAACTGATGGACAAACTGAAGTAGTTAATAGAACTTTATCTACCATGTTGCGGGCTGTTTTAAAGAAGAACTTAAAATTGTGGGAAGAGTGTTTGCCTCATATTTAATTTGCTTATAATCGTTCGCTGCATTCTACCACAAAGATGAGCCCTTTTCAGATTGTCTATGGTTTTGTTCCACGTGCACCTATTGATTTGTTGCCTTTACCATCTTCAGTGCAAAATAATTTCGATGCTACACAACGTGCTGATTTGATTTTAAAATTGCATGCAACTACTAAAGACAACATAGAACGCATGAATGTTAAGTATAAAGTTGCTGGGGATAGAGGACGAAAGCATGTTGTGTTTGAGGTTGGTGATCTTGTTTGGTTGCATTTGCGCAAAGATCGTTTTCCTGATTTGTGCAAGTCTAAGTTAATGCCACGTGCTGATGGTCCTTTTAAGGTGATAGAGAAAATCAATGATAATGCATATAAACTTGAGCTTCCTACAGATTTTGGTACGGTAAGTCCTACATTTAACATTGCAGATTTAAAGCCTTACTTCGAAGAAGATGCGGTTGCGTCGAGGACGACTTCAATTCAAGAAGGGGAGCATGATGAGGACATCCCATCTATTGATACAACCGCTGCACCTACAGCGGAACACATACAAGGACCCATCACTCGAGCTCGTGCCAAGCAACTTAACTATCAGGTACTTTCGTTTCTTGGAACTCTTTCTCACATACATGAGAATATGATGCTGCCTAAATCAGATATGTTTGTTACTCTTAGGAATGATGGACCTAGCATGGATGAGAGGGACAAGCATTGGAGCATGATCACGCGTGGAGATGGCAGCAAGCGTTTGAGGATTGAAGAAGATGCCACGAGTGGAGATTTCAGAACTTTGAAGCCATCGTAATGAAGGATGAAGACTTGGACGAAATATACAAAGAACTACTTCATAAATTCGTCCTTAGATAGATATGGTGCTGCGTCACTTTTATTTTTGGGCCAGACCCATGTAATTTTCGCAGCAAATAAGACAGCCACTTTTAGGAGTCCGAATTTGAGGAGAAAAGGCCTGTTAGGGTTCCGTTCGACCACCATACCCATGGCTGGTCGCACCCCTACCTTTTCCTCCTCAAATACCCCCCGTAGCCGTCATTAGAACTCGGATTTTGATTAGACTAAAGTTAGCCATTGCTGCAACTACGAGCTCGACTTTTGAGGCCAATCGCCCAGAAGAAGACCGCCTATTCGGAATCCCACCTTTTGAATAAAGCATACATCTTTCATCCGCAATATCTTGATTGATGTATTAGTTCTTACTTGTTCTCGATTTCAGGTAGGAATTAAGACCCTCGCTGGTCAGGCTGATCGTGCATCCGCAAGATCAGTAACTCCCGGAGATTGTCCTAGCGATTGCATTGGCGCACGAGCTTCGCACGTGTAGTCGGATCGTCAAGCACGAACTCCACCCACCAAATTGACATATCAAGATCTCATCGAAAGATCGGACACCTTCGTCCTATCAGAAGGCCTTCATGCCCTTCGCGCTTCTCTTTCAAAGACTTCTCCATAAGTGTAGTTGTCCATTTCCCTTTTCTGAAATTTTTAACAAACCTCATAAAAACTGATTTTGAAACAAACAAATGTAGGGAACTACTATAGGGAGTTGCAAGAGGGTTAACATGCATCAAAATAACATTTCTAAGCAATAGAACAAGCATGCAAACTCATTTAACCTGTCAACTATGGTGCTAAAATACTCAAGGAATACTCCACTAAACAAAATTCTAATTGGGCAATCGAATGAGTCACATACCGGAGAACAAATGCTCCAAATCTCAGTAGCAAAGACGGGCTGAGCAAGGAGATTGAAAAATCACGAGGAAGAACAACAAGAACACGGGTTTGAGCTGTGGTGTGGAGATATTTTGGGAGAGAGAGTGAAGTGAGGGTGGAGAGGTAAGTGGAAGGCCAGGGGCCCCTTCACCATGCCACGGCGCGGCCAAGCCTGGGCCGCGCCACCATGTGGTGTGGTGGCATGGTGGGTCCCCCCTGAGGTGTCCCAGGTGCCTCTCTGCCCCATTTTTGACATAAAATTTTAAAAAGAATTTTCCAAATTTTTTTGAGAAACTTTATTTTCGAGGATTTTTCTGAAATTGACAAGAGATTAAAAACTCGGGAAAACAAAGATGGAACGATAGAAAGTGAATTCAAACCAAGTCTACAACAGCTCTAAGATACTCTATTATGAAACTAAACAGTGGAAACAAAAGTGAAAAAGGTGGAAGCATGAATAAAGAAAAGTAAATGCGGTGAAAACATAATTTTGTTCGTTCAAAAACTGCTTTGTTAATAAGGTTGATCAAGTCTTGTTACCAAACCAATTTTCTATGAAGCAAAACTTTCATTTCACTAAATGATTATGTTACCTCAACCTTAATAGGCATAGTCCCAACCATAACAATTTGATATTCTTCTTTGGGCTTTGGCTCTAAATAATAAATTTGACCAACTTTGATGGTCTCAATATTCTTGATTGAGTTTAGAGCATATTTCCTATCAGTCTCCTTGGGAAAATAAACCGTGTGCTCTTTATCATTGACATTAAAAGTGACTTTCCCTTGGTTGCAATCAATAACCGCACCTGTAGTGTTTAGAAAAGGTCTCCTAGGAATAATAGACATATTGTCATCTTCAGGCATTTCTAACACAACAAAGTCAGTCAATTTCAAACAATTATTAGCAACTTGAACAGGTCACATATACCAATAGGAATAGTAATAGACTTATCAGCCATTTGCAAAGATATATCAGTTGATATCAATTTTTCTAGATCAAGTCTCTTATAGAGAGAAAAATGCATTACACTAACTCTGGCTCCCAAATCACATAAAGCGGTTCTAACATAACTATTTTTAATAGAGCAAGGAATAGTCGGTATACCTGGATCTCCAAGCTTCTCTAGAACTTTACCATCAAAAGAATAATTAGCAAGTAAAGTTGAAATTTCCTCACTAGGAATCTTCCTTTTGTTAGTAACAATATCTTTCATATACTTTGAATAAGGAGGCATTTTAATAGTGTCAATCAAAGGAATTTGCAAAAATAAAGGTCTCATCCATTCACATGACCTATTGTAGTGTTCTTCTTCCTTGGATTTGTGTTTCTTACCAGGAAAAGGCATTGGTTTCTACACCCAAGGTTCTCTCTCATTTACCATGCTTGTTGGCAATGAAGTCTTCCTTAGTGTACTTTGCATTCTTGGCAAGATTTTCTGGTTCCTTTTCACCTTCTTCTTTATCGGAAGCATTACCACTTTCGGTTTTAGCATCAGAAATATAAACACTATTAGGATTTTTACCTGTTTCAGAAGATTCTGCAACCGTTTTATGCTTCTTCTTCTTCTTCTTGGAAGGAATATCATCACTTGCAGTTTGTTGAGAATCCCGCTCGATCCTCTTAGGATGTCCTTCAGGATATAAAGGATCTTGAGTAGTAGCACCACCTCTAGTGCGTATTTCACACGCTTGTTTTTCTCTTGAAGCATTAACTAGCAAATCTTTTTGCACCTTGGTAAGATGATCAATTTGAGTCTGAACCATTTGAAAATGTTTAACAAGCATCTTCACATCATTGGAGGTTCTCTCCACAATATCCTGCAACTTGTTAATAGCTCTAGAATTTTCCAACAAATGATTCTGCACTCTCTTATTAAAATTATCTTGCTTAACAATGAAATTATCAAACTCATCTAAGCATTGATCAGGAGGTTTAGAGTAGGGAATATCTCTATTATCAAAGCGTTGGAGAGAGTGTACCTCAATAGTAGATGAGCGAGGGATTGGCTTACATTATTCTTCTATAGGTGGTAGATTCTTCACATCTTCAGATTTAATATCCTTCTCCTTAAGAGATTTCTTGGCTTCCCTCATCACTTCATCATTTAATTCAATCATTCCTCTCTTCTTTGGTGTAGGCGCTGGTGTTGGCGTTGGTGTTGGCCCAGCCATAGTCCAATCATCATAATTCTGGCTTATTTTAGCCATTAATTCTTCAGATTCAGCTGGAGTCCTTTTCCTGAAAACACCACCAGCACAACTATCCAAGTATGTCTTAGATTCAACAGTTAGTCCATTATAAAATATATCAAGGAGTTCGTTCTTAGGCAATGGCTCTCTAGGCAGTACTCTAATTAAAGAGCAAAACCTTCCCCATGATTCAGGCAGTTTCTCTCCTTTTACTTGCTCAAAGTCAAAGATTTTCTTCAAAGCAGCATGTTGAGCACTAGCAGGAAAATATTTCTGAAAGAAAGCGTTAACCAAAGCAATAGGACTATCAATAGATCCACGAGACAAATTATTAAACCAAGCTTTAGCTGCACCTTTCAATGAAAAAGGAAAAATCTTAGCAACAAAGTAAGTACGCCGCTTAGTATCATCAGAAAACAAATTACTCAAAGAAGAAAGCTCATTCATGTGCTCCATAACGCTCTTACTTTGAGTACCACAAAAGGGTTCTTTCTCAACAATAGATATGTAAGATAAATCCAAAGATAAATCATAGTCCTGATCACTAATATTTATAGGAGAAGCAGCAAACTTAGCATCAGGAGATAACTTGTATCTAACAGCACATCTTGCAAGAAGATCTCTAATAGCACCAGCATCACTAGTAGCATGAAATTCATCAATAAAAGCATCATCTAGCTCAATATAAGCATCATCAAAATCGTCACTAGGGTGTTCCCTAGACTCGGGTGAACTAGCAGGTGTAACAGTGGTGTTCCCCATTTGCTTAGCTCTAGCAATTGTATCCTCTAAAAAGGAACCTAACGAACCACTCTCATCAAGCACAGGAGAAGCATCATCAAAACTATCAGTAGCATTTTCAAACTCAGCAGAAGAAGTAGCATGTGCATGCGGTGGTGTAAGCAACTTACTCATAACAGATGGTGAATCAAGAGCAACAGAGGTGTTCAGAGTCGTACCTCTTCTTGTAGTGGATGGAAATATAGGAACTTTTCCATCACGAGGTTTACCCATGATGAATGGATTGCAGCGAACAATATGAATTCCAAGTGAACTTACAAATAAAGCCATGCTCCCCAGCAACGGCGCCAGAAAATAGTCTTGATGATCCACAAGTATAGGGGACCACAACAGTCTTCGATGGAAGTAAAACCCAAATTTATTGATTCGACACAAGGGGAGCCAAAGGATATTTATAAGCCTTAACAGATGAGTTGTCAATTCAGCTGCACCTGGAAAGAAACTTGCTGGCAGTGGTTTATCAGTAGCAACAGTTTTATAGTGGTGATAGTAGTAAAATAGTAGCAATAATAATAAAGTAAAGACGGTAATAGTAGCAATAGTAAACAGTAGGATTAAATACTCCTCAGCTCTGCCTTTCAGTGAAAAAGAGAATAGCTTCTTCTTAACTTGGTTCATTGAAATACCTGCGCACTGGAACAACTTGCATAATTCATGTATAAAAAGCAAATGATCACCAGGATGGACAGTTCCATCTCCTAAATAGCAGTTATTCATAGCACATTCGACAATCTTCGTAGGTATTTTAAAAGGATGAGGAGCACAAGCATCATTAGAAACATCACATATGGGAGATAAAATATTATCAGAACAAACTTTCTCCACTAAAGCTGGGGAGCTAAAAATATCATGCTTAACAAAACCAGCTTCCCCAAGCTTAGACTTTTCTATAGCATTAGCAATAATGGGATTCAAAGCATTCGTACTAATAACATTGCTATGCGAAATAAGCTCCAAAGGTTTTTCAATTTTCTCTTCAAATCTAAACTCAGAAAAAAAGACTAAAGAACTCTTTATTTTCCATTAAGCCTAACTTGTGAAAAATAAAACAAGAAACAAAAAGATATAATTGCAGAATCTAAAGGAAATAACTCTGAGCACTCACATAGGAGGATGCGAGTACCTTTTACCTTACCTCCCAGGCAACGGCGCCAGAAAAGAGCTTGATGTCTATGCACGCGTCTGTTCTTGTAGACAGTGTTGGGCCTCCAAGTGCAGAGGTTTGTAGAACAGCAGCAAGTTTCCCTTAAGTGGATCACCCAAGGTTTATCGAACTCAGGGAGGAAGAGGTCAAAGCTATCCCTCTCAAGCAACCCTGCAATTACGATACAGAAAGTCTCTTGTGTCCCCAACACACCCAATACACTTGTCAGATGTATAGGTGCACTAGTTCGGCGAAGAGATAGTGAAATACAAGTGGTATGGATGATTATAAGTAGTAAATACAATCTGAAATAAAAATGGCAGCAAGCAAACAAGTAACAAAACAGCGAGTAAACGATGTGCAAAGCTTGGAAACAAGGCCTAGGGATCATACTTTCACTAGTGGACACACTCCCAACAAATATAACATAATTGAACCAATAGATACTATCATCAATATGCAACTCAAAACAGTTCTCCAATGGACAATGAACACTAATCATGCGTAGGGCTACGAAGCACTCCTCAAAGTCCGTATGTACCCAAACTAGATTGTCCCACACTATCACCATGAACGCACCAGATGGTTCCAACAAACACCAACATTTCATAGAGACATTAACCAAAAAGATACACAAGATGCACACACTAGTCACCTTTACACCATGATACGAAGTATCTCCAGAGAGTACAATAATAAAGCATAGGAGTAGCATAATATCTGAATAATAACATCTACCAATTCAACTAGATACAAAGCTCACGATCACATAAAGATCACATCATGGGAGAGAGAGGTGAACCACATAGCTACCGGCAGAGCCCTCAGCCTCGGGGGAGAACTACTCCCTCCTCATCATAGGAGACAACAAGGTTGATGGAGATGGTGGTGAGGTCGATGGAGACGGCGGAGACGGCGATGGAGACCGATGGAGATGGCTCCGGGGGCACTTCCCCATCCCGGCAGGGTGCCGGAACAGAGACTTCTATCCCCCAAAATTCGTCGGTGGCAGCGGCGGAGCTACGGAACTCTTTCTGGAAATTTGCCGACTTCTTTAGGGTTTTCCGTCCCAAGGCTTTATATAGGCGAAGGGGCATCGTCAGGGGGCTGCCAGGGCACCCTCACACGTAGGGGGCACGGCCAGGGGCTGGGTCGCGCCCCCTCATTGTGAAACTGGCCCCTGGCCCCCCTCCGGCTCTTTTTCGGTCCTCGTCCTTCGTCCGAGAAAAATAGGAGTTCTGGAACTTATTTCGTCCAATTCCGAGAATATTTCCTGTGTAGCTTTTCTAAAACACAAAAACAGCAGAAAACAGGGAACTGGCACTATGGCATCTTGTCAATAGGTTAGTTCTGGAAATCGCATAAAAACGCCACGAAGTGTAATGAAACACAAGGCAAATGGTGTAAAAACAAGCATGGAGCATCAAAAATTATAGATACGTTTGAGACATATCACGCAACTGGAGATAGACTCGAGAACTCCATTGTATGATGCACCTGGTCGTGAGCCGAAGAAGAACCGCTTGAGAGTAGCTCTCGATCTTTTGGAGATGAAGGCAAGACACGGATGGTCCGACTCGAGCATGGACGACCTCTTCCGATGGCTGAAGAAGCGCTTTCCTAAAGATAACACATGTGCCGGTAGTCTAAATGAGGCCAAGAAAATCGTGTGCCCTCTCGATTTGCCGCACACAAAATACCACGCCTGCGTCAATGACTGCATAATTTATCGGAATGAGCACGGGGACGAGACCACATGCCCAGTGTGTGAAGCTGATCGGTACAAGAGAAGGACCAAGAAGGCTCCTCGAAAAGTTGTGTGGTACTTCCCGCTAAGGCACCATCTGCAGCGGTACTTCACGGACCCCAAGGAAGCAAAGCTCATGCTCTAGCACGCGGATAGAAAGGCGGCGGTGTTGCTTGATCCAAAACAGGTTGAAGAGCCAGTGCTGACGCACCCTTCGGATGCAAGCTAGTGGAGAGCATTAGACGTGGAGTACTACGAAGAATTTGGGAGAGATCCAAGGAACATCAGGCTTGGTGCGAGCACCGATGGACTCAATCCATTTGGGAACTAGAGCTTCAAGCACAGCACCTGGCCGGTGTTTGTATGGATGTACAACATCCCCCCTGGCTATGCCTGAAGAAGAAGTACATACACATGAGTATGCTAATTCAAGGGCCGACACAGCCAGGGAGCGATATCAACCTGTATCTCGAGTTGTTGAAGGAAGAGCGATATCAACATGGGACGCCCACAAGGAAGAAACTTTCTGTCTCGAAGTGGCGCTGCTCACGATGGTGCAGGACTATCTTGGATACGGATATATTGCATGCCAGGTGTGCCACGGACACAAGGCTTGTGTGAGGTGCATGGAATTGACGCCATTTCTACAGCTGGGTAAGGATCCCGGATCTTCGAAAACCCTCTACATGAGGCATCGAATATGGTTACCCAAGAACGATCCCTGGAGAAGGCGTGGAGATCTTTTCAACGGTAAAGATGAGCTCGAAGAACCTCCACCTAAGAGGAGCGGCGTAGGGATCGATATTTTGTTGAAAGATTGGAAAAATTGCCCTCCGCCGAGAAAGATAATAAAGAAGCGAAAGCGAGGAGAGAAGAAGAACAAGGCTGAAGTGGAACCGCTCATGGGTGTATGGAAAAGGAGGTCTGTGTTTTGGGACTTGCCATACTGGAAGATCCTCGGTACGCCTCATTGCCTTGATGTCATGCACATCACGAAAAATGTGTGCGAGAGCTTGCTCGACACACTGTTCAACATGCCGGATAGGACCAAAGATGGGCCGAAAGCGAGAAATGACTTCATGGCCCTAAATATAAGGAAAGAGCTACACTTACCACCGGAGGAGGAGATCAGCAAGGGCAAATCATGCAGCCTCGTCCCCTCCTGCTTCACTGTAAGTCCCAACGAGCTAGACCAGATGTTCAAGTGCCTCTTGGGAGTCAGATTTTCCTTAGGCTACGTAGGGCTCATAAGCAGATACCTGGACCCAAACAAAAAAATCTTCAGCGGGATGAAGTCTCATGACTGTCACGGCATGATGATGCAGATACTTCCGGTAGCAATCCGAGGGATAATGGAACCGCACATCCGTCAAACACTTACTGGGCTCTATCACTTTTGCAACATCATCACTTGAAAGTCGATAAGCATAAAGAAACTAGGGAGGCTGCAGGAAGAGATCGTCACCATCATAAACGAGCTTGAGATGTACTTCCCGCCCGCATTCTTTGACATCATGGTCCATCTATTGGTCCATATAGTGGATGATATCGAGGATCTCGGGCCTACATTCTTGCACAACATGATGGCGTTAGAAAGAATGAACGGGATCATTAAAGCATACGTTCGTAACAGGGCACATCCAGATGGAAGCATCGTCCAGTGATTTCACACCGGAGAGTGCATCTCTTTTTGCAAGAACTATCTAAATGAGGAGAACACACCGGTTGGTTTGCCCGCAAACAAGCACCTTGGCAGGTTTGAGGGAGTAGGCCACAACACTGGCAAGAGGGCAATGGATGTGGACTGCCCTGGTCGGAGAGCCGACTTCAATAGGGCCCACTTAGTAGCGCTACAACACATTGAAGATCTCGAACCTTGGGTGGAAGAGCACAAAACCATGATCAAGAACAGTGCACGCAAGCCGATGACGGAAGAAGAGATATTTAGAGCACACAACTCCTCTTTCACGCGCTGGTTCAAAGACTAGATCGATGCCAATCCCCCGCTAATGACCTCTGAGAGCGACAGAATGTTACTCGCCTTGTCATATGGACCCGCACCCAACCTCATGACTTATCATGCATACAACATCAGTGGGTACACATTCTACACGGAGGAAAGAGACAAAGGTGGCGATTATCAGAACTCGTCTGTAACGATGGTGTCTTACACGGGTGAAGAGAAGAAAAGATACTACGGAAAGATCGAGGAAATCTGGGAGCTCGACTACATCGGTGAGAAGCTTCCAATGTTTCGTGTCAGATGGGCTACAAACATCACAGAAGAAGACAAATATTTTACCACTATGTGTATGCCCGAAGCCAACAAATCCAAGACCAAGAACCCTACCGCGCAAAATGAGCCATGGGTACTGGCGAGGCATGTGGAGCAATGCTTCTTCATAACCGACCTGTCCAGGCCTAGTCGTGTTGTTGTAAGGAGTGGAAAAAGGGCCCCCATCAGAATGGATGGAGTCGCCGACGAGCAAGACTTCGACGGCCTTGTAGGAGACCCAATGATGGAAGAATCCGATGAAGATAATGCAACATACACCAAAAGAAGAAGCAGGACCACGCTACCTAGGACAGGTGTTCTATACACAAGAAGAAGTCACGATATGGGGGTCAAGTATTCAACAACGACAACCAAGAAAGGCAATTCGCAGAGACGAAGATGAGTGTGATGCATGGAAACGCTACAAATTCCATCGCAATTATATGTATCGATCTCCAATTAATGAAGTATAAGTTTAGGACACATATACTTATATTTATCAATTATATTTTCCTTGTCTTATGCCCATATATTTATCACATATTTCTTAGTCACAAAGCAAAAGAAAAAACAAAGAAATATAAAAAACAAAGCAAAAAGAAACACAAAAACAAAGCAAAAACAAAGAAACACAAAAAACAAAGCAAAAAAGAAAAAACACTCTCATTTATCCCTGGCGAACTGCACACTAAATTCGCCAGGGGTAAATTGACCGGTGGGTCCCAGTGGCTTTGTATCCCTGGCGAACTCTACCCTAAATTCGCCAGGGGTAAGCTCCATGGGCCCACATGTCATAGGGACAGGCATTACCCCTGGCTAATTCCTTGTCTAATGCCTACATTTGCCAGGGGTAAACCTCCCCTGCCTATACCGGTTGGCCCCTCGCTCGCTCGATCTCCCTCCATCAATCCCCAATCCCCTGTCGCTCTCCCTCCATGGCCGGAACCCTAGCTAATCCTCAATCCCCCGTCGATCCCCATCCCCTGTCGCTGAAGCCGAAGCCGGAGCCACCACCCACGCGGATGGAGACGCCACCCATGCAAACGCGGACGGAGGCAGGTCCCACGCAGACGCGGACAGAGGAGCTCACTGCCGTCGCGGTGCTCACGCAGCCGCCGCCTGCCGCCATCGCGGTGCTCCTTGCTTGTGACCCCTACGACGAACTCCTCGCCCGCCACACCGGCCTTGCCGCCCCCCTCCTCCTCCTCCCCGATTTAGGTGTGTCGCCTGCTTCCTGCCATATCGATGGTTCGATTTTCTCGTCCCTGTTTAGTTGACGCCCGTTCATGTCTTACAAAAGATCTTTCTGAAAGATTTGTTCCGTATATGGCCTGAGAACTGAGATGCAGATGGGTAGCGCCGATGACCAGCATACCAGGAAGTGCTAGTATTATAATGTTTGCTTTTCGATTTGCTATGTACGAGTACTAGGATATTTCGGTCACGTGGATAGCTGGTAGAAGTGGTATTCGATATCTAGGTCTTGTAATTTTACCGTCTCACAGGTTTAGGAAGTTCAATTACCATACCAGCCAAAGTATTTTGATGTGACAAACAACGATATATCCGAGTAAGGTCCAACGTTTCTTGCGATTAAGCCTTCCTGCTAGTTAAGTCAATGTGGTGCAGTATAGTTGTGTAGTACTCAGAGTGCTTGCCTTCTATAAGCTTAATGCTCGCTGCAACTTATTTGCTCATGTTCGATGACTTACTAAAAATTGTTTTCAGTTTGAATGTGCTTCGATCCAAGGTGACCTTGGTGACCACACTGATATAGAAGCCTGTTTTAGTTGAAAGTAATGCCCTCATCATACATGACAAGTTCATTGCGCAATTGTTTGTTCTCAGTAATGCATGGTTGGCATCTTTTGTTGTCTGACATTGATTTATGTTGTCAAGGCAAGTTTAGGAAGTAAATAGAATTGCCCCACTCTGTAATGATAAAGCCTGGGATTAATCTCAACATTGTTTACCTTAGGACTACTTTGTTTAAAAAAGCTACAACAGTATATATAACTAAGCATCTTTACTGTTTGCTGTCAAACATAGGTTTGTTATTTCATTTAACAGTCCTTCCTAACCAGTAGAGTAAGTTTTTGTGAATTGTTTTGATCATACTACATAGTTTACAAGGATTTCTGAAGTAAGAAAAAATAGCAGAATAATGCAAAAGGAAAGATAACAAAACTATTGGCACATTGTACTTTCTTAGATGATGTAAATAAACTGCTATTTTTTTCGTTGTTGCTGCCAGTTGGAGGTTGTACAATTTTACTTTTCTCTTCTCTAACTTGGTAGCTGAATCTTGGCTGCATGTTTACAGTTTGATAGTTGAGACTTGAGAGTGACAATTTAGACTTGGTTGCGACAGAGAACTTGAGATGCATATGTGACAACTGCATATTCTTAGTAACTGAAGATTATCTACGAGTCTTTGGTAATTATTATTATTGATGGATGCTGGAATTCACTCATTCTGAATCAGCATTCCAATAATTTTGTGTTATGGCCTTATGTTTAAGAGAATAAAAATAGGAGTCTTTGGTAATTAATTGTTAATGGTTGCTGGAATTCACTCATTTTGAAGCAGTAAAATTCCAAAAAAAAAACTGTATTATGGGCTCCTATGTAATAGAACAACAATCACACAATTTTTAAGCTTATCTATCAGACATGTGAGGGATTGCAAGCACACAGTTACACCTGTGCCACTAGGGTTTCTATAACTAGGTTGTGATTCGAGGTTTCTTGCTGAGCTCGACAACACTAGGTTTGTGGTGGGTGAGGAATACGTTGGAGAGAGCCGCCAATCTGTGACCTTTAGTCCATTAGGTTGTTGCCCCTATCAGAAGCTTGCTGCTATCTTTCTATCTGAGTTTTTTAGAGGTCTTTCTTTATGAGTTGATAGCAATAGATTGCATAGATTAATGCTAAATATTTTATGCTGTTGATAGAGGCAATGATGGCTCTAATATCAAGTGATTAGGGATCCAGAACTATGTATCCAAGCCATGTAGAACTTTAATGTTATGTGCACTTTAATTTTGCACATGATGATGTTGCAAATCTTGATGATTCAGGTTTATATGTTGCTTTTTATAGCTAGTATCACTTCACTGTTGCTATTTGTATTACAGGGTACTGCTGCTATGCTATCTTGAATATATATGCCATCTTGAATATATATGCTGCTATGCTGGTTGCTGTTGGTAGCTTTTTCTGCCGCTATGCTTGTGCTGGTAGCTTTTGCTGCTGCTATGCTTGTTGTTGCTGCTATTACAGGGTACTGCTGCTATGCTTGTGTTGCTGATGTTGCTATTTGTAGGTACTGTGGTTACTACAATTTTATTTTTTGTACTGGGAACATGGTACTATGGTTACTGTTAATATATTTTGTACTGGGAACATGGTACTGTGAAGCTATATGTATGTTGTGTAGGTACATTGAGTGCTAATGTTTCGCCGGAATGTTGATTAACTTCCGTTCCGGCGAATTTCTGGCACTCCGGCATGACCATTTTTAGCAAAGGTCATGCCAAATTTTTGCCGTGAAAATTTGTGTCGCTATCGAAAAACTCTTATCTCTTGTGTAGCCATGTCGTCTTCTGGAAACCGGAACATCGACGGCGATGTCGCCGGATTCTCTTCTCGGCAATTAGAGATGGAAGAGCACTACAGGCTCATGGCCCTGGAGTCGCAGCAGGAAGATGGTGAATATCGGCCTAGTGACGATGACGATGGCGATGCTGGTGATGACTATGAGAGGAGGGTCATCGACCAGGAAACCACCGATAGTGGTGCTAGCGCGGGTGGCTCCGAGACAACTAGCCAGGCGAACAGAAGAGTTCGGAAGAAGCGGCGCCCAAACCTTGTCGCCGCCCAGTGAGACACATTCACATTGGTTGACCCCGCTAGTGGTATTCCTAAGGAGCCACTAAAATTCGTGAAGGGGTACGGCCTCCAGCTGGCAGCAATCCTTCGTGACTTCGTCAACGTCAATGAGACAAACCTCCAAAGTAAGGACGATCTGCGCGTCCAGCTAATCTCGAGGCTGCACGCACGGTACGAGTTCCCTCTGGAGTATAGAAACTAGGATTAGAAGAAGAATATTGTGAACAGATATGCCCTCACTAGGTTCACCAAACACCTTAGCACTTATAAAACTATGCTGAGGGAAATGATTGCTGATCATGAGCCTTTTGAAGAGGTCCATCGCCACTTTCCACGGATGATGGAAGAGGACTTCAAGGTCTTGCTTGCGAATGAAGCCGATGATTTCACCAAGGCGCAAAGCAAATGGGGGAAGGAACTCGCGGATAAGAACATTGGGCACCACCGTCTCGGTTGCCGTGGATACGACGGCAAGAAGCCAAAATGGGACAAGGAGGACCAGGCATACATAGAGCAGGGCATCGAGAACCCTTACGACAGGTATGAGGACCCGCTGTTCAGGGCATTTGTTAGGTCCCGGTACCGTAAAGAAACGGAAACCAGGAAACTTGTCATAGACCCCAAGGTGGTGTAGGGTGTAGTTTTGCGCACGGACCTGAAGGTGGCAGAAGTCGAGAAAGTAGTGGTAAGCAATTTACAAGATTGTTAAGTCCATTGCAAGCTAGTAGCACACAATTCTAAAATTGTTGATATTGTCTCTTCTACAGCAAGCACAAATACAAGTAGCTGATTCAGCCGACTCCTCGTCCCAGACGTCGACAGCCAAAGTCCCGTGGGATAATCCTTACATAAGGGGCATAAACATCGCAAAGGAGCAGCCAGTCGTTGAAGAGGCCGCACTTAGGCCATGTCACAGGCGCCGGAGCAGGTCGCAAGCACTGGCTGAGCCTAGCACCAAGGAGTCGCGACAGGCGAAGAAGAGCCAGGACACTTCAGAGACGGAGGCCCTCAAGAGAAAGATCGCGGACTTGGAAACAAACATGGAAAGGAGGGTCAAGGAGAAAACTGTTGCGAAGGTCAATGAAATCATGCCTGACCTCGCCCAGAGGATCGCCGCTTATATCGCGGGAGGCCAAACGGGGCCATTACCATTGCTGAGCTTAGGCGCCAGCAACTCGGACAAAGAGGCGTCGCGGGCTCAAAGTGAACCACAACATGATTCACCCGCTGCAACGGTGACTCCAGAGGGTAGCAACACAGGTGCTGGCCGTACGGAGCACTCGCCGGCCGTGGTGGCTAGCAGCCCCTCCATCACTTGCACGCCCGCCGATCCATCGATGCTTGCCGAGCTCGACGCCCTCACGGTAATAAATTAAGCCTCCTCTGCAAGCAGTCAATTACTTCATCGCCGCCACTCTCTTTTGACATACATGTTGTGTTTCTGCAGGAGAGCTCGACACAATGCACCTTGCTACTGAAACTAGACAACCAGTTCAAGGACGTGGCAAAGGGAAACATCTTGATGCCACTCAGCCGGTAGTACCACGGCAACCCTATGCCCCACATCTTGCTATGGCTGAAAGCCCTGATTCGGCTGAACACCGCCTTAAGGTCAGAGGCAAGCCAAGAAAGGGTCACTCCACCGGTTGCGTCGGCAACGCCGAGCCAAGGCAAGGCCGCTCTGCCCTCTGTGCCGGAAGCAAGGGAAGAAAGGCCCGACACTCCACCCGCTTATGATCCTCCTGAGCACGATGGCGCAATGGATATTGACCAGGCTCCCATCGATACTTTTATCGCTGATTTGGAGGCCGACGATGCTCCTCGACATGTACCCGATCAAGGCTGCGGTCCTCTGGTGAAGAAGATGATGTTCAGTTCTCAGGAAACGCCAGAGGAACAAGCTGCCGCCTTCACCGCGCCGCCGCAATCTATGATTTTGCCGAAGACACTCTTCGTTCTAACCAAGGAGGAGATGCAACAAAAAGGCACTCCCATCTGCAACAAGAAGAAGGAGAGGAAGAGGAAGAAAAAAGGTGAAGCAGCCTCTACCTCTGTGTGCCCAGCAGCTCGGGTTCTTTTTTTTTTGAGATCAGTGGCTTGGGTTCTTGACAGGTTGTCGACCCTTTGGAGGAAGATGCATGTTCTTGGTGAACCGATGCTGCCGAGTGAGATTCTCAAAGATATGGGGGGCAGCATCAAGGACGTGCATGACAACATCATGTATCTATAGGACCAACTTCTCAGAGAGAAAAATCCCGGGTACCCGCTACATGTGGTCAAGGTGCCCACCAATGTGGGCTTTGTGGATGGGTACCCAGGGGATCTTTTCTTTATTAGATTCGAAGACATCTTCAGGATCTTGCACATATTCTGGATGGACAAAAGCTTGGTCCGCCTGATATCGCTCAGCATGGCGCATGATATCATCGTAGAGAGAAGAGGGAGGATCATGATAATGGACCCCTTCTACATGGATGAGCTATTTCTCGGCGCCCCTGGAATCGGGCGATTGTCTCAAAGTACATCGAGGATTTCATGGTAGCCAACAAGGATAAGGACTGCTTTCTCATGCCCTACTTCCCCGAGTAAGTAGTCCTTCGCTGCCCGTCGGTACATTAATTCTTCCGTAAATTTTCTTTATCTAAGGATCACTTGTTGTTTTGCGTAGAGGAATTCACTGTCCCCCCTTGTCGTGCACCCGTATGAATCGGGAGTGGTTTACCTGGACTCGGGGAGTGCGAATCACAAGGACTACACTGAGATTAAGGGTGTTCTTGATAAAGCCTTCAACGGCTTCGTCGCTAAGGCCGACCGCCCCATCAAAAAGCAGAAAGAAATACGAGGATGCTTCACCCTATTCCACAGAACCGAGTTCTGCTGTCACAAGCAGGCTGAGCCAGATAGTGGGCTAGAGGCCTGGTACGCCATCCTACATATGAGGGACATCATCAAAACAGAACAAGATCACTTGGTGCCAGAAAGACTCCGAAAAGCTAGCATAGACATGGCAAACGCCACCGATGCACAAGTGCGAGCTGAGTTCCGTGCCATTCAACGGACCATTTGCTCGATCATTTCGAGGGATGTGACCAAGAAGGGTGGCTTGTTCCATGTCGGCTTCACACCACTGCCAAATGCAGAAATCGAGACCTGCTTAGAGTTGTGTTATGACACGAGGACATTCAACACGCTCGATGGAATCCATCCCTTCCCGCCAACACCCAAAACTTAGAGTTAGTTTATAAACTTTATTTATTGCATAACTTGTCGCTTTTAATAAATTTTTCTGCACAACTTTCATGATTCATTACTTAACCACTAACTTTTTCCTTGTGTGTAGATGATGTGGTATGTCATGTACAAGGGCAAGGTTCCCGGAGTCTATGACGACTGTGAAGAATGTAGGAGGCAGGTACATCATTTCAGCAGCAACAACTACAAGGGATACAACACTTTGGCGGAGGCGGAAACTAGATATGCCAACTATCTAGCGCGAGAGAGGACGAGGGAGATGGAGAGGAGCCGGATGACCACCTTCCTTGTGATGATGCTCACCGCCGCCACTGTGTTTCTTTTCTATGTGTTCCTTGTTTTGCTACTTTGTGTACTCTCCCGAACAAGACTTGTAAGTCTGGATCGAGAATTGGTGCAACTTGTTTAGGTACTTGTTGTCTATTATGTGTGTAAGTCTGGATCGAGACTTTGCGCAACTTGTGAATATTGGAGTCTTGATCACTTGTCTGTAATATTGGAGTCTTGATCACTTGTAAATATGATTTCTTGTTTTGCTGTTGTTATTCTGTGTATTATCTGCTATATATCTGCTGTATAAAATTTTATTTTTTTGCTGCTATAATTATTTTTGCTGGCGTATAGAATTATTATCCCTGGCGCATCGAATATTCGCCAGCGAAAAGTGCCTTTATCCCTGGCGCATAGCAACATTCGCCATTGAAACAAGTTACCCCTGGCGAATTTTGCTATTCGCTAGCAGTAGATGCTGTTTTTGCCGGCAAACAGCGCAATGCGCCAGGGATAAGGCATTACCGCCGGAATTAGGGTCGCTGGCGAGTTGGAATTTGCCGGGAGATAAGGATTTTTGGTGCGCCAGCGGTAGGCTTTTCCCTACTAGTGAATTACACAAAGATGATCTTGATCATGATAGGCAGCTCACAAGATCTAAACATGAAGCACATGGTGGAGAAGACAACCATCTAGCTACTGCTATGGACATGTAGTCCAAGGTAGACTACTCACATATCACTCTAGAGGCGACCATGGTGATGAAGAAGGCCTCCGGTGGTGATTCCCCTCTCCGGCAGGGTGCCGGGAAGAGCTTCTGGACCCTCCCGATCTCACGTTGATGATGGCGGCGGCTTGCAGTAGATTTCGTGGAAAATTGATCGGGTGTTTAGGTTTTTCCCGTCGAGGGGAATATATAGGCGGAAGGGCGGCGTCAGGAAGTGGACCAGGGGGCTCACCCCCTAGTGGCGCGGGCTAGGGCTTGGCCACGCCGCCCTAGGTTGTGGCCAGGTCCTACCCCCTCCGTCTCTGCTTTGGACTCCGACTCGTGTTCTGGAAAAATATGAGGTTCAGCTTTTGTTTCGTCCAATTCCGAGAATGTTTCGTGGTAGCTTTCTGAAACACAAAAACAGCAGAAAACAGGGAACTGGCACTGTGGCATCTCGTTAGTAGGTTAGTTCCGGAAAATGCATAAAAACGCCATGAAGTGTAACAAAAAACAAAACAAATGGTGTATAAACAAGCATGGAGCATCAAATATTATAGATACGTTTGAGACGTATCATTCGGCGGTAGAGCGCGGCAGCAAAACTATGGGGGCCCCGGATAGCTTGTCCAAAACACCCGTTATGCATACAATTCATGATCCAAAAAATGATCATGAATCCATATAACCGAAATGGTAATCAGATTACAACATCCATAGAACCGAATATAAACAAGTCTTACAAAAAAGACCACTTGGCCAAGTCTTACAACAATGCCTCGCAGGCTAAGATAAGCAGCGGTTAAAAGCAGCAACATTGTCGGGCCCAAGTCAAGCCTTAACCATACAGGCAACTGACTGGGAGAACGTCCTAGTTCACATAGTCATCATCGTAGCCTTCTTCACCATCGAACTCCTCCTCATAGTCTGGCCTAGTTAATAGCCAGGGACAAAGCCATGAGTACATTGTGGAATTGTACTCGCAAACCACCTAAGAAGAATAATATACAAGAGGTATGCTAGTATGGCTTGTAGCAAGGGTGGCTCTAGTCTAAGTTGGTTTTCTTTTCTAATTTTTCTCTTGTCGATATAGCATGTACTACGACATCTCTATATCTTTGTTAAAAAAACATTTTTGAAACCAGTTTAAGTAAAATCTCTAGGAAGGGTAACCCATTTTGTCATTTCCTTTAGCCCAACTCATATTCCACGGTAGTACCCCCATGGGTAGTTCGAACCATTTCTTCTTCCTTTTTCCAGAAATCCTTTTTAAAACATAACCAGCCTAGGTTAAGTATGGTCATTCCAACCGTCCATGACCGAGGACTCGGCTATTCGAATAGATTTACACTCTGCAGAGGTTGTACACTTTACCCACACCATCCGGATACTTATTGTGTGGGCATCATCCTTGCATAGCAACCTATGCCACGACAAGCACCCGATCATAGACTTTTGCTTATTTATCCTAGTATAGGCACCTACCCTATGGACTTAATCTCTCCGGCACCATGGTAGTCCACTTTCCACTTAACCACGACACCATCGCCACATCAAGAGACCCATAGTATCGTCCGGCTGTAGGCAACTACGGTGTATTGCCCCATAAAATAGCAACCTGGCTTCAAGGGATCAAACACCCTTATAGAGTTGTGAGGTAGCCCACACTAAGACAAATAAACTACGGACTAAGCCCCGTCCCATTCTAGGGTAATGTGGTTGCACGGGATTAAGTTGGTTTGGCGAACACTTATACGCAGTGCTCCTTTATAAAAACTCCTTCCATCGTCCCCATTCAATTTTCCAAGAAAAACATTTAGAAAACTTCCTTTTTCCAAATCTTACACTTGGGCAAAGTCAAACCTTCCCAAGGTTTTCAAAAACATTTCCCAATAATATTTGAGTGTCCCATCCTAGAGTTTTTGCTCCACTAAACAAGGCTACAAGGGGTAACATGATGGTAAGTATCAAGATACTACTAAATAATGGAGTAAGTAGGTGTTGAGGGGTGTCATCTTAAAGATGATATCAAGTGACTAGTGGAGCCTAGTCGCCAATGAATAGATATCAAGAGGTAATAGCAATTACAAAAAAAAATACATCTTTGAATAAACATAAATGGAAAAACTTGCATAAATAGGCCTCTATCCGCTGTCATACAAGTCTCATCATGTACTCTTTTGAGTTGCATATTCAGCACACTCAATGGTACAACCTCCTCCACGATATCCTTGACAACATCAGCCTTGACAACATCAACCGCTGACAATTCAAAATTCGTGGCTGCCACCTTGCTAACTGTCGGCAATGGAACAGCTATCTACTTCTCAGGAGTAGTCACAGCTGTTGCGACCTTTGGTATAGGAGCTATGCTCTTGCCAACATCCTCTATCCCATGCACAACCTTGGGTGGCTGCTTAATTACTTCTACGGTTACCATGGGCTTTCGAGAAGGAACCACGGTGCTAGAAGGTATAAAGCACTCTCGCAAAAATTTCCTAAAATTCGCCCAAGTTGCAGAGGTAATGCTCTTCTCCCGCAATGCTTTATGCCACCAACTATATAGCCTGTCATCCACGTGTCGGTCTGCAAGAGCCAAACGTGTAGAATCATTCATGTCGTGATCATAGGTAGCACATCTGTAGAAACCCCGTAGCATATGACGTTCCCATGTCTCAAACTCTTCAGCTGTTGCATCGTTGGTCAGTTGCCAATTGATCTCATATACATCATATGCTAAAACACCATCCAGCAGGTCAAGATAATCATTGAAAATATCGCTAGATTTCTGGCCACTGCGACACTTATAGCCGTAATAATCACCCGGAAAAGACGTCATCTTATATTTACTAGTGCTTAGCCGTCACTGATTGCAGGCAGCACGCGCACGCCGGAGGGTAGAGCCTGTCTGTGGTGAGGCGCGGATGGCAATCGAGTCTTGGCCTTCTTGTTGTATGCAAACATTTCGATCTATGCGAACAGAAGGTCTGTACGGGGCAAACACTTAAGAGCGATCAATTCCAGCTGTTTTCCTGGTTTCTATCCACGGTATAGTAGAACTTCTTGATGCAAAAAGAAATAGCAGAGCGTCCAGGGCGGGGGGAGCGAACCCGTGCGCTCGAGGGCAGACGCCCTCTGTGGTTGACCAAGGCGAAGTACTAGGCGTGGTCGGGTGAGTTGCTCTGATGGGTCGGCCCGATCCAGGTGGCCGACACTCGAGCCTGGGGCGATCGAGGGGCGCACGATGGTAGACAAGCTCCGTCCTCTAGCGCAAGCTGACGATCGCAGCCTTTTTTTGAATCTGCACCGATCGGATCTGCAGTCCAGGCGCTGGCGACGACTGCTCTCTCTCTTTTTATTTTCTGATATCGATCGGATCTGAGCAGGACTTCTGGAAACAATTGAGCAGATCAGATCTCGACTGAATTGGAGGAAATCTTGCAGCGCCTGGATTTCATGGGAATCAATCTGATCTCGTCGAGATCGAAAACCAGCTACAAATTCCTCGTCAATCGGAAAACCTTCAATCTGAAAACCTCCGATCAAAACCAATTTGCAAAACCAATATGATCTGTAAACTGCCTGAAGAAGAACAATCCGCAGATCAACAGAAAACACTCGCCGTGATCAACCCAGTAATTAGATACCACATGAGTTTTGTCCCGATCTTTCACAGCGAGTCTACACAGATAGAATATCTTCCAATCACGCGAAGAACGCAACCTGAAGAAGAGGTACAAATCCAGCAAGCAACATGAAGAGAATCAACACGCCTTAAACCTGAGCCTGATAATCCTTGATGAACACAAGAACCCTCGCAGCAATCTTTATTCGATAACACGGCAGTGCCGTTTCCCCGAAGGGATGATACACGGTGGAGCACACGATAGTTTTCAACTAAACAACTGAACTCCCCTAAACCCTAGACTGTTGGTCTCCTTATATAGATGGCCAGAAAACTGTTGGGCTTGGACAGGCCCAAACCCAAAACACAAATAAACCTAAGTGGCCCATAACATGACCTGACACACAAAATAACATAAACAGATATATAAATTGCTGACACAACCTTAGACTAAATTATCTCATATCGTAGGTCGTCCTGGCGTGCCAATCTGCAATAAGCTTCCCTCATCTTGGCGGAGTCCTGAAATTGGGCTTCACCTCCTCCTTCGTGCCCATATCATAAAGGTGGCTTGCCTTGGGTGGCTTGTCCCTGGTCCTCTTCAAAGTCTTCAAAGATTTCTTCTTGCCAAACTCATCAATGGTCGGGACTAGCGTCGTGAAAAGAAAGCAAACACAAAATCAAGAATCAAGCACTAGCACTAACACACCACAACAAGCAATTCAACAAAACACTCAAACAATTTCAGATAAATAATTTGTTACTAATCAAATTTGCTGCAAGATTTTGTCAAAACTTTAAGGTTTCAAACATTAAGACTATAGAACTGCATCTAGTAATTAAGCGGCTACAAACTAGAGTGAAAACAATGAATCAACTAAAAAGAATTTAACAAACAAGGTTGATAACTACCAGTAATAAGATAATTTTAGAGTGTCAAACAACAAAAAGTTTCAAACCGAAATAATTTCTTAATAGTTTTTAAAACAGATTGTAATTTCATACAATGCATGAATCACAAATAAATCACCATTTATTCTAGAAAAAAAACTATGGGTATGGGACCAGTTGAAAAGGAAAGGTATGGTTATGGTTAATCTACTTCAACTTGTTCCAAACAAAATTATTGATTTAAACAAGTTTGGCAAGCATTTGAACATTTCAGATTTTCGAGAATCGGTATTACGTAATACTATTCACCACAACTAAATTTCCACGACATTAAAAAGGGATCAAACTGAAAGGGGGCCATTTCTAACAGATAGATAATGAAATTTAAAAATTACTGGCGCAGGTTTCAATTGATTTGGACTTACAGATTTGAAACTGTCGAAGTTTGAAGCTTGCAGTTTTTAAACAAAGGCTAAATGATTCCCTTAAAAAAAACTTGAACGGGCAGGAATCTTTCATGGGCCGAGCGGCAGAGCATTCCGGCCCAACTAATTGCACCCGGCACGGTTAAGAGAAAAAAAAAGTCGAAGGGGTATCTAGGGACGCTGGCCATTGGATTAAAAGATGATCGGACGGCCGACGTTCGTCTTCTTCATCTAGGCATGTCCGTGAGACAAAACCCTAATGGGTTAGCACCGGAGCATCAAGGGCTCACCGAGAGGGCTCGGAGGACGTCGACAAGGGCTGGAGCGATGTCAGAGGGTCGAGAAGTGCAGGGGCGTCTCCATCTCAGGCTCCAGCTCCTCAGGCGACCGCACGGTCATCATCTTCGTCGGCGTCCGACCGGTTGTCTTCGACGGCCGCGGCTAGAGGCGGTCCTAGAAACGGGAGGGGGGAGCGCGTTAGGACGGTGATGATCAGGGAAGTCTAATGGAAATAAAAGGGATGGCGAAGGACGACTGCGGTGAGCACGAGCTTGCACGCTTTGCTCGGTGATCGCGAGTGAGAGCTCGCCTTCCCATGCGAGAGCGAGGCAGAAGCTGCGCCTTTGTGCGCCTGTGAGAGAGTGGAGGGGAGTGAGTGAGTGAGGTGTGAGGGAGAGGTCGGGGTGGCTTTTATAGCAGCGGGTGGCGTAGGAACGACGGGGGCGTGCTCCCGCGTTCGGCCAATGGCTGCGCCCCTACTGACGTTTGGGCGGCGCGGGATGGTGACGTAGGAGGGCAGACATCAGCATGGAGAGGGTTCTGGCGCGCTCGCTTGGGCTGGCATGGTAGGCTCGGTCATTTCTGTTACGGCGTGCGACGTGGTGACCACGATCGAGTCGGGCTCGTTCGTTTGTATACATCCAGGGAGGTTCTGTACGTGCTCACACGGTCGATCGTGCCCTGGGACGTACGTTTGGGCTCGGGCTCACGCGTGCAGGTGTTGTGCGTGTGTGCGTGCGACGCGCCGTGGCGAGCTAGTCGTGCTGGGAACGGGGAAGTCAGGCCAGGGTGCGTGTGTATGCCTGTGGACTGTGGTGTTGATATGGCTCATGTGAGGTGAGGTCTAGGTTCACACGGTGGGCTAGCACAAGATTGGGTAGGGTACAAATACACATTTTCTATCGATCATGTCACGACCATCTCCTCTAGTCCTCTTCATCTATATTTCCTAGACAAACAATGATGCAAAATCTTGAAATAATGCACACGATTGAGAGGAGCGTGTGAGGAAGATGGTTGGGAAAAAGAGACCGCAAAAAAAGAAGTCCCAAAGGATGAAAATGATTTGTCCAAAATTTGGTGCGAAAAAGATTCTAGAATTTTGACACAAGAGGTGTGCTATTATTATTAATTAGTGCATAAGTGATGAAAAGGAGTGGCGCACTAATCCACAAGTTTAAAAAAAAATCTTAAAAGATTTGGTCCCTTTCTGATTTGATTTTCACATAAAGCCAATAAAGAGATAAAGTTAAAGAATTTGAGACTTTGAAAAAAAACCAAGATGGTGTTTGGGCTAACTATGCACTCTGACCTTATGTGGGCATTACATAATTTGTCCCATACTCTAATGTTATTTTTGGAGGCAAAGGATGATACAAGCAAGATCTCGAAGTATTGAGGTAGAAGGGAATTTAAAATAATAGACTATATTTATATAGACTATTTTTGGAGAAACATTGTGAGGTATTATTCCTCACATTAAACTTTTGATGTTCATAAACAAAAACCATTTTAAAAATAAGATTGGTAAACCAAGGTATGAGATAGCTATAGGGAATTAAATTTGAGAGAGAAAACTTGATTTTAAAAATAAATAAAAAACAAAGTAATCTCATAGGTCACATAGACATAAGGTTTTTGTTGCATGATTAAAAGATAATGATTTTTGAAAGTAAAGTGGGAGATGGAAATCTTGATATGGTGAGTGTCATTGTGTCAAGGAGACATGAGAAAAGAAATAATTAGAGTTTGCTACAAAGCACAAGGTTTGGATTGAGCCTTGCTCATATAGCTCAAGGATGTATGAGAAGAAAGTGGGATGAGTTTTGCACAAGGAGGGGTGGTGTAAGGATAGATGATGGAGAGATGAAATTTAAGATTTTGTTTTTGAGGATTAAAGGCTAACTGGAATCAAGATGCTATGATAGATTTGAGGGCATAAGGTAAGCATAACCTTATTATGTAAAAACTAAGGCGTTGGGTTGGGCCAGAGACCCAATTAGATAATACTACCATACGAGAAGTCAAACAAATTCAATAAAGATCAACACAGGTAATCAGCCAATCAAAATAAGAACATTTAACGGATATGTGCTCACAAGATGATCATGTCTTGGTAATACTTTGAAATGTCTTTGAAGGGGAAAAGGGTTTTGTGAGAGACACCATAGTTTTGGATATTTTTATTTTCTAAAAAAAAGAATGGAAACATTATATCTCCTTTCATAAATATTTCCCCTATATGCTAGAAATACATTCGGAAAATATTTGTAAAACATAAGCATGTAAAATATTAGTTTTGCAAAATAGTGGGACCAACTTATAGATCCCTATAGATTTTTTAAAATACATAGTTTTTGGTAAAGCCTTTTTGTTAAAAGAATCTTGGCAAATTATTTTGGAGAAGTCAAATGATTCTAGAAAATGAGAGGTTGCCAAGATAATATATTTACCAAATAGTTTTTAGTGTGACATGATCAAGAGCACGAGAATTGTGTTGGTTCACAAATCTTGTTTTAGCAATCAACTCTAACAGACAAGATTTACTCAACAATCAATTCAAACATGCACAAAACTTTATGGGGTTTGATTAGTTGCAAAAAGTTTTTGTTGGTCCTCATTTTTGGCATTACTAAACTCTACTTAAACAAGGTTACAAAAGTTGGGGTGTCACAAAAATGGCCAGAAACTGTGCCCTGGCATAGCTCGGCCTAGCCGGAGCTATGAAACAGCCCTGGCCTGATGTGCTGCAGCGTGGAGTGCGGGCGATGTGTCGGGGCAAGCCGTAGGCAGGGCGCGTCAGGGTGGAAATAGCAGAGGAGTGCCAGGCAATGCTCGAGACCTGACAGGAAACGCTCTGAGTCTGCTCGATAGTGATGGAAGAGCACGCACAATGCCAGACAAAAACTCCTCGATGTCTGGTCGCTAGTGTTGGACTAGCCCGATCGTTCCTAGAAGAAGTGGAAGAGCTGGACTCTAGGAATGATCGATGGACTCTTTTTCTGTATTTGTGGATTGTAGCGGTCATCTCTAGGAGAAACAGATGGCTTGTACTTGATCACTATAATTTATATGCACTTTTATGAGCCCTAAAGCCTTGATCCTTGCTTACTTTCCCTAAATTCAGTATGTTTTGTGCCTGCATTTTATAGCATTTGGTTATGTATTGCAGTTCAGTGCGTCAAGGCACACAATTCTTTAGGAAATATGTTCAAGCCCTCTAATCCCTACAAGCTCAAGTACTAGAAGCTGGTCCATGGGAAGAGAAGAATTAATTCAAACCAATTTGAATCATCAGAGAGGGAAGAGACCAACTTGAGAAGCAAGCTAACAGAAAAGTGAAAAAGGCAAAGAAAGGAGGAAAGAGGGGAACACCCCATGTGCTTTGAGAACTGAGAGAGGAAAGGAAAACCCCTCTACCCCCATCAGCATCTCCACCCCAAAAAAGGAAAAAAGGTGTATAAAGGAAGGGACTTGGTCAAAGGAACAACAATGCCATCCACCCACTCCCGTCGACAGACCACTCTTCTGCCACCAACTCTCCACCCTTTCTCCACCAACCCCCAAGAACACCCAAGAAGAAGAACCAGAAAAGGATGAACACGATGATCAAGCTGCTGGAGAAGAACAAGGCTATGATGAACTGAAGCACAAGATCTGCCTCCAACCTAGTCCACTCCTCTGCTTCTCCTGCTCCCTCAAGCTTTCAGTGAAGAACAACCAAGCATCTTCCTCTGTCTTTCTTGTAATCTGTGTTGTTTTGAGTGGATCATACTTTTAGAAGCAAAGTTGGTGATTTTCTTGGTTATTGCAGTGAATTGAGTGACACAGTTCTCTGAAATTCCTAAGTCTTGCTTGATTTGCTTTCTAACTGTTTGATCTGTCGTGTGTAAGGCTAGTCCCTGCACTCCTCTGTGTTAAATCATCTCCCTAGCTTCCCTTTGCTTGTTAACTCACAGAGATCTTGCCTGACAAACAAGAAAACTATGATCTTCATGTTATAAATTTTTCTTCTTGCTTAAACCCTAAAAAGAACTTGGCTTGCAAGACTAGTCTCTGCTTGCTTGAGAATTGCATCATCTTTCCCTGCCTAAAACTTGCTCAGATCCTTGAGAGACTCTGGCTTGACAACCCAAATCTTTCAAGTTACTTTCTGAAATTTTACTCTTCCTAAACCCTCTCAAAACCTCATTTCTCTGATGGTAAAAGCCCCACCTTTCTAAATTAGCTTAGCTTCTGGAAATAAAGAACCTTTCTTACCTTGTTGATCCCTGTGGAGAGAACGATATAAAACCCCCACTAAACTAGATCGATTAAATTGGCGCCGTTGCCGGGGATCAACTTTTGATTGTTTCTTTAGAGTACAATAGACTAGGTTGTGTTCATCTTGTGTAATGGCTGTCCCGATTACATGTCTGTGATCCAAGCCTATAATTGTTATTAAGGGTTTTAATTCACTAACCCTTGATAAAAGTTCTTGTTTGTGACTGTGTGCAGAGGAATCATGATTACATTCATATAGTGTGGGAATTTTGTTGATGCAGTCGTCTGAAGACTCACCTTTAGCTCCTTTTGATCCTGAACCCGAAAGAACATTTCTTGCTAGAAGAAGAGCAGCTTCTGAAGTTTCAGTGGAAGATTTGGGATCTTCAGAGTCAAATATCAGTATGCGTGATAAGAAGTTGAGAGATTTATGGATCCCTAAGGATCAGATATCAAATGCTGATGTTATAATGCCTGTCATCCAAGCTAACAACTGGGAAATCAAGCCAGCCTTGATTAACATGGTACAACACAACACCTTCAAAGGTTTATCTTTGGAAAGTCCTCATGAGCACATCAGGAATTTCTTGGAGTACTGCAACACACTCAAGCACAATGGTGTACCTCCTAAAGCAATTAGAATGCAGCTGTTTCCTTTTTCACTGTCAGGCCTTGCAAAGATGTGGTTTCATGCTTTGCCATCTCATTGCAGAGACACTTGGGAACATGTACTGCAAGCTTTCTTTGAGAGATACTTTCCTCCTACCAAGGCTGCTGAGTGCAGAGATAAGATCAGTAGGTTTGTGCAGTATGAAGGTGAAAGCTTGTATGACACTTGGCAAAGATACCAAGGCCTCAGCAGAATGTGCCCTAACCATGGTCAGGAGCAGTGGCTTATCTTGCAAACATTTTATAAGGGTTTGACAGAGCAAACTAGGTCTTTTGTTGACTCTGCTGCTGGTGGTGGTATCATGAACAAGACCCTTGATGAAGCTACTCAGCTGATAGAAAGCATGGCAGCCCATAATTTTTCTTGGACAAATGAGAGAGTTGTTCATCCTAACAATCAGCTGCAGATTCAGGCAAGTGGTCAAATTGCCTTGGAAGCTAAGCTGGACAATCTGGCAAACTAGCTGTCTCAACTCATGACTGAGAAAAATAGCAAGGCATTGGTGCCTGTTAATCAAGTCTCCTCTGCCTGCTTGATCTGTGGAAAAGAAGGTCATTCACCTCTGGAATGCACCCTATCTGTACCAGTTGAAACTCAGATATCAGAAGTGAATTATGCTCAGAATCAAGGTGTTTTTTCCCAGAGCTATAACCCTGCTTGGAGAAACCATCCCAACCTATCATATAAAAATGCCAATCAGCAAAGCTACCCCCAGGCAGTACAGCAGAATTATGCCCAAACAACCCATCAAAATTTCAGACCCCAAGGCAATATGCAACGTCCACAACAACAACATCAAGCAAATCAGCAAAATGCTTCTTCCAGCAGCAGTCAGTCTCAAATAAGTGAAATGATGAGGCTGCAAAAGGAAATGTTTAGTGGAATGCAGGAAACAATGAAGATGCAGACAAAGCTATTTTACAAAACTATGCAGCAACTCACTGCTGGTATCTCCAATAACCCTGGAAATTAACCTGAAAACAAGCTACCTACCCAAGCTGAGAAGAACCATAAGCAATGTGGTGCCAGATCACTAGGAGTGGGGTGAATACTAAATCACTACTCAAAACACCTACAACTGTCACTTATGTAGCCCCACCAAGAAAAACCACAATTCAGCAACAAACAACCTCTGAAGCTTCTGTCCCAATGCATGAAAAGCCAGTGGAACCTATTGTTGAGACTCAAATCCCTGCAACAAAACTAACAGAGAAGTATTTGCTACAGAAAGTCCCATTTCCTGAGAGACTGGATAAAACTAAGGACGAAAAGCAGTATGACAAGTTCCTTGAGACAATGAAAGAAGTTCAGATCACAATTCCCATTTTGGATGCAGTGTTACACATCCCCTTGTATGCTAAATTCTTTAAAGACTTGATAACAAAAAAGAGAAGTTTGGAAGACCCTGAGGTAGTTGCTTTGATAGAGGATTGTAGTGTTGTCATTTTGAA
Organism: Dactylis glomerata; assembly: GCA_007115705.1. Taxonomy (NCBI): domain Eukaryota; kingdom Viridiplantae; phylum Streptophyta; class Magnoliopsida; order Poales; family Poaceae; genus Dactylis; species Dactylis glomerata. Next base: position 598,044 of record QXEO01001188.1, on the reverse strand, counting down.
CAATATGCCTAAGAAGCTTGGTGACCCTAGGAGTTTTAGCATCCCCTGTGTAGTTGGAAAGAAAACATTCACATCACTTTGTGATCTTGGTTCATTAGTAAGTGTGTTGCCCTCAGCTGTAAGCCAAATTTTACAATTGGGAACTCTAAAACCTACCCCCATGACACTTCAGCTAGCTGACAGAACCTTGAGAAAGCCAGTTGGAATTATTGAAGATGTACCTGTCCAAGTTGGAAACTTTGCCTATCCAGTTGATTTTGTGGTCCTAGAGATGGAAGACAATGCAGAATCCACGATACTAGGCAGACCATTCTTGGCAACAGCAGGAGCAATAATTGATGTGAAAGGTGGAACACTGAAACTGCAATTTGGGTCAGAACAGGCTGAGTTTAGTATGAAGCATGCTTCTCATGTACCCAATGTTTTTGAGCAGTGCCATTCCCTTGATATGGTTGAAAAGAGTGTTCTGGAAACTTTACAAGAAATGCAGCCACAAGAGCCTAAAGCACAAGTGTTTGTGATAGCTGACAATGCTAAAACTCAGGAACTATGTGAAATAAATATCTGTGAAAATGCACCAGAGGTTAGTTCAAGTGAATCTGCTAAATCAGCTCATCATTCCATTGTTGAGTTAAAGGAATTACAAAAAATACATCCAGTGATAATTAGCTCTGCCCTGGATAGTGAACAACAAGAGAGCCTGCTGTCAATATTGAGAATGTACAAGAATGTTATTGGCTACTCAATTGATGATATCAAAGGAATCGGTGAGAAAGTTTGCTCTCACAGGATACATTTGGAGGAAGGCAGTAGACCAACTAGAGAGGGACAGAGAAGATTGAATCCTGCAATGCAAGATGTGGTTAAAAGGGAAGTTCTGAAACTGCTCAAGGCAGGAATGATTTACCCAATCTCTGACAGTGAGTGGGTGATCCCTATCCATATTGTGCCTAAGACTGGAGGCTATACAGTGGTAGAAAATGAGGAAGGAAGGAGAATGGTTAATAACTTCATGAAGCTAAATAAGGCAACTAGAAAGGACCACTTCCCATTGCCATTTATGGATCAGATGTTGGAAAGACTTGCTGGATAGAAATTCTATTGCTACCTTGATGGATATTCCGGATTCCTTCAAATACCCATTCACCCAGCTGATCAAGACAAGACCACATTTACATGTCCTTATGGAATATTTGCATACAAGAGATTACCTTTTGGGCTATGCAATGCACCAGGCACTTTTCAGAGGTGTATGATGTCTATATTCTCTGACCACATTGAGAAAATCATGGAAGTGTTCATGGATGAATTTATAGTCTATGGGAAGGATTTCATTACATGCTTAAAAAATCCGACATTAGTACTACACAGGTGTTCAAAGCAGAATTTGATTTTGAACTGGGAGAAATGTCATTTTTTAGTCTCTGAAGGAATTGTGCTTGGTCATCTTGTGTCAGCCAGGGGAATAGAAGTGGATAAAGCAAAGGTTGATGTAATTGCAAAGCTACTCCCACCAGAAAATGTGAAAGGAATATAGAGTTTCTTGGGTCATGTTGGTTTCTATAGAAGGTTCATCAGGAATTTTTCTCACATTGCTAAGCCACTTACAAACCTTTTGAACCATGATGTTAAGTTTGTGTTTGATGAAGCATGTATGCAAGCCTTCAATTTGCTAAAAGAAGCTCTTATCACAGCTCTAGTAGTACAGCCACCTGACTGGACACTGCCTTTTGACCTAATGTGTGATGCCAGTGATTATGCTATTGGGGCAGTGCTTGGGTAGAGGAAGGAGAAAGCTGTCCATGTGATCCACTATGCTAGCAAAACACTAGATGATGCTCAGACCAACTACACTACCACTAAAAAAGAATTGTTGGCAGTAGTCTTTTCTTTCGACAAGTTTAGACCTTACCTTGTGGGACACAAGTGCATTGTTTTCACTAACCATGCAGCAATAAGGTACTTGGTAAGTAAGAAGGATGCTAAGCCAAGACTAATCAGATGGATCTTACTGCTGCAAGAGTTTGATATCGAGATCAGAGACAAGAAAGGGTCTGAAAACTCTGTAGCAGATCATCTTTCTAGAATCAATTGTTCTGAAAACAGAGAAATACAAGACCATATACCTGGTGAGCATCTAATGGCAGTCAGTCCTGATTCCCCATGGTATGCTGACATAGTAAACTTCCTTGTTTGTGAAATTGTGCCAGTTGACTTGTCCTATCAACAGAAAAAGAAATTTCTATATGATGCTAAGAACTATTACTGGGATGAACCATTCCTGTATAAACACTGTGCTGATGGCATTGGGAGGAGATGTGTGCCATCTGATGAAACAAGTGATATCATGTTCTAGTGTCATGCAGGCATGTATGGAGGCCATGCTGAGGTGCTGAAAACTCAAGCAAAAATCCTGCAAGCTGGATTCTTTTGGCCTAGTATGTTCAAAGATGTGCATGATTACATCATTAAGTGTGACCCTTGTCAGAGAACAGGAAAAATCTCAAGAAGGAATGAAATGCCTCAAAAAGGAATCCTAGAAGTTGAATTGTTTGATGTGCGGGGAGTAGATTTTGTAGGCCCTCTACCCTCCTCAAAGGGCTTCAAGCATATTCTGGTAGCTGTGGATTATGTGTCCAAATGGGTAGAAGCAATACCCATTGTCAATGTTGATTCCAAAGTTGTATGCAAATTCTTCAAATCAGTCATATTCCCAAGATTTGGTGTGCCAAGGGTAGTGATTAGTGATGGTTGAGCTCATTTCAATAATAAACAGCTAGAAAAGCTCTTGAGCAAGTATGGTGTAAAAAACCACAGAGTAACAACACCCTATCATCAAACAGAGAAATAAAAAAGATACTAGAGAAGGTTGTATCTAAATCTAGAGGTGATTGGTCAATGAAGCTACCAGGCACTTTGTGGGCATATAGGACAGGATACAAAACACCAATAGGAATGTCTCCATTCAGGATTGTTTATGGTAAAGCATGCCATTTACCTGTGGAGTTGGAGCATATAGCTCAGTGGGCAATCAGGAAACTCAACATGTATTTAGGAAAGGCAAGAACCACAAGGAAATTATAGATGTGTGAATTGGAGGAACTTAGAAATGATGCTTATGAAAGCTCCAAGATTTACAAGGAAAAGGCCAAGAAATGGCATGATAGGCACATTCTCAGGAAGGAATTCTGTGTTGGTCAGACAGTATTGGTTTATGACTCCAAACTGCATTTGTTCTCTGGAAAATTCAAGTCAGATGGTTTGGACCTTGTGTCATAAAGAGAGACCTTGGACATGGTGCCTTTGAAGTCCAAAGCTCAGCTGAGGGTACCTTCAAGGTGAATGGTCAGAGACTCAAGCACTATAGAGTTGGGGACAGGATTGACACCCAAGCTACTGAAGGAACTGAAGATGATGAACCAGAGGATGCCTCAAATGTATCTTCTGCTCCTGAGAACCAGTAATGAGAAGCTACAGTCAAGCTAGAGACTTTAAACAAGCGCTCATTAGGAGGCAACCTGGTATCTTTTTATACACTTCATTTTCTTTTTATTTCTTGCTTTGTGTGTTTCTGTTTCTATTGTTCTAGTTATGAAATAATAGAAATGGGAGATGGCTAGCTGAGGCTTGGTGGAGCAAAAGAGCAGGAGGATCACCAGGTGAACACATCCCAATTCCTTAAACTATTTTGCACCACAAATAACATTTTGAAGTTGGGATCTGGTTATTCTTTATCCTTGGTTGACCATTTGTGAAATTGTTCTGTCAGTAAAGGAATCAACTTCTGTTGCTTGAATCTGAAAATACAACTTTGCATGCTATTGAGAATTTTGCTTTGTATCTGCTTATAATTCCTGCAATTGCTTACGTTTAGAGTCAATTCCCAAATCAGAATTTTTATATGTCTCTGCTCAAAAAACTTTTGGAATATTAGGATAATGAAATTTGCCCTGAAACTGAAGTTTATGATCCATTTCAGAGCCATGTACTAATTGCATCTTTTGCACTTTTTGCGTTAGCAATCATTATCCCTAGATTGTGATTTGTGAAGCACTAACACTAATACCAATACTAATCAAGAAGTTCCTAACAGTAAGCAAAAGTTTTGCATTAGCAACCATGATCCTGGGATTGTGGTATGTGAAGCACTAACCTGAAATTCTATCTGAAACATGCTGCAATCTCTCAAGCATTAGCAACTATGATCCTGGGATCGTAGTATGTGAAGCACTAACTAAGTTGATCCTTTAAGAAGCTGAGAAACCAACTAATTACTTGTTTATGCATTAGCCTATTATGTTCCTGGGAGCTGTAATAGGTGAAGCATTGACTTTCCATTCATATCAAACTCATCTTTGCATAAATGGCTATTTTCTGGATTATACACATTCAATTTCAGAGCCAATTGCCTTATACTTTGAGCCAAGGTATTTTGGCCTAGACATATGTAAATTCTCCTAGTGAAACTTGCTTCAGAAATAGAAATTGCAAGACTCATATGCCTGAAACAGCAATGAATCAATATCATGATCTGTTGCATTTTCTTTTTTGTGCAATGCTCATTTCTCTTTACTTGAGGACAAGAAAAGGTTTTGGTCTGGGGGTTTGATCACTATAATTTATATGCACTTTTATGAGCCCTAAAACCTTGATCCTTGCTTACTTTCCCTCAATTCAGTATGTTTTGTGCATGTCATTTGGGTATGTATTGCAGTTCAGTGCGTCAAGGCACACAATTCTTTAGGAAATATGTTCAAGCCCTCTAATCCCTACAAGCTCAAGTACTAGAAGCTAGTCTATGGGAAGAGAAGAATTAATTCAAACCAATTTGAATCATCAGAGAGGGAAGAGACCAACTTGAGAAGCAAGCTAACAGAAAAGTGAAAAAGGCAAAGAAAGGAGGAAAGAGGGGAACACCCCATGTGCTTTGAGAACTAAGAGAGGAAAGGAAAACCCCTCTACCTCCATCAGCATCTCCACCCCAAAAAAGGAAAAAAGGTGTATAAAGGAAGGGACTTGGTCACAGGAACAACAATGCCATCCACCCACTCCCGTCGACAGACCACTCTTCTGCCACCAACTCTCCACCCTTTCTCCACCAACCCCCAAGAACACCCAAGAAGAAGAACCAGAAAAGGATGAACACGATGATCAAGCTGCTGGAGAAGAACAAGGCTATGATGAACTGAAGCACAAGATCTGCCTCCAACCTAGTCCACTCCTCTGCTTCTCCTGCTCCCTCAAGCTTTCAGTGAAGAACAACCAAGCATCTTCCTCTGTCTTTCTTGTAATCTGTGTTGTCTTGAGTGGATCATACTTCTAGAAGCAAAGTTGGTGATTTTCTTGGTTATTGCGGTGAATTGAGTGACACAGTTCTCTAAAATTCCTCAGTCTTGCTTGATTTGCTTTCTAACTGTTTGATCTATCGTGTGTAAGGCTAGTCCCTGCACTCCTCTATGTTAAATCATCTCCCTGGCCTCCCTTTTCTTGTTAACTCACAGAGATCTTGCCTGACAAACAAGAAAACTGCGATCTTCGTGTTATAAATTTTTCTTCTTGCTTAAACCCTAAAAAGAACTTGGCTTGCAAGACTAGTCTCTGCTTTCCTGAGAATTGCATCATCTTTCCCTGCCTAAAACTTGCTCAGATCCTTGAGAGACTCTGGCTTGACAACCCAAATCTTTCAAGTTACTTTCTGAAATTTTACTCTTCCTAAACCCTCTCAAAACCTCATTTCTCTGATAGTAAAAGCCCCACCTTTCTAAATTAGCTTAGCTTCTAGAAATAAAGAACCTTTCTTACCTTGTTGATCCCTGTGGAGAGAACGATATAAAACCCCCACTAAACTAGATCGATCAGGACTCTGCGGGAACCGATCGCTGGTGAATGCTCCAAGGCAGACACGCTCGACCCCGATGTCTGGTCTGTAGCGTATTGCATTTGGTATTTTTTTTGTTGATGAGTAGCGGTCGGCTCTAGGCACAAAAGAACAACAAGACGATGGGAGAGAAGATTGATCGGATCTGGCAGATCGAACAAAGAACTCAACATCGCAGAACAACAAGAACGAAGCCTCCGACGATGCAAACCAGAGATAGAACACCTAAAACCTAGGGGACTCAAAAAAGAAACACAATCTAGACTCCTACGACGTTGAATTGGAAGAGAGGAAAACGCAAAATGGAAAAACGACCAGCAGCTAAAACCAGTACCTCGATGCAATCTAGGCTATGGCAAGAGCTACGAACCCTAATTTTTTGTGTGGCTTTTTCTGGATAGGATTGAAAACAAAAACGAATCTATGGGGATGGATTTGTGGATGCTCACCGAGTAAACGCTGGAATCTAAGTATCTTCATCACCATCATCGCCATCTACCCCGCGCTCGCTGAGAAGATCGGGACACCCCTTATCATATAGAAAGGAGAAGCTCGACTTCGAAGTCATGGATTGGCCCTCTCAGTATCATGCGATGCTCGGGTGACCCGCATTTTTGCGATTCATGGTAGTACCTCACTATACCTACCTGGTACTCAAGATGTCGGGACCTAGAGCAATAATTACAGTAAAAGGAAGCTTCAAGCTCTCATATCTATGCAACAAGGAGTTCCACAAGATGGCGCATACCTTTAGCATGACAGCCGAATATGGACAACTCAACGGCAAAACAAGGAGCACAACCACAACTACTACAAAGCAATGATATGTCTCAAACGTATCCATAAATTTTGATGCTCCATGTTTGTTTTTACACCATTTGCTTAGTGCTTCGTTACACTTCGTGGCATTTTTATGCATTTTCCGAAACTAACCTATTAACGAGATGCCACAGTGCCAGTTCCCTGTTTTCTGCTGTTTTTGTGTTTCAGAAAAGTTACACAAGAAATATTCTCGGAATTGGACGAAACAAAAGCCAAACATCCATAAATTCACCGCAGCTTCCAGAGAATCGAAGAGGAGACGGAGTGGGGCCACGAGGGGCCCACACAACAGGGCGGCACAGCCCAGGGCTAGGCCGCGCCCCCTATGTGTGTGGCTGCCTCGGTCCACTTCTGACGATGCCCCTTCACCTATAAAGACCCCCCCCCCCCCGACGGGAAAAACCTAAGACCGATCACTTTTCCAGAAACATATCGCGATCCGACGCCGCCGTCGACCCGAGATCGGGAGGGTCCAGAAGCTCTTCCCGGCACCCTACCGGAGAGGGCAATCGCCACCGGAGGTCTTCTTCATCGCCATGCTTGCCTCCGGCACGATGAGTGAGTAGTCTACCTTGGACTATGGGTCCATAGAAGTAGCTAGATGGTTGTCTTCTCTACCATGTGCTTCATGTTTAGATCTCGTGAGCTGCCTTACATGATCGAGATCACCGTTATGTAATTCTACATGCTGTGTTTGTTGGGATCCAATGAATATTGGTGTTATGATTGAGTTGATGTGCTAAATATTATATTATGTTATCTCTATGTTGTTTATGATCTTGCATGCTCTCCGTTGTTAGTAGCTATCTTGGCCGAGTAGTTGCTAGTGACTCCAAGAGGGGGTATTTATGCTCGATAGTGGGTTCATGCCTCTATTTAATCTGGGGGAGTGACAGAAACCTCTAAGGTTGTAGATGTGTTGTTGCCACTAGGGAGAAAACAAGATTCATATGTCCAAGGGCATATGCTTTGTTTACATTACACACTTTGCTTAATGCAGTTATCTGTTGTTCGCAACTTAATACTTGTGGAGTTCTCGGATTGATTCGCCACAAGTGGATTATTAGTCATGGATGCAGTTGGATGGCGGTTTATGTATCTTGTTGTAATGCCCAGAGTAAATCTCATAGTGATCCTCTCGACATATGCACGTTGTCTTTATTCTATCAATTGCCCAACTGTAATTTGTTTACCCAGCATGCGTTATTTTATCTTATGGAGAGACACCACTAGTGAACTGTGGACCCTAGTCCTATTTACATTATATTGCTATCACGTGTTTACTTTACTCGCACTGTTTACTTTACTCGCATACTACTATTGCTTTCCACTCGATACGCTCATACCCTTTGTTTCAAGCAAACCGGTGAGATTGACAACCTCATCGTACGTTGGGAACAAAGTATTTGGTTGTGTTGTGTGCAGGTTTCGCGTTGCTACTAGTTGAAGATGTGTCAACAAGTGTCGTAAACGGCGCCCTTGTTGGAGTGTTAGTAGGCTAGTCAGCATCACCTTCTGGAGTTTGGCTTTTTCCTGGACTGACAAACCTTGGTTTCTTACTGAGGGAAAAACTTGCTGTCGTGCTCATTATACCTTCCTCTTGGGGTTCCCAACTGGACGGTGAAAAACCATCAACACCGTGCCGCATCAAGACATTTTTCTGGCGCCGTTGCCGGGGAAAAAGAAGACTTCTGCAAGGGGAGTTTCGCACGCACATCCTATACTTTGTTTTAAGTTTTACTTTAGTTTATTTTTACTTGCATCGTTTTATCAAAAACACAAAAAAAATTAGTATCCTTTATAGTTGTTATTTCTTTACTTTTAGTTCATTATGTTTTTCCCTAAGTACGTTTTGGAGGACCTTTCAGTAGGTAGTGGTTCAATTATTGGAAAAAGTAACATCGAGGAGTTCTTTAATCATATTAGTATGCATAAAGATGTTGAGAAAAAGTCTTTGGCTGAGCTTGCTCCTAGTTATGAAGTTGCTTCTGCTTATTTAGTTCACATGTTGGAAGCTAGGTTTGCTAGCCTTAATCCTTTTATGCAACACATGTTTCTTAAGCTTCATGATATTGAGGACCCCGAAAAGAAAGCTTTTGTCTTGGAAACTTTGCGCATAGAATTTAGAGATGTGGCCATTGAAGCTAGGGAAGTTTTTAAGAAATTTAATAAGCTTGGCTCGCCTGTAGAGGTTGTTGGTACACCCAATGAAGATTTTAGAGTGCCAATACCTTGTAAGCTTGTAGGAATTCATGATGCTTTGGAAAAGAAATTTAGTTGGATTTGTCCTGAAAATCCTTTTGATGAAAGTAGTGTACCAAAGTGTGATCATAAAGGACCTTCAAAAACTCATTTGGACACAATTCAATTTATTATTGAAAATACTCCTACAATTGATCTTAATGCCTCTTTCGATATTACTTGATTCGCACTTTCTGCGTCTAGCTCAAAGGCGTTAAAGAAAAGCACTCTTAGGAGATAACCCAATGTTTTTAATTTCAGTTCTTTTTCTTTTATTTGAGTCTTGGAAGTTATTACTACTGTAATAACCTCTCCTTATCCTTTTTAATTCGTTTTTGTGCCAAGAGAAGCCTCTAATTTGAGTGAGGTAAGATTTGGGGATGTTGCTGTCCTGAAATAGTTTTCGGTGCTGCACTGTAAAAATTCGTGAAAATTCTCTGTATATCTTTTGGACCTGCGATTTCTTGTGCATATGCCCAGGTTATATCCAAACTTTCATTAGTTGAACACTTTTTGATTTGAGCAACAGAAAACCCTCTAAAAATTCGACCTTTGTTAGCTGTTCTATTTTGACAGATTTCTGCCAATATTTATGTTTGCCGCTTTATCGCTTTCTTTTTGAGTTCTTTTGATCACGGAACTTTTGGGGAAGTTGCTACAGTAGTATATAATTTATATGGGGTGGTTTTGAGATGAAACCTGAAGCACAAAGGGTTGATTCAATGTTATGCTTACACTAATGTTGCTAACAGATTTGTGTTTAGTTTTGTATGAAGGAAGTTTTCAAGTGTAGGGATTGGAGAATGATGAGATGAGTTGAAGAATGGACAAAAGCTCAAGCTTGGGGATGCCCATGTCACCCCAAGAAATATCCAAGAGGTACAAGCATCAAAGCTTGGGGATGCCCCCAAGGCACCCCTTCTTCATCGGCAAAAATCAGGTCACCTTTCAACACACTATATTTTTATTGCTTCATGCATTATGCGTTTTTCTTGGAGCATTAGTTGTTTTTAGTTTTCAGTTTTGTTTAGTTTTGTTTGCTGCAATAAATGGTTGGACCCCAACAAATTACTTTTGGAGAAGTTGCCTTGCTTTTCATTTGCCAAGAACACTCAGTTTTTCACTCTTATCGTTTCAACGAGTGTTCTCTTTTTATAGAACTGCGTTTAGCTTTCGTTTTCGCCTTGATTTTTTTTCAGATCTTGTTATATCTTTGCATCAAGGTGTATTTTGACCTCTGGTCCATGTTGGTTTTCATCAAAAGAGTTGTTTCAAAAAAGTTTGAATGGTGTTGGAAAAGAGAAAAAGCTTTATGCAAAAAAATGGTACAAGAAGGAGCTTGTGTAGACTGTGTCCTAGGCTTTTGCATGTCATGCTTGATGTATTTTTGATAGTATGCTTAGTGGTTTTGCTGTAGCATGACTTGTCTCAAATGACTGAGATTGCTTAATGAGCCTTTGAAATAATCATTTGTTGTTTTAATTATTTGGAAGCATTATTTTGGTTTTCTCCTTGATGCTTTATTTGGGTTGACTTGGCGCATGCTCACACATGTTAGACTCATACAAAGTCACCATTGCCTCTATGATCATTTAGTTTTTGACTTTTGATTCCATCTTACGCTTCTTTTAATGTCGCTTTGTCGCTTTGCATGATTATGGCCGTTATTGCTCTCTTAGTTGGTCGCTCCCAGTCTTTTGCTAGCCCTCATTTTGTACTGAGTATGAGCTCTACTCGTGCATCCAACTCCTAAAAACCAAGTTTGCCATTTGTGTCCACTATAAATTCCTATGCATGGTATTTGTAAGCCATTCCAAGTAAATTTTCATGTGCTACCTTTCAAAACTTTCAACTACTTCTCGTTTTGTGTCACTGTTTTTAGCTCATGAGGACGTAGTGGTCGGAATTGCTATCTTCCATATTAAATTAAGTACCCCTCGACTAGGCAGCTTCATCTGCTCGTCATTAATTTTGCATGAGAGCTGGTCAGACCATTGCAATCTAATTCTAAAAAAGAAAAAAGGCACTCCTCCATGGTATGTGAATGATGGTGGGCACCCGATGGAATCGGTTAGCCATGGTTTGAGAAAGGAAAAAAGGTGGGGAGGAGTGCCAAAGCTTTATAAAAGAGCACCAATGTGCCAAATTTTCAAAGAACTCGGAACCGCTCTCACTTGTTTATTATGGAAGATAGTAAGACCCCATTGCCAGTCGTTGACATGAAACAACCACCTCTGAAAACCCAATTTTTTTATCTCTGTTTTACAAATGAAAAGCTCTAGCACATGTTTAATCACTACTTCCGTCCGCAAAGGGCCTTTCTTTTACCTTTTATGTTGAGTCACCACCTTCTACCTTTATGCACCATCTAAGAGAGCATAGTTGTCATTCTGAGTATAATGTGCATTGTCCCAAAGTTTTCATTGATTGATTCATGATGTTGGTTTCACTTGTTCTTAAATTATTTGTATCTAGTCGCCCTCTTAAACTTGAAGGTGTCCTATGCATTTATGTTTTGCTCTCTCATGAAGGACAAGCTGAAAACCATTTGTATGTTTTTCCATATGATTTGAACACACGTTTGACATTCATTGTTTCATTTTCATGATTTTTTGTTTGTGTTCTTTTTCATGTTATAACATGGTTGCTAAGTTTCTTCTATCAAGATTATATATTTCATGCCCATGTTTTAAGTTCTATTGATCCCAGCACACAATGCTTACATTGATGATCAAGATTGTGTAGGTGCATGTCACCTCAAAAATTATTTCTTTTGTTATCACTTACCTGCTCGAGGACGAGCAGGAGTTAAGCTTGGAGATGCTGATACGTCTCAAACGTATCCATAATTTTTGATGCTCCATGCTTGTTTTTACACCATTTGCTTAGTGTTTCGTTACACTTTTGTGGCATTTATGCATTTTCCGGAACTAACCTATTAACGAGATGCCACAGTGCCAGTTCCCTGTTTTCTGCTATTTTTGTGTTTCAGAAAAGTTACACAGGAAATATTCTCGGAATTGGATGAAACAAAAGCCAAACATCTGGAAATTCACCGAAGCTTCCAGAGAACCGAAGAGGAGACAGAGTGGGGCCACGAGGGGCCCACACAACAGGGCGGCGTGGCCCAGGGCTAGGCCGCGCCCCCTATGTGTGTGGCCGCCTCGGTCCACTTCTGACGATGCCCCTTCGCCTATAAAGACCCCCCAACGGGAAAAACCTAAAGACCGATCACTTTTCCAGAAACATATCGCGATCCGCCGCCGTCGTTGACCCGAGATCGGGAGGGTCCAAAAGCTCTTCCCGGCACCCTGCCGGAGAGGGGAATCGCCACTGGAGGTCTTCTTCATCGCCACGCTTGCCTCCGACGCGATGAGTGAGTAGTCTACCATGGACTATGGGTCCATAGCAGTAGCTAGATGGTTGTCTTCTCCACCATGTGCTTCATGTTTAGATCTCGTGAGCTGCCTTACATGATCGAGATCACCGTTATGTAATTCTACATGTTGTGTTTGTTGGGATCCGATGAATATTGATGTTATGATTGAGTTGATGTGCTGAATATTATCTTATGTTATCTCTATGTTGTTTATGATCTTGCATGCTCTCCGTTGTTAGTAGCTATCTTGGCCGAGTAGTTGCTAGTGACTCCAAGAGGGGGTATTTATGCTCGATAGTGGGTTCATGCCTCTATTTAATCTGGGGGAGTGACAGAAACCTCTAAGGTTATAGATGTGTTGTTGCCACTAGGGAGAAAACAACATTCATATGTCCAAGGGCATATGCTTTGCTTACATTACACACTTTGCTTAATGCAGTTATCTGTTGTTCGCAACTTAATACTTGTGGAGTTCTCGGATTGATTTGCCACAAGTGGATTATTAGTTATAGATGTAGTTGGATGGCGGTCTATGTATCTTGTTGTAATGCCCAGAGTAAATCTCATAGTGATCCTCTCGACATATGCACGTTGTCTTTATTCTATCAATTGCCCAACTGTAATTTGTTTACCCAGCATGTGTTATTTTATCTTATGGAGAGATACCACTAGTGAACTATGGACCCCGGTCCTATTTCCATTATATTGCTATCACCTGTTTACTTTACTCGCACTGTTTACTTTACTCACATACTACTATTGCTTTCCACTCGATACGCTCATACCCTTTGTTTTTCAAGCAAACCGGTGAGATTGACAACCTCATCGTAAGTTGGGAACAAAGTATTTGGTTGTGTTGTGTGCAGGTTCCGCGTTGCTACTAGTTGAAGACGTGTCAACAAGTGTCATCAACGGCGCCCTTCTTGGAGTGTTAGTAGGCTAGTCAGCATCACCTTCTGGAGTTTGGCTTTTTCCTGGACTGACAAACCTTGGTTTCTTACTGAGAGAAAAACTTGTTGATGTGCTCATCATACCTTCCTCTTGGGGTTCCCAACTGGATGGTGAAAAACCATCAACACCATGCCGCATCAAGCAACCCGAGGAAGACCATGCAGAGCCAGAAGCAAAGAAACTTCGAGTCCAAGCATCGGACCCGAAAGAAGCTACAATAAAGGAGTTAGTGACTCCTCCAACATAAATGACAGTCTTCGACGAGAAATTAGAGAGTAGAGTAAGTAGAATAAGGCTACTAAGCCACGAGTCATAAGGGCAAGACCCTCTAGATCCAGAACATAGGCCACCGGTCTGGTCTCTTGGGCCACCCCATGTATCTTTACATTGAGCATAATAAAAGACAAGTTCCTCATCTTTTGAGTTTACAAGTCTATCAGAGATTCTACGCAAATAAATATGAGAAGCAGATTAAAAAAATTGCGGTCAAACGCACAAATAACAAAACAGCGTCTTGAGCACAACTCTCTGATAATAGCATCAGAACAGTTAAAATTCTCACGCTCGCAAAACTAGAACAAAAGCAAATTACAATCCTCGACTACAACTCCACTTGATGTGATGGATCAACAAGGAGTGGGTTCAAATAATGATACTCGCAAAAGAAGCTAGCATCGGCTTCAAGTAGCCTTGCAATCATCCTTCTTGCAGGCTGAAAGGTAGCATCCATATGAATCTATAGCGCCATGGTCCTAAATCTTTGAGAAGAAGGCAAGCCCAAAGACATGGTACTAAAATTCAGCCTTGGATGCCACTTCTGCACCTAGCCAAGAGCGAAATTGGCACCAGCTACCAGGATGAGTTCTATCAAACGATGACTACGTCGGCTCGTCCTGAAAACTTTGAGCAGCTAGCCAAAATTCTCAGGTGGAGGATTCCTGGGAAGCCTAACGGAGTACATGGTTGTCAAGGATTTTCGACAACCATGACAGATTCTCTGACATGTTGAACGCGGTCTTGTAGAAGAACAATGGCGCTGCGGTGGCGAGGATCTATCCAAAAAGTATTAGTATCCGAAGCTACCCTCTCAAGAGCTGCAACTCACTCCGAAACTCGACGGTCCTCGGCGACAGGTTCTAAGCAAATACCTGGAGAATAAGAGATTAAAGCATATGAAACTACAAAGACACAACAAATGACACTCGAGGGCTTCAAGAAACTTACATTGCAACTGCTCACATGCTGACATGATAATTCCAATCAGGAAAGCATCGCACTCTTCAAGATGAATAATCTTTGCCATCAGATCAGACACCTGACTTTCAAGAGAAGACACCTCCTTCATTAAGCCAAAAGATTTTCCAGCTTGATCCAAGGCAGTTTTTGCTTGTCATTTCAGAAGGGATAGCCGACCATCAAGATCAGCAATCCTCGACAAATGCTCAGCACAACGGCAAGAAGGATAATGACCAGAGGGAACATCAGAATCCGATATATCTGTGGGTAGCAAACCACGCTCGTATTCTGGAGTTTCGGCATCACAGTCAGGCTGGACAAACAGAATAGAATAAAACTTCAAATACGAGACATGCTAAAAGTCATCACAGTGCAAAAATATTTACAAGACAAAGATTCTGAGCAAACAACTACAAAGGACAATGTTTCGAGTTACAACAAAAGGGGACTAAACATAATACTAATTCTACAAGGGTAGGCGAAAGTCTATGCCACCTCAGCAATAGCGAGATCCGCGGGAGCAGGCATACTCGAGGAAGGCGCAAAAGTCCCAGGCACAGGAGTCAAAGAAGTTGGCGTAGGAAGAATCAGGGACACAAGCTGAGGTGCGCACCCCCTTTGCCTTCTTGAAGAACTCCTTCATCTCCATCGAAGGACAAGCATAAGAGGAGGCAACTTTCTCCCAGTCTACTTCCTCTCCATGCGATTGGGCGAGAGCAAGCGTCCTTTTGACACCGCGTTTCACTGATGTAAGCTTCATTGCAAGAATGGGGTCTTCGATGGTGTCGAAGGCTTCGACAAGCTTCCAAAGATTGCCGGCAGGCAGCTCATCCTTCTTCTTCAGGAACAACCTGACAAACATGCGAATCAGAACATGGCGAGTTTGCTGGAGAACATCTCGAGCAAGCTTCTAGTTTGACTCCAACACATCGACCGTGTCCAGCAGAGGTCTTTGGCACTTTCTTGCTGAAGTTTCCACACTTCTCCAAGTTTCTCTGCTGCATCGTAGAAGTACAAGTAAGATAAGCAAAGCATACCGACAGATGAAATTTAGCAAAGACATAAGGATAAGGTGAAGCACTTACTGCCAACAGACATGCAAATCTCGTCAAGTCACTCCACCACAGCTTGTTCCCGCTTGGATTGTTTCTGATTAGCCTGAGCTAAAGCTTTTTTAGCCTTCTTAGCCTTGGTTTCTGCTGCCTTAGCAGCCTTCTCAGCAGAAACCTTGGCAGCATTGGCATCCTTAAGAGCTTCAGTAGCAGTTTTCAGTTCGGTTTCCAATGCCGCTACATGAGCAAGAGCTGTGTCCAGAGCAACTGCAAACAAGGAGATGATATCAACAAATGTGAGCAAAAAGGAATGACAATAGGAAAATAAAAAGAGAGAGCAATTAGAGCAAGGGAAATAACTTTGGATTCATCAGGAGCTTCCTAAATCTTAACACAATCAGTGCCAAGAGACAGAAATCTCTGCATCAGTGGCTGTAGAGAAAAATTATATAAAAACACCAAAGCGCAAAAAACAAAGGATTTAAAAGTCCAGAAAGTGGTGCTTACATGATCAGAAGAAGAGGAAGGTCGATGCACCTCAAGGGAAACAGATGTGGTATGCGTCGTCCTCTTTCGATGTTTAGGTTGCGTACCAACAACCTTCTCTGGGAGGTGTTGTGATGGCTTGTCCACCATGGTATCCTCCTGAGGGCGTTTCTTCGAAATAGTTGAAGTTGCTAAAGGAAGAACCACATCGGCAGTCTTTTTCTGCTTGTCGTCATCGCTACAAAATAAAATTATTCGAGTTTAAAAGAAGAAGAAGATCAACAGAAAGAAAATTTGGAGGATATATACTTATGAGTCAAGTAACTCAAATATATCAAGGGCGGAACCCTTGGAAGTTGTTTGTTCCTGCGGTACATCTTTTGGATTGGATGTACCCGAGGAAGTTAGGTCTTCCGTGCGTTTCTGTTTCTTCTCAGCACCTTGAGTTTGAGACTCGGCTGGAGGAGGCGACAAAGTGGAGTCACTTCCCTCCGGAGAACCTTCGGCTTCATCCCTATCCTAATTATCACCAGCCTCAGGGGCTTCGGAATCAGCAGGGCCAGGTTCAGCATTGATGGGTCCTTCCTTGGGAAGATGAGGGCGAGAAACCAAAAATTGGTGGTCCTACAAAAGAATTCGAAGAACAAAGCGTCAAACAACACGTAGTTCAAGGAAAACAAGAAAGCAAAATAGCACTCGACGGATTGCAAGTCGCCTACCTGTGGCAAAGGGTGCATGGAGTCGAAGAAAGGGGCCAGACAAGTTGGAATTTCCATTTTTGCAGTGAGAATAGTCAATGATCTAACCCTCTTGTCGAGATCCTTTTTCTCTGGGTCTCGAGCAGACACTCGAGAAGGATCGGTCGAGCCAGAGTAAGTCCATAACTAGGATATTCGAGATTGTAGCAGTTGAATGCGTCTCTGAAGAAAGAATGCCATAAGCTGCATTCCTGTCAGTCCGCCCCCCGCTGCACTCTTGAGTCCTTGAATACGAGCTAGCAAAGGCTTGATGTTTTTGACTTCAGCTTTAGAAGGCAAAGCATCCCATGTAGTCAGTTTTGTCAGACCCTTGCTGGCATCAAAGGGAGCAAGCCCATACTGATCCGAGTTAGAGGATTTCTGGTCCTTGATGTAGAACCATTTCTGTCTCCAACCTTGCACCGATTGGGCCATCTAAAACTCAATATAGTGCGATTCAGATTGCACAGAGACAATGGCTCCTCCCAGTTTAGGAATTTCAGTTAAAGAACCATTGGCATGAAGGCGAAAGAGGAACTTCCAAAGAAAACAGTGTGGGTCAATGCCCAAGAATGCTTCACAGAGAGTGATGAAGCAGGCGATATGAAGAAGAGAATTTGGCGTGAGCTAATGCAGCGGCACGCCATACACAAAGAGAGGCCCACAAAGAAAACCGTGGGCAGGAAGAGATAAACCACGAATGAGAAAGGCAAGGAACATCACCCGATATACCACCAACGGTGAAGGAACAGCCTCGTCTCCGGGGAAGACGATCACCGCCGATTCCGGCAGAAATCCTTCCTTCTTTGCCTTCTTCAGATCTGCCTCATCGAAGGATGAGGGAATCTAGTTTGGAGCCTGCTTCTTTGTCCCCTTCATGGCCATCTTCAATTGATGAGCAACCCTCTTGATGGGCATGCAATGGCGAGAGCACTCGGGGGCTGCGAGGAAAGGGCGGGCGCAAGGAAGAAGAAGCAGTGGCGGCGGAGGAGAAGAACTGGTAAACAGTAACAGTAAAAAGTTTCCCCTTAAATAAAACTTCTACAGGAAGGAATGTGGGTTGAGACGTGGCATGCGAAGCGGAAGCGGCAAGTCCACTAACAGGCAAAATTTTTGGAAATTACCACGCTGCCCATGTGCAACGGTCAGCGTCCAGTCAAATCATTACAGAAAGTAATGATATCAAAGGCGTCACGCATACTCGAAAAGTTGAAGGAATAAAAGTCAAAGAAAATTATTGAGTCTAGGATTGCCTCCAAAGAGCCCGACCCTAGGCTCGGGGGCTACCCCATCAGGAGCGCTGGTTGCGCACCCGATGAAAGATAAAAAGAAAGGGAAGAATTTTTTTGTTTATGCAGGTCGTAAGAAGGAAAGACAAGACAAGAAGCAATTTTTTTGAGTCTATACCCAAATTGTTTTTGACTATAGCCTCGGGGGCTACTCCCATCGGGAGCACTGATGGCGCACCCCATGAAAATGAAGTTATCAACTATGCAAGCAAGGAGAGAAATTATAGAACAAGCATTGGAGTAAATTATCGACTACATTGTCAAAAGATCAACATTGGACATTGTTAATCATTAATTCACTCCCATCGGGAGGGATTTGCGAGTAGCCGAGCTAAAACAACCCCAAGATCTTGGGTATTGAAACAACCAAACAAGGCTCACGACAAAATTATGATTCTCAAGCCGCATCGTCGTGATAAAAAGCTTGAATGCCATGATTATCATGAAGGTAAGTGATGAGGGTTTACTCGACAAATGTCCTAGATGAAGGACTTATGATTGGGGGAATAGGGCATCAGATGAACTCGAAGGTAAATCAGTCAAACAAGGTATATACCGAAAGTAAACTTGGCGGTGAACTTGGCATGCTTTCAATCTGGCCCTCACCGTCCTCTCCTGGCCCCTATATATAGGTGGCCAGGTCTCAAGGAACGTGAAGGGTCCGATATGTATTACAACATCAGTATTCGACATGAACTCGTATCTCGACTTGGATTACACTTGGGCCTAGCTTAACGGGCCTCAGGGGTACTCAAGTAACGGTCTCTATTACCCTTGTCAGTAGCCCCTGAGATTCTACCAGAATTGTAGATTCAGGTTGAATCTCAAATCTTCACATCTTCGACTTGATCAATCTTTCGACTTCTTCTTCCTGTATTCAAAAATAAACATTTTTCATTATATTATCTCGCAAGGGGTTTCGATGAACAAGCCTGACGACTCTGACGGATCAAGAGGCAAGTTAACTGCCGGAGCAGATACTTGTCACCTACTTCAAATTCAATCCCCTTGGACTTGAATTCAGGAAACTGGTCAAACTCATTCTTTTGCCGCATTTAGGACTTACAAAGAACGAGTCCCAGTGGTTCTCAGGGTACCCAGTGCGTCCACCAGGATTTTCTTTGCGTCGTAGACACAGATAATTACTAGCAGAGCACATTCATGTGCGTATACCAGGCCACATAGGACGGATCCTGGGGTCTTACCTTCACGATATGTTTCAATCATGGCATTCGAGTTTTCAGTCGCGATGATGCAACTCGATAATCATATGTCGCAACCTTGTTTGATTGTTGAAATGTACAAAATATTCGAGTTGTTCTTTAGATAACTCATAAATAACTCCCGATGGGAGTAATCGATCTTTATTTTGTCGACAATGAAGTTGAAGTTTGTTGTCGACGAAAGGTAGTTGATTACGCCTTTTATATTTTTCTTCAAGTTGATCCATTGTCATCGGGTGCACGACCAGTGCTCCCAATGGGAGTAGCCCCCGAGGCTATAGCCAAAAAAATTCGGGTATAGGCTCAAAATATACATACTGTCACCAGTAAATTTTCTCCTGTGATAGTCTTGGCGCGATTGTTCTTAAATACTCTTCCCGCTTTTCTGGTGATAGGAGCCCTCGAGTCCATAACGAGGTGCGTTGTGCTCCTTGACATACTTCTACACTGTTCGTCCACATTGCGCTTTTCGTCCTTATAACTATTCACGTGTCTTTTCCTTGTCATTGATATGCTGTCGCTGTCTTATTTTCTGCTCGGGGCAAAGTGTAGAAGCCCATAGATGTATTTGGACCTTTAACTTGTTTAGGCCCATGAAAGTTTACTTATAAATAAAGCATGTTGGCTAAGAAAAACCCTAACTCCTTCATCACCAATTTCCTCCACCGCATCGTCTTCGTCTCCCGCATCTCATCTAGGGTTTTCTCACTAAGCGCTTATCCTCCATGGCGGATGCTGGTGGTGCACATCTGAATATCGGTGCGCAGATGGAGAAACGGGGTCGTGACCGCCCTCGCGGCAATAGGAACAAATCAAAAGACCACTCTATGTTGACATCGTCGTCCGTATCTGTGAAACGGCACCCTGGCCGCCCTGTGGGGAGTAAGAACAAGCCCAAGGTATCTGCTGCTACACCAGGTCCCAGAGCTCCTCCTCATAATGCTTCTCCTCCTTCTCTTCCCAAGATTTACTCCTTCTTCTGCATAGCCGGCGCGCAATGCCATGAGATTCAGCGGGTGCCGCTGAAATTTACCAATTTCATGGATGGGCGGGAGCTGCGTGAAGCAATTCTTCATGAACATTCCGGAGGAGGAACTCCCTACGAAGTGGAGGTATGGTACGATGGAGACGGCGAGATGTACTTTAGGGGTGGCTGGTCCCAGTTTGCAGAAGATCATGACCTCCACCAAGGGTTCGTCATGATCTTCGACTACCACTGTGCTACATCGAAGTTTGATGTGAAGATCTACGATGGTACTCAGTGCCAAAAGGAGTACGAAGCTGAAGTACACTTTCAATAGATGCTCCTTTTATGTAATCTTTTGTTCTAGTTCTCCCTTTGCGCGTTCCATGTAATAAGTACTCGCGATGAACTTTATTTTGTGCCATCTTGTGTATCTATTAATAGACCATGGGAACTATTTAGTGTTCTGAGGTATGTTTTAATTTACCATCGAGTTGCTTCGAACTGTGCTTGCTTTTTGTCAAATATCGGGTTGTGAACAACCTTGTAAGAATTCTCGAATAATCATGAATACAAGATCTCGACAATTTCTTACTTTCTTTCATACGACTCGAGGGTCGGAGCCCCCGAGTGGAAAATAGAAACATGCTATACATATTGTCGAGTTGGCCCAAAGAACCTCGACTTGTGGCCTCATGTTCCGGGTTCAGAGGGTCATAACTCGAAATTTCCTATCACCGTACTCCTTCTACGCATAGAACCGCCATAGTTGTTCTGCATTCCACGGGTTGCTCTCGTCTTTCCCTGTTTTCTTGTCTTGTAATCGATAAGCTCCTCCTAGTATTACTTCTGTCACAATGTAATGTCCCACCCATGGGGACTCTAATTTGCCATGACCGTCCTGTTTGAGTCGTAAGACTAAATCTCCTACCACAAAAGATCGTGGATGAACTCGACTACTATGGTAGTTTCGTAGACTCTGCTGGTATTGCATAGCCCTGGTAAGTGCTACATCTCTTGCTTCGTTGAGTGCATCAAAATCGTCTTGAAGTGCTTCTGTAGAAGTTGTTTCGTCGTAAGCCGCAATTCTTGGGGCTTCATGGGTGATTTCGACTAGAAGCACGGCTTCTGCGCCATGGACCAGGAAAAAGGGAGTTTCTTGGGTAGCCGCATTGGGCGTTGTTCTAAGACTCCAAAGTATGGATGGTAGCTCGTCTACCCAGGCGTGTTTGGCTTTTTCTAGGGGCGCTAATAACCTCTTTTTTATTCCATTGCATATTAAGCTATTGGCTTTCTCGACTTGCCCATTTGTCTTTGGATGTGCTACACAGGCGAATTTTAGTTTGATTCCCATACTCTCACAGTAGCTTTTGAACTCTTTCAATGTGAAGTTTGTCCCATTGTCCGTGATGATGCTGTGCGGTACTCCGAAGCAAAATACTATAGACTTGATGAAGTTGATTGCTGCTGTGGAATCTTGGGTTGTTACCGGGGCTGCTTCTACCATTTAGTGAACTTGTCTACTGCCACCAACATGTAGACATGACCTCCTGGCCAAGATTTGTGTAATTTTCCTACCATGTCGAGACCCCATTGTGCAAAGGGCCAGGATAATGGTATCTGCTGTAGCTCTACTGCTGGTGTGTGTGGTCGGGATGCAAATCGTTGACAGGCTTCACACCTTCTGACTATCTCTTTTGCGTCTTCAATGGTCGTTAACCAGTAGAACCCTGCATGGAAAGCTTTAGCTACAATAGCTCTGCTGCTAGCGTGATGCCCACACACTCCTGCGTGGATATCTCTTAATATGTCTTGTCCTTCTTGAGGGGTGATGCATGATTGTAGGACGCCGGTTATGCTTTTCTTGTATAGTTTTCCTTGCAAGACGACGAAGCCTTGGATCGTCGTATTATCCTTTTTGCCTCCACTTTGTCCTCGGGTAGTGCTTTGTTTAGCATGTATGCCAAGTATGGCTGCATCCAGGTTTCTTCGATCATCATAACTTCCTTTGGTTCTATTGTGCTTCCTGTGCCAGGCTTGCCAGCCCCCAAGCCAGTTGTTGGTTGCTGGCCTGGTTCTCCTGTAGTCGAAGTTTTGTTATGCTTTATTGATCTCCCTATGATTTCTTCCCAAAATACTCCTGGCGGTATAGGCAGGCATTGAGACCCGATATTTGCTAAATTGTCGACTTCCTCGTTGCTGGCCCTGCTAACGTGTGAAACTTCGCATCCATCGAATGTTCCCTCTAGATAGTAGTATAAGTTTCTGTATGCTGTCATGTTGTCACTGATGGCGTCACACCGGTTCATCACTTGCTGGAAGACGAGATTCGAGTCCCCGAATATTTTCAGTCGAATTGCTCCGCATGCTTTGGCCATTTTCATTCCGTCGAGCAGAGCCTCGTATTCGGCTTCATTATTAGAAGCTTGCAGAAAACTCATCCTTAATACATACTTTAATTTGTCGCCTTGCGGTGATATCAGGACTACTCCTGCTCCTGCGCCTTGGACTCTTTTTGATCCATCGAAGTACATTGTCCATACACTTGATAGGTCTGGTGGCCCTGTGTTTTGTAGCTCTAGCCACTCTGCTGTGAAATCCGGCAATACTTGGGATTTGATTGCCTTTCGTTTTTCATACGTGATGTCCAGGGGTGATAATTTGATTCCCCATAAGGAGACACGTCCTGTTGCTGCAGGGTTATTTAATATATTAGATAGTGGGGCTTTGTTAACCACTATGATTGGATGCACCACAAAATATTGCCGTAGCTTTCATGCTGTTGTGAATACGCTGTAGGCAAGCTTTTGGTAGTGCGGGTACCTCTGCTTTGTTGGAGATAGTACTTTGCTGAGGAAATACACTGGCCTCTGGACTCCATGGGCTTTTCCCTTTTCGCTTCTTTCGACTACTAATACTGTGCTTACCACTTGATGTGTGGCTGCAATATATAGTAGTAGCGGCTCTTTTTCATTTGGTGCGACCAACACCGGCGGTGTGGAGAGCACTTTTTTCAGTTGTGCAAAAGCCGTGTCTGCTTCTTCTGTCCACTCAAATTTGTCGTCTGATTTTTTCATGAGTGCATAGAAAGGGAGCACTTTTTCTCCCAATCGTGCGACGAATCGACTTAGTGCCGCGACGCGCCCTGCGAGTTTCTGTACGTCGTGCAGTTTTGCTAGTTTCCCCATTGTTAGTATTTCTTGGATCTTCTCTGGGTTTGCTTCTATACCTCTTGCTAACACCAGGAATCCCAGAAGTTGCCCTGCTGATACGCAAAAAGAGCATTTTGTCAGGTTAAGCTTGAGCTTGTACCTGTTTAGATTGTCAAAGGTTTCTGCCAGATCACTGATTAAGGACTCTTCTTTTCTTGTGGTGATGACCACGTCGTCGATGTAGACTTGAATGTTGCGTCCTATTTGACTTCCGAGGCAGTTTTGCATCATCCGCTGGTAGGTTGCTCCCGCGTTTTTTAGGCCAAAAGGCATGACTTGATAGCAGAACACGCTATATGGTGTGATAAAAGCTGTTTTTTCCTCGTCCTCTTTCTTTAATTTGATCTGGTTGTAACCAGAATATGCGTCCAAGAAAGAAAGCCTTGCGCACCCTGCTGTTGAGTCTATTATTTGGTCAATGTGAGGTAGAGGAAAGGGATCCTTTGGGCAGTGTTTGTTGAGAGATGTGTAGTCGACACATACTCTTTGTACGTCTATATTTTTCTTGGGGATGATGACTGGATTGGATACCCAGGTTGATGCTTTGATTTCTTAGATGAATCCTGCATTTTCTAGCCCGTGCATCTCGGATGCTATTGCTTTCCTTTTGGGCTCGTCAAATCGCCGCAGCGGTTGCTTGACTGGCCTTGCTTTAGGATCCACATTTAGTGCGTGCTCGACGAGTTCCCTGGGAACCCCTGGCATGTCTGAAGGACACCAGGCAAAGATTTCACAGTGCTCACGGAGGAACTCGACGAGCGCGCTTTCCTATGTGTGATCCAGGTTTACCGCTATGAAGGTAGTATTGTTCGGGTCCGTAGGGTGGACCTGGATTTTCTTCGAGTCTTGTGTTGCATCGAAAGCCTGATCTGGAAGGGATCGTCCAACGTTGGGTAGCACATTGTGGTCAGTTTCGCCCTTTAGGCTTGCGTACTCGGCTGTCATGCTAAAAGTTTGCGCCATCCTGTTGAATTCTTTGTCACAAGTGTTGGATACTTCAAAGCTGCCTTGTACCGTGATTGTCCCTTTAGGTCCTAGAATTTTGAGTGTTAGATATGCGTAATGAGGCCATGAGTTTTGCAAATGCTGGGCGCCCCAGGATTGCATGATACTGTGAGGGCAAGTCCATGACTTTGAACTCTAACTTTTCTCTGCGGTAATTGCTGCTATTGCCAAAGCAAACGTCAAGTTCTATTCTCCCGAGGGAGTAGTTTGCGCCTCTGATACGTCTCAAACGTATCTATAATTTTTGATGCTCCATGCTTGTTTTTGCACCATTTGCCTTGTGTTTTGTTACACTTCGTGGCGTTTTTATGCGATTTCCGGAACTAACCTATTGACAAGATGCCACAGTGCCAGTTTCCTGTTTTCTGCTATTTTGTGTTTCAGAAAAGCTACACAGGAAATATTCTCGGAATTGGACAAAACAAAAGCCAGAAGTCTTATTTTTCCCGGAAGCTTCCCGGAGACCGAAAGAGAGCCGGAGGGGAGCCAGAGGCCGCCCTCACACATAGGTGGCGCGGCCCAGGCCCTGGCCGCGCCACCCTGGTGTGAGGAGCCCCTGGCAGCCCCCTGACGATGCCCCTTCGCCTATATAAAGCCTCGGGACGGAAAACCCTAGGGGAGTCGGCAATTTTCCAGAAAGAGTTCCGTAGTTCCGCCGCCGCCACCGATGAATTTCAGGGGACATAAGTCTCTATTCCGGCACCCTGCCGGGACAGGGAAGTGCCCCCGGAGCCATCTCCATCGGTCTCCATCGCCGTCTCCGCCGTCTCCATCGACCTCACCGCCATCTCCATCAACCTTGCTGTCTCCTATGATGAGGAGGGAGTAGTTCTCCCCCGGGGCTGAGGGCTCTACCGGTAGCTATGTGGTTCACCTCTCTCTCCCATGATGTGATCTTTATGTGATCGTGAGCTTTGTATCATGTTGAATAAGTAGATGTTACTCTTCTTCATTATGTGTACTCTAGTGTGTTATTAAAGTAATCTATTCCTCCTGCCATGGTGTAACGGTGACAGTGCGTGCATCATGGTGGTACTTGGTCTAGGCTACGATTGTGATCCCTTATGGATTATGAGAATAATTATCACTATGATAGTATTGAAGTGATCTATTCCTCCTTTCATGGTGTAATGTTGACAGTGTGTGCACCGTGTTAGTACTTGGTCTAAGTTGCAATAATATCTATCTTGAGTTGTGATTTGATTTGGATATCTCTATGAGTGGTGTTTGTCAAGTACTTGATGAACTTTGAGGAGTGCTTTGTAGCCCTACGCAATGATTAGTGTTATTCAATAGGAGAGTAATTCAGAGTACCATAGTGAAGAGAAGTTATCTATTGGTTCAATTATGTTATATTTGTTGGGAGTGTGTCCACTAGTGAAAGTATGATCCCTAGGCCTTGTTTCCAAGCATTGCACACCGTTTACTTGCTGTTTAGTTACATGTTTGCTCACAACGATACTTATTCCATACTACATTTACTACTCATAATCATCACTACTACTTGTATTTCACTATCTCTTCGCCGAACTAGTGCACCTATACATCTAACAAGTGTATTGGGTGTGTTGGGGACACAAGAGACTTTCTGTATCGTAATTGCAGGGTTGCTTGAGAGGGACAGCTTTGACCTCTTCCTCCCTGAGTTCGATAAACCTTGGGTGATCCACTTAAGGGAAACTTGCTGCTGCTCTACAAACCTCTGCACTTGGAGGCCCAACACTGTCTACAAGAACAGAAGCGTGTGCAGACATCAGCCTCCTGGTACTATTCTGTGGAAAGAGCAATCTGTCGGCTTTAGACTTTCCAACGAGATGCACATTGCCTTCAGGGTTCTTGCGTATATTAAGTTTATGCCGCTTCCTGCATCCATGAATACTCGCCCAACATCGTATCCCCCTATTTGTGCCTTCAACACCATTGGCGCGTGCCCTGGCCTTGGTAGTTTCCTTGGGTGGTCTGCTCTGCTGAACCTGACTTGTTTATCGGACCATTTCAAGTACTCTGTTGTGGCTGGTGGCGATGTTATTGCTAGATTTACTTGTCTCGATATGCTCTTCTGTTCTTTCTTGGATTTTGGCACTGGTTCGATCATTGCAGATATATATATATACTTTTGATTCCAGATGCTTTGCTAGACGCTGCATTTGGTATCCTTGGCTTGTACTCTTTCCTCCCTGGCGTGCTCCTTGGTTTGCGTCCAGAGCACTTTGCAGCCTTAAGAATGTTCTGCAATCCTTCATCTGGTCGTTAGAAACTCTCTTCCCATCTAAGTACGCATAGTGGATGCGACAGGGGCCATGGAGCATGTCTTCTGCCAATGGTCCGGAGTACTTTGGCTTTTCTACTCCACGATTGCCTCTTCCTTGAAACTCCCTGCTTTCACAACGTTCCTCGTCCCTTCTTTCATCTCCTGCAGCTATCTGATTTTGCCTCGCGTGGCTATCTTCATTGCAGTATCTTCGCCTTTCCCTCCTTGCTGTGTCTACTTATGGTGAACGTCCCCTTTTATTGTTATATGCATCCTCTCCATCGGCAAATCTGTTGTCTACTTCCATTAATTCCGATATTGTCCTAGGCTTTGTTCTCCCTAACTCTTCCATGAGGTCCGAACGGTGAAGGCCAGCCGAAAAAGCATCCCTTGCCCGCTCGTTGGAGACGTCTTCTGCAGAATTTTTGATTATACTCCACCACTGTATGTAAGAGCGCAGAGTTTCATCTTTCCTCTGTACGCACGACTTGATTTCTTCTAGTGACGTTGGGCGTTTGTATGTTGAGTGAAAATTTCTTATGAATTGGCTCTCTAGTTCTCCCCAACTCCCGATGGAATTGTTGGGTAGAGTATTTAACCAGGACCGTGCTGCGCCAGTGAGGTGTAACTGCAGACTTTGCATCGTTGTTGATGTCGTTCCTCCCAGTATTTGTACTGCTTGCAGGTAGTCTGATAACCATAGCGTGGGTTCTTGTGATCCATCATACTTTTTCTGATCGTGTGGCAGCTTGAATCCTTTGGGTACCCGCGTTCTGTGAACCCTTCGGGTAAAGCATAGCGTGCCCATCTCTTTTTCATCTTCTTCATAATTTTCTTCTTTCCATGCGTAGCGCGCATTGTTTACTCTTGCTTGCGCTATGATATTCCTTGTGTCCTCCTTCCGTGCCTTACGCTTTTCGTCGCCTGATAACTCGCTTGTTTTGTTTTGTGAGGGTTGGCGCTTAAAACTTTCCTTTCGCTTCTCCTTATGATATGTCGCCTTTTTCTCTGGAAGATGTTTCCTTACCTGTCCTCTATCAACCCGAGGCTTCTTATTGCGGCTTGATGCATGTGCTCCCATGGATCTCTGGGCTCTGGTTGCGTAGTTAGTATGTACGCCTGTGCTGCTACTAATGCTGCCTCTGGCGTTTCTTGCACAAAATCCTCCTCATCATCTGATGGATGTGCACTTATGCTTTTTATGCGGCTTTCTTCTCTTGCCCATGCTGTTGTCCTCCTTCTGTGCTTTGGGTCTCTATGCATTTCTATGCTGGACTCTGATGCATCGCTGTATTCATCCCAATATGCTCCACTTGACACGCTGTTGTTTTCTTGACTTCTCCCGAACTTGTCTTTTTCCTCCGTCAATTTCTTTCTGCGTTGATGCAGTGCATACCCCATCAGAACTTCTCTTCTTGAATCAGCGGGTACTTCCGTGCCGTGATTGATGGCTGACATGATGATTCTCCTCTCCCAGGTGGAGACGTGATTTTTTTCCTTCTCCTTCTTACCGTTGTTCCTTGGTTTGTCGACTTGCGTGTCGACCTCTCCATTATCTGTGTGATCGTTCTATTCTGCTGCTTCAATGATAATGATGCATAACTGATGTATGCCTCTGGAGATGCCACTGCTTCTGGTGGCGAAGTCCCTTTGACTATCGCATGATTTGTCCACTATTCCTTCTATGTCATGTTCTTCGTTGAGTTCCTCGATTTCCTTTTGAGTATTTTCTGTTGCTGCGAAGCTGACCGGCGAGTTTACCTTGCTGGAAGAGCCCACTGATGATCCAGACATTGTGATTGTCTTGATTTTGCTCGCCGACGGACCCGATTTTGCTGGATCTGAAAGGCGAGTCGAACCCGAAGGTCCGATGTAAAAGCTCAGACTTCCAATCGTCAACTCCATCTTCTGATTTTCGTCCACTTCTGGACTGCTATTAGCTAAAAACGAAAAAGCCGTCGAATTCATGAGTCCAACGCCCCAGTTCCCCACGGTTGGCGCCAATTGACGAGAGTTAACTCGACAAATGTCCTAGATGAAGGACTTAGGATCGGGGGAATAGGGCATCGGATGAACTCGAAGGTAAATTAGTCAAACAAGGTATATATCGAAAGTAAACTCGGCGGTGAACTTGGCTTGCTTTCAACCTGGCCCTCACCGTCCTCTCCTGGCCCCTATATATAGGTGGCCAGGTCTCAAGGAACGTGAAGGGTCCGATACGTATTACAACATCGGTATTGATGAGGACATCCCTATTACACCGCCATTATCTCCTACTCCTTTTGATGAAGATGTTGCTGCGAAGAAGTCCAATGAGATTAGGATTGGACCAATTACAAGAGCACGTGCAAAGCTATTGGAACAACAGGTGAACTCACTCTTAATTGAACCTGATCTTTTATTTAATGAGAACTTTATACTGCCTAAGTCTATGCATCTATGTATGATCAGGTTTGTTGATAACATGAGCGTTGCACGAGGAGGAGATGAGTCGCAGCAAGAAGAGCAAGACTTGATGATTAAGTGCGCGAGGGAGGAGAGGGAGCCAGGCGCACCACGAGATCACCAGAACATCAAGTCGACATGAGAGAGTCCATGATGGCGCACTAGGACAGCTTATGACACGATGTCTACACGTCTAAGGCGCGCCACACTCATGGTCTGCGTGCCAAATTAGGCCGAACCCATGTATGGGTCGGTATGTACTCGTTTGAGTCGAACCGAGTCAGTTTGGGCCCAAACCAGGTTGGTTTTGGGCTAGGTCCATGTTGAGGACGCCCCAGCCTCCCTTAAGTAGCCAGGGGCGCCCCCTCAAGTCCCTTAGACCACGTTTAAACAAAACCCTAGTTTCTAGATAGAACCAAGTGTTCCTCTAAAATTATTCGCACCAATTCGTATCGATCTGGTGTTTGTTCTTCTGAAAGTCTGAGTGTAATCTGCTGTTCCGTTGGGAATTAGTATATTGCATAACCGCTTCGTGGTCGGTGGCTACGTGCGCAAGCGTGTGACGTTGCGAATATCCAAAGGGTTGAGAGCTGTTGCGCTGGCAGTAGGGATTAGCCGGAGAGTTTACAGCGACACTCGAGTTATCTTCATCACCATCATCGCCATCTACATCGCGCTCGCTGAGAAGATCGGGACACCCCTTATCATCTTGGTATCAGATTTCAGCGTTTCCTCGGTGAGCATCCACAAATTCATCCCCGTAGATTCGTTTTTGTTTTTATTCCTATCCAAAAAAAGCCACACAAAAAAATCAGGGTTCTTAGTTTTTGCCATAGCCTAGATTGCATCGAAATATTTGTATTAGTTGCTGGTCGTAGTTTCTTTTTGCGTAGCCTTTTCTATCTATTTTTCTCATCCGCCGTGTGTTCGTCGTCTGTCCGATCGTTCCGATCGTTTCCGATCGTGAATCATCGTCTAGATCGGCTCAGTCAAATCTCAAAAGCAAAAAAAAAAACACAGCAGCGCTGATCCAGATCTGATCAGAGTCCATAGTGTATACGAGTTTTCCCTGCCAAAAAGACAAACGATCGTGTCTCCGTTTGTTCCGATCGATTCAGTAAAAATTAAAAATAAAAAGGCAACCAGCGAGGGCGTCCATCGCTGGGAGTTCACCTGTAGATCAGATCTTGGCTGTGAGTCTAACGTGGCCACGATACTCCAAATCGCTGAGGAGTCCCTGGCTTCGATCTGTTAAAAAAAAGAAGCCTGCCCGCCCGTCGCCCCAAGACGGAGATCGTCTGGGGGCGGGCGACTCCAGCCACGCCCAGGCGCGGGGCACGCTGCCCCCTGGCGCTGCGCGGGGCGCCATAGCGCAGAGGCTGTCTAGCCTCTAGCGCCAGACAGGCCCAAGTTTGTTGGCCCAGTTTGATTAGGAAAAAAAAGGGGACGTGCCTGCACACGCGGCACCTATATATATATAAAAAGACATACTACTTTGTCCGTTTCGCGTCGCCGTCGCACTGTCGTGCGTATCCGGCGTCGTATATCTCTGCTGTGGCACGTTTCTCGTCGGTTTCTCTGCCGTGACAGCGTGTTACCACTGTGTCCACATAGCGTCCTTTCTACACGATTTTGATCGCTTTAGCTACAGCCTGTCTACAGCATCGTGTTAGGAGCTTACCCATACGAGAATAGCTACTTCGTGCTCATCAAGCTGCTGCCGTGTGCGCAATCTTGTGCCTGTTCATCGAGCCAGTGCTAGCCTCTCTCTTGTGCATTGCAACACGAGCTACTGTGCGTTGTCACTTATATCTTTTTGAGCTCACTTTTCAGAGTTGCTTTGCCCCGTTTATCTCCACCGTGTGTGTTTCCGTGGGTCTTTGTCATACGATCAGCACTAGGACTTGTATTTCGGTGTAGTTAGGTATCCATACCAAGCCCCACGATATACCCTGGTTTGTCGTGTGATAGTTTCTTATACCCTCGGTATTCGCTTCATCACATCCGTGCACGTTTCAGTCTCTACGAGTGGTAAGCATTTATTATTCACTTTGGAACGGTAAGATACCTCTTTCTTTCAGTTTTGAGTGAGTTGTGAGCGTAACCACTACCCGTTTATTGTTTGTGCACTAACCTACTAATCATGTCTGCTAGTGATGTTGATGTGATGCAGAAAAAACCTGATGATACTCCTGTCATATGGAGGGAGTATGAAGCTCTTCGTGATCATTTGGAAAGAATAATAACACGAACAACTGACGCTATTGATTCGGATGTTCAAGCTGTCCAAATGAAAGTAGAAGCCACTGATGCTACTGTTAATAATATGCAAGTGCAAGTCAATGATCTCCAAACTAGCATCCAGGCGTTGACACAATCTGTCAATGCGCTGCGTATTACTGTTGAGCAGCGACCCCTACCACATGCTGATGCTGATGATGAGAGTGCTCATGGCGACAATGAGGATTTTGCTGCAGCCGGTCGTGGTAATGGTCGAGGCAATGGTCCTCCTTTTCGTGGCCGTGGTTTTGTTCCCGTTGGTGCCCAGCGCGTTCCTTTTCAGCAGGATGATGGCTTGGGTAAACCAAAGTTTTTTATTCCCAAATTCGAGGGTGGTACTGATGTTGAAGAGTACCTCACATGGGAGTTGAAGATAGAGAAGTTGTGGCGTCTTCATGATTATACGGAGGACAAGAAAATCAAGCTTGCTTCTTCAGAGTTTGATGGCTATGCTTTGCGATGGTGGGACAGCGTTGTGCAAACACGTCAAGAAAACAACGAGCTGCCCATTATAACTTGGCGCCATATGAAGGAAGTGATGCGGGCTCGTTTTGTTCCGCATAACTACCTCCTCTCAGTTTTTGATAAGTTACAGCAATTGAAGCAAGGCTCGCTGTCCGTTAATGAGTATTATATGGAGATGGAGATGCTTCTACAACGAGCTCGCGTTCGTGAGCCTCTTGAGCAGACCTTGCAGCGTTTTCTCCATGGTTTGAAGTATAATATCAAGAGCATTGTTCGGCATCATCGGTATCGTGATATGAATGAGCTGCTACATCATGCATGTGAAGCTGAAGCACAGTTTGCCGAAGAAGCTCAGTTTAAAGCTCGTACTACTTCAGGCAGCCGTTTCACACCTAGGCCTGCTGCACCCACACCAAGTTCTCGTTCGGATTTTCGTGCTCCTTCGTCGTCGCGATCTGATGCCAATGCGAAGAAATCCGCACCTGCTGCTAGTGGTACAGGTTCAAACATGTCTACAGCACGTAATCGTGATATGGAGTGTCATACTTGTGGTGGAAAGGGTCATTTTAAACGGGATTGCCCCAATAGAAAAGTGATGATTGTCAATGAGGACACCAATGAGTACGAGACAGGTGATGATGCTGATCCAGATGGTTTCGATGATGATGACTTTGGTCCTGATGGTGTTGATGCCTATCCTTCCACCGCCAATAACATTGTTTGCTCGCAGCGTGTGCTCAATGTGTCTCCTACATCTGAAAGTCAGCGGTGCAATTTGTTCCAAACTAAAGCACTTGTTGGACCAGACAAAGCTTGCAAACTCATCATCGATGGTGGTAGTTGCCGCAACCTTGCTAGCAAGGAGTTCTGTGCAAAGCTGAAACTGAAATACATCCCGCACCCGCATCCATATTATATCCAGTGGCTCAGCGACAATGGAGAGATGAAGGTCAGCCACATGGTGCAAGTTGATTTCGAGATTGGACCATACAAGGACTCCATTGAGTTTGATGTGGTTCCTATGACAGTTTGTCACCTCTTGTTGGGCCGCCCATGGCAGTTTGATCGCAACGTGTTGCACAATGGCCGCACCAACACATATCATTTGGAGTTCAAGGGCAGAAAAATTAACTTGCAGCCTATGTCTCTACAGCATATTGTAAATGAATCTCGTCAGAAAACTGAAGTGAACTTCGAACATGAGAATGAGAGAGTAGCTAGACGAGAGACTATTACCTCGGTGAGTGAGAGCCACCCTAGCCACATCGAGAGAGCCACACCAAAGTGAGCGAGTGAATTCTCTAGTCCTGCTAGCCACCAAAGAAGATATGAGAGAATTTAGAGAGGATCCTACAGCCATGCCACTTGTGCTTATGTACAAGGGTGAGATTTTGGTTTCTAACGACATGACTCCTCTTCCTTTTGGTGTTTCTAGTGTCTTGCAGGAATTTGACGATGTGTTTCCAGAGGAGGTCCCCGCTGGTTTGCCTCCTTTGCGCGGCATTGAGCACCAGATTGATTTCATCCCTGGTGCCACCTTGCCAAACCGCGCTCCTTACCGCACCAATCCCGAAGAAACTAAGGAGATTCAGAAACAAGTGCAAGCGCTACTCGACAAAGGTTATATTCGTGTGAGCTTAAGCCCTTGTGCTGTTCCTGTTATTCTCGTTCCTAAGAAAGATGGTACTTGGCGCATGTGTGTAGATTGTAGAGCTATTAATAACATCACTATTCGATATCGTCACCCTATTCCGCGCTTGGATGATATGCTTGATGAGTTGAGTGGTGCTGCTGTTTTCTCTAAGATTGATTTGCGTAGTGGTTACCATCAGATTAGGATGAAAGAGGGGGATGAGTGGAAAACTGCCTTTAAAACAAAATTTGGTTTATATGAGTGGGTAGTCATGCCTTTTGGTTTAACTAATGCACCCAGTACATTCATGAGATTAATGAACCATGTTTTGCGAAATTTTATTGGCAAGTTTGTGGTTGTGTATTTTGATGATATATTAATCTACAGCCGCAATGAATCTGACCATAGTGATCATATTAGACAAGTTTTGCAAGTGTTGCGAGATTCTCAGCTTTATGGTAATCTTGAAAAGTGCACATTTTGCAAAGATAAGGTCATCTTCCTTGGATATGTTGTTTCTAAAAATGGAGTAGAAGTCGATGCATCTAAAATTGAAGCTATTCAAAATTGGCCTACTCCCATGAATGTTAGTCAAGTACGAAGTTTTCATGGTCTTGCTGGTTTTTATTGCCGTTTTGTGAAAGACTTTAGTACTGTTGTTGCACCTTTAAATGAGTTAACTAAAAAAGGTGTTGAATTTGTATGGGGCGCAGCCCAAGATCATGCTTTTGATGAACTGAAACGTTTATTAACTTCTGCACCATTGCTTGCACTACCAGATTTTAATAAGCAATTTGAGATTGAATGTGATGATAGTGGCATTGGTATTGGTGGTGTGTTGATGCAAGAGGGTCGGCCTATTGCCTACTTTTCTGAAAAACTTTGTGGTGCGAGGTTGAACTATCATGTTTATGACAAAGAATTGTATGCGCTTGTTAGAGTTCTTGAGGTTTGGCAACATTATTTGTGGCCAAAAGAATTTATCATACATTCTGATCATGAAGCTTTGAAATATCTGAAAGCTCAATCTAATTTGCATAGGCGTCTTGCTAAGTGGGTTGAGTTTATTGAGTCTTTTCCTTACATAATTAAACATAAAAAGGGTAAAGACAATGTGGTTGCTGATGCTCTATCTAGGAAGAACATGTTGTTGACACAATTAGACATTAAGGTTCCTGGTTTAGAGAGCTTGTGTGATTTATATGCTACTGATCATGATTTTTCAGCGCCATATAGCATGTGTACTGGTGGGAAAGCATGGGATAAATATCACATCCATGATGGGTTTTTGTTTCGTGCTAACAAACTATGTGTTCCAGAATCGTCCGTGCGTTTGCTATTGTTGCAGGAATCACATGCCGGCGGTTTGATGGGTCACTTTGGGCGTGAGAAGACGCTACTCATGCTCGCTGATCACTTTTATTGGCCTAGGATGAGGCGTGATGTGGACAGGTTCGTCAAGCGCTGCATTACATGCAACAAGTCGAAGTCCAAGCTGAAGCCTCACGGTTTGTATACTCCATTACCTCCACCTACTACACCATGGGAGGATATTAGCATGGATTTTGTATTAGGTTTGCCTAGGACTAAAAGAGGCCATGATTCTATATTTGTGGTAGTGGACAGATTTTCTAAAATGGCTCATTTTATTGCCTGCCACAAAAGCGACGATGCGTCGCATATTGCTAACCTGTTTTTCAGGGACATTGTACGTTTGCATGGAGTACCCAAGACAATTGTCTCTGATCGTGATGTGAAGTTTATGAGCTACTTCTGGAAGACACTTTGGGGAAAGCTAGGCACGAAGTTACTTTTCAGCACTACATGTCATCCCCAAACTGATGGTCAAACGGAGGTGGTAAATCGCACACTTTCAACAGTGTTGCGATGCATGATCAAGAAGAACCTGCGTGAGTGGGAAGATTGTTTGCCGCATGTGGAGTTTGCATATAACAGGGCGGTTCACTCTACCACGCAGCTATGTCCTTTTGAGGTGGTCTATGGTTTCAAACCCATTACGCCACTTGATTTGTTGCCTCTTCCTATTCAAGAGAGAGTCAATATGGAGGCATCAAAGAGGGCAGATTTTGTGAGGAAGATACATGTGAAGACTAAAGAGGCTATTGAGAAGAAAGGCAAGTATACTGCAGATCGTGCAAACAAGAAGCGGAAGGAGGTATTGTTTCAGCCCGGTGATATGGTTTGGGTTCACTTTCGCAAGGATAGATTTCCACAGCTACGTAAGTCCAAGTTGCTGCCCCGTGGTGCTGGTCCTTACAAGGTTCTTGCCAAGATCAATGATAATGCCTACAAGATAGATCTTCCTACAGCTGAGTATGGCGTCAGCAATAGTTTCAACGTTGCTGATTTAACACCGTATGAAGGTGAAGACCTTGCAGCGTCGAGGTCGACGCCTTTTGAAGGGGGGGGAGGATGATGAGGACATCCCTATTACACCGCCATTATCTCCTACTCCTTTTGATGAAGATGTTGCTGCGAAGAAGTCCAATGAGATTAGGATTGGACCAATTACAAGAGCACGTGCAAAGCTATTGGAACAACAGGTGAACTCACTCTTAATTGAACCTAATCTTTTATTTAATGAGAACTTTATACTGCCTAAGTCTATGCATCTATGTATGATCAGGTTTGTTGATAACATGAGCGTTGCACGAGGAGGAGATGACTCGCAGCAAGAAGAGCAAGACTTGATGATCAAGTGCGCGAGGGAGGAGAGGGAGGCAGGCGCACCACGAGATCACCAGAACATCAAGTCGACATGAGAGAGTCCATGATGGCGCACTAGGACAGCCTACGACACGATGTCTACACGTCTAAGGCGCGCCACACTCATGGCCTGCGTGCCAAATTAGGCCGAACCCATGTATGGGTCGGTATGTACTCGTTTGAGTCGAACCGAGTCAGTTTGGGCCCAAACCAGGTTGGTTTTGGGCCAGGTCCATGTTGAGGACGCCCCAGCCTCCCTTAAGTAGCCAGGGGGCGCCCCTCAAGTCCCTTAGACCACGTTTAAACAAAACCCTAGTTTCTAGACAGAACCAAGTGTTCCTCTGAAATTATTCGCACCAATTCGTATCGATCTGGTGTTTGTTCTTCTGAAAGTCTGAGTGTAATCTGCTGTTCCATTGGGAATTAGTATATTGCATAACCGCTTCGTGGTCGGCGGCTACGTGCGCAAGCGTGTGACGTTGCGAATATCCAAAGGGTTGAGAGCTGTTGCGCTGGCAGCAAGGATTAGCCGGAGAGTTTACAGCGACACTCGAGTTATCTTCATCACCATCATCGCCATCTACATCGCGCTCGCTGAGAAGATCGGGACACCCCTTATCAGGTATTCGACATGAACTCGTATCTCGACTAGGATTACACTTGGGCCTAGCTTAACAGGCCTCAGGGGTACTCAAGTAATGGGCTCTATTATCTATACCCTTGTTAGTAAGACCTCAGGATCCGTCCTGCATGGCCTAGTATACACACATGAATGCGCTCTGCTAGTAAATTTCTGTATCCATGATGCGAAGAAAAATCCCGGTGGACGCACTGGGTACCCTGAGAACTACTGGAATCATGTCTTTGTAAGTCCTAAATGCGGCAAAAGACTGGGTTATGCCAGGTACTAGATTTAAGTCTAGGGGCTTGAGTCTGAAGTAGGTAACAAGCGTCTGCTCAGGCAGTTAACTGGTCTCCTGATCCGTCAGAAGTGCCAGGCTTGTTAACCAAAATAACACCTGAGAAATAAATAATATGAATTGTTTGATCAATACAGGGAAAAAGAAGAAGTCGAAGATTGATCAAATTGAAGATGTAAAGATTTGAGATTCAACCAGAATCTATAATTCTGGTAGAATCTCGAGGGCTAATGACAAGGGTATAGCTAATAAGGCCCATTATCTTGGTACCCCTCGGGCCTGTTAGGGAGGCCCAAGCATAGATGTAGTCGAAATACGAGATGACATCATATACAGACATTGTAATTTGTATTGAACCCGACCGGTTCCTCGAGACCTGGCCACCTATATAAAGGGGCCAGGAGAGGCCGACCAGGGACAGATTGAGATTGAGCCAATTGAGTACCACACTTATTTTCAACACACACCAAACCTCGCCTTGTTTGACTGATCTTTATCTTTGAGTTCATCTGACACCCTCTTCCCCCGATCCTAAGTCCTTCATCTAGGGCATTTGCCGAGTTAACCCTCGTCACTCCCATACCTGTCAAAAATTGCGCCAACGGTTGCCGAACAAGGAGGGAGAAAGAGAAAGAAAAAACGAGGGTGAGTACCGAGGAACAAACTACATGGCAGGCTGTGCTCTTCGGGCTATATGGTGGACTTAGCGGCAACAAAAGAACTATACAACAGAGACACGCTACAACTTCCATCTAATTAGAATAAGATAAGAGAGCACATAAAAGAACCAACTCGATACTAACACCAAGCATAACCCAGCCGATGTATCACCTCCTTCGCACACAATGTGGAAGCAATTGCAAAGGCACTAACACGGTTGACAAATTTTATTAGCAGTTTATTGTTCTAATTGTGCTAACTTGCTATGCAAGTTCATTAATACTGAATTAACAGGTGTAAGTTATTCTATGATCGAGTAGTACAACTCCAAGTCGTCCATAACCGTGGACATGGATTTTCGAAAAGATTTAACTTTGTAGGGGTGCCCAAAAGTACCCAAAGGTATGTTCACCCCTTGGTGCCAAGATAATTATCACGCTTTCGACGGTGTGCCAGCAGGGTCACAACTCGCACTCTCCTTCACTACAAACAAGTCCAGGAAGCCACCCGACTAAGTTTATCCTGTATCGAGCACTACTAGGAAAACCATTATCCATGGGCCCATTATCTGTGGAGCACTACCTTTCGGTGCTCCACGAATAAGTAAGCGTGGCGCACCACAGACGCGTGCGCCATGGATATCTCCTTATGCATGGCGCACCAAAAAGGTGGTGCGCCACGCATATGTGGGCCCCAACGAGCACCAGGACCGGGGGTGTCAGACCCCCATATCCGTGGTGCACGAATTGGGGGTGCGCCACGCATAGGGCAGAGATCAATGGCGCATCACGAACGCGTGCGCCGCGGATAAATGTGGGTCCCACCTCTGGAAAAGGTGGCAGGCATATCCGTGGCGCACCCAAGGGTGCGCCACTGCTGTAGATATTTGTGGAGCACCATATTGATGTGCGCCACGGATATGTCGTGGTACCTACCACCATAAATGCACACATACACACACATATATGTACACATATATACGCACACATACACACACATATACGTACACATATATATATGCACATATACATACATATACACACTTATATATGCACACATACACACACATATATGCACACATACGCACACATACACACATATATGCACACATATATACACACACATACACACACATATATGCACACATACACACACATATATACACACATACACACACACATATACGTACACATATACACACATATACATACATATACACACACATATATGCACACATACACACACACATACACATACATATACGCACACATATACACACATATACACACACATATACGCACACATATACACACATATACACACACACATATACACACATATATATGCACACATACACACACATATATGCCATACACACATATATACACACATATATACACACATATACACATATACACACATATATACACATATATATAGGTAAAATAACCAGGGCACCAAAGTGCCTGGGCACCATGCTCAATACGTACAAAATATGTGATGTTTTGTAAATACCCCGAGGTATGTATGATTTGTATATACCTAGTAGACATAAATGGGGTATGTATACCCTAGGTATGGTGTTTTTTTGGCATGTATACCTTGAGTATGTAAAAAATACATATATATGCGTAATCTAGGTATGTATATATTGGGTATATGTATCCCGAGTATATATATCTTGGGTATGCATAAAAAAAAGAGTTGGGTATACGTATCTTGGGTATGTATACCCTTGGGTATGCATAATTGTAAACAAAACGTATGTATTTGAGGCATGGTGCCTGGGCACCTTGGTGTCCCATATCAGCTTTCCATATATATACACATATATACACACATATACACACTTATATATGCACACATGCACACATATACACACATATATACGCACATATACAAATATATATACGCACATATATGTCATATGCACACATACACACACATATATAGGAAAATGAGATAGTATCCCTGGGTGTACGTACTCTCACGTTCAATATACCTCATATACAAGGGTATTATACCTCTTTATCATTTTTAATATACTTCATTAATTAATACTAGATACCTCAAAGTGATTTTTATGAAAAATTTCATTTGAGTCTATATACCTCAAATTGTTTACGTATATACTGCATTTATGCACGTAAAAGTGATATATTAAAAAAAGTAGGGTTCTGATGGAATTTTTTGCATACTACTTATATTTAGATATATTAGAATAATTAATGAGGTATATTAAAAATGATAAAGAGGTATAATACCCTTGTATATGAGGTATATTGAATATGGGAGTATGTACACCCAGGAGTATATAATAGAAGTCCCACATATATACACATATATGCACACATATATGCACACATATATGCACACATACACACACATATACACACACATATATGCACACATACACACACATATACACACATATATGCACACATACATACACATATACACATACATATACACACACATATATGCACACATACACACACATATACACACATATATGCCATACACACACATACACACACATATACACACATATATACACACATATACACACATATACACACTTATATATGCACACATGCACACATATACACACACATATATGCACACGTACACACACATATATGCACATATATGCCATATGCACACATACACACATATATACACACATATATGCCATATGCACACATATACACACATATACACATATATACACACATATATATACACATATATACACACATATACACACTTATATATGCACACATGCACACATATACACACATATACGCACACATACACACATATACGCACATATATGCATATATACGCACACATACCTACACATATACATAATACATATACACATATACACACATATACGCACATACAGACACATATACACACAAGCACACATAGGCCTTAAGAGGATTGATATGATAGTAATATCAATAAGAACTTAGGTAGGTTAGGGATAGCTCATGCAAATAGAATGGAGAAGTTAAGTGTTCTCAGCCCGGAGTAGTCTAAGGATGGGTGACCTAGCGAGAAGTCAAGAAATTCGATGTGATTTGAAAATGTTCCTCATGTGATAAAATCCTCAAAAAATTGAAATACAATAGTTTTTTCACATTATTTCGATTTTTATGATTTTTTAAAAAAAATTGGTTTTTTTTTTAAATTTTTAATTTTTTTGAAAAAAATAAAATGGAAAACATATCTGTGGAGCACCAATTTTAATATCAGTGGCGCATCCTATCCGTGGAGCACCCCCTTTGGTGCGCCACAGATATTATGCATGGCGCACGCATTAGGGTGCGCCACGGATAGGACACATAGCCGTGGCGCATATAGGCGTGCGCCACTGATAATATATACCAGTGGTTTGATTTGCGTGGCGCATCACAGGTGCGCCACTAAGCCTCAAAATGGTGCTCCACAGATAGGGTTTCTCCTAGTAGTGGAGAGTCTGACCGAATCTCAGAGAAGGACTTGGCTGATGCGTGAACGGTTAAGATGGATCGAAGCCCACTAGAGGATGACCACTTAACAATGCGTACCGCAGCTAGACGGACGTGCAGAACAAGGGTTACAAGGCACACTCGGCTTCCCCCAAAGTAAAATCGGACCATAAGATACAAGCTGCATGCCTGACAAGAAACACTAGAAACACCTCAAACAAGTTGTGGCAACTGGATAAGTATGTAGATTCCGGCACTGATCAAGGGGTGGCACGTAAACGTACCCACGCCTGGTTAGAGCACTCAGTCTCAAAATTGTTCATGCGATCTCGGGGTCCTAGGGGACACAAGTGAGCCGTTGTAAAACAAGTAGCTGACTCACTGATGCCTCTACTTAATTCAGTTTTAATTATTAACATTAAAGTAAGCCATGAGTATCTCCAACAACATATATCCATAAAGTAGAGCATGTGATAACTCTCCCAACCCGATAAGACAACACCACTTGAACCAACCCAAACATGCCTACGACTCGCAAGGCCAACTCAAACAACAAGCACACAGTTAGTAGGATATATGGAAAGTTCTAAGGCTTTGCTTTGGATAAACAAGTGGATAAGACACATGGCTCAAACAAAGCATCATGAGACAAGGCTAGAATATAGAGCGAGAGAAAAATGTAAAATAGGTAGAGAGAAAAGGGCTCGCCTGCAAAACATTGTCGAAGAACTTTGAAAAACTTGTCATTGCTCACATCATCACGAAATGTCCTATCCAGAAAGAAGAAAGATGCTACAACAAGCAACGGATGCAACAATTACTACTACGGTAAAAGAATCGGCATGATCATGTGAAGGCATGCATGACATGGCAATTATGATGCAATGCAACTTAACAAAATTAAGCGGAATTAGAATCCCGACATACATGTATATGGTTCAAGTTGTCTTTCTACATGACAATTTAAATGTTGATTAGCATGTCAAAGAAAAGATATGGGTGAGCTACACAATATTAAATGAAGTGGGAAACCATTATAAGCATTTCCAAATACTCCATATGTTACTTATTATGTGAGATGCAAACTATCATGGCACGACATGATGGAAGATGCAAAACGGTATATGGATGACATATTTAGAGTCTACACATTTTTCATATAAAATAGTTTTTATTCCGAGTTATAGTTTAGAAGATATTAATTATGCAAGATTTAGACGTTTTTTGGAATTTTGGAAAAACAGATAATGGTTGGGGATGTTTTCTCACCGAGGAGCAAGCTAGCCGGGGTCGCTGACCACTGGGACCATGGATCGTGAGTGGGCGCTGATGTAGAAGCTGACTGGACGGAGCAGATGAGGTGGCACCGAATGAGGCTGATGGACGAGGCCCTGCTATCAGCTTGGATCTGTAAAAAATGGAGGATTTCATCTCGCAGAGAAGAGGACTAGAACACATGATCTCCAGGTCAGAAGCAAAGGAACAGACCATCTTGTCTACAGATGGGATCTGAACTGAGTGCGATGTTGAAGTTTAAGAGGTAAGAAAATAGAAGGTTAACCTGAAGAAACTGAATCTCGTTTGCAAACAGAGACGAGGCGATACTACGAGGTCGAGCCGGGATTCAGCAGAGAAGGGCGAGCGAGGATGCACGAGTAGGCGAGGGAGATGCGGCTTGCCACTTTGGACCACGGAGGCAGCGCCAAGACCAACGAAACATGGGAGCATCACGGGTGACAAGGCCCTGCAAAGAGGAGTGGTGGTCAACACAGACAGTCTTACTGAGCGAGAGGTGGAGTCCGAGAAGATGTCCAGGAGGTGCCGATTCTCACCCTAAACGTGTTGGTGTGGTCGAGGACGCCAGAAGACCACCGTAGCAGCCGGAAACGATGCTGGAGCGGTATCTAGAGTAGATGTCAAGGACGAAGACGTCGCCTAGACGGCCTCCAGGCTCGATTTTTCTTGGAAGAGAAGATGCAAAGAAGCGAGGCAGAGCTCTACGTGGCATCAGATTAGCGCCGGATGGCTTGCAGTAGCGGGGCGACGATGGGGAGCGGAGGTGGAATTCGGGAGCTCGAGGAGAAGAAGAAAAATAGGGGAACGGGATAGGCGGCCCTGGTGGCAGCGCTGGGCGGAATATGTGGGAGAAGGCTAGGGTTTCTGGGCTCGGGGGGTGGCTTTAAGGGACGAGGGGAGCAGGTGGGTGGTGGTGCTCGATGACGTTGGCTAGGAGCACGCCTCCTGCATGAGGGGGAGATGACAAGGGAACCACGGAGCATACCGCTTCGGTGAAGATGGTGGGTTGCATTGGTGATGAGGGTTAAGTCGGCAAATGTCCTAGATAAAGGACTTAGGATCGGGGGAAGAGGGCGTCGGATGAACTCGAACATAAAGGTTTAGACAAACAAGGCGAAACTTGATTTGTGTCGAGAATAAGCTAGTAATCAATTGGCTCAATCTCAATATGTCCTTGGCCGACCTCTCCTGGCCCCTATGTATAGGTGGCCAGGTCTCGAGGATCCGGTCGGGTTCAATACAAATTACAATGTATGTATACAATATCAACTCGTATTTCGACTATGTCTATATTTGGGCCTAAATCTTATTATACAATTACTCGAACGGGACTCAGGGGTACTAAGATAATGGATCTTAGTAGCTATACCCTTGTTAGTAGGCCTCGAGATTCTACCAGAATTGTAGATTCGGGTTGAATCTCAAATCTTCAAATCTTCGACTTGCAATCTTTGACTTAATAAATCTTTGACTTATTCTTCTTCCTTGACCTCATTGAATATTTTATGTTCTTAATTTCTTATGGGGATTTTGGTTAGCAAGCCCGGTGCTTCTAACGGATCAAGAAACCAGCTAATTGCCTGAGCAAAAACTTGTTACCTACTTCAAACTCAAGTCCCCAGACTCGAATTCGGTGCTGGCGTAACCCAGTCTTTTGCCACATTTAGGACTTACTAAGACATGGATTCCAGTATTTCTGGTAAAAGAATTGGCGTGATCATG
Organism: Dactylis glomerata; assembly: GCA_007115705.1. NCBI lineage: Eukaryota > Viridiplantae > Streptophyta > Magnoliopsida > Poales > Poaceae > Dactylis > Dactylis glomerata. The sequence goes on along the minus strand of QXEO01001188.1, from coordinate 553,694 downwards.
TGAAGGTATGCATGGCATGGAAATTATGATGCAATGCAACTTAACAAAATTAAGCGGAATCGGAATCCTGACACACATGTGGTTCAAGTTCTCTTTCTACACGACAATTTACATGTTGATTAGCATGTCAAAGAAAATATATGGGTGAGCTACACAATATTAAATGAAGTGGGAAACCATTATAAGCATTTCCAAATACTCCATATGTTACTTATTATGTGAGATGTAAACTATCATGGCACGACATGATGCAAGACGCAAACAGGTATATGGATGACATATTTAGATTCTACACATTTTTCTGAACAATTTTCATATAAAATACTTTTTATTCCGAGTTATAGTTTAGAAGATATGAATTATGCAAGATTCAAACATTTTCTGGAATTTTGGAAAAACAGAGAATGGTTGGGGATGTTTTCTCACCGAGGAGCAAGCTAGACGGGGTCGCTGACCACTAGGACCATGGATCATGAGTGGGCGCTGATGTAGAAGCTGACTGGACAGGAGCAGATGAGGTGGCACCGGATGAGGCTAATGGATGGGGCCCTACTGTCAGCTTGGATCTGCAAAAAATGGAGGATTTAATCCCGCATAGAAGAGGACTAGAACACATTATCTCCAGGTCTGAAGCAAAGGAACAGACCATCTTGTCTACAGATGGGATCTGAACTAAGTTAGATGTTGAAGTTTAAGAGGTGAGAAAAGAGAAGGTTAACCTGAAGAAACTGAATATCGGTTGCAGACAGAGACGAGGCGTTACTGTGAGGTCGAGCTGGGATTCAGAAGAGAAGGGTGAGTGAGGATGCATGAGTAGGCGAAGGAGATGCGGCTTGCCACTTTGGACCACGGAGGCAGCACCAAGTCCAACGAAACACGGGAGCATCGCGGGTGACAAGGACCTGCGGAGAGGATCGGCGGTCAACACTAGCAGTCTTATTGAGCGAGAGGTGGAGTCCGAGAAGAGGTCTAGGAGGTGCCGATTCTCACCCTAAACGTGTTGGTGTGGTCGAGGATGCCAGAAGATGATCGTAGCAGCCGGAAACGATGCTGGAGCGGCAGCCAGAGTAGATATCGAGGATGATGACATCGCCTACACAGCCTCCGGGCTTGATTTTTCTTGGAAGAGGAGGTGCAAAGAAGCGAGGCAGAGCTCTGCGTGGCGTCAGATTGGCACCAGATGGCCTGCAGTAGCGAGGCGATGATGGGGAGCGGAGGTGGCATTTGGGAGCTCGAGGAGAAGAAGAAAAAGAGGGGAACAGGATAGGCGGCCCTGGTGGCGGCGCTGGGCGGAATAGGTGGGAGAAGGTTAGGGTTTCTGGGCGCTGGGGGCGGCTTTAAGGGATGAGGGGAGCAGGTGGGTGGTGGTGCTCGATGAAGTTTGCTAGGAGCACGCCTCCTGCATGAGGGGGAGACGACAAGGGAACCACGGAGTGTACCACTTCGGTGAAGATGGTGGGTGATGACTGAAGCGACCGGACCCGGTAGGGGTCAAGCCTCTGTGCTTATTTGTGCTAGACCCTGGATCGACTCGCTAGCACACACAGTTCAAGATGCAATACCAAGATACAAAGGTCATAATTATATTACATCGAATGATCCAAAAATTAAAATAGTGCGATACAACTTGCATAGCCTGAAAGCAGACTAGCTCAAATACAAATAAAGTTCAACAACGGAAAACAAATAACATAAAGGGCTCCATTCAGTGCCACAGGCGAACACAAGATGAGTGGAGACTCGCAACCCTATCATTGTACCTCACTCATAACCTGAGTAACCTGCAACATGAAAAGTTGCAGCCACGAATAGTCAATACATTTGGAATTGTATTGGCAAGATTCACTTTTTGGTGGATAAATAAATGGAACCTATCTAGTACATGCACATTTGGCTTGGTGGAGTTTAGGCTAATTTTGCAGAAAGCAACATTTCATCATATCTTTTCCAAATCATTTTCATTCTTTGAAAAACATCTTTCTGGACACTTGGATAGACAACCAAAGTGCTCCTACCCATGTTCACCCATCAAATTTTAATTAAGAAATTGGGATGAGGAGATCTTCCAAACACTTCCAGGCCTACACTACTAGGAAAAATCTCATCCGAGGCATACAGAATTTAGCTATCCGTGGCGTACTATTGTACGCCACGGATACAACGCCACTGATACAGACCTACCCGTAGCATACAGGCTATACGCCATGGGTAACTTACTTAGCCGTGGCGTACAGGTTTTAAGGTACTCCACTAATAAGCCGGTCCGTGGCGCACAAACATGTATGCCACCAGTACACCAACGCATTTATAAAAAAAAAAGACAGTCGAACACACACGCCTGAATAGGAATTACAGTAATAATTTATTATATGCAAATTTCCAAACAACACCCTACAGGAGAAACGAAAAGCAATCGGGTCCTCTATGCCTAGTCAGCCGGCGACCAAGCCACGCCGACGAGCAAGGCACGCCGTCGGCTCGTCGGCCTCACCCACGCGCCTGGCTGCGTCTCCGCATTCGCGGTCGTGCCTCCGCATCTCCGCGTCGCCGGGCTTCGAGCTCGCTCCACTGTGGGCCTCTGAGGTCGATCTGCTGCTAGCCGCCAGCCTCCGGATCTCGAGCCACTGCCGCCGGCCTTCGGATCTCGAACCACCGCCGCCGGCCTCCGAGGTCGAGCTGTCGCCAGTCGTCGGCCTTAATATCTCGAGCCGCCGCCGCGGGCCTCCAATGTCGTGCTGCCGCGGGCCTCCAATGTGGCGCCACCGCCGGACTAGGAAGAGGAGGTGCGGGAGCAAGAAGAGGAGGCGCCGTCGAGCTAGGGAGCGGCAGCACCGGCGGAGCAAGGGAGCGAGAAAGGGGCGGCGGCTCCGGCAGGCAAGGGAGCGGCGGTGCTGGCAGAGTAAAGGGAGCGAGAGAAAAAGGGCAGAGAATATCGATCGATCATGGTGGGGTTCGTTCGGGGCGTGGGGATCGAGGGAGCGCTGAGCGACAAGTGTGGCGTGGGGATCGAGGGAGCTGGGGTCGTTGGATGTGTTTTGTGTTTGTTGTGTACGACTCAGATCGTTCAGTAGGGTGATCCGCAAGAAAGACTTCACTGTATTCTGATTGGCTCAGACATTTTCATGTGTAGGACTGCTCCTAGAGCTTATATCACGGTAAGATAGCTATGGCGTACAGGTTTCATGCTACCCGGGTAAAACTTAGCCGTGGGGTGCATATATTGTGTACGCCACGGGTAAGTTCGTAGTTGTGGCGTACAAAATATTTGTACGCCATGGGTTATTTTTGTGGGTTCAGACTCTTTATAGCCGTGGTGTACATACATTTTGTACGCCACGGGTATCTTCATAGCTGTGGCGTACACAATTGTTTGTACGCCTCGGGTGCTATAACTCGACTAGCCCACACTATTCCATCACATGTCAGTGGCGTCCACATATTCTGTATGCCACGGCTACGGGCGTAGCCGTGGCGTACACTTTTTCTGTACGCCTCCGCTATGGAGCCGTGGCGTACAGAAATTTCTGTACGCCACGGAAGACAATTCCTCCTATAGGCACTTTCCTACTAGTGCTAGTTGCTCAAATTGTCCATAACCGGGGACACGACTAAGTACTTAGTTTTGACACCCTCGAGAGGTTGTACAATTTTCCCCACATGACTCAGTTAGTCCCGCAGTTCCATTACACGCACATGTGCAATGGCCGGAAGAAGACCAAGACGAGACCTTTCAGAAGTGTTTCCCAAACCACCAGACGGACCATACCACGTACACATTCTATATCTGCTAGTCACGTCGGGCCAGGTTCCCACAACCTACTCAATCAAGACAGAGCCCATATGACATGTGGTTGTACGATAAGCCACTAAATTAGAACTTGTCCAATCTCCATAGTCCTGGGTGCTTTCCGCGGGTGTGCATAAGACAGGTGCAGACCATAGACATGGCCCCATAGAGATGGCCCCCATAGAAATGAAGGTGCGACCATAGATATGGCCCCATAAAAATGGATCCTGATTGCCACTCCTCGAAAGTTTTCCATGCCATTCACCTAGGTGATTCATTAATTAAGTTGTTTTTACCATATGAAAACAAATATTTTCTCCAACACATTTCCTTAACATGAAATCCCTCCCACGCATCTAATAGCATAGCAATCACACTATCCTACGTTGGCGACAAGGAAGCAAGTTATGGAAGTTTCATATGGCTATCCTAACTGGGTTTCATAGCATAGCATAATACTATAAAGAAAATCCTACACATGCAGTCTATGAAATTCAACTACATGCTTAAGAAAATAGTAGGACATTTATGAAGTGAAACTTGCCTTGGTTGAGGTTGCTGGTATCACAATCCTCACAACAACACTGATTACACTCCAGGTAATCTACACGGTTGACAAACATTGCAATCAATACACACATACAAGACAACACACAATGCAAAGAATATATGCATGCCATGACATGAATGATCAAATGTTTTGCTTATGTTGCAATGTGTTTGATCAAAACAAAGTTTTTGTTCAAAAATTTGTTTTACAAAACCTTGGTGCAAGAATCATTTAAAAAAATAGAGTTTCCCATTTAATAAACAAGGTACAAGTTAGATAAATACAAACAGCAATGAAGAGACACATAATACTTACAACAGAGAGTTATAAGGTTCAGAAATGATTTTTCAAAACCAATGCAAAAGGAATCATCCTATTTGCATTTAGAGAATTTGAATTATAGCAAGAATAGCCCAAATATGCATTTTAAATTTGGTCAACATAAAACTTTGGTAAATTACATATTTTATTACTCCATGGTGTTCCTCATGTTTCAAGGATTCCATATATATAAAATTTTAATTTTTTAGACTTACAGAACTCTAGCTATGAATTTTACAATTTTCTGCCTATTCCAACACAGTTTTAAACGAATTTAGAAAATAGTAGGACATGTGGCGCTATACTACTGGCTGATACCGGTTCATCCACTGGATTAATAGGAACCGTTAGATCAACATAAAATCCACGCTCCAGATCGCTCGTGGACTGCCTCTCACCGGCGTTGACCACGTTGGTCGTCGGAGTCGTACTGCACGGCGGCGGCGGCGGCTGTGTCGTCGATGGCGAGGTCCTCCGGTGGTCTTTGAGATGCAGAAGAAGGTGGACGGCATGCGGCGGAGCTCGGCGAGCACGCGTGCTTGAATGGTGGGTCCAGGCGGGGTCTCCTGCGGTGCCTAAATGTGGACGCAGGAGCTCCCGCGGTGGCGGCTCGGGAATCGTCGTTCCCGTCGGTCTACTACAAGAAAATGGAGAAAGAAGGTTTCAGCGGATGCACACCAGAGAGGGAAAGAGAAGGGGCCAGGAATGGGGGCCTGGGATGTCCCGTACCCAACGGAATCGGCGAGGAAAGTCTACCATCGGCGGCAGTCCGGCGAGAGAATACGGTGGTCTGGTGGCGTATCCTGTGTGGTGGAGTGGGGGGGGGATTGAGCGGGTGCTGGGGAATAGAGGGGGAGTGGATTCGGGGCCGTGGGGTGCTCTGGGGGTGAGGAGGAAAGTGGGGCGACGTGGCCGGGAGCAGGAGAAATCGTGGGAGCGGGAGGTTGGGGAAGAATCCGACAAGGGGGTCCCACCTAGCAGAGAAAAAAAGAGAGGGGAGGCGAGGGTGCTGCGGTGGGCTGGCCTTCGCTGGGCCGGCTTGCCGCTCGGGGTCGGCCCAGTTGGGCTGGCTTGCCCTTTTTTTTCTTCAAAACGTTTCCTTTAAAATTTCAGTTTTCTACAAAATCTTTCAAACAAGGAAGCAAACATGTTGAAATAAAAATCAATTTTTTTGTAAAATTCATGTGAATCAAAAAAAGTACTGTAGGAGACATTGAACTACAAAAAATAAAATAAAATAAAATAAAAGATTTTCAAAATTAAGCTTATTGCAAGAATGCCACTAGGGTTTAAGGAGGGTTTTCAAAAGTGAAATTTTTGGAAAGAAAAAGCTTGGAATAAATGTTATGCAAATGCCCAAAAGTAAATTTTGGGATGTTACAAACCTAACCCCCTTAAGATGAATCTCGCCCTCGAGATTCGGAATGGCTAGCAAAGAGGTGCGGGTGGTCTTCTCGAAGATCTTCTTCACGCTCCCATGTAGCTTCCTCTTCGGTGTGGTGATTCCACTGAACCTTGCAGAGTTTGATCGTCTTGGTTTGAGTAAACCTTTCTGCTATCTCTAAGATTCTAATAGGCTTTTCTTCATAGGTCAGATCATCTCCAAGCTGAAACTCCTCAAGAGGAATTGTATCTCTCAGTGGGGTTTCTGCCATCTCTGGGTGACATTTCTTCAGTTGAGACACATGGAATACATCATGCACATTTGACAAGTCCTCTGGCAGTTCTAATTGATATGCCCACTTCTCCTCTGCATGCCACAATCTTGTATGGTCCCACAAAACATGGTGCTAATTTACCCTTGATTCCAAACCTCTTCACCCGGCATATTGGTGAAACTCGGAGATATGCTCTATCGCCTATCTCAAAGGTTACTTCTCTTTGCTTGGAGTCGGCATAGCTTTTCTGTCGGGACTGTGCTATCTTAAGTCTGTCTTGAATCAGTCTGACCTTATCTTCAGCATCCTTGATCAAATCTGGTCCAAATAGACTGCGCTCTCCTACACCATTCCACAATAGTGGTGTTCTGCACTTCTTCCCATACAGCGCTTCAAAAGGGGCCATTTCAAGGCTAGTTTGATAACTATTGTTGTACGAGAATTCTGCATATGGTAAATTCTCATCCCAACTAGAACCATATTCTAGGGCACATGCCCTCAACATATCCTCAAGAATATGGTTTACCCTTTCTGTTTGTCCATCAGTCTGTGGATGTAATGTTTTACTGAACTCTAGTCTTGTACCCAAGGATTCATGTAACTTACTCCAAAACTTAGAGGTGAATTGGGTTCCTCTATCTGAAACTATTCCCTTAGGAACTCCATGTAAGCAAACAATCTGTTCATGTAGATCTTAGCCAACTGCGCACTTGTATAGGTGGTCTTCACGGGTATGAAGTGGGCAACCTTGGTTAAGTGGTCAACCACTACCCATATAGAATCGTATCCGGACCTAGTCCTGGGAAGGCCCGTAATGAAGTCCATGCCTATTTTATCCCACTTCCAGTCGGGTATCGGCAGAGGTTGCAGCAAACCCGCTGGTTTTTGGTGTTCTGCTTTGACTCTATTGCACACATCACACAAAGCAATAAATTCTGCAATCTCTCTTTTCATACCAGTCCACCAAAATCTTTCCTTCAAGTCCATGTACATCTTCGTGTTACCAGGGTGAATTGAATATGGTGAATCATGGGCTTCTTGAAAAATTAATCTCTTGATGTCAGGTTCTCTGGGTACGTAAACCCGTTTCTCAAACCAAATGATTCCTTTGTCATCCTCACGAAAACCATCAGCCTTGCCCTTACTCATGTTTTCCTTTATTTCACCAATCTCTGTGTCAACTTTCTGAGCTTCTCTAATCTGATCCATCAAATTTGGCTTCACTTCCAGCGCAGCCAAATATCCCTTTAGTACTAACTCCAGTCTAAGATCCTTGAACTGTTCGCACAAGTCTGAAGGTAACTCTCCTGCTGTAAGGCCATTTACATAGCCCTTGCGGCTTAAAGCATCGGCCACAACGTTGGCCTTTCCAGGGTGGTACTGCAAATTCAGGTCATAGTCCTTAATGAGTTCTAACCATCTTCTCTGTCGTAAATTCAGTTCCTTCTGAGTGAAAATATACTTCAAACTCTTGTGATCGGTGAATATATCACAATGCTTTCCCATGAGATAGTGTCTCCATGTTTTGAGTGCATGCACAACTAAAGCTAATTCCAAATCATGAATGGGATAGTTTCTCTCATGATTCTTAAGCTGACGAGATGCATATGCCACAACTCTGCATCCTTGCATTAACACACAACCAAGTCCTTGACGAGACGCGTCACAATACACTTGGAAATCTTGTTGAATATCTGGTAGGCATAGAACCGGTGCGGTCACTAGACGTTTCATTAATTCCTGAAAACTGGCTTCACAACTGTCGCTCCAAACAAACTTATTTTCTTTCTTCAGTAGTTCAGTCATGGGTTTAGCAATTTTTGAGAAGTTTTCAATGAACCTCCTATAGTAGCCAGCAAGTCCAAAGAAGCTACGGATATCACCGACTGTCTTAGGAGATTCCCATTTGGTCACGGCTGTAACCTTAGCGGGATCCACTGTGACTCCTTCTCATGACACTATGTGTCCGAAAAATCCTACCTTTTCCAACCAAAATTCACACTTGCTGAACTTGGCATAAAGTTTGTGCTCTCTAAGCTTCTCCAATATCAAACGTAGGTGTCCTTCATGTTCTTCCTTACTATTGGAGTAGATTAATATATCATCTATGAACACCACCACAAATTTATCTAGATATTCCATGAACACCTTGCTCATCATGCTCATGAAATATGTCGGGGCATTGGTCAACCCGAAAGGCATCACGGTGTACTTGTACAATCCATACCTAGTGGTGAAAGCTGTCTTAGGGATATCTTGTTCCCAAATCTTTAGTTGGAAGTATCCTGACCGGAGGTCTATCTTGGAAAATACACATGCTCCCTTCAATTGATCAAACAAGTCATTGATAACAGGCAAAGGGTACTTGTTCTTGATTGTCACCTCATTTAGTGAACGATAATCCATACATAACCTCTGACTCTTGTCCTTCTTCTCCACAAACAACACGGGTGCTCCCCATGATGAGGAACTTCAGCGAATAAAACCTTTCTCTAGTTGTTCTCCTAGTTGTTTCTTAAGTTCCTTTAGTTCTTCTACATCCATCTTGTATGGTCTCTGGGATATAGGTCCAGCACCAGGCATCAAGTCAATAAGAAATTCAATGTCCCGATCAGGTGGCATTCCTGCCAATTCCTCTTGAAATACATACGGGTATTCTTTTACTATGTGCACTTCCTCTGTGCTAACCCCCTTAAGAGAATTAACCTTAGAACCTTTAAGTTCAAAAGTTGATTTGAAGCGGATTCTCTTCTTCTCTGGGGTTGTGAGCATAATTGCTCGCTTGGCACATTCTATGACCCCCTCATATGTGGTCATCCAATCCATTCCTAGGATTACATCTAGACCTTGTGATTCTAACACAAACAGGCTAGTGGGAAAATTATATTTCCCAATCTCTAAGTTCAACTGGTGGCATCTATAAGCCGCTATTAATTCTCCCCCAGGAGAGTTTACTCTAAGGGGTGTTCTCATGCTCTCGATGGGTAGTTTATATTCATCCACAAATGCCCTTGATATGAATGAATGAGATGCACCAGTATCAAAAAGTACAAGTGCTGGAAAAGTATTGATCAGAAACTTACCAATCACGGCATCAGGCTCGTCCATGATCTCCTCCACATCAAGGTGGTTCACATGGTCCTTCAGAAAAGGGTTTGGCTTGCTCCTATTGGTGTTCCCATTGTCCTTCTTTTCCTCTGGGCAATCATTTGCTTAGTGTCCCAACTTCTTGCAGTTGAAGCACTGCACCTGGCTGATGTCCCTCGCAGTGAAATTGGTGTTGTGGTTCCTCCAATTATTTCCTCCATTTCCATGGCCATTGCTGCCTCCATGGTTGTGGTTACCATTGTGGTGCTTGTGGCCATTTCCTCCATGATGGTTGTGTCCATTTCCACCATGTGAGTGATGGCTATGGTTCCCATGTTTATTGAATCTAGCGCTACCACTGTCATCATGAATGTGGCGAGTCTTTTGGGATGGTCCTGAGTTGAACTTCCCATGGTTGTGAAATTTCCTCTTGCGATTTTCCATCTGATTCTGCTTGTTCTCCAGAATAGTGGCATTGTCTATCAGTGCCTGATAGTTAGGAGCATAAACCACAAACAGCTGTACTGCTAGATCATCATTCAGTCCATCTAAGAATCTATCCCTCCTTTTGGCATCTGTATCCACATCATCTGGTGCATACCTAGCTAGGTTGTTGAACTCATCAATGTACTCAGCAACAATGCGATGTCCTTGACGAAAGTTGCGGAATTCCCTCTTCTTCAAACTCATGACTCTAGATGAGATATGAGCGGTGCGAAATGGCTCTTGAAACATGTCCCAGCTAACCTCTGCTATTGGGTGAGTTATCTGATAGTTTTCCCACCATGATGCTGCGGGTCCTTCCAGTGCAGCCAATGGTTACCAGATTCTTGTTCACTGAACGTAGCCAATCATCAGCCACAATTGGTTTGGAAGAGCCGGCGAAAGTGGATGGTCGCAGCCTTAGGAACCTGGTGAGCATGTCCACATGGGGTGGTGGTGGTGGTGGCGATGGGGGTTGTTGTTGTTATGGCCATTGTTGTTATTGTTGTTGTTCATCATCTGTGTCATCATCTAGAAGAACTAGGTCTGAGCCTGCATTTGAGCTTCCATCATCTGCTGCATTTGCTGCATTCCAGGGGGCACACCATTGTTGTTGTTATTGTTGTCATCGTTGTTGTTGTTGTTGTTGTTGTGTTGTTGTTGTTGTCATCGTTGTTGTTGTTGTCATCGTTGTTGTTGTTGTCATCGTTGTTGTTGTTGTTGTTGTCATCGTTGTTGTTGTTGTCATTGTTGTTGTTGTTGTCATCGTTGTCGTTGTTGTCATCGTTGTCGTTGTCGTTGTTGTTGTCGTTGTCGTGGTCGTTGTTGTCGTTGTTGTGGTCGTTGTTGTCGTTGTTGTGGTCGTTGTTGTCGTTGTTGTTGTTGTTGTCGTTGTCGTTGTTGTTGTCGTTGTTGTCGTTGTCGTCGTCGTTGTTGTCGTTGTCGTCGTCGTTGTTGTCGTTGTCGCCGTCGTTGTTGTCGTTATCGTCGTCGTCGTTGTCGTTGTTGTCGTTGTTGTCGTTGTTGTCGTTGTTGTCGTTGTTGTCGTTGTTGTTGTTGTTGTTGTTGTTGTTGTTGTTGTTGTTGTTGTTGTTGTTGTTGTTGTTGTTGTTGTTGTTGTTGTCGTCTCTTTCACATCGTGGCGGCATCTGTGGGTAGCATAGAGTTTTAGATAGAAAGTACTAAAGAAGAATCTACCCAAACTAAAGCACAAACATGGCAACAACAAACATCACCCAAGACAAACAATATAACAAACATCATACAATCAACTTTATAAAAGTTTTTTTTTGCTGTCATGAAAACAAGAAGAAAAAAGACAACTAATAATCCACACAAATCTATGCATCTATCGGTAAGCATGTTAGGACAGGGTTCCTAATGGTTCATTTTGAAATCAAGATGGTCTTCAAACAGGGTTTATGATTCTCCAAAAATAGTAATTTAAAAGGGATTTAAAACTTGCTAGTCAGAATGGGTGATATGCTTCTATGTAAAAGATATAGGTAAGAATTACAAGATAAGAAGTATAAAAGAGGTAGAAGACTGAAATTAAATTAGGTTTTCGATTCCTATGGTCTTCCTATTGTCTACTCCATTTTCTAAGGTCACGAATCTACAGTCAACCATTGCTCTGATACCATCTGAAGCGGCCGGACCCGGTAGGGGTCAAGCCTCTGTGCTTATTTGTGCTAGTCCCTGGATCGACTCGCTAGCACACATAGTTCAAGATGCAATACCAAGATACAAAGGTCATAATTATATGACATCGAATGATCCAGAAATTAAAATAGTGCGATACAACTTGCATAGCCTGAATGCAGACTAGCTCAAACACAAATAAAGTTCAACAGCGGAAAACAAATAACATAAAGGGCTCCATTCAGTGCCACAGGCGAACACAAGCTGAGTGGAGACTCACGACCCTATCATCGTAGCTCACTCATAACCTGAGTAACCTGCAACATGAAAAGTTGCAGCCACGAATGGTCAATACATTTAGAATTGTATTGGCAAGATTCACTTTTGGTGGATAAATAAATGGAACCTATCTAGTACATGCACATTTGGCTTGGTGGAGTTTAGGCTAATTTTGCAGAAAGCAACATTTCATCCTATCTTTTCCAAATCATTTTCATTCTTTGAAAAACATCTTTCTGGATACTTGGATAGACAACCAAAGTGCTCCTACCCATGTTCACCCATCAAATTTTAATTAAGAATTTCGGATGAGGAGATCTTCCAAACAGTTCCAGGCCTAGTTGCTCAAATTGTCCATAACCGGGGACACGGCTAAGTACTTAGTTTTGATACGCTCGAGAGGTTGTACAATTTTCCCCACATGACTCAGTGAGTCCGGCAGTTCCATTACACGCACATGTGCAATGGCCGGAAGAAGACCAAGACGAGACCTTTCAGAAGTGTTTCCCCAAACCACCAGACGGACCATACCACCTACACATTCTACATCTGCTAGTCACATCGGGCCGGGTTCCCACAACCTACTCAATCAAGACAGAGCCCATATGACATGTGGATGTACGGTAAGCCACTAAATTAGAACTTGTCCAATCTCCATAGTCATGGGTGCTTTCCGCGAGTGTGCATAAAACAGGTGCAGACCATAGACATGGCCCCATAGAGATGGCCCCCATATAAATGAAGGTGCGACCATAGATATGGCCCCATAAAAATGGATCCTGATTGCCACTCCTCGAAAATTTTCTATGCCATTCACCCAGGTGATTCATTAATTAAGTTGTTTTTGCCATATGAAAACAAATATTTTCTCCAACACATTTCCTTAACATGAAATCCCTCCCACGCATCTAATAGCATAGCAATCACACTATCCTACGTTGGCGACAAGGAAGCAAGTCATGGAAGTTTCATATGGCTATCCTAACTGGGTTTCATAGCATAGCATAATACTATAAAGAAAATCCTACACATGCAGTCTATGAAATTCAACTACATGCTTAAGAAAATAGTAGGACATTTATGAAGTGAAAATTGCCTTGGTTGAGGTTGCTGGTATCATAATCCTCACAACAACACTGGTTACACTCCGGGTAATCTACACGGTTGACAAACATTGCAATCAATACACACATACAAGACAACACACAATGCAAAGAATGATATGCATGCCATGACATGAATGATCAAAGGTTTTGCTTATGTTGAAATGTGTTTGATCAAAACAAAGTTTTTGTTCAAAAATTTGTTTTACAAAACTTTGGTGCAAGAATCATTTAAAAAAATAGAGTTTCCCATTTAATAAACAAGGTACAAGTTAGATAAATACAAACAGCTATGCAGAGACACATAATATTTACAACAGAGAGTTATATGGTTTAGAAATGATTTTTCAAAACCAATGCAAAAGGAATCATCCAATTTGCATTTATAGAATTTGAATTATAGCAAGTATACCCAGAAACTGCTCTCAACCTGTTTCTCGACATTTTCCCGAGCTTCCCCGCAGAAAACCGAATCGGTATAGAGATTCACTCCTCATTTTGGTTCTATGTACAACAGAATGCCACCCATCGAAAAATAACGCTTTGGCACATACTCATCGAGCGAGGGAGCCTAGGACTCCATCCCGTCGGTCGCTTGTCGATTCGACACAGAGCCGTCGTTGGTACTCTCTGCTCCTAGCTAGTCCAGCCACTAGAGGATCAAATTTCTGATTTTGTGTGCCGTAGATGCACATGCACGCAGAAGTTATTTTGTCGTACTGGTAAAAAGGTGTCCACGAGAGCACCATCCACAGACCACCAAGTTATATAAATTTGCGTTATGTGTTGTTTATTCTGCAAATAATAGCTTAACATATCTTCTATACAGTGATGGCAGGATTGCTACAAAAGAGAAGAAACTATATGCATGTATCTAATAACGCTACTCTATACATGATCATTTGTATCAGCACGTTTAGATTGTGGTTTTGCTTAGTGAAAATTTCTATTGTATTGTCAACTTTATCCTTTAATCTAGGCATAATCAAAAATTTGAGGCATTACAGATTTCCACAACTCAGCCTAGGAAGCAAGCCCAAATTCTATAAGCTGAAAAGAAGTCCCCCTAACAATTTCTGGTAGCTTCTCTCCATCGGAGTTTCTCTCCACCGAAGTTTATAAGCCGGCTTCTCTATAAGCTTAAGCCCAAAAGAAGTGGCCCTTACTCCTGGACTTCACGATCGCTGGGCGCTGGCAGGGAACGATCACGTGTTGGACGCTGACAGTCCTGACCACGTGCGTCGGATCCTTTCTAAAAAAAATCTAATTCCTTGCTTGCAGCCAACGAACGGAAAATCTGCGTGGATGGGATCAAGAAAAATCGCTATCATGACCTGCGCCCTGCTGCTCCTCCCTGCGTGGCCGCCGCTGCCAGCCGTGAGCAGCGATCTTGCGATCTGACTGTAGACAACAACTATGCACCATGATCAATTAGGGGCTCTAATACCAAAATGATGAAGACTGTTTGTTCGATGTTTCACAATGCACCTCCTGATCCAGTGGATCTGATAGATCTCCCAATCACGTGAGCGGAACACGCGACCTGAACATTAGGGAACGCCAATCCGGCAAGCAACTCGACGATGAACGAGGAACCTCACGCTGAATCAACACGCCAAAGCTTGACGACCCTCGACAATTCGAGGACGTTCTCGCATGCACTATTACTCTTGACAACTGAAGAACTCTCTTGCCTTTATTATTGGATAACTCGACGAACGTTAGAGACGCCATCTCACACGCTGATCCCAGAGGGACGGTAATAACAGGAACTTCAAGTTCTACATTATTCTGGTTTAACTCAAAGCTGCCTCAACACTAGTCGCCCAGCCTCCTTATATAGACGGCCAGAAAACTATTGGGCTTGGATAGGCCAAAACTCAAAACACAAAATAAAATCCTAATTAGCCCACAACATGACCTGGTTAATAAATAACATGGATATAAATATAAATGAATAACACAACCTTGGACTTAATCACTGCATGTCGTAGGATGTCCTAGCGTGCCAATCCTCATCACAAGCCAAGATCTGATCTACGAGATGCAAAGAAAGTCGAAGAGATTAGATCTACATACCCTTGTAAATCGCACAGCGGAAACATTCCAATGAACGTGGTTGGCTTAGTCGTACTAGCGTCTCCTCCTCAGTGATCTGATCCGATTCAAGCACCACAACAGGCGGCGCCTCCGAGTGTTGCACACATGCAGCACAACGACGACTCCTCCTCCTCGATCTATCATGGTGCGGTGGAGTGGTAGATGGGATCAGTGGCCCAACGGCATGGTGTTTATGGTGGAGAGTATCTTGGCTTCACCTACACGCGCGAGGTGAAAGAAAATTGGCAAAAGAAATAGTCAAACTAGAGCAAAAGGCTACAGAAAAGAGGCACCGGCGGCAGGACAAAATTCTATCAATTAGGTGAAAAAAATAAACTGATGCCAACCTTCTTTCTTTCATAGACGCTTGCACCGTGCAGTACGGGTTAGGGTTTCCAGTAAACCCATCGGGACCGGATCGCTCACCTAGAGGTGCACACCCCAAGGCATTGATCGAATCGATCGATCATGCAGCATTGCGTGCGTACAGCTTATTGGTCGTTGGCCCATTGCAGCACATGGGCGCCCACTAGCCAACTGGACATGCACACCACGCTGGCAACTGGAGCATGGCGGGTGCTCCTCCCTAGCGCTCGCGCGATCCCTGTCTTTCATTTCGCTTAAGGAATCGCGAATCGCTAGTTTGGGCCAAGATGATTGGCGGCCCATTAAACTTACTCCAAGGTACGTATCTCCTAAATTCGCTGGCTAACACGCACGTTGGAACTCAGCACATGCAATGGAAGTGATAGCTAGTATTTAAACCGGTCATCCTCGCATCCGCCAAGCGAGGTGGGACTAATAAATAAGACTGTTACCGGTCTCAGTACGAAGGACGCCTGACATGCACGAGGTGGCAATGTGCATGCGCATGTGCCAAAGTCAGCCGGACTTTCGGCACGTTAACTTGGCTCCATTACTTCTAGTGGCAGGATGCATGCAATGCAAGTACGACACGTGAGTGGATTGCTTCATCTTTTATTTGTGTCCATATAATCAAGACTATGTACAGAACAAATCATAGATAGAAAGGGAACAAAATATCCGGACCAAGAGAAACAGAACAAAATATCTGGACCAAGGAAATCAATGAACAAAAATCTAGTGAAAATAATTTTCTCAAATATAAGGAACAAATCCTTCAAAATACGGGAACAAATAGTTGTACACCTGCGGACAAGATTGAACACCATAGAGAACAAAAATAAACATCAAAGAACAGAAAATTAGGGAGAATAATTTTTTGAAATAAGAGGAACAATTCTTTCTAGACAAAAATAAGAATAACTATTCATTAGGAATAAAAATTATAAAAATCCAGGAACAATAGTTACAAAAATTTCAATAATCTTGGAACAAAAATTCAGGAACAAAATTTTTGAAAATCTAGAAACAAAAGTTACAAAAATCGGAAACAAAAATCTAGGAACAAAAATTTCAAAAATCCAGGAACAAAAATTACAAAATTCTGGGAACCAAAATTCAGAAATAAAAATTACAAAAATCCAGGAAAAAAAATTACAAAAATCCAGGAACAAAAATTACAAAAATAGGGGAAACAAAACTACAGAAATCTGGGAACAAAAATTTAAAAAATCCAGTAACAAAAGTTACAAAAATTTGGGAACAAAAATTGCAAAAATCGAGGAACAAATGCTAAAAATGAGAACAAAAATTTCAAAAATCAAGGAACAAAAATTACAAAAATCCGGGAATTTTTTTTACAAAAATACGGGAAACAAAACTACAGAAAACTGGGAACAAAAATTACAAAAATCCAGTAACAAAAGTTACAAAATTTGGGAACAAAAATTTCAAAAATCGAGGAACAAATGTTAAAAAATGAGAACAACAATTTCAAAAATCTAGGAAAAATTTTACAAAAACTAGGAACAAAAATTACAAAATTTGGGAACAAAAATTTCAAAAATCGAGGAACAAATGTTAAAAAATGAGAACAACAATTTCAAAAATCTAGGAAAAAAATTTACAAAAACTAGGAACAAAAATTACAAAATCCGGAAACAAAAATTACAAAAAACGGGAACGAAAAATACATAAATCTAGGAACAAAAATTATAAAAAAATTGGGAACAAAAATTATAAAAATTTGGGAACAAAAAATACAAGAATTCAGGAACAAAAGTTACGAAAATCGAAGAACAAAAATTACATAATTTTATGGAACAAAAAATATATGATCAGGAACAATAAAAAAACCAAGAATCAAAAAATTGTGAAAGTAATTTTATGGAACAAGAGGAACAAATCTTCCAGAACAAAGGAACAAATCCTTCACAACAAAGGAACAAATCACAATACACTAGGGGACAAAAAAAACATCACGAGGAACAAAGTAAAAATAACCAGAAATAAAAAAATTGTGGAATTAATTTTCTAGAACAAGTGGAACAAAATTTTAGAATTAATGGAACAAAACACTACATTAGGGAACAAAAAAGAACGTCACAGGAACAAGAAAAATACAACCAAGAACAAAAAAATTGTGGAACTAATTTCTAAAATAAGAGGAACACAAAAATTAATCATTATACACTAGGGAACAAATAAAGAACACATTATTATTCATCTGGGAACAAAAAGTACATCACAGAGAACGTAAAATAATAATATTTATAAAAAGGTAGAAAATTAGAGATAAAAGGAAAAATAGAAGAAGAAAATAGTGAAAGAAAGATATGAAAGAAAAAAGAAAAAGTTAATTTGAACGAATAAGATCCTACCGTAGCAGTAGACTAGAAAGAAAATACGTTGAGATTGGACTACCATGCAACGCGCGACTACGAAACAAGCCGAAGCGTTGAAAACTTGAACGAACCAACCAGCACCGAATCTAATGGGCCGGCCCATTGTAGTCAAACCTTTAGCGAAATGAAGTTTCCGGGGCGCACGCGCGCTACCGAGCAATCTCCAGCATGGCGGTGGCGCCGATAGATCACATCGATCGATGTGTCCACTGGCCAGGGCGATCGATCAACTCAGCCGGATGCGGCCGGGCCAGCCGGCCGGCCCATGTGGCCCCATTTTTTTTTGACTTTTCTCTTTCCTCTTTATTTAATAGTTGGGAAAAGATAACATGAGGTGCCGCACGTACGCGCTCTCGTGCGGCGGACGCGTCAAAATTCGCGTCTCGAAATCTGACAGAACAGCGCGCCTCGCGCGGATAGACACTTGATGGCCCACCTCGTTCACCGCTCTGTACCGCACGTTGTTGACGTGGCAGTTCATTCCCCTCCCTCAGTATCGGGCGACGCCGAGGCGATTTCGAGTCGCAGCGGCGACAGCGCGGCGGTCGCCGTCTTCCTCGCCGTCGGCCGACAAATCCATTACGCTCGCGCATGCTGGTGAGTCTCCGTCATCTCCCAAGAAGCCTCCTCATCAATTCTTAGCCGATCCATCCTCCCCTAGGTTGCCTCGGCTCATGAGGCGTTGACTAGTTGTAGACGGGGGCGACGAGATGTACCCCGGTGGTGACAATGTGAATCATTCCTAAGGTTCGGATCTGAGGCGATATTTAGGTGGTTCACGGGGTATCTGACGGGGAGGGAGCGGAGCGGCGTTTTTCCGTGGCATTTTGCGCTGGATTGGGGTTGGGGGCGATTTCGGATGAGGGCATTATAGAGGCAACTCCGAGGCGGAGCTCACTTGTCGCCGACAAAGGCTCGATTCCCGGCTGCCGACTGAAAGATCCGTCGCCCATACGCCGGTGAGTCTCCACCGCCTATTGCATAGGTTAATCAGGTTATTCCGTCAAATCCTCGTGTGGTATTTGCTCTTGATGAGCATGCAAGTAGGCGGCAACAGCCACGAGTGTGAATGGCAGGACTGTGCAGGTTTGGCAGATTACATAGGATTAGCAGTCCGCAAGATAAAGGAAGGTAATCAACAACATGCGGAGCAACGAATTCGTCCGAGCAGTGCAATGACGAGTAGGCAGCTCTGCTGCTGGGCCCAACATAGATGAGAGGCTGGAACCTGAGAGGCTTGAGCTGCACAACCTGTTTGTATTAATACATACAATAGTAGTATATGTCTCAATCGATCAAGCTAGCTTTGTACAAATTTCTTTTGGCAAGTTAGCATTAGAAGCAATTGACCTAGCTTTGTTACAATGAATCGATTATTTCTTGCTGTTTGCTCTCTGTCCAAAAGAAACCTGTGAGTCGACGAGTTGCATCACCACAAGGGGAATCAAGCATAAGGTGAATACATGCAGATACAAACACCTGCAGGGTGGCACGGACACAACTGGCCCGTGGCGCTCACATGCTATAGTGCTTGCCGACAGCGTGCACGCGCTGTGCTATTAGCAGCATATACGCATATTATGTAGTAAAGCCAACTTAGATATCGCAGGTTGTTCGCAACGCCGCTAAGCCAATTTAAGCGGTGTGGCCGGAGCGGACCTGTGGAATTCTGCATCCACATGCACCCTGATGTAGGATATGTTGCTTTGTTTGTATTTTCCTCACCAGTAGTGGGTGTCAATTTCTGATACGGGCGTTGCAGAGGCTAGTCTGTGTTGAAGCTCCACATCACACACATTTTTATAATCCATGTTCTGAATTTATTTGTTAGTTTCGTATGGTAAAATGATTCTTCCGTAGCTATATAACGACGGTATTAGCTGTGCAATGAGAATGCTTTTTGCTGTGAACAAATTGTCAAACATTAGGTTTTTTTCTAGTGTCCAGGTGCGCTTATGAGGATGTAAACTTTCTTGTTTGATGGTATGTTGATGCCTTTGTCATTTCTTCTTTGCAGACGTAGTGCGATGGCTAGGAGGAAGGCAGTCTGAAACAATGTTGTTGCTGCTGTCAAAGGGAAGGGAGTCCGAAAATGGCATCTAATTTCCATATGCCTAGATCACTGGATTTTGCAATATACCCCTATGTTTTGTATATATTTTTTGCTTTCGATGATTCTTGGTAGTAGTTACCATATTATGCACTCTTACCCGGTTTATCACAGTTGCTAGATTTATGTATGTATTTTTTTAAACAATTCAATAATCTTGTATTTGTTCACATGAAATCTTGGAAACAATACAACTAGTTGTAGATAATCATATAACTAACGTGAAAATAATATGGTTATAGTTCACATCACTTGATATGCAACATACCTCTAGTATGGATAGTTTTTTGTGTTTTGATTTTTCTTGTTAGTTTTTAACAGAATATTTATGTACTCTTTCCAGGTTTATTGTTCATGTTTTCCTGATTTGAAGTTTCTGTTTTCTGCAAAGTGCGAGTTGTACTTTTCTTAAAAGTAAATTATCTCAATATCCTCGCATACTTTATACTGGTAACTGCACACACGTATCATGGTAACTATGCCAACCTAATTAGACAAGTATGCACATTTTTTAAACTGTGCATGTTTTTCTCTGAAGTAATCAGTGTACATAGAAATCTGGCAATCACGTATTTTCTTGTAGCTAGCACACACACACACATAACCTGGTGACTAAGCTCAACACTTATTTTTACCTTTAGAATGGGACATCATACGATACAGTCGTATAGTTTGCTTGTAATGATATGATCAGTCATTCTTACTTTATGTAGTTGTACCAAATGTGAAATCCTGCTCTTCATGCAAACAACTTCTAATACCTCTCTGCTTCCTCAGGAGTATCGAATCTCATATTCGTACTAGGAAGCTGTGGTGTGGAAACAACTTCTGCACTCCCCTCTATACTATTGTTCTGTCCAGCCGGAGGTTTGTTAGCACCACTTGATTGTGGCCATCTCAGCTGACACACCCCTATAAGGAGCTTCTTCATTGTGTGTGCTTGAATACGCATCTGCATATTCATAAATAGCAAGTTAATTTTTACAGTTAACATGGTAACTGATAGGAAATAATCTGGTGATTCTCCATAGTTATTATGGTAGTTTTTTTTACACTTTTATATTAATTTGGCATTTAATATAGCAACCAAGATGATATAATCTGGTATTAGTTCCCAGTTAATATGGTAGCTCTTTGACACTCCTTTTTAATTAACAGTTTTATATATGCTGGCAACTAACATAAATGAATCTGGTAATTGTTCATAGTTAACATGCCAATTGTTTGACATGTTTTTTTGGTTATTAACAGTTGTAGATAATCTGTCAACTATCAGGAATTAATATGGCAACTAACAAGAAATACATGGTAATTGTTCACAGTTAACGTGGCAATTGTTTTGACACTACTATTAACAGGTGTAGATAATATGGCTATTAACATTATATAATATGGTAATTGCCCCCAGTGAACATGGCAACTGTTTTTACCCTCTTTTTATTATTAACAGTTGTCATTTTTTATAACA
Organism: Dactylis glomerata; assembly: GCA_007115705.1. Classification (NCBI taxonomy): domain Eukaryota; kingdom Viridiplantae; phylum Streptophyta; class Magnoliopsida; order Poales; family Poaceae; genus Dactylis; species Dactylis glomerata. The sequence continues at coordinate 532,339 of QXEO01001188.1, read as the reverse complement.
GATTAATCATGGCAGCTTCATGTATGAATTATTTTATTCTTCCTCACCTCTGTTTTGAAGTTGCTTTAACTAATATAGTAGCATTAGACACATCCATGGCTAAAAGTCTATTAATATTCATTTTCTGTAGCCTGCAAACCAAAGGGTTCATATGGTTAGTTTCTAATTTAAAACAAACTTTGTTCATGCAGGAAATAGGTTATCACTCGAAGCTTGGAAAATGTAAGGGGTAGAGGTATGGCAAGATCTGCTTGCAGCATGCACTATGTTTTTGCCTAGAGTTGTGTAGCAAATTTATGCACTAATATGTGAGACTACATGTCTGATAGGGTTGTAAGTTACAACAATGTTCTAGTTTTTGTATTGTGCTACCACTAGTACTAGAACAAAATCTCCTGCTTATTTATATTGCTTTTGTGGTTACTGTGTTACTAGAATCAACCTATCTTGGCACTTGTTATATTATCAGCAGATCCTAAGTACATGTTCTATGTTTGACTATCCACAAGTTTATGATGGATTACTTTTTGTTGCTAGAAGATGGGTATGGGGCAAAGTCTGATGAGATTTAGCAGAGAGGGGGGGTGCTTTTGTATGTTCATACCTGCCATATGTTGAACCCATTATGAATTGTTCCTGCTATTTCTGTTTGTTCTTGAACAGAGCAGCCATCGATGTTTTTAAAGCATTTGTCAGTGAAGTATCATGAGATCTGGTTGTAGTTTAGTCTTGGGGAGGAAGAAGCTGACATAAAAAGGTGGAAAAGCTCCCTAGGAACTATGCTTTACATGGTAGGGTCCAACTGCAGGAGCTTGGGCAAACCGGGTGGAGTGCAGTGTAACCAGTGGTGGGGTCACGATGCACGTGATTGGTCAGCCAGTGAGGATAGCTGCAGCTATGCATCAGGTTCACGCGCGCGCGCGCGCTTGGCCAGCTACCTTTTTATCCTTAGTTAGTGAGCCGCCGCACGAACCCCTACCCGGTGCGGCGCCGCCGGGTAGTCCGGTCCTTAATAGTTTGTCTAGATGGGCTACTAAATTAGCCAGTTAGCAAAATTAATCATGGACTAACTTTTTTAGTCCTTATTTATTTCTAGTAAATAAATATATATGTTAATATTTATTAATTCAATCAATTAATACAACATCAATCCTCTTTTCCGAACAATTCCGTAACTCTTTGAAACACTTTCCATAAACTCCGAAAACTAGGGTCGATGACCGTTAATTGTGTGACCCTACGGGTTCGAGAATGCATGGACATGATCACCATCAATAATCAATAGCGGGATCTGGAAATCCATATTGACTCCCACACATTCAACAAAGATCATTATCGGTGAACTACGATGTTAGGATTCATTAATCCCGTATACGAATTCCTTCTGTCTCGCGTTATTTTACTTGCCCGAGATTTGATCATCGGCATCACCATATCTAGTTCAATATCGTTCGCATCAAGTAATCTTTACTCGTTCTGCAATCCAAAAACACGCTGTGATTAAACTCATTAATCACGTGTTTGCAAATGGTGTATGATATTGATTACCGAGTGGGGCTGGAGTATATGTCTCCGTCATGGGAGGGACAAATCCCAATCTCATGCAACCCAACAAGTACTTTAGGATCACCTAAGAGACACCTTTATGATCACCCTGTTGCGGTGTGACGTTTGATGACCTCAATGATTTCTTCCGGTACTAGGGAGTGGCATTGTCTCATGGTAGGGAAACAATGTTGTTCATAAACCACACAAGTATTAATGTTCCCGCTTAATACAGTTCTAGCATGGAATATAAACATTATCATGAACAACAAATATGATAATAACAATATTATTATTGCCTCTAGGGCATATTTTCTTCAGTCTCTGATACGTCCATTTTGTATCACTATTTTATATCATAATTTACTGTTATTCATTGATATATTTCATATTTAGATATGATACTTATGTTATTTCCTCTATTTTGCATGTTTGATGATTATTGGAGAATTCACTGCCAGAGTCATGATTCTACTGGAAAAAGGAATGTGAAGACACAATATTTCTGAAGATCAGCAACTCTCGGAAAATACCTAGAAGTTCCTATTTGTCCAGAAGATGGAAGTTGATAAGGATCACGCCGGCGATCCTTGGAGTTTTGTCCCGATCTTTCACAGCGAGTCAACCCGGATAAATAATCTTCCAACAACGCAATAAACGTCACCTGAAGAAGAGGAACGGATCCAGCAAGCAACGTGATGAAGATCACCACGCCTCAAACCACAGCTCGATAATCCTTGATGACGCAAGAACCCTCGCAGCAATCTTTATTAGAAACACGGCAGCGCCGTTTCCCCGGAGGGATGATACACGCTGGAGCACACGATAGTTTTAGACTAAACAACTGAACTCCCTAAACCCTAACCTGCTGGCCTCCTTATATAGATGGCCAGAAAACTATTGGGCTTGGACAGGCCCAAACCCAAAACACACAATAAAACCTAGGTGGCCCACAACTAGACCTAGCTACGAAATAACATAGGCATGAATATAATTTGCTGACACAACCTTAGACTAAATTATCTCATATCATAGGTCGTCCTGGCGTGCCAATCTGCAATGAGCTTCCCTCATCTTGGTGGAGTCCTGAAATTGGGCTTCACCTCCTCCGTCGTGCCCATATCAGAAGTAGCAAGAAGGAGAGGGCGAGGTGAGCCACCAGGGGTCCACACCTGTCCCTGGCGTGGGCCAGCCCTAGGCCGCGCCGCCAGGTGGTGTGGCCGCCCTGGCCCAGCTCTGCCAGCGCCCCTTCATGTATATCATCCCCCAAAAACCTAAGACTGGGAGGGGGATAGCAGAAAGACTCCGCCGCCTCTGCGGGGTGGAAAACACACATAGAGAGAAAGCTCTCCGACAGGCAGAAATCTGCTGGGGAAATTCCTTCCCGGAGGGGGGAAATCGTCGCCATCATCACCGTCATCGAGCTGGGCTTCATCAGGATCATCATCATCACCACCGCCGCCACCATCACCTTCATCACCATCATCACCACGCCATCCCGTTGTAACATCTTGGGGTGAATCTTATCTAGTTCATAGGGGAAACTTTCCCGATGTTGATTACTACATGTAGTTGATGCTATTGAGTGGAACCGTTGAATTAAGGTTTATGTCCAGATTGTTATTCATCAGTATTTCATCTCTGATCACGATCCATATGATGTCTTGTGAGTACTTCGTTTAGTTCTTGAGGACATGGGAGAAGTCAAGATGTTAGTAGTGGAACTATGTTGAGTAATATTTAATGGTTTAATATTTATGTTGTGGTGTTATTCTACTAGTGGTGTCATGTGAACGTCGACTACATGATACTTCACCTTTCTGGACCTAGTGGAATGCATTGTGTATTTGGCTACTAATTGTGGGGTTGCCGGAGCAACAGAAACCTAAACCCACGTTAGGAAACCATTGCACCAGGGAGTGTAGGATCTCAAAGTTTAATGTTGTGGTTAGATTTATCTTAATTACTTTCTTATAGTTGCAGATGCTTGCAAGGGTTATAATCACAAGTATGTATTAGTCCAAGTTGGGGTAGTGCATTAGCATAGGTTCACCCCCATAACACCTATCAAACCAATGAAGATTAATCAACTGTATGAAGCGAAATTTTTTGACAAAAACTCCCGTGTGTCCCCAGGAATGTTTGGTGATCATAAGTAACACAACCGGCTTGTCCTTTGCTCTAGAAACGATTGGGCCACTTGCAGCATTTATTATTACTGTCTTTTATTTACTCGTACTTTATTTATCTGCATTATCAAATACCCCTGAAAACCCATTTGCTAGTATTTACAGTGATTCCTTGATCAAAACTGCTTGTCAACACCTTTTGCTCCTCGTTGGGTTCGACACTCTTATTTATTGAAAGTACTATGATACACCCCCTATACTTGTGTGTGACCAACACTATTTTCTGGCGCCGTTGCCGAGGAGTGAAACGCTATTGAAGAGTGGAATTGATAAAGGAAACTTTTACTGTGAGTATTGTTTTTATTTCTATCTTTTATTTTATTATGGAGAAGTCTCCATTTGGTTCACTTTTTGGGAATACTACTGCCACTGTTACAGTAGTAGATGAACCACCGCCTGCTCAATTGGATCCTTTTAAAATACTTATGAAAATTATTGAACATGTTATGAATAACTGCTATTCAGGAGATGGAACTATCTATCCCGGTGATCATTTGCTCTTTATACATGAATTATGCGAGTTGTTCAAGTGTGCATGTATTTCATCAAGCCAAGTTAAGAGGAAGCTATTCTCCTTATCACTAAATGGCAGAGCTGCGGAATGGTATAAGTTGCTGAAGAATGGCCGATCTATTGGCTGGGAGGAAATTGTACCTCTCTTTTATTCTAAATTCTATCCTCCTAGTGAGATTCATAAAGATCGGAATCAGATATATAATTTTTGGCCGCATGATGGAGAGAGTATTGCCCAAGCGTGGGGGAGATTGAAGTCACTAATGCTCAAATGTCCCATTCATGAGCTTCCCAATAATATTATTATTAATAACTTCTATGCAAGGCTTTCTCTTCATGATAAGGATTTATTGGATGCTTCTTGTTCTGGATCATTTACACATATGAAAGAAGAAGCTAAATTGGATCTTCTTGACCGTATTCAGGAAAATACTGAAGGATGGGAGAACGACAAAGGAAGAAAGTCAGGTATAAATTATGATTATGAATGTATTAAATCTTTTATGGGAACTGATGACTTTCATAATATTAGTGTTGTTTATGGTCTTGATTCTCAAATACTTGCCAACTGCTTTAAGGCCTTTGCCTCTTATCTTGATGTTCCAAAAAGGGAATGGAACAAGTACCATGCGCCTTATAAAGATACTGTTAATTGTATTCTTGCTAGAAATATTGAAGTTTGTACTGTTGATCGTATTTTGCCTGAACCTTATTTTGAGAAAACACCTTTCCCTGCTAAGGTGAAGGATCATTCTATGTTAACTAGTGTGATTAACAAAAGTGCAAAGAAAGCTTTAGAACCTGATGAACAAATAACTGTTAAACCTGCAGTAGTAATAGTAAAGGATCTTGTTACTAAAAATGTAGAAGATGGACACATTATCTTTTGTGAAGATGCTTCTAATATTGTTTCACATCCTAGTAGATCTAGGAAAAGAAGTGTTCATGTGCTTTCTATTAGGATAGGTGTTCATTGCTATTATGGTTTATGCGATATTGGTGCAAGTTCAAGTGCTATTCCTTATGAGCTTTACAGAGAAATCATGCATGAAATTGGTTCTTGTGAACTTGAAGAAATTGATGTGTTTATTCAGGTTGCTAATAGAGAAATTATCTCTCCAATTGGTATTGTTAGAGATGTGGAAGTCCTATGCGGTAAGACTAAATATCCTGCTGATTTTCTAGTACTTGGTTCAGCTGCTAGTAAAACTTGTCCTATTATTTTTGGTAGACCTTTCTTGAACACTTGTGGCACCATTATAGATTGCAAGAATGAGAAAATTTTGACTAAGTTTGATGGAGAATCTTATGAGTTTAATTTTTCTAATTTTACCAAAGCTCCTTATGAAACTGAGTTGCCTAATTAAGATTTTAGAGTTGAACAACTCGCCTCTATTGCTCTTGCTCCTAACGATGCTTTACAGCAATACATGGAGGACCACGAAAGTGAGATCTTTATGGAAGAGAGAAATGAGATTGACGAGATTTTTCTTTGTCAACTAGAGATGCTTAAACACAATTTACCTGTGGAAGACTTGGGTACCACTTTACCACCCAAGGAAGATCCTATTTTCGATTTAGAACCTTTACCTGATGATCGTAAATATGCTTATATTGATGATAAGAAAACATATCCTGTTATTATTAGTTCTAAACTTTCAGGGAAGGAAGAAGAAGGATTATTGGAAATATTGAGGAAACACCGAGGAGCTATTGAATATACTCTTGATGATTTAAAAGGGATTTCCCCTACTATATGTCAGCATGCTATTAATATGTAGCCAGATGCAAAGCCAGTTGTTGAACATTAACGCCATTTAATTCCTAAGATGAAGGAAGTGGTAAGAAATGAGGTATTGAAACTCCTTGATGCTGGTATTATTTATCCTATTGCTGATAGTAGATGGGTTAGTCCTGTTCATTGTGTCCCTAAGAAAGGAGGAATTACTGTTGTGCCTAATGAAAATAATGAACTTATTTCTCAAAGAGTAGTAGTTGGTTATAGGATGTGCATCTATTTTAGAAAGGTCAACAAAGTTACTAAGAAAGATCATTATCCTTTACCATTTATAGATCAAATGTTAGAGAGATTATCTAAGAAAACTCATTTTTGTTTTCTTGATGGTTATTCTGGGTTCTCTCAAATTGCTGTTAAAAAGCAAAATCAAGAGAAAACCACTTTTACTTGTCCTTATGGAACTTATGCTTATAGACGTATGCCTTTTGGTTTGTGTAATACTCCTGCTACGTTTCAAAGATGCATGTCTGCTATTTTTCATGGATTTTGTGAAGAAATTGTGGAGGTATTCATGGACGATTTCTCCCGTCTATGGAACTTCTTTTGATAACTATTTGCACAATCTTGATAATGTTTTGCAGAGATGTGAGGAAACTAATCTTGTTCTTAATTGGGAGAAATGCCACTTTATGGCAAATGAAGGAATTGTTCTTGGACATAAAATTTCTGAAAGAGGTATTGAAGTTGACAGAGCAGATGTTGAAGCGATTGAGAAAATGCCATGTCCTAGGGATGTTAAGGGTATTCGTAGTATTCCAGGTCATACTAGTTTTTATAGGAGGTTTATTAAAGATTTCTCTAAAATTTTAAAACCTCTTACTAATCTTCTTCAAAATGATGTGCCTTTTGTTTTTGATGATGATTGTAAGGAAGCTTTCAAAATTCTTAAGAAAGCTTTAGTTACTGCTCCTATTGTCCAAGCACCTGATTCGAACTTACCCTTTGAAATTATGTGTGATGCTAGTGATTTTGCTGTAGGTGCTGTTCTTGAACAGCGAGTAGATAAGAAGTTGAATGTTATTCATTATGCTAGTAAGACTCTTGATGCTGCTCAAAAGAATTATGCTACTACTGAAAAAGAGTTTCTAGCCGTTGTCTTTGCTTGTGATAAGTTTAGACCTTATATTGTTGATTCGAAAGTTACTATTCATACTGATCACCCTGCTATTAGGTATCTTATGGAAAAGAAAGATGCTAAGCCTAGGCTTATTAGATGGGTGTTGCTTTTACAAGAGTTTGATTTGCATATTGTAGATAGGAAAGGTGCTGAGAATCCCGTTGCTAATAATTTGTCTAGATTAGAAAACATTTCTTATGATCCTATTCTTGTTAATGATAGTTTTCCAAATGAACAGTTGGCTGCAATAAATGTGACCTCGCGAGAGAGTCCTTGGTATGCTGATTATGCTAACTTATTGTTTCCAAGTATTTGCCTCCAACCTTTACAGCTCAGCAGAGAAGGAAATTCTTTTATGACTTGAGACATTATTTTTGGGATGACCCACATTTATATAAAGAAGGAGTGGATGGTATTATTTGAAGATGTGTTCCTGAATATGAACAACTAGAGATATTGAGGAAATATCATGGTAGTGCTTATGGAGGACATCATGCTAGAGATAGAACTGCACAAAAGGTTCTACAATCAGGTTTTTATTGGCTTACCCTTTTTAAAGATGCAAGAAAATTCATTTTATCTTGTGATGAATGTCAAAGAGTTGGCAATATTTCTAGACGCGCCTATGAATTATTCTCTTGTTATTGAACCATTTGATTGTTGGGGATTTGACTTTATGGGTCCTTTTCCTCCTTCAGAAGGTTATACTCATATACTTGTTGTTGTTGATTATGTTACTAAGTGGGTAGAAGCTATACCTACAAAGAGTGCTGATGGTGAGACCTCATTAAAAATGCTTAAGGACATTATTTTTCCTAGGTTTGGTGTACCTAGATATCTTATGACTGATGGAGGTTCTCATTTTATTCATGGTGGTTTTAGGAAGACCCTTGCTAGATATGATGTTAATCATAGAATTGCTTCAGCTTATCATCCCCAAACTAGTGGGCAAGTAGAGTTGTCAAATAGAGAGATCAAGTCTATCTTGCAGAAGACTGTAAATAGATCTAGGAAAAATTGGGCTAGTAAGTTAAATGATGCTTTATGGGCTTATAGAACTGGTTATAAGAACCCCATGGGCATGTCTCCTTACAAAACGGTTTATGGAAAAGCTTGTCACTTGCCTTTAGAATTAGAACACAAAGCTTTTTGGGCAGTGAAAGAGCTTAATAGAGATTTTAAGCTTGCTGGTAAGAAAAGGTTGCTTGATTTGAGTTCTTTGGATGAATGGAGAAGTGAAGCTTATGAAAATGCTAAACTCTTTAAAGAGAAAGCTAAGAAGTGGCATGATAAGAGAATTCTTAAGAGAGAATTCCATGTTGGTGAGAAAGTTCTATTGTATAGGTCTCGTCTCAGATTTTTTGCAGGAAAATTACTCTCGAAATGGGAAGGACCCTTTATTATTGAAGACGTGTATCGTTCAGGTGCGATAAAGATTACTTCACTTAAAGATAACACTATGCAAGTGGTAAATGGGCAAAGATTCAAGAATTATATTTCTGGAGATTCTTATAATGAAGATATTGATATTATTCAAGTAGTGACTCCGGAGGAATTCATCAAAGAAGAAATGCAGGAAACTACAGAGTCCGTTTTCGAATAGGTAACAGTTCTAGTCAGAAAAGGTCCGCGTTAAACTTTTCTGCTTATACTTTTGTTATTTTTATTAAAAATGAAAAATTACGAGACGAAAACGGGTAGGAAACGGTGCCCGGAGGCACCACACCACCCCATGGCGTGGGCCCCCTGCTGGCCGCGCCACCTGGTGGTGTGGTCGCCTTGGAGTTCGTTTCTGACCCGGTTTCATCATGTGCCTTCCTTTTGTTGTTAAACTTTCGCCTATATAATCCCCCGGAGTCCCCGAGTCTGTATATCGTTTTCTCGTCGTGTTTTCATTTCGATCTGTTTCTGTCAGGAGCTGTTCTCAGTTTTAGAGGCACCATGGCCTCCGCCAACAATGACAATGAGAAGACGCCTTCAGATGATGATCATCAAAACCCCAAGCTGAAGGAGGAGGTCGAGAGTGAAGCCGAAGAAGAAATAGAAGAAGACCAGCATCCGTGCCCTCGCGCCATCGTTGCAAGCATTGGGGTGGTGACAAACCCTAACAAGTCCAAGAAGGGTGCGCGGATAAGTACTGGAGGGAATGTTCCACGCCAGTTCTTAGCTCCAAGGACATCTTCTTCAGGCAACAACCGCTTCCATACTCTAATACATGAACATCAATTCCAAAGGGTGCCTAAAGCAAAATTACCCTGTAGTTGGGATATAGATCGTTCTAACAGTGCAGAGAAAGAAAGCTTTAAGTGTGAAGAAGAGTGGGGAAATAATTCCAAGAGCTGGGATTCGCAGTCCGATAGGTTCATGAACCGTATTGAGCACAATACGGAGTTGATTCGTAATCGCACCTACAAGATTGATGAGTTGAAGCAGCTGATTGAGAAGCTTATTAAAGATTCACCACCACCACCGAAGGAGTAATTCGTCATTGGTATTGGCATCCCCTTGGCTTGTTCCAAGCTTGAGGGAGTGCCGCGGTATCACATCATTAACTTTTACCCATTTACTTTTCAGTAGAGTGATATCATGAGTAGAGAAGTTATCATATAGGATAGTTTGCAGTGTGGAAGTATCTCTCCTTTAGTTGGTTATCTATGTATCCCTTGGTGTGAGTTGCGGTTATGCGATATTAATGAGAAATTTTATCATCTACTTTCTGCACACTTTATTTTAGTTTGCAATTTTTTATATGATTAATCTTTTTGATTAGTATTGGTATCACTTTGGGAGCATGAGTAAATCTAGTTGGTTATGGCAAACTTAGCAATGGTCAGTAGCAGCAATACTTTGAGGCTTGAGTAGAAAAGAGGGAAATACATGTAGATACATTATTTCATTATCTTTCTTTCTTGATTGGCTCATACACTTTGGGAGCATGATTGTTTTCTATCACATGTATGTTTGTTTGTTTCACTCAACTCTTATGCTTGCTACCCAGCCTTGCTAGCCAAAAACCTGTACTGAGAGGGAATACTTCTCATGCATCCAACTCCTAAAAACCAAGTTACTCCAAAGAGTCCACTATAAATTCCTATGCATGACATTTCAAGCCATTCCAAGTAAATTTTCATGTGCTACCTTTCAAAACCTTCAAATACTTCTCATTTTGTGACACTGTTTTTAGCTCATGAGGACGTAGTGGTTGGGTTTGTTATCTTCCATACTAAATTAAGTACCCCTTGACTTGCATGCTTCATCTGCTCGTCACTAATTTTGCAAGGGAGCTGGTCAGACCATTATAACTTCAAAAAAAAGAAGAAAAAAGGCACTCCTCTATGGTATGAGAAACTTGGTGGGCACCCGAAGGATTAGTTAGCCATGGTTTGAGAAAGAAAAGGTGGGGAGGAGTGCCAAACTATAAAAAGTGCATATAAATGCCTTTATCAACAATTCATAACCACTCTCAACTTGTTTAGTATGGAAGATAGCAAGAACTCCGTTGCCATTCCTTGACAGAAACAACCACCTCTCAAAACAATTTTTATCTCTGTTTTACAAATGAAAAGCTCTAGCACATGATTAATCCCTGCTTCCCTCTGTGACAAGGGTATAGATAATAGAGCCCGTTACTTGAGTACCCCTAAGGCCCGTTAAGCTAGGCCCAAGTGTAATCCTAGTCGAAATACGAGTTCATGTCGTATACGGATTTTGTAATATGTATCGTACCCCTTCCGCTCCTTGAGACCTGGCCACCTATATATAGGGGCCAGGAGAGGACGGTGAGGGACAGATTGATAGTGAGCCAAGTCGATCACCACGTTTACTTTCGATACACACCTTGTTTGACTGATTTTATCTTCGAGTTCATCCGACACCCTATTCCCCCAATCCTAAGTCCTTTATCTAGGACATTTGTTGAGTTAACCCTCGTCACTCTGCGAAGGGCCTATCTTTTTACTTTTATGTTGAGTCAACCTATTCCTCTCTATCTCAAGCAAGCATTTGAGTTGTTGTGGTCCAACCATCCATATGTTGATTTATTTAATCATGTCTTTTATCCTTCCTTGTTTAGTACTATGCTTTTATCTGAATGAATATATATTTGAAAGCTATCAATGACCGTAAAGAGATTGTTATGATTGAGCATGTGATTTTTGCAATATAAGCTCTGATATAAAGGCTCTGATCGAAATATAAGTATAATCTGTTTATTGTTCTCTGACCAAGAAGAAATGTTTGCCATCACCAATCATGATTTTATTTGTGCACCTTTATGGTGACTCCTTTGCTCATTGCAAGTTAAACTATATAAAGGGAAGTTGCTGTCTATTATGACTTGTGTATGGTAAGTGTGATGCTTCTTGTCCGTATTTTGTTTATCGACACTTCACTCCATAAACCTGTGATCATGTTTACTGAGTTTAGTTTTCGCTTGGTGACAAGGGTATAGATAATAGAGCCCGTTACTTAAGTACCCCTGAGGCCCGTTAAGCTAGGCCCAAGTGTAATCCTAGTCGAAATATGAGTTCATGTCGTATACCGATGTTGTAATATGTATCGGACCCCTCCCATACCTTGAGACCTGGCCACCTATATATAGGGGCCAGGAGAGGACGGTGAGGGACAGATTGAAAGCAAGCCAAGTTCACCACCACGTTTACTTTTGATACACACCTTGTTTGACTGATTTACCTTCGAGTTCATACGACGCCCTATTCCCCCGATCCTATGTCCTTCATCTAGGACATTTGTCGAGTTAACCCTCGTCAATTGGCGCCGACCGTGGGGACTCTGGGCGTTGGAATCATGAATTCGACGGCTTTTTCGCTTTTAGCCAACAACCGTTCAGAAGTCAATGAAAACCAGATATCCTTCGGAACCGTCGATTTTCAGCCTCACCCGTCAAACCTCACTCCAATATTCAAGAGCATGGATCAAGATATGGACCTGACGATCGGAAGCTTAAACTTTCGCGTCGGACCTTTAGGTTTGATTCGCCTTTCAGATCTGGCGAAACCGGGTCCGTCGGCAAGCGAATCCAAGACAGTTGCAGTATCAGAATCATCAGTGGGCTCATCCAGCGAGGTAAACTCACCGATCAGCTTCACGGCAACAGAAATAGCAGTAGGAAAAATCGCAGAAGTCGATGAAACCATGGAGACTTTTGACTTAGGAGATCAACTCAAAGACCTCATGATCTGCGATGATGATACTTTAGACAAATCAACAGACACCTGGAATACAGGATTAGAGCTTCATGAGGATGATGATTCAATCTTCTCAAGCTTCAACAGCAAGTTCGACAATCGGTACCAAGTACTCGCTATTATAGGAGGCAACTCAGAAGAACTCGACGAAAACAACAATCCAGTGCTCAACCCAGCAAACGTAAATATAGGAGCAAATCACTTAGCAGAAGGAGAAACTGCAGATTCCCTTGCAAGCAGGGAAAAAGTTCGACTATCAGTCGAAGAGTGGAGGATAATCAAAACAGCCGTGCAATACGGCACGCCAATACCAGCAGATGCAAGCAAGAATATGCTATTAGGGTATCATTACGCCTTAAGATAGCAGTCAAAGCAATTAGCAAAAGAGAGAATTGAAATACAGAAGAGAAGAGATTCAACCATTGAAGCAAGTGCAGCTTATCACAGAGCACGCAGCGATGCATCATACACAAACAGCAGAAGGCATCATCGACATGGATCAAGGTTTGAAAACCTTGAGTACTCAGAAAGGCAAAGCCTCTCCAAGAACCTCGACTCGTCCTTCCTATCGGTCGACACGCAAGGGAACATTATACCAAAGACACCAGAAGCAGCACTTGTGGCAGCTCAAGCATATCTGCACACAACATGGCCAAGTCCAGGAGACCCAAGGGAACATATGCACCAGGCAGCACTACAAGGATTGAAGATGGTAGGCAACAAATTGTCAGCAAAAGAAGAGGAGGCACACCGCAGTAGAGGAACACATAAACCAAGGTCACCACGCCGTCACAATAGTCCTCGGCACAGAAGTGGTAGCTGACGATCTCGGACACCATCACCAAGTTGACACAACAACCCGAAGCATGGAAGAACCCAAAGATCCAAGACTCCCACCAAAGCATATGACTACGAAGACGATGAAAGGGAGATGGGGGCATCGTGCTTTACTCATACGGTTCGCACCACGCTAGTACCGAAGGGTTTCAAACTACCCCATGATCAGCAAAAGTACGATGGATCTCAGGAGCCACAGTCATGGCTCTCGGATTATTTATAGGCAGTAAAAATATTGGGAGGAACAAAGGAAATAGCAATGCAAAGTTTGCAATTACACCTCACCGGCGCAGCAAGGTCATGGTTGAGCAAATTAGAAAAATGAACAATTGGAAGCTGGGAGGAACTCACAAAGCAATTCACAAGCAAGTTCAAGTTGACATACAAACGACCAACTTCGATAGAAGAAGTCAAAGCCTGCGTACATCAACGCAATGAGACACTAAGGGCGTATATCCAAAGGTGGATCATTATCAAAAATTCAGCAGTCAAAGTCTCAGACGAAAGAGCAATAGATGCTTTCACCCTCGGGTTGCGACGAGGAGACCTAGTCGAGGAAATGGGCAGAATCAAGCCGAAGACAGTATCCGATTTAATGGATATAGCAAACAGATTTGCAGATGGTGAAGATGTATGCGACAACAAACGAATGCGGTCACTAGAAGACGACAGAGGAAACAGATACGGTAGCCAAAGGAGAAGATCCCGCAACTACGACAACTATGGCTCCCATAGCCAACTAGCCGCAGGATACAAAGACAATAGTTATAAAGGAAATGCCCGCAAAAACTTAGGATACCGTAGCTATGGAAAAGAAGACTACGGGAGCAGCAAAAAGTTTTAGACAAAAGAACCTAGAGAATACAACCCGTCACCAAAGGATATGCTAAACGGACCATGCCATATACACTCTGCATTCGTTGATGGAAAACAAGTGTCCAGACACGCAATGAAAGATTGCACGACGTTCTTGAAACTCCAGGGGGCAACAATAAGCAAACAAGCCAAAGCGAAGAGACAAGGATACGAAGGGAACACCAACAACGCGCCTACAAAAGATCAACAAGCAAACAATGGAGCCTTGCAAGGTCAGGATCAGCCAAATCAGGGACACAACAATGATGGAGGATATGTCACATCCAAAGGGCACATCATAGCAATGATACAACCAATGCCAAAGTCGAACAAAGAGGAAGAGAGCATAACTCGTCAAGTTAACCTAGCAGTAACATCACCTCCAGCAACAACGGAATATTTACACTAGTCGGAGCAACCCATAGAATTCAGCAGGGACGATCACCCCATAACAGTACCTCAACCGGGAAAGGCGCCTCTCGTACTCAAAGCTCAAATTGGGATATACGACGTCGATAGAGTATTCATGGACGCAGGAAGCAGAATAAATCTCATATATGCAAAGACAATCCGGGCAATGCACATATCATTAGAGTTCCTGAAACCAACCGACTGTTCCTTCCACGGAATCGTCCCAGTGAGTGATAACTATCCATTAGGTCGAATAGCACTCAACGTTTGCTTCAGGAATCGCCAAAACTACAGAAGAGAGAAGCTCGACTTCGAAGTCATGGACTGGCCATCATAATATCACGCGATCCTCGGGCGACCCGCGTTTTCGCGATTCATGGCAGTACCTCACTATACTTACCTGGTACTCAAGATGCCAGGACCCAACGAAATTATCACGGTAAAAGGAAGCTTCGAACTCTCGGATTTTATGCGATAAGGAATTCCACAAGATGGCCCAAATTTTTTTGCTTGATGGACAACTACGGAGAAGCCAAATACAAGGCAAAAAGTGTGACTATAGGAGGCGCACAACAACTCGAAGGACATGCAGCAGAGCCAGAGGTGAAGAAACTGCGGGTACAGTTGTCAGACCCAGGGGAAGCTATAGGAGAAGAGGGAAGGACCTCGGCAACATAGGGAGCAAGTACGCAAAAGTAGAGTAGAAAAATAAGGCTATAAAAGCCACAAGCTATCCTAGGGCAATGCCCTCTAGATCCAGAACATGGGTCGTTGGCCGGATCTCTTGGGACACCCCATGTATCTTACATTATAAGCATAAATAAAGACAAAGTTCCTCCTATTCGAGTTTACGTGTCTTCAATATCTCAAACGAAATTGCGGCAAACACACTAAACACAAAACGCCCTGAGAACAAAAAACTTATGGCAAAAGACCCAGAAACGGAAACTCTTGCGTTCTACATACGAAGCATATATACAATAAAAGCATTACAACATTGGTTGATCCGAATCATCTAATCCAAGGGGATTCAAGTAATGGTGCTCGCGGAAAAACCTGACATCCTCTCGAAGCAATCTAGCTATGATCCTCCTCGCTGGTTGAAGCGTAGCATCCATATGGACTCGCAGCCTCACGCCCCCTGGGGGATAACTTAGCGACATGGAACTATAATTCAGCCTTGGATGCCACTTGTGTATCCGTCCAAGAGCAAAATTGGCACCAGCCACTAAGAGCATGTACAATGGGAGGCGCTAAGACCGGGTGCTAGGATCTATTTCCTGGTGGATGGTCAGTTACGTCGTACAATCCCGGGCTATAGGCACTTAATTTCAGGCGTCGACGCAAAGCTGTGCGCCCGGCGCTTCGCTAGAATTTGGTCTGTGTCATGGAAATCGCAGGGATTCAGTTGGAGAAACAAGCGCCTCAGTTGGGTGGACTTGCGTTGGAGGCCTGGACTATTCTAATAGACGCCAGGATTAATTTCTCTTATTCTCCTCACTCAAGCGCCTAGTTAAACGCCTGCCATTGGACATGCCCTAAGTTGAGCTCTATCAGCCGATGAATTCGTTGACTAGATTTGAAAACATCGAGTAGCTGCTTAAAGCTTCCCGGTGGAGGATTGCGGGGAAGCATAACGGAGTACATGGTCATCAAGGATCTTTGACAACCATCAACAACCTCCCCAATGCGTTGAGCTCGATCCTATAGGAGAACAACAGCACTGCGGCGCTGCGGGTTAGCCCACAAAGAAGTCGTATCTTTCGATACTTTCTCCAAAGCTGCGATTCGCTCGGCAACTCGACGGTTTTCATTAGCAGGATATAAGCAAGTACCTGGAAGGCGCAAACTCATCAAAATACAAAGACAAAAGTCGCGGGAGAAGGTCTGCAGGAAACCTACACTTCAGCTGCTCACAAGCTGATTCGATGAAGTCAACAAGAAAAGAATCACACTCCTTCAGATGTGTAACTTGGGCCACCAGACCCAACACTTTATCCTCCAGAATGGATATCTGCTTCATCAAGCCATAAGATTTGTCGGCCTAGTCCATAGCAGTTTTTGCCTAACGCTTCATCAAAGACAAACGACCTTCGAGGTCCGAAATCCTCGACAAGTATTCGGTGCATCGGCAAGGAGAACGAGGAGGCGAAGGAATCGCAGAGCGAAATGCATCGGCAGGAGGCGACTCACAACCACAATCCATCAGTCCACTAGTACACTCACGCTGGAAGGCAAGAAGACAAGAGGAAAACAACTCAAAAAAGCAAACAAGCATAACATTTCATAAAGGCGAAGTATTTACAAAGAGTGCAGAGTTCCCTGACTGATTTTCAGGCAAAATATGAACGAGTTTGCTACATCAAAAGAAATGAAGACTACAAAGAAAAACTAAATCTACGCCACCTCAGCAACAGGCTCCATGGCGGTAGAAGGTGCGGAAGAGTCAGCACCGGCGCTTGGCGGAGGCATCGAAGCACTTGGCGCAAGAGTCGAAGAGGTCGGCATGGAAGTCGAAGAAGCTGCAGATGGAGTAATAATCGACACGATGCCTGGCGCATACTTCTTCGCCTTCTCGAAGAAGCCCAGTAGCTCAAAAAAGAGGTCGAGCATGAGAAGAGCTAGCCTTCTCCCAATTCACCTCCTCGCCATGCGATTGAGCAAGTGCAATGGCCCCTTTGACACCTCGCTTCACTGAACGGCTCTTCATCGCCAGAATAGGATCTTCAACAGTGTCAAAGGTTGTGGCAAGTTTCTTGAGGTCATCAGCTGGCATATCCGCCCTTTTCTTTGGCCATAACCCGACAAACATCCGCGGTAGCACGCGGCGAGTAAGTTCGAGAATTTCCTGGACCGATATCCAGTTTGACTCCAGCAAATTCACCGCATCCATTAGAGGCACCAAAGATACTCCAGTGTTCTCTACGGAAACAAAAAAGACAAAGACAAGAGATAATGAGCAAACACCAGCAAGTAGGAGAATGAGCAAATAGACAAAAAGAGAACAGCACGATATTTACCACCAGCAAGAGCCGAAATCTGATTGAGGTGTTTGGTTATGGCTTGCTCTCTTTGAACACGCCCCTGATCAGCATCAGCAAGTGCCTTCTCAGCCTTCTTTGCCTTGGTAGCTGCTGACTTAGCAGCCTTCTCAGTAGCAACCTTGGCAGCAGTAGCAGTATCCCAAGCCTTTCTAGAGGCATTGATTTCGGCTTCTAGAGACGCTATGCGTGCATTCGCCATCGTCAAAGCATCTGCAGTACGGAACAAGGAAAGGAAAGGCGAATAAGAAACCATGGAAAGAGACACGAGACAGGCAGAAGACGCAACATAAAAAAAAGGCTTACCCCGAGAAGCCTGAGCAGCCTTCAGGAACACAACGCACTCAGTGCCTAGGGAGGTGAATTTTTTCATCAAAATCTGCTAAAGGAAGGCATAAGAAGAAAAATTCAAGCAATAAAAAGAGCAAGCTACAAGAAGCAGAACTTACGTCATCAGGAGAACCCACTGGTTGATGTGTGTCAAGGGAAGCGCTCGCCGTCATCGCCTTATTCAGACGTTTGGATGCACAAGAAGAGGCACCCTTCTTAACAGGGGCTTCTGGCGACTTCACTACCACAGCAGCTGATGCGTGGTGAATGACCAGCCCACTGGGAACCCCAAGAGGAAGGTGTGATGAGTATAGCAGCTGGTTTTCCCTCAGTTAAGAAACCAAGGTTTATCGTTCTTGGAGAGGAGAGACAAACGACTGAAGGTGATGATTTATATATGGCGCCTCGTCCAAGCTTTGCTTGCTAGCTACAACGCGGAACCTGCACACACACAACCAAGTACTTTGCTCCCAACTTGCGATGAGGTTGTCAATCTCACCGGTTTGCTTGAAACAAAGGTTATGAGTGTATCGAGTGGAAAACAGCAGAGTATGCGAATAAAGTAAACAGTGCAAGTAAAGTAAACAGGTGATAGCAATATGATGGAAATAGGACCGGGATCCACAGTTCACTAGTGGTGTCTCTCCATAGATAAATAACACATGCTGGGTAAAAAAATTACAGTTGGGCAATTGATAGAATAAAGATAAACGTGATATGTCAAGAAGATCACTATGAGATTTACTCTGGGCATTACAACAAAATACATAGACCGCCATCCAACTGCATCTATGACTAATAATCCACTCCCAGGGATATCAATCCGAACACCCCATGAGTATTAAGTTGCGAACAACAGATAATTGCATTAAGCAAAGTGTGTAATGTAAACAAAGCATATGCCCTTGAGCATATGAATGTTGTTTTCTCCCTAGTAGCAATAGCACATCTACAACCTTAGAGGTTTCTGTCACTCCCCCAGGTTAAGCAGAGGCATGAACCCACTATCGAGCATAAATACCCCCTCTTGGAGTCACTAGCAACTACTCGGCCAAGATAGCTACTAACAACGGAGAGCATGCAAGATCATAAACATCATAGAGATAACATAAGATAATATTCAGTATAGCAACTCAATCATAAACACCAATATTCATCGGATCCCAACAAACCAAACATGTAGAATTACATAACGGTGATCTCAATCATGTAGGGCAGCTCATGAGATCTAAACATGAAGCACATGGTGGAGAAGACAACCATCTAGCTACTGCTATGGACCCATAGTCCAAGGTAGGCTACTCACTCATCGCTCCGGAGGCAAGCATGGCGATGAAGAAGACCTCCCGTGGCGATTCCCCTCTCCGGCAGGGTGCCGGGAAGAGCTTCTGGACCCTCCCGATTTTCGGGTCGACGGCGGCGGCGGATCGCGATGTGTTCTGGAAAAGTGATTGGGTCCTTAGGTTTTTTCCGTCGGGGGGTCTTTATAGGTGAAGGGGCGATGTCAGAGGAGGAGCCAGGCGCCCTCACGTGGGGCCCGCGCGGCCAGGGGCCTGGCCACGCCACCCCTGCGTGTGGGGCCCTGGTGGCCCCCCTCCTACTCTCCTTCGGATCTCTGGAAGCTTCCGGGTAAAATAAGACTTCAGGAACTTGTTTCATCCAATTCCGAGAATATTTCCTGTGTATCACTTCTGAAATACAAAAAACAACAGAAAATAGGAAACTGGCACTGTGGCAACTCGTTAATAGGTTAGTTCCTGAAAATGAATAAAAGTGCCACTAAGTGTATCGAAACAATAGGCAAATGGTGTAAAAACAAGCATGGAGCATCAAAAATTATAGATACGTTGGAGACGTATCAAGCATCCCCAAGCTTAACTCCTGCTCGTCCTCGAGTAGGTAAGTGATAACAAAAGAATAATTTTTGAGGTGACATGCACCTACACAATCTTGATCATATATGTAAGCATTTGTGAGCTGGGATCATAAGAACTTAAAACATGGGCATGAAGATATAATCTTGACAATAAGAAACTTAGCAACCATGTTGTAAACATGTAAATGAACACAAACAAAAGATCATGATAATGAAACAATGAAAGTCAAACGTGTGTTCAAATCATAAGGAAAAACATACAAATGGTTTTCAGCTTGTCCTTCAAAGAGAGTAAAACATAAATGCATAGGACACGTTCAAGTTTAAGAGGGCGACTAGATACAAATAATTTAAGAACAAGTGAAACCAACAATATGAATCAATCAATGAACTTTGGGACAATGCATATCACACTAAGAATGACAACTATGCTCTCTTAATGGTGCATAAAGAAAGAAGGTGGTGACTCAACATAAAAGTAGAAGAAAGGCCCTTCGCAGAGGGAAGCAGTGATTGCAAGTTTTATAACCTTCAAAAATTATGGTACTTACCGGCTTTGAGCTCTCATTGCCCCCATCATAAGCATCTTGAATGGTTAAAGTTAATGCGAGAACAATTATGATGCATATGCTTGACAAATCATAAGTTGAAAACCTCGTGCCCCGTGAATACGAGTACCCAAACCTCATGCTACTTTACTTAGAGTCCCAAGCAAGGCTCTTGTCATTGTAAGTATATGCATATCATTGAGAACCGCCAATGGGGTACCTCTGTGTCCCATGACATGGAACAAGCCCACACCAAAATGATAGGACAAGCAAACAGTGAACACCTCGACATCTCTTTTATTTGCCTTTTGTTTAGCTTTTTATTGTGAGATGCGTTGTTGTATGTTCACCATGGGTATGCTGCAAATTTCCACCAGGAATTATGCATGGCTTAGATTGGCGGCCCGGCGTTTCCCTAACACATATACAAACTCCATGATCCCCACAAGATTCCCAATTCATTTCACACCGCGGGCATCCATAAACAAAAGATCACGATATCAACTCAATTAAGAAGTGCAATGTTGAAAGCTTGTCCATGACAGCATGGCTGGGCTGGAATCCAACTTACAACTTGCAAGCATAACAACTCAACATAAGAGACCACAATGTCAAATTTTTAAGAACATGAAAAAGTAAAGTGTGCCTTCCGGTTCGTGAGAGCTTTACCGACCGAATTTCGCATAACACTGGTAAGAGTTTAATTTGAAGAGAAAATAAAAGCAAGTCAAATTTACTTGGAATAGCAAATTGCTAGTAGGTATGTATGGTGGACACTTTGGAAAACTTTGGCTTTTAGGAGTTGGATGCACGAGTAGAGCTCATACTCAGTACAAGGCGAGGGCTAGCAAAAGACTGGGAGCGACCAACTAAGAGAGCAATAATGTCCATAATCATGCAAAGCGACAAAGCGACATTAAAAGAAGCATAAGATGGCATCAAAAGTCAAAAACTAAATGATCATAGAGGCTATTGGTGACTTTGTAAGAGTCTAACATGTGTGAGCATGCGCCAAGTCAACCCAAATAAAGCATCAAGGAGAAAACCAAAATAATGCTTCCATACAATAAAAACAACGCATGATTTTTTCAAAGGCTCATTAAGCAATCTTAGTTATTTGAGACAAGTCATGCTACAGCAAAACCACTAAGCATACTATCAAAAAGACATCAAGCATGACATGAAAAAGCCTAAGCCGCAGTCTACACAAGCTCCTTCTTGTACCACTATTTTGCACAAAGCTTTTTCTCTTTTCCAACACCATTTGAAATTTTTATAAACACATCTTTTGATGAAAACCAATAAAGATCAGAGGCAAAAATACACCTTGATGAAAAGATATGACAAGGTCTGAACGCAAATCAAGGCGAAAACAAAAACCAAAAGCAGTAGCAGAAAAAGAAGAACACTCGGTTTTTAATAAGAGTGAAAACTAGAGCGTTCTTGCAAATGAAAACGAGTACATCTCCTCCAAAGGAAATTTTTTGGGGTCCAACCATTTATTGCAGCAAACAAACAAACTAAAAAACTAAGAAAACTAAAACAACTGACGCTCCAAGAAAAACACATAGTGCATGAAGCAATAAAAATATAGTGTTTTGAAATGTGACCTGATTTTTGCCGATGAAGAAGGGGTGCCTCGGGGGCATCCCCAAGCTTTGACGCTTGTACTTCTTGGATATTTCTTGGGGTGCTGGGCATCCCCAAGCTTGAGCTTTTGTCCATTCCTCAACTCATCTCATCATTCTCCAATCCCTACACTTGAAAACTTCCTTCATACAAAACTAAACACAATTCTATTAGCAACATTAGTGCAAGCATAACATATAATCAACCTCTTTTTGCTTCAGGTTTCAACTCAAAACCACCACATATATAGCAAATACTACTGTAGCAACCTCCCCAAAAGTTCCGTGATCAAAAGAACTCAAAAGAAAGCGATAAAGTGGCAAACACAAATATTGGCAGAAATCTGTCAAAACTGAACAGCTGACAAAGGTCGAATTTTTGACGGATTTTCTGTTGCTCAAATCAAAAAGTGTTCAACTAACAAAAGTTTGGATATAACCTGGGGCATATGCACAAGAAATCGCAGGTCCAAAAGATATACAGAGAATTTATACTAATTTTTACGGTGCAGCACCAAAAACAGTTTCAGGACAACAACATCCCCAAATCTTTACCTCACTCGAATTAGAGGCTTCTCTTGGCACAAAAACGAAATAAACAAGATAAGGAGCGGTCATTACAGTAGTAATGACTTCCAAGACTCAAATAAAAGTAAAAGTACTGAAAAGAAAACATTGGGTTATCTCCCAAGAGTGCTTTTCTTTAACGCCTTTGAGCTAGGCGCAGAAAATTGCGAATCAAGTAATATCAATAGATGAAGTGCTAGTTACCTCAGTAGGCTCTTTGAAAGTTCCCGAAGATGATTCAACCTGCAAGTCACCCTTAGTGGAACTAAGAGTCTTACCAATTTTAAGAACATGTTGAGATTTAAGTGCAGAAACCTTGGGAACATACATAAATTTTTGCTCTTTTCCAACAAACACTTTCTCTTTCTTAAATTTAAGAGAAGAGAAGATTAAGCTAAGAGTTTCCATAGACTCCTATAGTTTACCAATCCTCAAGTTTTGATTGTCATGAGTAGTGCTAGCCTCTAAAACGGTAATTCTCTTACCAATGTTTTCTACTAATTCACTAATGCGGCTAGCATTTTCTAGGATACTTGGCAAACTTTTCTCTAAAGAGCTGAGCTTTTCTACCACCTCCTCCAAGGTGGTCTTGGTTTTAGCAACATGAATAAATGGTATTCCCACTAAACTTTCAATTATAGTGCATGCTTCTCCAGCGGGAGTACCCAGAAAATTACCTCATGTGAGAGTATCAAGAACATACCTATTCCAACTAGATATGCCAACATAAAAATTCCTAAGGAGGATCATGGTAGAGTGCTTTTTGGTACACCTATGATGAGCATTGTTAATACGATACCAAGCATCCTTTAAACTTTCTCCTCCTTGTTGCTTAAAACTACGAACTTCTACTTCAGGATTACTCATTTAAAAAAAACTAAAAGCAGATAAGTAAAACAACTACCATGGATTCTAATTTTTTTGGGTTTTTGATATAAAACGATGCAGATAAAATAAATAAAGTAAAGCAAAACAATAAAACAAAGTAAAGGATGTGTGTGCGAAAAACTCCCCTCGCAGAAGTCTTCTACTTCCTCCCCGGCAAAGTATTAAGTTGCGAACAACAGATAATTGCATTAAGCAAAGTGTGTAATGTAAACAAAGCATATGCCCTTGAGCATATGAATGTTGTTTTCTCCCTAGTAGCAACAACACATCTACAACCTTAGAGGTTTCTGTCACTCCCCCAGGTTAAGCAGAGGCATGAACCCACTATCGAGCATAAATACCCCCTCTTGGAGTCACTAGCAACTACTCGGCCAAGATAGCTACTAACAACGGAGAGCATGCAAGATCATAAACATCATAGTGATAACATAAGATAATATTCAGTACAGCAACTCAATCATAAACACCAATATTCATCGGATCCCAACAAACCAAACATGTAGAATTACATAACGGTGATCTCAATCATGTAGGGCAGCTCATGAGATCTAAACATGAAGCACATGGTGGAGCAGACAACAATCTTGCTACTGCTATGGACCCATAGTCCAAGGTAGGCTACTCACTCATCGCTCCGGAGGCAAGCATGGCGATGCAGAAGACCTCCCGTGGTGATTCCACTCTCCGGCAGGATGCCGGGAAGAGCTTCTGGACCCTCCTGATCTTCGGGTCGACGGCGGCGGCGGATCGCGATGTGTTCTGGAAAAGTGATCGGGTCCTTAGGTTTTTTCCGTCGGGGGGTCTTTATAGGCGAAGGGGCGATGTCAGAGGAGGAGCCAGGCGCCCTTACGCGGGGCCCACGCGGCCAGGGGCCTGAACGCGCCACCCCTGCGCGAGGGGCCCTGGTGGCCCCCCTCCTACTCTCCTTCGGATCTCTGGAAGCTTCCGGGTAAAATAAGACTTCAGGAACATGTTTCGTCCAATTCCGAGAATATTTCCTGTGTATCACTTCTGAAACACAAAAACAGCAGAAAACAGGAAACTGGCACTGTGGCAACTCGTTAATAGGTTAGTTCCGGAAAATGAATAAAAGTGCCACTAAGTGTAACGAAACAATAGGAAAATGGTGTAAAAACAAGCATGGAGCATCAAAAATTATAGATACATTGGAGACGTATCAGCAGCCTCTTGAGAAGGTGGCTCATTGGCAGCAAAAGTATCAACAAGGGAAGAAGTGGCAGCATCCCTCTTCAGGTCCTCATCGTCACTGGAAAGGGAACAAAAAGCAAAAACCTTGCATTAGTCAAAAGAAAGAAAATGAATAAAAGATAGGTATTTGAATCAGCAAGACTCACGAGTCCAAAAGGTCGAAAATTTTAGCTTCAGGAGGATTGGGAGCAGAGGGCTCCCCGACCGCATTTTTGGGAGCAAAAGTACTCGAAGAAAGAAGCTCTTCAACATGTTTCCTCTTCTTATCAAGGCTAGGTTCTTCAGAATGTGCAGGAGGAGGCGACGTAGTCGAACTATCTTCTTCTAGTGAAACTTCAGCATCATCTCCGTCCTGGCTTTCGTCAGCCTCGAGGGATTCGGAAGTAGCATAAACAGGATCAGCCTGAATAGGTCCTCCCTCTAGAAGAGAAGGACGGGAAACAAAGGATTGGTGGCCCTGCATAAGAACAAGTCGCAAAGTTGTCATGAAAGCAGCACCAAAATACAAGAAGACGAATAATTGAGAAGAAAGAGCACATACCGCAGGCAAGGGATGCTCAGAGTCGAAGAAATCAGCTGCTAACGCTGGAATCTCATCATCCTTTGTGAAAGTAGTCAGAGCTCTCACTCGTTTGTCGAGATCCTTCTTATCTATGTCCTCTTCAGACACTCGAGAAGAATCCTCCGAGCCAGAGTATGACCAAAGCTTAGAAACGCGATGTTGAAGGGGCTGAATTTGCCGCTGCAGAAAGAACGCCATGAGCTATATCCCCGACAGCGCACATCCACTCGCACTCTTCAGATCTTGGATGCGGGCCAGCAAGGGCTTGATACTTTCCATCTCAGCTTCTGTGGGAGGAGAATCCCACGACGACAATTTCTTCAGATCTTTATTGGCATCAAAGGGGGCAATGCCGTATTGGTCAGAGGAAGAATTTTTCTGATCTTTGATATAAAACCACTGTAGTGATCTCACCCTTTAAAGATGACGATCCCTGTGCTTTTCAGTGCTAGTCCCTGGATCAAACGCTAGCACACACAGTTTAAGATGTAATATCAAGAAACAAGGGTCATTTTATTACATTGCATGATCCAGCAATTATATAAAGGAACTTCACAATGCTCATAGCATAAAGCTATCAGAGTTTACAATGAAATCAAAAATAGCATGGAGTCCTTCTTCTTCATGTGCCACAGGCGAACATGCTGCGGATAGACTCGTAACCCTGTCGTACCTTTCTTATCGTAAAAACCTACAACATGAAACGTTGCAGCCACAAAGGGTCAATACATTTGAATTGTATTGGCAAGATGTCACTTTTGGTGGACACAAATGGAACCTAACACTTAAATGAGTATTTGGCTAAGTGGATCTTAAGGCTAAGCTTGCAGAAAAGCAATTG
The DNA here is from genome assembly GCA_007115705.1 of Dactylis glomerata. Classification (NCBI taxonomy): domain Eukaryota; kingdom Viridiplantae; phylum Streptophyta; class Magnoliopsida; order Poales; family Poaceae; genus Dactylis; species Dactylis glomerata. Next base: position 506,377 of record QXEO01001188.1, on the reverse strand, counting down.
TTTATCCTACTTTTCAAAAGATCTCATTTTTTTAAGCACTATTGGAAACACTGGACTCCACCAGGTGCTCCTAGTTAATTATGCACACACAGGAATCCACCAGGTGTACATAATTATGATCACACAACTATCCCTTGTTAACCCTTCAAGTTTTAATTTTAAGAAGTTGGGATGACGAGATCCTTGAACAGCTTCAAAATCATGTCGCTCAAAATTGTCCGTAACCGGGGACACGGCTAAGTACTTAGTTTTTAACCCTCTGTCAACCTCTTTTGCCATGATGCTCATTTTGCTCAAATGGCCAAGTGAGGACTAAGATGAGACTTTTCAGAAGCAGTCCCTCAGACCAACCTGGACGCGCTCCATCCTACAAATCACTACCACCCTCTGTCCGCCTGGCTGAGTTCTTGCAACTTAGTTAGTCAAGACAGAGCCCATATGACTCGTGGTTGCACTGGAAGCTTCACGACTTGAACGTCTCCAATCTCTTTGTTCCTGGGTGGCCGTCCACAAGTGAGATACACACGACCGCCATAGAGATGGCTCCGGTGTAACCACTCAACATAAATCCAACTTACCAATTTCCACCCAGGTGTTTCATTAACTTAGTTGTTTTCTTAGTTTTTGCAACACATAGTTTTCAAACTTAATAAAAAGAACATGTGGAATCCCAACCACGAATTCTATAGCACAACTAAGCAATCTACACTTACGGTGTTTCTTCTAACAGGGTAATTTGGGGTATCCTAAATAGGAGATAGCAAGCATAACAATCTACACATGCATAATATTAAAAGAAAGGAAACACTACAAGCATGGTAAAAACATAAGATACAACACACGTGGCTCTCCGTACAACTATAAGATAGAATGTAACACAACATAAACACACCATTCAAGCAACATAATCAAGAAAGACAAACAAAAGTGTTTATTTGTTTTGGCTTAGTCTTCAAAGTCTTAGTGATAATTGGACAAAGATTGGGGCATGAAGTTGACTTGATATGGATGGAGAGATTGGCTAAGTCAAGGACTTCTAAAGATTGATGGGGGTTTTCTAAATTGTTTTAAGAAGTGTCAAACACATAGCAAAAAAAAAGCTTAAGGAGATTCTTAGGCTTGGTTTGAGAAGTTGGATGGATAAAATTCTAATTCATGAGGTCTAACACTTTCATCTTCTTGACTTGGGCTCTCTTCTCTTGATCTTCTTCTTTTGACTTCAACTCCTTGTCTTCTCTTTCAGCTTCTTGTTTTACCTTCAACTCCTTGTCTTCTATTCAACTTCTTCTCCATGGTCTTGATATAGGAAAACCTCTATGTCATAGTGTTGGATGGGGTAGTCAAAATACTTAGAAGATTTTTGGGTAAGATGGAGTTTGTAGTTGCACTTGGCAAAGGATAGGGAGTAGATTCTCACTAAGTCATGGTAGAGTTGAGTGATCATTAGGACTTAGGATAATTCACACCATTTTTCATAGTGGAACAAAAATCAAATAGCACAAAGTGCATGATAGGAAACTGGGACTTGATATTTTCAAGGAGCTCAGAAATACAACTATTGATTGCAATAGGATGAACCAATGGGGTTGACTTTTTAATCTAGATAGAAAATACTCAAATTCTCATTTGAATTTGAATACTTGAGAGAATTGGTTCAAATAATTTGTGCCATGGTTCTACTGGATATAGGACAACAATATGATCCTATTGCAAAAAGAATCAACTTAAAAGGATTTATAGAATTTGAACTATATTAAAAACAGTCAAATTCACATATTTAAATTTGAATATTTTCAACTAGTTCAAAAGACAAATTTTATTGCAAAAATGTGTTCTACACATTTTTAGGAGTTCAGGGACATATTACTTGCAATTTTTGGACTAGTAGATCAAGAGATATGAATTTCACAAGGTTTAGTTCTTTTCTAGCTATTTTGAAATAAACAGAATTTTATTTCTAACGTGGCGGTGATGTGGCGGCCCCTGATTCGCTGGTACCGCGTCGGTCAGGGAACAAATTGGAGCCATAGGATCTTATGTAGATCGGGTGGCCCAGATCTCATGGTACTAGTTCGTTTTAAGTGAAAGAATAAGCGCCGTTAGATCTAGATCTGAGGGTTAGAAATAGATCCACTCACCTAGGGTTTTGCTGAGGTAGCCAAAATGGAGAAGACGGCGGTGCTACATTCCGGTGGTGATCGACGGCGGCTCTGCATGCGCTCTGGGAACTCGGGGAGACGTGGACGAGGATCCGCAGGAGTCGGGGAACACGAAGGCATCTCTAGGAGGAATCGGGGCGGTCTTGGTTGACAGGGAGGTGTGGACGGAGGAGTTCCTCGCGGCAGTGATCTTCGGTGATAACGTGGACCTCGATTTGCTGCACGTTTTGGACAAAAAGAATGGCTTCAGTGGACGCGTCGGATCAAGGGGAAGAGGTTAGGATAAAAGAGAGGGCGCGAGCTTAATTACCTGGGAGCGTCGGAATCGAGCTCGCACGTGGCAGCATGACAGACCTGCGATGAGGAATTAGCGCGGCCTCGCGACGCTTTTGAGGGGGGAAAAGATGGGAGAAGGAATAGGGGAGGGGGGCTACTTATAGTCGTGGGCGTGGCGTCGAATCAGGAAGGAATTAAGGTCGGGGCGAAATTCTCACCGGTGATTTCTCTGCGCGGGATTAACGGCTGGGGGAAGAAGAAGCTAAGGTGGCCTTGCTAGTGGGGCCCGTTGTTAGTGAGGGGAGAGAGAGTGCCGGGGTACCAGTTCGGGAAAGGCGAGTTGGGCAGTGGGCTGGCTTCTAGCCTGGGCCGATTCGTTACCCCGTGGCCCTTTTCATGTTTTTTTCTTTTGTTTTTCTTTTTCTGCTTTCTTATTTCTTTTATATCTTTTTCAAAATTGATTCAACCCAATTTGTAAAAATTTCTAAAATTCAAAGCAACAAATTAGAACAGTAAGGAACACACTTCTTATATCAAAACCAAATTTCAAGGAAACTTTATAAATTGGCCAAAAGGTTTTATTTTGCATAGTAGAAAATGGTTTGAAAATAATCCTTTTAAATTCAAGGAATAAACTTTATAAAAATAGTTTTTGAAATTTATTTTCAATCATTCCTTTGGCATAGCAAACTTTATTTGATATAAAACCTTTTGTAAGTATTTCCTTTGCAAATGAGTTTGCATAGGTTTTGGGTAAATGCAAATTAATATTTTGAGATTCTATTTTCTCAAAAAGGTTCTTCAAGAAATAATAGAAAGTTTGAAATGGTTTTTCTAATAAGGCTTTTGAATAAAGCAAAAAGTTTTAGTTCCCTGTGAAACTTCAATCAATACAAACATACATGGTTCCTATTTTAATTTATTTCACATTCCAAAATTTTGGGATGTGACAACCACTTCTTCCTCCAACCTTGCACCAAGGCAGCCATGTTAAACTTCAGATAATGTGCCTCAACGCGGACAGAAATAACAGCCCCGCCTAGCTCATGTTTCTTCGATAAAGAGACACTAGAGCAAAGGCGGAAGAGATATTTCTAGAGAATCCAATGAGGTTCGATTCCCAGGAAAGACTCACAAAGAGTAACGAAACAAGCGATGTGCAAAATAGAACTTGGCGTGAGCTGGTGAAGCTGCATGCCGTAAACGAAGAGAAGCCCACGAAGAAGTTCGTGGGCAGGAAAGGACAAGCCGCGTAAAAGAAAGGCAAGAAACATCACCCGATAGCCGCTCGGGGGCTTAGGGATGCATTTGGTGTTGGGGAAGATGACTTGGTCACTTCCAGTGATAAATACATTGTCCTGGGCCTTGGTCAGATCGAATTGCTCGAACTCAGAGGGCACCCAGCTGGTTGACGCGTTGGTGATCTTCTTCTTCCCCATCTGGTTCTTGTGAGCAAGACTTTTGACGCGCATCTACAGAAGCTATGCTCGGGGGCTGCAAAGGAGCTCAGAAGCGCAAGAGAGATGCAGCAATGGTGGCGGTGGAAGGACAAGGAACTGGTAAACAGTAACAGCCCCACTATCCCCCTTATAAAGCTTCCTGACAAAGGAACGTGGGCTGAGACATGGTGCAAGAAGCGGAAGCGGTAGCCCACTAACGGGCAGGAAAAATCGTAAAATTACTATGCTACCCATGAGCAACGGTCAGCGCACAGTCAAATCATACACAGAGTGATTCTACTAATGACGTCATAAGCGTTCGAGTAACGGGGAAATAAAAGCATCAAAGATACAACGCAACAGTTATGGATACTCATAGCAAATTCAGCAAAAAGTCTAGCATGCCATCAGTGCTGATCGAGGAACCCGACGAAATTTTTTACACAAGATAAAGAGGCATCAGGTAAGAAAACCCATCTTTGAGTCTATACCCCAAAATTTTTGACTATAGCCTCGGGGGCTACTACCATCGGGAGCGCTGGTCGCGCACCCGACGATATTATTAAATGAGCTGCTATGTGGCGGATGAAGGAAGAAAATTTTATTTGAGCCTATAGTCGAAACACGTTTTCGACTATAGCCTCGGGGGCTACTCCCATCGGGAGCGCTGGTCGCGCACCCGACGAAATTCTTATAATTCCTAAGAGAGTAAAAGAAGGCAAAAGAAGACTTGAATAGTGCAATCACTCCCATCGGGAGGGAATTTATATTAGTCAAGGTTGGACAACCCAAAGATTTTCAGAGCTGAAATAGTCAAACAAGGCTGCAACATATGATTCTCGAGTTACGTCATCGCGACGAAACTTGAATGCCATGATTGAAACATATCGTGAAGGTAAGACCCCAGGATCCATCCTGTGTGGCCTGGTATACGCACATGGATGCGCTCTGCTAATAACTATCCGTGTCTACGACGCGAAGAAAATCCTGGTGGACGCACTGGGTACCCTGAGAACCAGTGGGACTCATTCTTTTTAAGTCCTAAATGCGGCAAAAGAATGGGTTTGACCAGTTTCCCAGATTCAAGTCCAAGGGGATTGAATTTGAAGAAGGTGACAAGTATCTGCTCCGGCAGTTCACTGGCCTCTTGATCCGTCAGAGTTGTCAGGCTTGATTCATCAAAACCCCTTGCGAGATAATATAATGGAAGTGAATTAATTTTACAGGAAGAAGAAGAAGTCGAAAGATTGATCAAGTCGAAGATATGAAGATTGGAGATTCAACCCGAATCTGCAATTCTAGTAGAATCTCGGGGGCTACTGACAAGGGTATAGATAATCGAGCCCGTTACTTGAGTACCCCTGAGGCCCGTTAAGCTAGGCCCAAGTGTAATCCTAGTCGAAATATGAGTTCATGTCGTATACCGATGTTGTAATATGTATCAGACCCCTCCCGTACCTTGAGACCTGGTCACCTATATGTAGGGGCCAGGAGAGGACGGTGAGGGACAGATTGAAAGCAAGCCAAGTTTACCACCATGTTTACTTATGATACACCTTGTTTGACGGATTTACCTTCGAGTTCATCCGATGCCCTATTCCCCCGATCCTAAGTCCTTCATCAAGGCATTTGTCGAGTTAACCCTCGTCACTTGGGGACACCTAAGCTTGGGGGGGGGGGAGTTGATACGTCCATTTTGCATCACTATTTTATATCATAATTTATTGTTATTCATTGATATATCATATTTAGAGATGATACTTATGTTATTTCCTCTATTTTGCATGTTTGATGATTATTGGAGAATTCACTGCCAGAGTCAGGATTCTGCTAGAAAAAGGACTCTCAAGACACCATATTTCTGAAGATCAGCAACTCTCGAAAAATACCCAGAAGTTCCTATTTCGCCAGAAGACGGAAGTAGCCAGAAGGAGAGAGCGAGGTGAGCCACAAGGGGCCCACACCTGCCCCTGGCGTGGGCAAGCCCTAGGCTGCACCTTTAAACGGCATGCTATAAATTTCCACCATTCATTATGCATGGCTTAGATTAGCGGCCCAGGCGTTTCTCTAACACATATACAAACTCCATGAGCTCACAAGATCCCAACTTATTTCACATCGCGAGTATCCATAAACAAAAGATCACAATATCAACTAAAATGAGAAAAGGTGCAATGTTGAAAGCTTTCCCCATGACGGCATGGTTGGGCTAATTTCCAACTTACAACTTGCAAGCATAACATCAACATAAGAGAGCCACAATGTCACATAACACCAAAAAGTTTAATTTGAAGGATAGATAAAAGCAAGTCAAATGTACTTGGAATAGCAAATTGCTAATAAGTATGTATGGTGGACACACTGGAAAACTTGGTTTTTGGAAGTTGGATGCACGAGTAGAGCTCATACTCAGTACGAAATGAAGGCTAGCAAAACACTGGGAGCGACCAACTAAGAGAGCAATAACGGCCATAATCATGCATAGCGACAAAACAACATTAACCGAAGCATAAAGTGGTATCACAAGTCAAAAACCAAATGATCATAGAGGCTATATGGTGAATTGTTAGAGTCAACATGTTGTAGGCATGTGCCAAGTCAACCCAAATAAAGCATCAAGGAGAAAGCCACATAAAATGCTTCCATATAATAAAAATAACGCATGATTTTTTTCTAAAGGCTCATTAAGCAATCTCAGTCATTTGATACAAGTCATGCTACAACAAAAACTACAAAGCATACTATCAAAACGACATCAAGCATGACATGCAAAAGTCTAAGCCGCAGTCTAAATAAGCTCCCTTTTGTACCACTTTTGGCATGAAACTTTTTTCTCTTTTCCAGCACCATTCAAACCTTTTTGAAGCCACTCTTCTGATGAAAACCAACATATACCAGTGGTCTAAATACACCTTTATGCAAAGATAAAACAAGATCTGAAAAAAAGTCAAGGCAAAAAATGAAAGCCAAACACAATACTAGAAAAGGAGAACACCCGTTGAACGATAAGAGTGAAAACTAGAGTGTTCTTAGCAATGAAAAACGGAGTAAGTCTCTCTCCAAAACAAAAATGATGTGATCCAACCATTTATTGCAGCAAACAAAACAAAAACGGAGTAAAGACGCTCCAAGAAAAACGCATAGAATATGAAGCAATAAAAATATAGTGTGTTGAAAGGTGACCTGATTTTTGCCGATGAAGAAGGGGTGCCTCGGGGGCATCCCCAAGCTTTGACGCTTGTACCTCTTGGATATTTCTTGGCGTGACATGGGCATCCCAAGCTTGAGCTTTTGTCCATACTTCATCTCATCTCATCACTCTCCATTCCCTACACTTGAAAACTTCCTTCATACAAAACTTCACACAATTCTATTAGCAACATTAGCATAAACATGATAGTAGATCAACCCTTTTGGTTCAGTTTCAAACTCAAATATACCAACCATTAAAGCATAAGCTACTGTAGCAACTTCCTCAAAAGTCCCGTAATCAAAAGAACTAAAAAAGAAAGCGATCGAGAGGCAAACACAAATAGTGGCAGAATCTGTCAAAACAGAACAACTGACAAAGATCGATTTTTTCGAGGACCTTCTGTTGCTCCAATCAAAAAGTACAAAACTAATGGAAGTTTGGAAATAACCTGGGGCATATGCACAAGAAATCGCAGATCAAAAAGATGTCCTGAGAATTTTCACGAATTTTTATGGTGCAGTGCAGAAATCTGTTTCAGGACAGCAACTTCCCCAAATCTTACCTCCCTCAAATTAGAGGTTCTTCTTGGCGCAACAACAAAATAAAATTGATAAGGAGCGGTCATTGCAGTAGTAATAACTTCCAAGACTCAAATAAAAGAAAAAGTACTGAAATAAAACATTGGGTTATCTCCCAAGAGTGCTTTTCTTTAACGCCTTTGAGCTAGGCGCAGTAATTTGAAAAGATGCTCATGTAGGTGCTAGAAAAGAGCTTAAGGCAAAGGTGCCATAAAAGAACTTGAAGCAAGAGAGAGCATCAAAAAGCAAATATGAAACACATTTAAATCTAAACCACTTCCTATGAAAAAGAGTCTTGTAAAGGGACAAGTCATGAAAGCACAAAGCAACGAGCATAGGAAGGCAAAATAAGTGCAACTTCAAGAATTCCAACAAAAAGAGGGGAAACTCAATATTGTTGAGATCCATCAAACCATCTTTCCCTCTCTCATAATAAATTTCAGTAGCATCATGAATAGAATTAACAATATAACTATCACATAAAACATCCTTCTCATGAGCCACATGCATAAAAGGATTAATACTCCCCACATGAACAATCGTAGTAGGAGCAAATTCACCAAAATAACTATTCTCATCACCATAATCATCAAAAATAGGAGGCATATTGTAATCATACCTTGTTTCCTCCTCAATAGTAGGTGAACTAAAAATATCATACTCATCATTGTAATCATCATAAGCAATAGAACAACTATCTTCCAAAGTGTGTTCATATGTAAACATATCATCATTGGAAAGAACATGGATAGCACTAATGGTACAACAATTATTAACCTCATAATTTTTAGAATCGGTACCAAAAAGATTTTCAATATCAAAAGTTGAGTTCTTTTCCCAACCATGATCACTAATATAAGTAACAGGCATAAGAACATCATCGAGTTCAGACTCATCAAAAACTATAATAGGAGCAACATGCTTAGGGGAAGATACCATTTCCTCTCTCCTTTTACTCCTCTTCTTCTTCTTCTTCTTCTTCTTCTTCACTTCTTTAGGAGGGAGAGGCTTGAAAGGAAGCTTCTCCACATAATCTGGTTTACTGACAGAAATGACAGAAGAAACTTTAGAGGATTCCTCCTTTTTATTAATAAGATGGAAACATATATTAGTCCTGTCGTAGCTTGGCAAAACATCCTGTTTTATAACATTTTGTATGTAAGTATTTGCAAGGCAATCTTTAACACAGTAGAGATGACAACCATGCAGGATGCTAATATTATTAAAAGCGCTCATATCTTCCAAAGAAGTTTTTTAGATAACTCTTCACACCCCAAAAATAAAGTAAGCTCATCATGCTGATTGAGAGTGATCTTGTCATCACAATACAAACTTGCGGTACTCATTGGATTAGAAAGGTCACTATTATGGCCTGAGCATTGAAAATTGAAATGACCCTTTTCATGGCAAAGTTCACAAATAAAAGGATAAAGGGCACAAACCTTTTCACCAAGCTCATCTAGAGCCTTGTCCAACATTCGAGTTTCTTCATTCCTGTGGTAGATACAATAATCTTCTTTGTCGTGACTCTTTTCACAAGGTCTAAGTGCTCCACAAAAATTAACATGCTTATAAGACATAGTACTTTCAGAAGTTTGAGCATGTTCATTGCAATCATCAATAACTATTTCATTTTCCATGCAAGTGTCTTTAAAAGGTTCATGATACACGTCCCCATTTCCCTTAGGAACATTAATATGGGAAGCAAAGGCTCTAAAGCAATCAACCATAATTTGAGGATCAAGACCATATTTAGCACTAAGCTCTTGAAAATTAGCAGTTTCAACGAAAGACTTAATGCAATCATACTCATAATTTATACCTGATCCTTTACCTTTGTCGCTATCCCAATCTTCAATATTGCTTTGAATTGTTTCAAGCAGATCCCACCTTGCTTCAACCTCCTTGCTTGTGAAGGATCCCTCAAATCAGGCATCTAGATAGTCCCTGTAATGTCCTGAAAGCCTTGCATAAAAATTATTAATGACAATATTACGGGGAAGATCATGAATGGGACACTTGAGCATTAGTGACTTCAATCTTCCACATGCTTGGGCAATGCTTTCTCCATCATGAGGATGAAAATTATAAATATAATTCCTATCTTTATGAACCTCACTAGAAGGATAGAATTTAGAATAAAAGAGAGGTACAATTTCCTCCCAGTCAATAGGTCGGCCATCGTTCAGCATCTTATACCATTCCGCAGCTGCCCTTCAGTGATAAAGAGAATCGCTTCCTCTTAACTTCACTTGTAGAAATACCTGCACACTTGAACAACTCGCATAATTCATGTATAAAGAGAAAATGATCACCAGGATGGACAGTTCCATCCCCTAAATAGCAGTTATTCATAGCACGTTCAAAAATCTTCATAGGTATTTTAAAGGAACGAGGATCACAAACATCACTAGAATTATCACATATGGGAGATAAAATATCATCAGAGTGAATTTTCTCCACTAAAGCTAGGGAACTAAAAATATCATGCTTAACAAAACCAGCTTCCCCAAGCTTAGACTTTTCTCTAGCATTAGCAATAACGGTGTTCAAAGAATTCATACAAATAACATTGCTATGCGAATAAAGCTCCAAAGGTTTTTCAAACACTTCATGTCCTAACTCAGGAAAAATACTATAAAACTATTTGTTTTCCATTAAGCCTAACTAGTGAAAATAAAAACAAGAAACAAAAAGATATAATTGCAGAATCTAAAGGAAATAACTTCGAGCACTCACAGGCAACTAAAAAACTTAGTAGCCAGAGGATGTGAGTACCTTTTACCTTACCTTCCCGGCAATGGCGCCAGAAAAGAGCTTGATGTCTACACACGCTTCTGTTCTTGTAGACAGTGTTGGGCCTCCAAGTGCAGAGGTTTGTAGAACATCAACAAGTTTCCCTTAAGTGGATCACCCAAGGTTTATCGATCTCAGGGAGGAGGAGGTCAAAGCTATCCCTCTCAAGCAAGCCTGCAATCACAATACAAGAAGTCTCTTGTGTCCCCAACACACCCAATACACTTTTCAGATGTATAGGTGCACTAGTTCGGCGAAGAGATAGTGAAATACAAGTAATATGGATGGTTATAAGTAGTAAATGCAATCTGAAATAAATATCGCTGCGAGCAAACATGTAACAAAACTGAATGTAAACGATGTTCAATGCTTGGAAACAAGGCCTAGGGATCATACTTCTACTAGTGGACACTCTCAACAAAAATAACATAATTGAACTCACAAATACCAACTTCACTATGCCACTCTAAACTATTCTCCAATGCATAATGAACACTAATCATGCATAGGGCTACAAAGCACTCCTCAAAGTTCGCATTTCCCTAAACTAGATTGCCCCACACTATCACCTTGAACGCACTAAATGGTTCCAACAAACACCAACAATCATAGAGACACTTGCCAAAAAGACACACACAATGCGCACACCGTCACCTTCACATCATGATACAAGGTGTCTCCGGAGATTACAATAATAAAGCACGAGAGTAGCATAATATCTGAAGTAAAGGATCTACCAATTCAACTAGATACAAAGCTAACAATCACATATAGATCACATCATGGGAGAGAGAGATGAACCACATAGTTACCAGTAGAGCCCTCAGCCCCGGGGGAGAACTACTCCCTCCTCATCATAGAAGACTGCAGCGTTGGTGGAGATGGCGGTGAAGTCGATGGAGATGGTGGTGGAGGCGATGACGTCGATGGAGATGGCTCCAGGGGCACTTCCCCGTTCTGGTAGGGTGCCGGAATAGAGACTTTCGTCCCCCGAAATTGGTCTTCAATGGCGGCGGCGCTGTGGAACTGTTTTGGGAAAAACGCCGATTGTTTTTAGGTTTTCCGTCGGAAGACTTTATATAGGCGAAGAGGCGTCGTTAGGAGGTGGTCCAGGGGGCCTCACCCCCTGGTGGCGCGGCTAGGAGGGGGGGCGCACCACCCTAGGGTGTGGTTGCCCTCTGGCCCCCCTCCGACTCTCGTTTGGTCTTCGTCCTTTGTCCGGGAAAAATAGGAGTTTTGGTCTTTGTTTCATCCCATTCCGAGAATATTTCCTATGTAGCTTTTCTGAAACACAAAACAGCAGAAAACAGGGAACTGACACTGTGGCATCTCGTCAATAGGTTAGTTCCCGAAAACGCATAAAAATGCCACGAAGTGTAAGCAAAACATGAAGCAAATGGTGTAAAACAAGCATGGAGCATCAAAAATTATAGATACGTTTGAGATGTATCACGCCGCAACGAAGCTACTTGACAACATGATGGTAAATTATTCTGATTGGCATACCGAGAGAGCTCCACAAGGTAAGGAGGTAAATTCTGTTGAGGAAACCTCTTCCTTAAGTGATAAGATTGATACTATTATGGCTATGCTTACTAATGATAGAGCTCATGTTGATCCTAATAATGTTCCTTTGGCCTCTTTGGTTTCTAAAGAAGAGCATGTTGATGTAAACTTCATTAGAAATAATAATTTCAATAACAAGGCTTATAGGAACAATTTTGCTAGCAACAATTATAGGCCGTATCCTTCTACCAATGGTAATGGTTATGGTAACTCTTATGGTAATTCCTTTAACAACACTAGGGGCATGCCCTCTGAGCTTGAAGTCATTCTCAAGGACTTCATCGGTAAGCAAACTGCTTTTAACAAGTCTGTTGAGGAAAAGTTGGGTAACATTGATATTCTTGTTTATAAAGTTGATAGCCTTGCTCTTGATGTTGAACTTCTGAAACTAAAAGTGTTGCCTAATGATGTGAAAGAAAGCACTACTTTGAATGCCATCCAGGTTAGAATTGATGAAAATGTTAGGATGTTAGCAGAATTGCATGCCAGGTGGGAAAGAGAAGATGAGATGGCTAGAAAGGTAAAGGTATGTACTATTACCACCTCTAATTATGTTGTTCCAAATTCTAGCAATCCGCTTACTTTGATTGGTGTAGAGAAATCTCCTACTCCTTATGCGAAAAAGCCCAAAACTGCAAAAAAGTGCTAAATTTTTTCGAAGTATGGGGGATGATAGCTCTATTTCTTTTAATGATTTTGATGTTGATGGCTGCAATATATCTGAAGTTATTTTGTTCTTGCAAAAGCTTGCTTTGATTCCTAATGCTATTTCCATGAATGTTGCTTTTACAAAGCATATTACAAATGCTCTCATGCAAATTAGGGAGGAAAAGTTGAAACAAAAGGCTTTTATTCCCAAGAAGTTAGAAGATGGTTGGGAGCCCATCATTGATATACATGTTAATAGTTTTGATTCCAATGCTTTATGTGATCTAGGTGCTAGTATTTCTATTATGCCTAGAAAGATTTATGATATGCTTGGTTTACCACCGCTTGAAAAGTGTTATTTTGATGTTCCTCTTGCTGATGTTGCTAAGAAGAAACCTTTGGGAAGGATTAATGATGTTCTTATTATGGTTAACAATAACCTTGTTCCCGTTGATTTTCTAGTTATGGATGTTGAATGCAATGCTTCATGTTCTATTATTTTGGGAAGACCTTTTCTTCGAACTGTAGGTGCCATCATTGATATGAAGGAAGGCACCATTAAATATCAATTCCCACTCAAAAAGGTATGGAACACTTCCCTAGAAGAAGGAAGAAATTACTTTTTGACTCTATTCTTAGAGCAAATTATGAACTTGATGCTTCATCGCTTGATGTTACTTGATTTCCACTTTCTGCGCCTAGCTCAAAGGCGTTAAAGAAAAGCACTCTTGGGAGATAACCCAATGTTTTCTTTTCAGTACTTTTTCTTTTATTTGAGTCTTGGAAGTTATTACTACTGTAATGACCTCTCCTTATCATTTTTATTTCGTTTTTGTGCCAAGAAGAACCTCTAATTTGAGGGAGGTAAGATTTGGGAAGTTGCTGTCCTGAAATAGATTTCTGCGCTGAACCGTAAAAATCCGTGAAAATTCTCAGAATATCTTTTTGATCTGCGATTTGTTGTGCATATGCCCCAGGTTATTTCCAAACTTTTATTAGATTTGCACTTTTCGATTTGAGCAACAGAAGGTCCTTTAAAAAATCGATCTCTGTTAGCTATTCTGTTTTGACAGATTCTGCCACTATTTGTGTTTGCCTCTCGATCGCCTTCTTTTTGAGTTCTTTCGATCACGGAACTTTTGAGGAAGTTGCTACAGTAATATATGCTTTATATGTGGTGTATTTGAGTTTTTGCTAATAGAATTGTGTGAAGTTTTGTATGAAGGAAGTTTTCAAGTGTAGGGAATGGAGAGTGATGAGATGAGATGAAGTATGGATAAAAGCTCAAGCTTGGGGATGCCCATGTCACCCCAAGAAATATCCAAGAGGTACAAGCGTCAAAGCTTGGGGATGCCCCCGAGGCACCCCTTCTTAATCGGCAAAAATCAGGTCACCTTTCAAGACACTATATTTTTATTGCTTCATATTCTATGCGCTTTTCTTGGAGCGTCTTTACTTTTGCTTTCAGTTTTCTTTTGTTTTGTTTACTGCAATAAATGGTTGGACCCCAAAAAATTTCTTTTGGAGAAGATGCAATCCATTTTTCATTGCCAAGAACACTCTATTTTCACTCTTATCGTTCAACAAGTGTTCTCTTTTTCTAGAACTGCGTTTAGCTTTCGTTTTTCGCCTTGATTTTTGTTCAGATTTTGTTATATATTTGCATCAAGGTGTATATAGACCACTCGTCTATGTTGGTTTTAATCAAAAGAGTTGTCTCAAAAAGGTTTGAATGGTGTTGGAAAAGAGAAAAAAGTTTCATGCAAAAAGTGGTACAAAAAGGAGCTTGTTTAGACTGCGGCTTAGACTTTTGCATGCCATGCTTGATGTCGTTTTGATAGTATGCTTAGTAGTTTTTTCTGTACCATGACTTGTCTCAAATGACTGAGATTGCTTAATCAGCCTTTAAAAGAATCATGCGTTGTTTTTGTTATATGGAAGCATTTATTGTGGTTTTCTCCTTAATGCTTTATTTGGGTTGACTTGGCACATGCTTACAACATGTTGGACTCTAACAAGTCGCCATATAGCCTCTATGATCATTTGGTTTTTGACTTGTGATACCACTTTATGCTTCGGTTAATGATGTTTTGTCGCTATGCATGATTATGGCCGTTATTGCTCTCTTAGTTGGTCGCTCCCAGTCTTTTGGTAGCCTTCATTTTTTACTGAGTATGAGCTCTACTCGTGCATCCAACTCCCAAAAACCAAGTTTTCCAATGTGTCCACCATACATACCTATTAGCAATTTGATATTCCAAGTACACTTGACTTGCTTTTATCTATCCTTCAAATTAAACTCTTTTTGGTGTTATGTGAAAATTAGTTAGTAAAGCTCTCACAAACCTGACGGCACACTTTACTTTTCTCGTTTTTAAAATTTTGACATTGTGGCTCTTTTATGTTGATGTTATGCTTGCAAGTTGTAAGTTGGAAATTAGCCCAACCATGTCGTCATGGGGCAAGCTTTCAACATTGCACTTTCTCTCATTTCAGTTGATATCGTGATCTTTTGTTTATGGATACTCGCGATGTGAAATAAGTTGGGATCTTGTGAGGTCATGCAGTTTGTATATGTGTTAGAGAAACACCTGGGCCGCTAATCTAAGCCATGCATCATGCATGGTGGAAATTTACAACATGGCCATAGTGGACATTTGACGACGCATCTCACAATAAAAAGCTATACCAATGGTAAATAAAAGAGATGATGAGGTGTTCATTGTCTGTTTGTCTTGTCATTTTGATGTGGGCTTGTTCCATGTCATCGGGCAAGAGGTACCCCGTTGGCGGTTCTCGATGATACGTGTATGCTTACAATGACAAGAACTTGCTTGGGACCTAAGTCGAGTTGCATAAGGTTTGGGTATTCATACTTCACGAGACACGAGGTTTTCAACTTATGATTTGTTAAGCATATGCTTCATAATTGTACTCGCATTAACCTTAACCACTCAAGATGCCTATGATGGGGGCAATGAGAGCTTAAAGCTAGTAAGTATCAAATTTTTTGGAGGTTTATAAAACTTGCAATCCCTGCTTCCCTCTGCGAAGGGCCTTTCTTTTACTTTTATGTTGAGTCTCCACCTTCTACCTTTATGCACCGTCTAAGAGAGCATAGTTGCCATTCTAAGTTTAATGTGCATAGTCCCAAAGTTTATCATTGATTGATTCATGATTATGGTTTTGCTTGTTTTAAATTATTTGTATCTAGTCGCCCTCTTAAACTTGAAGGTATCCTATGCATTTATGTTTTCCTATTCCATGAAGGACAAGCTGAAAACCACTTTACTATGTTTTTCTATATGATTTGAACACACATTTGACTTTCAATGTTTCATTATTCATGATCTTTTGTTTGTGTTACTTTTCATGTTATAACATGGTTGGTAAGTTTGATTGTCAAGATTATGTCTCTTATGCCCATGTTTTAAGTTCTTTGATCTCAGCACTCAATGCTTTACCTAGTTGATCAAGATTGTGATGGTGCATGTCACCTAAAAAATTATTGTTTTATCACTTACCTACTCGAGGACGAGCAGGAGTTAAGCTTGGCGATGCTTGATACGTCTCAAATGTATCTATAATTTTTGATGCTCCATGCTTGTTTATACACCATTTGCTTTATGTTTTGTTACACTTCATGGTGTTTTTATGCATTTTCCGGAACTAACCTACTAACGAGATGCCACAGTGCCAGTTCCCTATTTTCTGCTGTTTTTGTGTTTCAGAAAAGCTACATGGGAAATATTCTCAGAATTGGATGAAACAAAAGTCTAACTCCTATTTTTCCCGAAGCGTCGCGAAATCTGAAGATGAGACGGAGGGGGGCCAGAGGCTGGCCACACCCTAGGGCAACGCGGCCCATGCCATGGCCGCACCACCAGGGGGTGAGGCCGCCTGGTCCACCTCCTGACGCCGCCCTTCTGCCTATATATTCCCCTCGATGGGAAAACCTAAAGACCCGATCAATTTTCCTTGAAACATACTGCAAGCCACCGCCGTCGTCGACGCGAGATCGGGAGGGTCCAAAAGCTCTTCCCGACACCCTGCCGGAGGCCTTCTCCACCACCATGGTCGCCTCCGGAGTGATGTGTGAGTAGTCTACCTTGGACTACGGGTCCATAGCAGTAGCTAGATGGTCATCTTCTCCACCATGTGCTTCATGTTTAGATCTTGTGAGCTGCCTATCATGATCAAGATCATCTTTGTGTAATTCTACATGTTGTGTTTGTTGGGATCCGATGAGTATTGGTACTATGTCAAGTTGATGTGCTAAATATTATCTTTATGTTATCTCCATGTTGTTTATGATCTTGCATGCTCTCCATTGCTAGTAGATATCTTGGCCGAGTAGATACTAGTGACTCCAAGAGGGAGTATTTATGCTCGATAGTTGGGTTCATGCCTCTAGTAATCTGGGAGAGTGACAGAAACCTCTAAGGTTGTAGATGTGTTGTTGCCACTAGGGAGAAAACAACATTCTTGTGTTCAAAGACATTTGTATTGTCTACATTACGCACTTTGCTTAAGGCAATAATCTGTTGCTTGCAACTTAATACCCAATGGTTGCTCAGACGACATCCGGAGGGTGGATTATTAGTCATAGATGCAGTTGGATTATGGTCTATGTATTTTGTCGTAATGCCCAGAGTGAATCTCATAGTGATCCTCATGACATATGTACGTTATCTTTATTCTATCAATTGCCCAACTGTAATTTGTTTACCCAGCATGTTGTTTTTTATCTTATGGAGAGACACCAGTAGTGAACTATGGTCCCCGGTCCAATTCCTTTTACATTGCTATTAGCGTTTTACTTTTACTCGCATTATTTACATTCTTGCATACTATTACCTTTTACCACTCGATACACTTAATCCTTTGTTTACAACAAACCGGTGAGATTGACAACCTCATCGTAAGTTGGGGCAAAGTACTTGGTTGTGTTGTGTGCAGGTTCCACGTTGCTGCTGGTGCAAAGCAAAGCCGTGGATGAGGCACCATATAAATTGTCCGAAGCTATCGCGAAGCTAGCGAGCATCAACCTTCTGATGTTTGGCTTTCTCCTACTGGTTCGATAAACCTTGGTTTCACAACTGAGGGAAACTTGCTGCTGTGCTCATCATACCTTCCTCTTGGGGTTCCCAACTAGGTGCCTACTATACACCATCAGGCGGCCAGGATTTGTCCGTACCCTTTCGGTGAAGTGACCTAATCTAGGCCTTTGGATTTAGATCCGACGAATAGGGACAAAAATGGGAGGGGGCTCACCGGCGGCTACCTGTTTGGTCGCCTGAACCCTAGTCCACAGCACTCTGGTGATGGCGGTGGCGTTCCGTTGGCTTCCGATGAAGGTGGAGGGGTGGACAAGGTGCAGCGGGACACGGCGGAGTAGGGTGCGCGGTCGCTGCGGTCGATTGCTTCCTCGAGCGGCCGCAGGGCGCGAATGGAGCAGTTCCCGGTGACGGTGGCTTCGGTCGATGATGATTTGATCGAAATGCTGCAAGTTAGAAGGAACAGGGAGCATCAGTGGGAGCGCCAGAGCAAGGAAAATAAGCCTGGGTAGGAGAGGGGGCGTGGGGTTGCCTGATTTCACCGGGGTTCTAATTTCTTGCCCGCAGCAATGGAGATGGTGTGAGCTCAAATTTGAGCAGCCCGGGGGCTCTCTAGTGGGGGAAAAGGGGGAAGAAGGAAGAGAAGGGTCCGGGCTTTAAAGGGGAGGGCTCGGAGAGGCCATTGCTGGCTCGCGGTAGTGGGGGGCGTGGAGATCATGCGGAGCCTGCGCGGGAAGCTCGGGCCGGAGGTTAGAGAAGGAGCTGACTGGTGGGTTTCACCTGTCGGCGAGAAGAAGAAAAAGGAAAAAGAAAAGGAAAAAGAGGGAGGGGTGCGCGGGGCTGCTGTGCTGGCGGCTGGACTATTCAGTCCCATGCTGGCCCAGTTTGGCAGCCCTTTCTTTTTTTTGTTCTAATGATCTTTTCTAATTTCTATTTTTGATTTTTGGTGAGTTTTCAATTCAACTTTGAACTTCAAAAACCTTGAAATCGAAATATATTTACCAAAGTAGGATTTAGGGCTTTTATTTACCAAAGGAAATCCTTTGAAATTTAAAAACCTTGAAATCGATTTTTTTTAAAACATTTGGTTTCCCATAATTTTAAATATTGCATAAAAAGTTTTAATTCCTTGTGAATTTTCAATCCACACAAACAATTCATTCAATTTAATTTGTTTTTTTATTCCAAAATTTGAAAAAAAATCAGGGATGTTATAGACTAACGCCCTCGAGTTTTAAAAAGGCTAGCAATAGGTATGGGTAAAATTCTCAAAGGTTTTTCTCCATGCTCCCAAGCAGCTTCTTCCTTGGTGTGGTGGCTCCACTGTACTTTACAGAACTTGCTAGTTTTGGTGTCAGTATTTTTATCTGTTGCTTCCCATATCTTGATTTGTTTCTCCTGGTAAGTCAAATCACTCTTTTGCTGCAACCATAACTTCTAGGCTAACACCCTTAAGATTGTTTAGACTAATATCATTAAATTCCAAACAGGATTTGTATCTAATCCTCTTTCCCTCTGGGGTGGTGAGTGTAATTGCTCTTCCTATGGCTTCAATGGGAAAATGCATGTTTGCTCTTAGATGCTCTTGATATGAATAAATGCGATGCTCCAGTATCAAATAAAATCCAATGCTGTAAAAGAGTAGAATGGAAACGTACCCATCACTTCCTCCACATTGATGTGGTTCACATGTTCCTTCTTGAATGGATTGGGCTTGGCAGTTTCATCTGGCTTATCCTCTGGGTAACGGTTTGCATAATTTCCAGTCTTCTTGCACTTGAAGCAGGTGATCGTCGAGAGATCCTTCATAACCAGCGGGTTGGATTGGTGTTGTCCATTTCCTCCATTGTGATGTCCATTGCTGCCATTATGGTGACCATTGCCTCCATTATGATGACCATTGCCTCCATTATGGTGACCATTGGAGTGGTTTCCCTTGATTCTGCCATTGTGCTTATGGATGTTGGAGTTACTACCATTTCCATTCCCTTCAGGGGAGTGGGGCTTCTTGTCGAACGGTTCAATGTGAGTCTTGCCATTGCTGAACTTCCTCTTGCAGTTCTCTTCCTTCCTGATGTTGTTATCTAGTGTGATTGCCTGATCTAGCAGAGACTAATAGTTTTGTGCATAAGCCACTGACAAAGGTATCTTCAGTTCTCCTTTGAGTCCATTGAGGAATTTTTCATTCGTCTTAGTATCAGTATCGATGTCATCAGGTGCATACCTTGACAGAGTGCTGATATCATCCATATATTCTTTCAATGTCCTTCCACCCTGCCTCAAACTGTGGAACTCATCCTTCTTCACATTCATAAGACCCG
Organism: Dactylis glomerata; assembly: GCA_007115705.1. Taxonomy (NCBI): domain Eukaryota; kingdom Viridiplantae; phylum Streptophyta; class Magnoliopsida; order Poales; family Poaceae; genus Dactylis; species Dactylis glomerata. The sequence continues at coordinate 486,344 of QXEO01001188.1, read as the reverse complement.
AGGATATGTGGGCATTACGAAAGCCTTCCCTGAAGGTGTCCCAGTCCACACAATCTATTGGATGAGTGATCTGATAAGTCTCCCACCACATAGAAGCTAGCCCTTCAAGCAGGTGAGCAGTGAATCGCACCTTCTCAGCATCGGTGCACTCACATGTGACTAGGTCCTTATTGACAGAACGTAGCCAGTCATCAGCCACTATTGGCTCAGTGGCAGATGAGAACTTGTTGGGCCTAAGCCTCAGAAATCTGGCCAATCTATCCAATTGGGGTGGGGTGGCGGCGGCGGTGGATTGTTGTTGTTGTTGTTGTTGTTATTGTTATTGTTGTTAGCTTGAATGAACTGAGTCATCATCTGCATCAGCTGGGCTTGTGCTGCCACTAACTGTTGAACAACATGTTGTTGTTGTTGTTGTTGTTGTTGTTGTTGTTGTTGTTGTTGTTGTTGTTGTTGTTGTTGTTGTTGTTGTTGTTGTTGTTGTTGTTGTTGTTGTTGTTGTTGTTGTTGTTGTTGTTGTTGTTGTTGTTGTTGTTGTTGTTGTTGTTGTTGTTGTTGTTGTTGTTGTTGTTGTTGTTGTTGTTGTTGTTGTTGTTGTTGTTGCTGTTGTTGCTGTTGTTGTTGTTGTTGTTGTTGCTGTTGTTGCTGTTGTTGCTGTTGCTGCTGTTGCTGCTGCTGCTGCTGCTGCTGCTGTTGCTGTCGCTTCTGTTGTTGTTGCTCTTGTTGCTTTCGCTGTTGTTGCTGTCGCTGTCGCTGCTGTCGCTGTTGTCGCTGCTGTCGCTGTCGCTGTTGTTGCTGAGGGGGGTGCGCGGGGCTGCTGGGCTGATGGGCTAGCGGCTGGACTGTTTGGTCCCGGGCTGGCCTAGTTAGGCTGCCCTTTTTTTCTGATGATCTTTTCTAATTTCTGTTTTTTGATTTTTGGTGAGTTTTGAATTCAACTTTGTTTGAATTTGAGTCTTTTCAATTTTGTAAAAAATTTAAATATTGTACCAGGTTGTTTGGCAAGTAAGTCTCCACTGTGTTGTTTGAAAACAAAAAAATAATATGATCCACATAAGCTCATAGGGCCTATTAAAATTGGATTTTATGGTTTTCTTTGAATACTTCTTTTAAAAAATATTTTTGAAGAAAAATTACGCAAATAGGTTTTAACACATTGAGGCATTCTTTTCTTGTCCCATTCAACAAGATATAAAATATATTTTTATGCTCTTTTGCCCATAGGGCTACTTGGGCATGATTTTTCAAAGTATGATTTAGGGCTTTTGTTTACCAAAGGAAATCCTTTGTAATTTAAAAACCTTGAAATCAAAATAGATTTTTTTGAAAACATTTGGTTTAATTTGTTTTTGAAAACATTGCATAAAAAGTTTTAATTCCTTGTGAATTTTCAATCCACACAAACAATTCATTCAATTTAATTCGTTTTTTATTCCAAAATTTGAAAAAAAATCTGGGATGTTATAGGCACCCTATAGACTTTGTCTTCTGCTGAGACCTTTCTTTCTTGGTCGGAACTATGTTCCACTATTGTCATACAATAGATAGACAGAGTACTAGAACACTTGGAACTACACCTAGTTCTTTTGCTAGTATTAGAGCAATTATATACTTAGCCTTCATTGCAGTATCCGTCAAAATATTTAACATTGGAACTCATCCAAGTCGTTATGGAACTTTCTTCCATCTTATTGTGGCACCTGATGACTCGAAACAAGTAGCCTAAAATTGAGATAAAATTTTACCTATATATGTGTAAAAGAAAATGTAACATCGTACAATGAACCTTTTGTCACTTCTGCATACAGAACATGTTCTTAGTTTATTCAAAAGTATATAAGAATATTCTTACTATTGTCCAATGATTATCATATGAATACTCGTAACTTTTTAGAGCATCGGACATATTTGGATATACATATCATTGTATACAAGATTGATAAAATCATTCTTCGGTTTCACTTATCAAGTGTCAAAACACTTGATTCTTGCTACAACCTCTTCCATGCAACAAGAACCTTTCTTATTGTTTCCATATGGAACAAATTCAATATTTCTTATATGTACTCTGGAAAAACTATATTAGTGCCTCAATCTATCTACATAGACATTGATTCTTAATATTCTGGCTTTATCTAAGTCTTTCACCAAAAATCTAATTTTAATGAAAACTTAACAATGTCAAGAAAAAACACATAATTTCCAATAAACGATATGTCGTCTACCTAATGTATTAGAAATATTTCTCAGCGCTCCCACTTACTTTCTTATAAATACAAGAATCTTCAAATATCTCTATGAAATTAAACTCTTTAACATTTTGATCAAAATGAAGATTCCAACTCCGCTATGCTCACTTCTACCATTGAAGTTTGCATGCATATCTAGGAACCTTTGAATCAAGAAAACCCATTGGGTCGTGTCAGGTACACATCCTTGGTGTGCATTCCGGTAGAGGAACATGTTTCACTTATTCAACCATCATATCTCAATATGTAATTGTTGCTAGAATAATCCATATGACGAAGTCAGGGCTCATCACAGTTTTTTTGTATATTGTTGGTTACTATTATCTAATAATATCTCGTCCTTAAATCTTTCTATTTGATTATGACCAACTTGGTTAAATAGGAACTTTGATGTCTGGCACTACAACATATTGTAGATGCGGGAGCCATGAATGCAGTTGCCGCTTGCAGAATATTTTCCGGTGCCGCGCTACTTTGCTCATCTTGCTCAGGTTCAATAACCTCATCAAGTTCTATTTTCCTCCCACTTAAACCTTTCGCGAGAAAACTCCTTCGTAAGAAATTCAGCTTTTAGCGACAATCACTATGTGTTTGGGTTCATAGTAGAAGGAATGCCCATAGACATCCTTTGGGATAACCTACAAAGACTTACTAATCTGATTTTGGTTGTAAACATTTTACATATGCTTTGCAAACCAAAATTAAAGAAAATACAACTATAACTTTTACGGTGTCGTTTCAGCGGAGTATGATGGCACTATTCAGTGAAAAGGGGTAGTCACTAAAGAATAATCCACAACTTATACTGGCAGTTTATTTCATCACTGATCTAACCATGTCTAACAAGGTTTGATTACATCTATCAGATACTCCATACTCCAATGGCGTTTCTCAAGATGAAATTTTGTGGAACAATTTCCTTAACTCTTAGATGTTTGCTAAGCTTGTAACTCAAACATTCTCACTTATGATCTAATCATAAAACTTGCATTTTTCTTGTTACAACAATTTCCACTTCATAAATTGAATAATTTCAATCATTTCATACTTCTTTCTCATTAAGTAGATATACCATACATCTATTTGAGTCATTGATGAAATAGAAAATACATCGTGCTTGACTTCACACCATAGACTACATACATCAACATGTACAATCTCCATTTAGTTAGTCGATTTGATAGGGGCACGGAGGTGAAGGTGAAGCCCAATTTCAGGACCCCAACAAGATGAGGGAAGCTCGTTGAAGATTGGCACGCCAGGACGACCTACGATATGTAATGAATTAGTATAAGGTTGTGTCAGCAATTTATATTTGTGTTTATGTTATTTCATAGCCAGGTCATGTTGTGAGCAACTTAGGGTTATTTGTGTTTTGGGTTTGGTCCTGTCCAAGCCCAATAGTTTTCTGGCCATCTATATGAGGCTGGGCGGCTTGGGTTTAGGGGGTTCCGAATTTAGAGTTAAACCAAAGAGTTGTGTTGCTGCGTGTAGCATCCCTCCGGGGACGGTGCTGCCGTCATCTATGTTATCAAGTATAATGCTGAAGGTTCTTGTGTTCATCAACTATTATCATGCTCAGGTTTGAGGCGTGTTGATTATCTTCACATTGTTTGCTGGATTTGTTCCTCTTCTTCAGGTTGCGTTCATCGCGTAATTGGAAGATTTATCTATTGGTTCGACTCGCTGCGAAAGATCGGGAAAAAACTCGAGGATCATCGGTGTGATTCTTATCATATGGTATCAGATTACTGCGTTGCTCATGGCGAGTGTGTATTGATTGATCTGCGGATTGTCTTCTCAGATAGTTTTCAGGTCGGATTATTTTCAGATTAGTTTTCATATCGTTTTTTGTGCTTGGTCCAATCTTGGACGAGGATTGTTGGTTCTTTGTTGCAGTTCCCATCGGCCTCGGTATCGTCCAGATCCGATCGCTCGATGACAGCCAGGTCGAGCAGGTTTGTTTGTTCTAGATTGCTTGATCGATACCCAAGTTCCAGGCCAGTTTTCATCTTGTAGATCGATTGTTGTCAAGAGTCCGAGAAATTCATGTTTCCTGTATCAAATCCGATCGGTCATCAATTAAAAAAAGGGGATCGCCCGCCCTTGCCTAAGGACAGACGATCTCTATCCCTTAGCGATCGAGGGAGCCCGGCTACAGATGGTTGGCTACGATCGCTGCCTAGTGATCTCGCCTCTTGCGCATTTTGTAACACCCCACTTTTTGTAACCTTGTTTAAGTAGTGATTAGTGAGCCGAAAATGAGGGCCAACAAAAACTTTTTGTATAAACCTCTAGAAGTACTATTTCTTGCTTGTTGGTCTTGGTTGATTATGTTAATGATGTCTGTTTGAGTTTCTTGTTGAACACTATTGTGAACCAACAAAATCCTTGTACCCTTGTGATCATGCTTTTATTTATGCTTCTAGCTATTTTCTTTCCAAAACCATTACCTTGGCAAACTCTCCTTTTTCAAATTATTCTATTTTTCCAAAACAAGAGCCAAGATTTATCTTTGAGACAAAGCTTTTATCAAAACTAAGTATTTACAAAATTATCAGGACCTACGAAGTAGAGTGGTCCCACTATTTTACAAACATATATTTTATTGATATTTATAAAAGGATTTCAAACACCTTTAAGAAAACTTTCTAAAGGAGATGTTATGTCTCCACTAGTTTCTAAAAAATCTACAAAAGCTCTACTCCTTTATTTGAATTTTTTTTTCTTGACCATGGCATGATCATTATTGAGCACTTGCTCAATTATTGTTTCTGGTGATGCTAGATTAACTGTAAATGATTGAGCTTGTGTTGTGAGTTGACTTTGTGTGAACTTTGATGTGTTGTTTGTGTGTAGTTATGATCCCTAGGTAGGCCTGTGGCCTAACCCATTCAACACCCACCAAGTAATATTTTGTCCCATGTAGGTTATTTTCATCCTATCTTTCAAATGAAACCTATCTGGTTATTTCCCTCTCAATCCTGAATCCCTAACTCTAATGTCTTAGTCTTATCGTGAGACATTAGGAGCCTCAATTTGAGGAATCTTAAAACTAATCAAACTAGCCCAAGGAAAGCACCCATGGTGTTATTAGAATCATCTACATCCCACCTTAGAAGGCTCCTCCCAGTTTTCACAAAATATCTTCTTGCAGTCATTTTATCAACCACCTAGTGTGCAGACTATCTTAGTGTATGTTAACAGATTCAATTTTCCAACACTTGGGTTAAGCTCATCTATTCTATCCATGGCAATGTACCTTCCTAGAACTCATAGTTGGCATGTGTTCTTCCATTCTTTCCATTACCACTTAGTCATTTGAGGTCATCTGCTACTTGCTCTAGTCCTATTTCTGACCCTAATCAAATCACTGACCATTTGACTATTATCAGATGCACTTTTGCCTACACTTTTGAATTTTGAGATAAATGGTTCAGGGACCATCCCTTGACCTATTCCTCTTATTTTTGATCTACTCTAGCTACCTATGCACTTGCATGTGCATTTTGAGGTATGCCACCTATTTATGTGACTAGGTTTTGAACCCTAGTCAAAACTGATTTCACTTTCTAGTTTTCCTTGATCATCTTGGTAAATTGTTAGCACTCATCATAAAATCTCTCCATAAATTCATTTCCTCTCTACTAGCATTTGGAAATGTTATTCATGCACAATATCACTCTTCCTCCATCAAAATGACTATCTCCTTATCTCATCTTTCTTATTCAACAAAATGCATATGAATGGTAACCATGTTATTTCATGCCCTTTTCTTCTCACCAAGTAAATTTTATAAACTTCTACCCTACTACCCTATTCCTATAGGATCCTATGGAACCAAAGCCCTAGTTGCCTACTTTCCAAAATTTCCGAAATCTTGTTCAGTATATTTATTGGGCAAACCATCAAACTGCAATTGTTGGCGACTAGTTTTATTTTGCTAGATATGACAAATCCATACTCAACTTTCTCCCCCACCCCTCTAATCTATCCATGCATACATCTCACTAGAAGAGTGAATGTTAACTAAAAAATCCAAATATTGAGGCATGCATGCATTCTTCACCATACCTTTTCCCTAATTATTCAAATTCATTTGAAAACCTCACCAACCCACCCCATTGATCCCTCTAGCACCCTCACACAATTTTAGTCGAAATAACACTGTAGCAGTCCCTCTCCCTCTTGTCCTTTAGTGGTTGGAAGTAGGAGGAGGAGAAGATACATGCAACTCTTGTACCTATTTAAAAACTTGCTGCAGCCACTCTTCTCGGGCAAGCCAGCCATTCCCTGACCCTCTCTTATCTTCTTCACCACCTCCCCTACCCAATCAGAGCCTCTCCCTAGCCCCCACATGCCCAAACCGACTTACCACCATGTCCCCACATTCCTCTCTGAAATAAAAAGGCATCGACCCCTCCAGCCTCTACAATCACCCCCACTCGGTTCCCACACCACCATCTCATCCTCCCAAAGCACCAGAACCACCCCCATGGTCTATAGTAGAGAAGAAATGGAGGAAACACTAATTTTGTATGCAAGGAATAGGAGATGAATGCCACTCATCTGAACCCTCTCCTCCCCCTCTTTCTGCTTGCTTGCACTCCCCTAGGCCGTAGCTAACTAACCCTACCCTTCTCCTGACCCAAGACTGCCGAGTCATCGACCCTCTGGAGCACCCGATCGAGCTCCTCCATGGCCTTCACGCAGATTCCCATCCCGGGAGAAGATCTACCTCAGCCGCCCATCGTTGAGCTCACCTCGGAGCTCCGCGCCTCCTCGTCGTGTTCCCGTGGCCGGGGAGGGCCTCCAGGTGAGCCGCCGCCCCCGCCTGACCCTGGCTAGGGTTTGCTCCCTGTTTGCCCGCGGCTAGAGGAAGAAGATGGCCGATGGCCGTCGATCCCCTCTCGATCCGACGACCAGAATGGCCCCGTACCGCTTCGGCCGCCGCGGCCGCTAACAGCCGGGCCAGGCCTGTCAGCGCGGCCAGATGGTTTCCCGCCCGTGCGCTCACGTGAGTGGGCCGGCCGGCGCTGGGACGGCCCAGGTTCGGGTCAGATCTGGCACGTTCCTCTTTTTTTATGAAAATCCCTCTGTTAATTTCCTAAGATCTGTGAGATTGCAAAAATTATATAAAATTAGATCTCTGCATTTAGATCTCTACGAACTCCTTGTTTCAAATTTCTACGAACTCCTTGTTTCCATATCTATCCAAAGCCACTAGCCTCACTTCATTTAGATCTCTGCAGAAATACCTTTATTTAAACAAGCAAATCGACCCTATCTTCACTCAAAAATCCAAAATTTTAGTTCTGCAAAGTGCAATTGAGTGAATCCAAATTTCACTAATGCCTTATTGTATTGTGGTGCATTAGGAACTGGTTTTACCATTTTAGGAGGTTTGTTTCTCCTGTAGTAATTATCTTAGTGATGTTTAGGTTTCACTTTGTTTTATTTGTTGTGCTCAGTAGGAATCTTATTTTTGGGTGATTCCAATTTCCAGTGGTAACTTATTGTGTTATCTTGCTTGACACACTGGTTTCTCTATTTTAGGATCTGCACTTTTACAGTAGTAATTAATATGGCATTGTGAGTAGTTAATCTTTCTTGATTTATCATTTGCTGTAGGAATAGAATTTTGTGTTGAATCCAACTTTCTTGGATTGTGTTCTGGAAGAGGTTTCCAGAACATTTTACCTCATGTTTTTCTGAAACTCAGAGAATATCTGAGGATTATTTTGGTGTGCTAGTATTATTTCCTATTGATTTATTCATAGGAAATCAACCCTAAATTGTTTTTCAGTAAATCCAACTATGTTAGGTTCTTAAGAGTGTTGTCAACCTGCAAGTGTTCTGAATGTGTTGCTTGGTCCATTTGAACCCCTGCATGCTTGACTGCATTGAAATGTTGTTGTGTTGCTTTAATTAAGAAACCCTAGTTTCTAATAAAATTAACTTGCTAATTAAAATCTGGTTTTGTTTTCTAAACTTGTTTGTTTCTGATACTCCTTGCTTGTGTAGTATTGAGTGCATGAATAGTTGTGACTTGTGTATGCATGTATATTGATTGTGTGCTATTATCTTCCGGCGATAGAATCGAACGAGGAGTGTACCGAGGAGGGGGAAATCTTTGAGTATCAAGAGGAGAAGAACCAGGGACAAGCCAACCAAGGCAAGCCATCTACTTGTTGCATATCTGAATCCTATTGTTACTCTATGCATTGTGTACACTTGCTCTCTCATTTATGCATTGTCTTTATATTGCTATTAATCTCTAGATAGCAATAGTTCGTGACTTACCTCCACAAGTCAACTTGATATCATCCATTGAGATGACACCTCTTGTGGCCTATTCAATACCCCTCTCATTAGAGACTTGATGGTTAGCATCAAAGTCCTTGGAAAACTTGTAGTGGAGCCAAAAACTCTAGGAATTGGGATTACTCTCGGGAAAAATTTCAAAAATGGTTTCGAAAACCTTGGAGTAGTTGCTACTTCATTGAAATGTTTTCAAATGGTTTTATAAACAAGAAGTTGGACATGGGAGATGAAGGAGTTGGTGGATTTCTGAAAAAGCGCATTGTGTATAAGTGTTCGCCAAACCAATTACCCCCGTGCAACCACATTACCCTGGAATGGGACAGGGCTTAGTCCAAAGTTTATCTGCCTTAGTGCGGGGAGCCTCACACTTTATAAGGGTTTGTAGGACCCTAGAATCCGGGTTGTCACAAGTGGTGGGCAACAGTATAGCGGGCCCGCCAATAGGCTACCCGCCCGGAAGATACTTGGGTTTCTCCCGCCGTGGCACTGGAACTACGCTCGACGGAGGTAGACGGCTAGGGTTTGCCGGGGATGTATACTCCACAGGGTAGGCACCCGTACTAAGGTGGATAGATGGAAGGCTCTGATCGATTATCCGAACCCTGCATACTTGGGTATGACGGTCTGTGGTGGTATCCCGGCGGATTTATCGGATGGTGTGGGTAAAGTGTACAACCTCTGCAGAGTGTAATCTATTCGAATAGCCACGTCCTCGGTCGTGGACGGTTGGAATGGCCATACTTAACCTGTCTCGAGTTTTTTTTGCTTTACAAAACGATTCTTGGAAAAATGGAGTTTGTGCCGGACGAAGTACTTGGAGGGTACTGCCGTGGCACGGGAATGGGTCAGAGTACTCGAAGGGTACTACCGTGGTGAAGAAGAATGGTCATGTATGATTGACCATGGTTGCCTTTGGCAAGCATAAAGGAGTTTCCCCCTTTCCTAGAGCTTTTGCAAAGACTTATCTTACAAGTATCTTCTTTAATAAGGATATAGAGATGTCGTATGACATACTATATCGACAAGAGCAACTATGATATAGGGATGTCGTATGACATGCTATATCAACACGAGAAGCTATGTTAGCATAGAGCAGCTAGCCTGAAACCACTTCCCTTTGCTACAGCCAAACTGCATGTTAATCACTCTCTCTTAGATGGTTTGCGAGTACAATTCAAAATGTACTCACGGCTTTGTCCCTGGCTATTAACTTGGTCAGACTATGGAGAAGACTACTCGAAAGGTAACGATGTTACAATGACGCTGGTGCGAACTAGGAATGTCTCCCAGTCAACTGCCTGTAGGGTAGTAGGCATGACATGGGTCATCAACGCTGCTTGGTATCCGCTGCTTAGTTGTAGACTTGCCCTGCGTGGCAATATCATACTTGGTCATGTGACCAATTGTAAGTATATTATTCGGTACTATAAAGGATGATGTAATTTTGTTATCAACTCGGATATGTGGATTCACGACACACTGATCATGGGATCATGAATTGTATGCATATCGGGCATTCCGGATGGCTAATCTGGGGACCCCACAGAGTTGGTATCAGAGCCATCCTGACTGTAGGAGACCTTAGTTAGCATGGGCGTTAGATAGGGAAGTAATATTTTGCTAAGACTAATTGCAAAGGTTATTTCTTTTAAGTAGCCAATAGTATGGCTTATACATTTCTCACTTCTTCAAAACTTCTAATCTTATCTCTCTAGTTTCCAAAGATGTTTGAAGATTATTACTCCATCTGTCTCATCTTCCTCAAAACTACCTGTTGCACGATGTCCCCAAATAGACCTGGAGCTTAGCAGCACAATATGGAGCAAACTTCAGAAGGACGTCTTCAAACCTCTCCATCTGCAAAGGAAGAAGGATGTTGACAAATATTTTGCTTTTGGTTGACACCAACTGCTCTGTCAAGAAGCTGACCTTGTTCCTCCCTGGACTCGCACATTTGCAGTTGCCAAGGACCAAGTGCTTAGTTGCTTGACTAGTATTTATTAGGTTTGTCGGGCGAGTATGCCACCAATGGCACACTTCAGCAATCCCTCTGAAGACCTCACAACCATGTGATGTGATACAAGAAGACTTACAAAACTACACTTCCCAAGTCAACATCAACGACTCAAGAACACTACAACTTCACCACCAACTACCATCAAGTTTCTGCTAAAGCGAGAGTCAAGGAGAATGAAGACATCAACAACTATGGCCGACCATGACCCTAGGATTAATAGGACTAACCCCAAATATCGTGTGTTGTTAGGCATCGTTGGTACTTGAAGTACCTCGTGTGATTCCTGAAATTGTTTGTTGTTTGCCTCGTGTGTTCTTGATAGTGTTTTGTAGTTGTCTTGTGTTTCTTGAATGTGTGTTGTGCTCTGTGCTCATGATTGACTTGGCCTTTCAGCCTTACAAACCCCTCTGGCTTGTAAAACCCCAAGTAGAAAAATCTCCCTAAAGTGTGTTTCCCTCTCATCCATTTGCGTCAGCTCGAGTAGCATAGGTAGGTTCAAAGTAAAATTCTAACTCTAACTTTGATAATAGAGGATTATAACCCTTCTCGAAACGCACACCCAAGATCTGACGTGGCAATTTTTGCTATGTGCCTCGAGCTTCGTCAAGACCCCTCTATAACGTCAAGGGAGCAGAAGATAGACCCGCCTGGACTGCAAGGGACTTCTAGAAGACAAAGACTTCACTAACCGGGATCGACTAACCTAAATCTAGGGTTTCCTAACATTAATGATACCCTCTTAAACATCCCGACACTTACTAATCTTCTCACTAGCCAACTAACATTGAGCATAGAAGTATCAAGGCCAAGACCTAACTTTCGAAGATCAACCCGTTGTCGCCAGTTGAAGCCCGAAGACTCATGTGCTTGATCTCCACTGAGCAAATAGAAGGATGAAGACTCTCCAAAATCAAGCCATCAATGTCGACTCTGCATTTAGGAGATATCAATGGAGGTAGAAACGAGAAGAAGTGAAGACTTTTCTGACTAACTCACTTGCGCGTTCAAAATTTTGACGGGTTTGAAACCAAAACTGACTCATGCCACGGGTAGAAATCCACATGAAGATTTCTCGGAAGATGAAGTCAACTCAAGGTATCCCAATATACCTCAAGATCCTCCAGGCTACAAAAAGATGGAGAAGCAAGAAGATCTTCAAAGGTCTCCACCAACCCAAAGACAAGAAGAAATAGATCATCGACTACTGGAAGACACACCGTTGGTGGTACGCCGCCACCTGAAGCAATCCCAGCCCATGCACACAACGACCTGGAAGAATGGTTTCCATCGGGACTAACCTACGCCTTGGTAGTTGGGGAGCCTAGAGGACTAAGTCAACAGAGTTGGCGTGCCTATCAAGACCGAAGCATAGATGTTCTTGTCTACCATCTGCAAGGTCGAGATTAAAGGTTCTACGCTAATATCAAGCTTCAAGGCGCGACTACAAGATCTGAAGATTCCATCAAGCTACGCGAAGGAAGCGATGACCCCAAGCCAACAAAAGCTACCCGAGAAGCCTCTACTCTTCAAGACCTCAATTACGAGCTGAAAACCTTCTAACTCTCGTAGAATCTTTTCGGGCATACTAGATCGCCTAACCCCGCTAACCTTAAAAGTGTCCCAACAAGGTTTCGTCAAGATACTTTTGGCAACATCAACTCTTCAGCCCTCGACTGCAGCGTGTGAAGACAATCTACATCTTCGGTAAAAGCAAGTCTTCTACACAACTCAAAGTGTCAACGAGAAGTTGAAAGAGCAACCTTTTGAAGTCTAACTCTAACTTAGTCTCAGCACCCCTTACTACTACGCTTAGGAATCTCAGGACAAGATTCTGTTTAAGGGGGGAAGAGCTGTAACACCCCACTTTTTGTAACCCTGTTTAAGTAGTGATTAGTGAGCCAAAAATGAGGGCCAACAAAAACTTTTTGTGCAAACCTCTGGAAGTACTATTTCTTGCTTGTTGGTCTTGGTTGATTATGTTAATGATGTATGTTTGAGTTTCTTGTTGAACACTATTGTGAACCAACAAAATCCTTGTACCCTTGTGATCATGCTTTTATTTATGCTTCTAGCTATTTTCTTTCCAAAACCATTACCTTGGCAAACTCTCCTTTTTCAAATTATTCTATTTGTCCAAAACAAGAGCCAAGATTTATCTTTGAGACAAAGCTTTTATCAAAACTAAGTATTTACAAAATTATCGGGACCTACAAAGTAGAGTGGTCCCACTATTTTACAAACATATATTTTGTTGATATTTATAAAAGGATTTCAAACACCTTTAAGAAAACTTTCTAAAGGAGATGTTATGTCTCCACTAGTTTCTGAAAAATCTATAAAAGCTCTACTCCTTTATTTGATTTTTTTTTCTTGACCATGGCATGATCATTATTGAGCACTTGCTCAATTATTGTTTCTGGTGATGCTAGATTAACTGTAAATGATTGACCTTGTGTGGTGAGTTGACTTTGTGTGAACTTTGATGTGTTGTTTGTGTGTAGTTATGATCCCTAGGTTGGCCTGTGGCCTAACCCATTCAACACCCACCAAGTAATATTTTGTCCCATGTAGGTTATTTTCATCCTATCTTTCAGATGAAACCTATCTGGTTATTTCCCTCTCAATCCTGAATCCCTAACTCTAATGTCTTAGTCTTATCATGAGACATTAGGAGCCCCAATTTGAGGAATCTTAAAACTAATCAAACTAGCCCAAGGAAAGCACCCATGGTGTTATTAGAATCATCTACATCCCACCTTAGAAGGCTCCTCCCAGTTTTCACAAAATATCTTCTTGCAGTCATTTTATCAACCACCTAGTGTGCAGACTATCTTAGTGTATGTTAACAGATTCCATTTTCCAACACTTGGGTTAAGCTCATCTATTCTATCCATGGTAATGTACCTTCCTAGAACTCATAGTTGGCATGTGTTCTTACATTCTTTCCATTACCACTTAGTCATATGAGGTCATCTGCTACTTGCTCTAATCCTGTTTCTGAACCTAATCAAATCACTGACCATTTGACTATTATCAGATGCACTTTTCCCTACACTTTTGAATTTCGAGATAAATGGTTCAGGGACCATCCCTTGACCTATTCCTCTTATTTTTGATCTACTCTAGCTACCTATGGACTTGCATGTACATTTTGAGGTATGCCACCTATTTATGTGACTAGGTTTTGAACCCTAGTCAAAACTGATTTCACTTTCTAGTTTTCCTTGATCATCTTGGTAAATTGTTAGCACTCATCATAAAATCTCTCCATAAATTCATTTCCTCTCTACTAGCATTTGGAAATGTTATTCATGCGCAATATCACTCTTCCTCCATCAAAATGACTATCTCCTTATCTCATCTTTCTTATTCAACAAAATGCATATGAATGGTAACCATGTTATTTCATGCCCTTTTCTTCTCATCAAGTAAATTTTATAAACTTCTACCCTGCTACCCTATTCCTATAGGATCCTATGGAACCAAAGCCCTAGTTGCCTACTTTCCAAAATTTCCAAGATCTTGTTCAGTATATTTATTGGGCAAACCATCAAACTGCAATTGTTGGCGACTAGTTTTATTTTGCTAGATATGACAAATCCATACTCAACTTTCTCCCCCACCCCTCTAATCTATCCATGCATACATCTCACTAGAAGAGTGAATGTTAACTCAAAAATCCAATTATTGAGGCATGCATGCATTCTTCACCATACCTTTTCCCTAATTATTCAAATTCATTTGAAAACCTCACCAACCCACCCCATTGATGCCTCCAGCACCCTCACACAATTTTGGTCGAAATAACACTGTAGCAGTCCCTCTCCCTCTTGTCCTTTAGTGCTTGGAAGTAGGAGGAGGAGAAGATACATGCAACTCTTGTGCCAATTTAAAAACTTGCTGCAGCCACTCTTCTCGGGCAAGCCAGCCATTCCCTGACCCTCTCTTATCTTCTGCACCACCTCCCCTACCCAATCAGAGCCTCTCCCTAGCCCCCACATGCCCAAACCGACTTACCACCATGTCCCCACATTCCTCTCTAAAATAAAAAGGCACCGACCCTTCCAGCCTCTCCAATCACCCCCACTCGGTTCCCACACCACCATCTCATCGTCCCAAAGCACCAGAACCACCCCCATGGTCTATAGCAGAGAAGAAATGGAGGAAACCCTAATTTTGTATGCAAGAAAGAGGAGATGAATGCCACTGATCTGAACCCTCTCCTCCCCCTCTTTCTGCTTGCTTGCACTCCCCTAGGTCGTAGCTAACTAACCCTACCCTTCTCCTGACCTAGGAGTGCCGAGTCATCGACCCTCTAGAGCACCCGATCGAGCTCCTCCACGGCCTTCATGCAGATTCTCGTCCCGGGAGAAGATCTACCTCTGCCGCCCCTCATTGAGCTCGCCTCAGAGCTCCGCGCCTCCTCGTCGTGTTCCCGTGGCCGGGGAGGGCCTCCAGGTGAGCCGCCGCCCCCGCCTGACCCCGGCTAGGGTTTGCTCCCTGTTTGCCCGCGGCTGGAGGAAGAAGATGGCCGACGGCCGTCGTTCCCCTCTCGATCCGACGGCCAGAATGGCCCCGTACCGCTTGGGCCGCCGCGGCCGCTGACAGCCGGGCCAGGCCTGTCAGCGCGGCCGGACAGTTTCCCGCCCGTGCGCTTGCATGAGTGGGCTGGCCGGCGCTGGGACGGCCCAGGTTCGGGTCAGATCTGGCCCGTTCCTCTCTTTTTTATGAAAATCCCTCTGTTAATTTCCTGAGATCTGTGAGATTGCAAAAATTATAGAAAATTAATTACGGGTCCAAATGAGTTGATTCAAATTTCTACGAACTCCTTGTTTCCATATCTATCCAAAGCCACTAGCCTCACTTCATTTAGATCTCTGCATAAATACCTTTATTTAAACAAGCAAATCAACCCATCTTCACTCAAAAATCCAAAATTTGAGTTCTGCAGAGTGAAATTGAGTGAATCCAAATTTCACTAATGCCTTATTGTATTGTGGTGCATTAGGAACTGGTTTTACCATTTTAGGAGGTTTGTTTCTCCTGTAGTAATTATCTTAGTGATGTTTAGGTTTCACTTTGTTTTATTTGTTGTGCTCAGTAGGAATCTTATTTTTGGGTGATTCCAATTTCCAGTGGTAACTTATTGTGTTATCTTGCTTGACACACTGGTTTCTCTATTTTAGGATCTGCACTTTTACAGTAGTAATTAATATGGGATTGTGAGTAGTTAATCTTACTTGATTTATCATTTGCTGTAGGAATAGAATTTTGTGTTGAATCCAACTTTCTTGGATTGTGTTCTGGAAGAGGTTTCCAGAACATTTTACCTCATGTTTTTCTGAAACTCAAAGAATATCTGAGGATTATTTTGGTGTGCTAGTATTATTTCCTATTGATTTATTCATAGGAAATCAACCCTACATTGTTTTTCAGTAAATCCAACTTTGTTAGGTTCTTAAGAGTGTTGTCAACCTGCAAGTGTTCTGAATGTGTTGCTTGGTCCATTTGAACCCTTGCATGCTTGACTGAATTGAAATGTTGTTGTGTTGCTTTAATTAAGAAACCCTAGTTTCTAATAGAATTAACTTGCTAATTAAAATATGGTTTTGTTTTCTAAACTTGTTTGTTTCTGATACTCCTTGCTTGTGTAGTATTGAGTGCATGAATAGTTGTGACTTGTGTATGCATGTATATTGATTGTGTGCTATTATCTTCCGGCGATAGAATCGAACGAGGAGTGTACCGAGGAGGGGGAAATCTTTGAGTATCAAGAGAAGGAGAACCAGGGACAAGACAACCAAGGCAAGCCATCTACTTGTTGCATATCTGAATCCTATTGTTACTCTATGCATCGTGTACACTTGGTCTCTCATTTATGCATTGTCTTTATATTGCTATTAATCTCTAGATAGCAATAGTTGGTGACTTAGCTCCACAAGTCAACTTGATATCATCCATTGAGATGACACCTCTTGTGGCCTATTCAATACCCCTCTCATTAGAGACTTGATGGTTAGCATCAAAGTCCTTGGAAAACTTGTAGTGGAGCCAAAAACTCTAGGAATTGGGATTACTCTCGGGAATTTTTTTGAAAATGGATTCGAAAACCTTGGAGTAGTTGCTACTTCATTGAAATGTTTTCAAATGGTTTTATAAACAAGAAGTTGGACATGGGAGATGAAGGAGTTGGTGGATTTCTGAAAAAGGGCATTGTGTATAAGTGTGATAACCCACAAGTATAGGGGATCACAACAGTCTTCGAGGGAAGTAAAACCCAAATTTATTGATTCGACACAAGGGGAGCCAAAGAATATATGTAAGCCTTAACAGACGAGTTGTCAAATCAGCTGCACCTGGAAACAGTCTTGCTCGCAGTGGTTTATCAGTAGCAACCGTTTTATAGTGGTGATAGTAGTGAAACAGTAATAGCAGCAGTAAAATAACAGCGGTAATAGTAACCGTAGTAAACAGTAGGAACAAATACTGTAGGTATAGGGACGGATATACGGGCGTTGCATGGATAAGATAATTCATGAAATCAATGAGACATGGGCATTGCAGATAAATAATGATAAAGCATCCTAGTACTAACAATCATAGGCATGTGTTCCGTATATAGTCGTACGTGCTCACAAGGAGAAACTTGCACGACATCTTTTGTCCTACCAGCCTGTTGCAGCAGGGCCTCAAGGGAAACTACTGGTAATTAAGGTACTCCTTTTAATAAAGTACCAGAGCAAAGCATTAACACTCGGTGAACACATGTGATCCTCACATCATAGCCATCCCCTCCGGTTATCCCAATTTCTGTCACTTTGGGGCCTCGGGTTCCGGACAACAATATGTGTATACAACTTGTAGGTAAGACCATAAACAACAAGTATCATCATAGAAATAATAACATGTTCAGATCTGAAATCATGGCACTCGGGCCCAAAGTGACAAGCATTAAGCACAACAAGTTGCAACACTGTCATAGGCACTAAATAAAGATACTAGGCACTATGCCCTAACAATCTCATATCAAATTACATGAATGATCTCATCCAATCCCTACCATCCCCTCACCTACAGCGGGGAAATTACTCACACATGGATGGGGGAATCATGGATGGTCGATGGAGTGACGTCGGTGATGATGGTGATGAAGATCTCCTCCAAATCCCCGTCCCGGCAGGGTGCCAGAACGGAGTTTCTGGTTCCGAATCACGGTTTCTGATGGCGGCGGCACAGCGGAAGTCTATCTGGGAAAAATGCCATCTCCCCGATATAATCGAGTCAGGGGGTATATGTAGGCGAAAGGAGAGGTCGAGGGGACGGCCGAGGCGTCCTCACACCAGGTGGGCGCGACCAGGCCTAGGCCGCGCCCCCTATGTGTGTGGGGCCCTCGAGCCTCTCCTCCATCTCGTCTTCTGGCTCCGTGGGTCTTCTGGTAAAATAGGATTTTTGATGATTTTTCCTGAATTTTTAGTGAAAGTTGGATTTCTGCACAAAAACGAGACACGAGAGCAATTCTGCTGAAAACAGCGTCAGTACGTGTTAGTTGTATTCAAAACACACAAATTAGAGGAGAAACAATAGCAAAAGTGTTCGGGAAAGTAGATACGTTTTGGACGTATCAACTCCCCCCAAGCTTAGCTATTTGCTTGTCCTCAAGCAATTAAGTTAACAACTGAGAGCGATAAAAGAAACTTTCACGAACACATTTGCTTCATAGATGTATATATACTAACTATATGATCAAGTACTTAAGTAATTCATAATAAGAAATATGCAGCTAATGCTACCTCATAGTCGAGCAAACTATGAAAGAGTGCCAACATACTAATAACAAGTAACATGAACATAAGAAGCTACAAGATTGTAATATGCATAAATGATATGGAAGAGTGGTATCCAGCTTGCCTTTATTTGTGGAGCAAAACATAAATGCTGAGGCACCTCTGAAGTCCAAAGGAAGACTAGAAGTAAAAATATCAAAGATACAAGCATGAAAGTTATACCACAATTAACCGTGTTCTAGGACAAGCACATTACACTAAGAATAACAGCTATGCTCTCAAGAAGTGCTTTAAAGTTAGAAGATGATGACCCAACATAAAAGTAAACGAAAGGCCCTTCGCAGAGGGAAGCAGTGATTTAACATGTGCTAGAGCTTTTCATTTATAAAACAGAGATAAAAATTTATTTTGAGAGGTGGTTGTTCTATGTATATATTCTCACTATATGATCAAGTACTCAGGCAATTCATAATAAGAAATATGCAACTAATGTTATCTCATAGTCAAGCAAGCGATGAAAGAGTGCCAATACACTAATAACAAGTAACATGAAACATAAGAAGCTACAAGATTGTAATGCTCATAATAAGATATGAAAGAGTGGTATCCCTCTTGCCTTTATTTGTGGAGCAAAACATAAATGCTAAGGCACCTCTGAAGTTCAAGGGAAGACTAGAAGTAAAAATATCAAAGATACAAGCATCAAAGTTATACCACAATTAACCGTGTTCTGGGACAAGCACATTACACTAAGAATGACAACTATGCTCTCAAGAAAGTGCTTAAAGTTAGAAGATGGAGACTCAGCATAAAAGTAAAAGAAAGGCCCTTCGCAGAGGGAAGCAGTGATTAAACATGTGCTAGAGCTTTTCATTTGTAAAATAGAGATAAAAATTTGCTTTGAGAGGTGGTTGTTTCATGTCAACGACTGGCAATGGGTTCTTGCTATCTTCCATGCTAAACAAGTGAGAGCGGTTCCGAGTTATTTGAAATTTTGGCACATTGGTGCTCTTTTATAAAGCTTTGGCACTCCTCCCCACCTTTTTTCCTTTCTCAAACCATGGCTAACCAATTCCATCGGGTGCCCGCTAGCTTTCACATACCATGGAGGAGTGCTCTTTTCTTTTTAGAATTAGATTATAATGGTCTAACCAGCTCCCTTGCAAAATTAATGATGAGCAGATGAAGCTGCCTAGTCGAGGGGTACTCAATTTAATATGGAAGATAGCAATTTCGACCACTACGTCCCCATGAGCTAAAAACAGTGGCACAAAACGAGATGTATTTGAAAGTTTGAAAGGTAGCACATGAAAATTTACTTGGAATGGCTATGAAATACCATGCATAGGAATTTATAGTGGACTCTTTGGAAGACTTGGTTTTTGGTAATTGGATGCACGAGTAGAGCTCATACTCAGTACAAGTGAAGGCTAGCAAAAGACTGGGAAGCGACAATCGAGAGAGCAATAACTGTCATAATCATGCTTGCGACAAAACAAAATTAATATAGGCATAAAAATAATACAAGAACTCTGAGGCAAAGTAAATCATCGAGGCTTAATTGACTTTTTGTTCAGTCATATGCATGCTTGAGCATGTGCCAAGTCGATTCAAATGAAGCTTTCAGAGGTGGATACCACAATAACATACCATATTATGAATAAAACAATGCATGCAAGCGTCTACATGACATGCTACAAACTATTAGTAAATTGAAACTAATCATATGAAAGCAAGAACTACAAAGCATCCATTAGATAACATATACCTTACAGGAACCGACTAAGCATGTCCACATAGATGAGTATATGTGCAAAAATGAAAACAAATTGAGTTCATACCAGCCTCTTAACACATCTCGGATTGTCATATATCGTCATTATTGCTTTTTCACTTGTGTGGCTTGAATAATATAAAGTGAATACCAAGCTCCAATGGAGTAATGAGAGACTGAACTCTGCAACAAACTTTACAAAACCGAAGAAGAACAACAATTTTTTTGTTGGGGTTTTCGATTTTTGAAACAAGAGCGAAAGGAAATAGTGAACAAAGCAAAATATTTTTGGATTTTTCAAATAGCAAACCAAAAATAGCAAGTAAAGCAAACCAAAGGTAGAAAGCTAAAGAAACAATATAGAGAAACAACGGAAATATTTTTGGTCTTTTTGTGTTTTGGAAAGCAGAAATGAGAATGAGAACAATAAAGAAAGCGAAACATGGATATACAAAGGACCGACAAAATATGATATGAAGATGAGTGAATCGTCGGTGTACCTCCCCCCAAGCTTAGGCTTTTGGCCTAAGTAGAGATCAATCCCAACTCGGCCAACTCGACCACGAGGTGGTGCCTCCATAGCACGACGAAGAAGCACCATCGTCCTGATAAGAGTTTGAGGATGCCCCGAAGTGGAATGTGGTGAAGTGATAGGCCGGCTCCTCCTCCTCCTCCTGGTTCACGATGTCGTGTTGTACGTTGAAACCGAGCACCCTAAGCAGCTCGTCCAACTCCTCCTTCATGCGTGACCATGGCCTGTTATCAATACTGAACAAACTGGGTTGTGGCAAGGCACTTCCCTTTCCTCTCCATCAGGGAATAGCATCCTGTAAACTAATTTCCCTGCACGTGAGTTAGCTATAACAAAATGATGGAGTTTCATGGCAGCAAGATCGAGCCTCTGAGGAGTCAACAATATATCGTGAGGAGCAATAGGAAGTTCAAGAGCAGCAACAATGCGCGTAGCAATAATACCTCCATAAATAGGTCCCCTAGCAGCTAGGCAACGAGCAATAATAGCACCAAGGTTATACTTCCTACTAACATCAAGAGCGGTAGCTAGAAAAGCTAAATGATAGTTGGAGATATTGCTAGTGTTCCCTCTACCAAGTACACTAGTGGCAAGATAATAAGTAAAATATCTAATAGCTGGGAGTTGAATGTTTCTTATCTTGCCACGCTGCGCGGTGCGATCATCATCGTTGGTTACCCCTCGGTAGAGCTCCAACAAATCAGCGGGTTGATGTAGCATCTTCCTTGCCGTCCCAAACATGGGTATACCTAGAATATTACAAAATCTTTCCAAAGACATGGTGATAGGTCTATCATAAATCTTGAATGCAATGGAGGAATTGAAATGAGAGTTAGTGAATTTGAAGCTTTCAACGAAATTTTTTGTGAGAATAGCATTTTGATTACCCTCATACATCATGTAAGTAGTCAATCCAACCCTGTTAACGAGCAGCAAGAAATCATCAAGAACCCCTGCATCACTCAAAAAATTAGTACAGGGGAAGGTCGATGGGTGTGCATCTCCATCATCTCCCTCAAGGTTTGGTGACATGAGATCTTCATTATAGGACATCCTATATCGAGTAGTCGATCTTGAAGGCCTTGATGACCTTGGTGCATCACTTTCAAACACTTCTCCAAATGTGAAGTTGTCCATTTCCTTCTCTGAATTTTTTTAACAAACCTCATAAAATATGATTTTGAGACAAGCAAATGTAGGAAACTACTATAGTGAGTTACTAGAGAGCTAATCATGCATCAAAATAACATTTCTAAGCAATAGAACAAGCATGCATACTTATTTATACTGTCACCTACAATGCTAAAATACTCAAGAAATACTTCACCAAAAGAAATTCTACTTGGACAAGCGGAGGAGTCACATACCGGAGAACAAATGCTCCAAATCTCAGCAGAAATGATGTGCTAAGCAAGGAGATCAAAAATTCGAGGTGAAGAACAGCAAGAACTCGGGTTTGGGAAGGGTGTGTCATTGTTTTCGGGAGAGAGAAAGAGCAGGGGAGGAAGAGATAAGTGAGAGGCCAGGTGGGACCCTCTCACACCAGGTGGGCGCAGCCAGGGCTGGGTCACGCCCCCTGTGTGGGAGGTGGCGTGGCAGCCCCTCCTGGTGTCTCCCAGGTGTCTCTCTGTCCCATTTTTGACATAAAAATTTATAAAGAATTTTCTGGAATTTTTCGAGAAACTTTATTTTCGAGGATTTTTCAGAAATTGGCCTATCGATAAAAACTCAGAAAAACGAAGATGAAATGTTTTCAAGCAAATCAAAACCAAGTATGCAGCAGCTCTGAGATACTCTTAATCATGTAACTAAACTAAAGGAATAGAATTGAACAAGTAAATATAAGTGAGGTGGAGTAGATGCGGTGAAAATGAAGTTTCGTTCATATAAAATCACTTTGTTAACAAGGTTGATCAAGTCTTGTTACCAAGATAACTTTATATGAGGAAAACTTTGCATTTCACTAAATGCTTATGTTACCTCAACTTTGATAGGCATAGTCCCAACCATAACAATTTTATATTCTTCCTTGGGCTTTTGCTCTGAACAAATAATTTGACCAACTCTGATGGTCTCAATATGCTTGATTGAATTTAGAGCATTCTTCCTATCAATCTTCTTGGGAAAATAAACCGTGTACTCTTTGTCATTGACATTAAAAGTTACTTTTCCTTGATTGCAATTAATAACAGCACCTGTAGTGTTCAGAAAGGGTCTCCCAAGAATAATAGACATATTATCATCTTCAGGCATTTCCAACACAACAAAATCAGTTAATATCAAACAACTGTTAGCAACTTGAATAGGAACATTCTCACATATACCAATAGGAATAGTAGTAGACTTATCAGCCATTTGCAAAGATATATCAGTTGATTCCAATTTTTCTAGATCAAGTCTCTTATAAAGAGAAAAAGCCATGACACTAACTCCAGCTCCCAAATCACATAAAGTAGTTCTAACATAGTTATTTTTAATGGAGCAAGGAATAGTTGGTATACCTGGATCTCTAAGCTTCTCTGAAACTTTACCATCAAAAGAATAATTAGCAAGTCAAGTGGAAATTTCCTCATTAGGAATCTTCCTTTTGTTAGTGACAATATCTTTCATATATTTTGCATAAGGAGGCATTCTAATAGCATCAGTCAAAGGAATTTGCAAAAATAAAGGTTTCATCCATTCACAAAACCTGTTGTAGTGTTCTTCTTCCTTGGACTTGTGTTTCTTACTAGGAAAAGGCATTGGTTTCTGCACCCAAGGTTCTCTCTCTTTACCACGCTTGGTGGCAATGAAGTCTTCCTTGGTGTACTTTGCATTCTTATCAATCTTTTTTGGTTCTTCTTCAACTTCTTCTTTATCGGAAGCATCTCCTGGTTCAGTTTCAGCATCAGAAATAGAAACATTGTTAGGATCTTTACCTGCTTCAAAGGATTCTGCAGCTGTTTTATGCTTCTTCTTCTTCTTCTTGGAAGGAATATCATCACTTGAAGTACGCTGAGAATCTTGCTCGACCCTCTTAGGATGTCCTTCAGGATATAATGGATCTTGAGTAGTAGCACCACTTCTTGTGCGTATTTCGCATGCTTGCTTCTCTCTTTCGACATTAACTAGCAAGTCTTTTTGCACCTTGGTAAGCTGATCAATTTGTGGTTGAACCATTTGAAAATGTTTAACAAGTATCTTCACATCATTGGAGGTTCTCTCCACAATATCCTGCAACTTGTTAATAGCTCTAGAATTTTCCAACAAATGATTATGCACCATTCTATTAAAATTTTCTTGCTTAACAATAAAATTATCAAATTCATCTAAGCATTGATCAGGAGGTTTAGAATAAGGAATATCTCTTTCATCAAAGCGTTGGAGAGAGTGTACCTCAATAGTAGATGAGTGAGGGATTGGCTTACATAATTCTTCAATAGGAGGTAAATTTTTAACTTCTTCGGCTTTAATACCTTTCTCCTTAAGAGATTTCTTGGCTTCCCTCATCACTTCATCATTTAGCTCAATCATTCCTCTCTTCTTCGACGTAGGCTCTGGAACTGGCGCAGGTATAGGTGCTGGTGTTGGCTCAACTAGAGTCCAATCATCATGATTCCGGCTTATTTTAGCCATTAATTCTTCAGCTTCAGCCGGAGTTCTTTCCCTGAAAACACAACCAGCACAACTATCCAAATATGTCTTAAATTCATCCG
Source organism: Dactylis glomerata (assembly GCA_007115705.1). Lineage (NCBI taxonomy): Eukaryota > Viridiplantae > Streptophyta > Magnoliopsida > Poales > Poaceae > Dactylis > Dactylis glomerata. The sequence continues at coordinate 461,972 of QXEO01001188.1, read as the reverse complement.
TTAGTCCATTATAAAATATATCAAGGAGTTCATTTTTAGGCAATGGTTCTTTAGGCAAAGCTCTAATTAAAGAACAAAACCTCATCCAAGATTCAGGCAATATCTCCCCTTTCCCCTGTTCAAAATCAAAGATTTTCTGCACAGCAGCATGTTGAGCACTAGCAGGAAAATATTTCTGAAAGAAAGCATTAACCAAAGCAATAGGACTATTAAGAGATCCAGGAGACAAGTTATTAAACCAAGTTTTAGCTGCATCTTTCAACGAGAAAGGAAAAATCTTAGCAACAAAGTAAGTGCGGAGCTTAATATCATCAGAAAATAAGTTACTCAAAGTAGAAAGCTCATTCATGTGCTCCATAGCACTCTCATCTTTAGTACCACAAAAAGGGGTTTTCTCAACAATAGATATGTAAGATAAATCCAAAGAGAAATTATAATCCTTGTCTCTAATATTTATGGGAGAAGCAGCAAACTTAGGATCAGAAGACAAATTATATCTAACAGTACGTCTAGCAAGGAGTTCTTTAACTTCAGTGGCATTACGAGTAGCACGTGCTTCAGCAATAAAGTCATCATTAAGCTCAATATAAGCATCATCAAAATCATCACTAGGACATTCCATAGACTCAGGTGAACTAACAGGTGTAACAATGGTGTTTCCCAACTTAGCTCTAGCAATAGTAGCATCTAAAAAGGAACCTAGTGAACCACTCTCATCAAGCACAGTAGAAGCATCGTCTAAATTATCAGTGGCATTTTCAAACTCAGCAGAAGTAGTAGCAGTAGCGTGTGCATGTGGTGGTGTAAGCAACTTACTCATAACAGAAGGTGAATCAAGAGCAACAGAAGTGTTCAAAGTTGTACCTCTTCTTGTAGTGGATGGCAATATAGGAACTTTCCCATCACAAGGTTTACCCATGATGAAAGGATTGCAGCGAACAATATGAATACCAAGTGAACTTACAAATAAAGCTATGCTCCCTGGCAACGGCGCCAGAAAATAGTCTTGATGACCCACAAGTATAGGGGACCGCAACAGTCTTCGAGGGAAGTAAAACCCAAATTTATTGATTCGACACAAGGGGAGCCAAAGAATATATGTAAGCCTTAACAGACGAGTTGTCAATTCAGCTGCACCTGGAAACAGTCTTGCTCGTAGTGGTTTATCAGCAGCAACAGTTTTATAGTGGTGATAGTAGTAAAACAGTAATAGCAGCAGTAAAATAACAGCGGTAATAGTAACAGTAGGAACAAATACTGTAGGTATAGAGACGGATATACGGGCGTTGCATGGATAAGATAATTCATGAAATCAATGAGACATGGGCATTGCAGATAAATAATGATAAAGCATCCTAGTACTAACAATCATAGGCATGTGTTCTGTATATAGTCGTACGTGCTTACAAGGAGAAACTTGCACGACATCTTTTGTCCTACCAGCCTGTTGCAGCAGGGCCTCAAGGGAAACTACTGGTAATTAAGGTACTCCTTTTAATAAAGTACCAGAGCAAAGCATTAACACTCGGTGAACACATGTGATCCTCACATCATAGCCATCCCCTCCGGTTATCCCAATTTCTGTCACTTTGGGGCCTCGGGTTTCAGACAACAATATGTGTATACAACTTGTAGGTAAGACCATAAACAACAAGTATCATCATAGAAATAATAACATGTTCAGATCTGAAATCATGGCACTCGGGCCCAAAGTGACAAGCATTAAGCACAACAAGTTGCGACAATGTCATAGGAACTAAATAAAGATACTAGGCACTATGCCCTAACAATCTCATATCAAATTACATGAATGATCTCATCCAATCCCTACCATCCCCTCACCTACAGCGGGGAAATTACTCACACATGGATGCGGGAATCATCGATGGTCGATGGAGTGACGTCGGTGATGATGGTGATGAAGGTCTCCTCCAAATCCCCGTCCCGGCAGGGTGCCAGAACAGAGTTTCTGGTTCCGAATCGCGGTTTCTGATGGCGGTGGCGCAGCGGAAGTCTATCTGGGAAAAACACCGTCTCCCTGATATAATCGAGTCAGGGGGTATATGTAGGCGAAAGGAGAGGTCGAGGGGACGGCCGAGGTGTCCTCACACCAGGTGGGCGCGGCCAGGGCTGGGCCGCGCCCCCTGTGTGTGTGGGGCCCTCGAGCCTCTCCTCCGTCTCGTCTTCTGGCTTCGTGGGTCTTCTGGTAAAATAGGATTTTTGATGATTTTTCCCGAATTTTTACTGAAAGTTGGATTTCTGCACAAAAACGAGACACCAGAGCAATTCTGCTGAAAACAGCGTCAGTCCGTATTAGTTGTATTCAAAACACACAAATTAGAGGAGAAACAATAGCAAAAGTGTTCAGGAAAGTAGATACGTTTTGGACGTATCAAAGTGTTTGCCAAACCAATTACACCCGTGCAACCACATTACCCTGGAATGGGACGGGGCTTAGTCCGAAGTTTATCTGCATTAGTGCGGGGAGCCTCACACTTTATAAGGGTTTGTAGGACCCTGGAATCCGGGTTGTCGCAAGTGGTGGGCAACAGTATAGCAGGCCCGCCAATAGGCTACCCGCCCGGAAGATACTTGGGTTTCTCCCGCCGTGGCACTGGAACTACGCTCGATGGAGGTAGACGGCCAGGGTTTGCCGGGAACGTATACTTCGCAGGGTAGGCACCCGTACTAAGGTAGATAGATGGAAGGCTCTGATCGATTATCCGAACCCCGCATACTTGGGTATGACGGTCCGTGGTGGTATCCCGGCGGATTTATCGGATGGTGTGGGTAAAGTGTACAACCTCTGCAGAGTGTAATCTATTCGAATAGCCGCGTCCTCGGTCATGGACGGTTGGAATGGCCATACTTAACCTGTGTCGAGTTTTTTTTGTTTTCCAAAACGATTCTTGGAAAAATGGAGTTTGTGCCGGACGAAGTACTTGGAGGGTACTGCCGTGGCACGGGAATGGGTTGGAGTACTCGAAGGGTACTACCGTGGTGAAGAAGAATGGTCATGTATGATTGACCATGGTTGCCTTTGGCAAGCATAAAGGAGTTTCCCCCTTTCCTAGAGCTTTTGCAAAGACTTATCTTACAAGTATCTTCTTTAATAAGGATATAGAGATGTCGTATGACATACTATATTGACAAGAGAAACTATGATATAGGGATGTCGTATGACATGCTATATCGACACGAGAAGCTATGTTAGCATAGAGCAGCTAGCCTGAAACCACTTCCCTTTGCTACAGCCAAACTGCATGTTAATCACTCTCTCTTAGATGGTTTGCGAGTACAATTCAAAATGTACTCACGGCTTTGTCCCTGGCTATTAACTTGGTCAGACTATGGAGAAGACTACTCGGAAGGTAACGATGGTTACGAAGATGCTGGTGCGAACTAGGAACGTCTCCCAGTCAGCTGCCTGTAGGGTAGTAGGCATGACGTTGGTCATCAACACTGCTTGGTATCCGCTGCTTAGTTGTAGACTTGCCCTGCGTGACAATATCATACTTGGTCATGTGACCAATTGTAAGTATATTATTCAGTACTGTAAAGGATGATGTAATTCTGTTATCAACTCGGATATGTGGATTCACGACACACTGATCATGGGATCGTGAATTGTATGCATATCGGGTATGCCGGATGGCTAATCTGGGGACCCCACACGTTTGATTGTTTGGCCCGTGTCCTGAGTGGGCCGATCAATCTAGAAGCACAAAAAAGGGGCGTAACTAATCGCCCACGCTCGCGTGATCACGGAGGTCGTCTGCCCTCGAGCGAGGCAGCGTCTGGTCAATTGCTGCTAACTAGACAAAGCATCCTTTTTGTCTGATCGGGAGCGTAGGATTTTTCTGCTGCTACGTGCTACTTCAGGGGGCTATACGTTTGTGATATTTTCTGTCACGCCCTACCGCAGCACCGTGTTTGTTCAATTTCTCTGCCATGGTATGTGTTGGTGTTGAAGTTCCCGCAGATATGGTGGTCAAAGTTGTTGAGCCTACTCACACCGGCGATAAGGTTATGCCTTCACCTAGTGATGTTTACAGTGATTTTATTGACCGGAAAAATCGTGTGACCTGGGATCCGAGTAAGCGGAAGTTGAAACTTTCACATACTACAACATCGACAAAGTACAAGTTATGGGAAGATGCAATGGAGCATTGATACGTCTCAAATGTATCTATAATTTTTGATGCTCCATGCTTGTTTTTACACCATTTGCCTAATGTTTCGTTGTACTTCGTGGCGTTTTTATGCGATTTCCGGAACTAACCTATTGACAAGATGCCACAGTGCCAGTTCCCTGTTTTCTGCTGTTTTTGTTATTCAGAAAAGCTACATAGGAAATATTCTCGGAATTGGACGAAACAAAAGCCAGAAGTCTTATTTTTCCCGAAAGCTTCCCGAAGACCGAAAGAGAGCCGGAGGGGGGCCATAGGCCGCCCTCACACATAGGTTGCACGACCCTGGCCCTGGCCGCGCCACCCTGGTGTGAGGAGCCCCTGGCTGCCCCCTGACGACGCCCCTTCGCCTATAAGAAGCCTCGGGACGAAAAACCCTAAAGGGGTCGGCGAAATTTCCAGAATAGTTCCGCAGCGCCGCCGCCGTCGAAGACAAATTTCGGGGGACAGAAGTCTCTATTTCGGCACCCTGCCGGGACGGGGAAGTGCCCCCAGAGCCATCTCCATCGGTCTCCATCGCCGTCTCCGCCGTCTGCATCGACCTCACCGCCATCTCCATCAACCTTGCTGTCTCCTATGATGAGGAGGGAGTAGTTCATCCCCGGGGCTGAGGGCTCTACCGGTAGCTATGTAGTTCACCTCTCTCTCCCATGATGTGATCTTTATGTGATCGTGAGCTTTGTATCTAGTTGAATTGGTAGATGTTATTATTCAGATATTATGCTACTCCTATGCTTTATTGTTGTACTCTCCGGAGATACCTCGTATCATAGTGTAAAGGTGACTAGTGTGTGCATCATGTGTATCTTTTTGGTTAATGTCTCTATGAATGTGGTGTTTGTTGGAACCATCTAGTGCGTTCATGGTGATAGTGTGGGACAATCTAGTTTGGGTACATACGGACTTTGAGGAGTGCTTCGTAGCCCTACGCATGATTATTGTATGTTTTCCATTGGAGAATTGTTTGAGTTGCATATTGATGATAGCATCTATTGGTTCAATTATGTTATATTTGTTGGGAGTGTGTCCACTAGTGAAAGTATGATCCCTAGGCCTTGTTTCCAAGCTTTGCACACCGTTTACTTGTTGTTTTGTTACTTGTTTGCTTGCTGCCATTTTTACTCCAGATTGCATTTACTACCTATAATCATCTATACCACTTGTATTTCACTATCTCTTCGCCAAACTAGTGCACCTATACATCTGACAAGTGTATTGGGTGTGTTGGGGACACAAGAGACTTTCTGTATCGTAATTGCAGGGTTGTTTGAGGGGGATAGCTTTGACCTCTTCCTCCCTGAGTTCGATAAACCTTGGGTGATCCACTTAAGGGAAACTTGCTGCTGCTCTACAAACCTCTGCACTTGGAGGCCCAACACTGTCTACAAGAACAGAAGCATGTGTAGACATCAAGCTCTTTTCTGGCGCCGTTGCCGGGGAGGTAAGGTAAAAGGTACTCACATTCTTTGGCTACTAAGTCTTTTAGTTGCTGGTGAGTGCTCGAAGTTATTTCCTTTAGATTCTGCAATTACATCTTTTTATTTCTTGTTTTTATTTTCACTAGTTAGGCTTAATGGAAAACAAAGAGTTCTTTAGTCTTTTTCCTGATTTTAGATTTGATGAGAAAATTGAAAAACCTTTGGAGCTTAATTTGCATGCTAATAGTGTTGTTAGTATGAATGCTTTGAACACCGTTATTGCTAATGCTATAGAAAAGTCTAAGCTTGGGGAAGCTGGTTTAGTTAAGCATGATATTTTTAGTTCCCCAGCTTTAGTGGAGAAAGTTTGCTCTGATGATATTTTATCTCCCATATGTGATGTTTCTAATGATGCTTGTGCTCCTCATCCTTTTAAAATACCTACGAAGATTGTTGAACGTGCCATGGATAACTGCTATTTAGGAGATGGAACTATCCATCCTGGTGATCATTTGCTTTTTATATATGAATTATGCGAGTTGTTCCAGTGTGCAGGTATTTCAATGAACCAAGTTAAGAAGAAGCTATTCTCTTTCTCACTGAAAGGCAGAGCTGAGGAATAGTATAAAACACTGAAGGATGGTCGATCTATTGACTAGGAGGAAATTGTACCTCTCTTTTATTCTAAATTCTATCCTTCTAGTCAGGTTTATAAAGATAGAAACTACATTTATAATTTTCATCTGCATGAGGGAGAAAGCATTGCCCAAGCGTGGGGAAGATTGAAGTTACTAATGCATAAATGTCCTATTCATGACCTTCCCCGTAATATTATTATTAATAATTTTTATGCAAGGCTTTCAGGATATTACAAGGACTATCTAGATGCATGCTTTGATGGGTCTTTCACAAGCAAGGATGTCGACACCAAGTGGGATCTGCTTGAAACAATTCAAAACAATATTGAAGGTTGGGATAGCGACAAAGGTAAAGGATTAGGTATGAATTACGAGTTTGATTGCATTAAGTCTTTCGCTAAAACTGCTGATTTTCAAGATCTTAGTGCTAAGTATGGTCTTGATCCTCAAATTATGGTTGATTGCTTTAAAGCCTTTGCTTCCCATATGAATGTTCCTAAAGGAAATGGGGACGTGTATCATGAACCTTTTAAGGACACTTGCATAGAAAGTGATATTGTTATTGATGATTGCAATAAACATGCTCAAACTTCTAAAAGTCCTATTTCTTATAAGCATGTTAATTTTTGTGGAATACATAGACCTTGTGAACAGAGTTACAACAAGGAAGATTATTGCATCACCCACGCAAATGAAGAAACCAGTATGTGGCTCAAGGATCTAGATGTGCTTGGTGAAAGGGTTTGTGAGCTTTATCCTTTTCTTTGTGAATTTTGCGGTGAAAAAGGTCACTTTAATTTTCAATGCCCAATTAATCGAACGAGTACCGCAGATCTGTATTGTGATGATAAGATTGCTCTCAATCAGCATGATGAGCTTACTTTGTTTTTGAATTGTGAAGAGATATCTAGAAAGATTTCTTTGGTTGATATGAAAGATGTTGATATTAATAGCACCCTTCGTGGTTGTCGTCTCTATTGTGCCAAAGATTGCCTTGCAAATACTTACTTACAAGATCTTATAAAACATGATGTTTTGCCAAGCTATGACCGGACTAATAGATGTTTCGATCTTATTAATAGAGAGGAGGAATCCTCCAAAGTTTCTTCTGTTGTTCCTGTCAGCAAACCAGATTATGTGGAGAAGATGCCTTTCCCTCCTAGAGAATATGTGGAGAAGATGCCCTTCAAGTCTCTCCCTCCTAAAGGAGAGAGTAAGAATAGTATGAAGAAGAAGAAGAGGAGTAAAAGGCAAGAGGACACGGTATCTTCCCCTAAGCGTTATGATCCTGTTATAAATTATGATAATTCTGATTGGGATGATGTTCCTATGCCTGTTACCTATGTTAGTGATCATGATTGGGAAAAGCACTCTACTTTTGATATTGAAAATCTTTTTGGTACCAATTCTAAGGTTAATAATTGTTGTACCATTAGTGCTATCCATGTTCCTTCTTATGATGATATGTTTGATGAATATGCTTTGCGAAATAATTGTTCTCTAGTTTGTGTTGATACTAAACCTCTAGTTTATGATGGTTATAATGATGAGTATAATATTTTCAGTTCACCTACTTTTGAGGAGAAAAATAGTTATGATTACAATATTCCTCATGTTTTTGATGATTATGGTGATGAGAATAATTATTCTGTTGAATCTGCTCCTACTACGATTGTTCATGTGGGGAGTATTAATTCTTTTACGCATGCGGCTCATGATAGGGAAGCTTTATGTGATAGTTATATTGTTAATTCTATTCATGATGCTACTGAAAGTTATTATGAGAGAGGGAAACATGGTTTGATGGATCTCAACAATATTGAGTTTCCCCTCTTTATGTTGCAATTCTTGAAGTTGTACTTGTTTTGCCTTCATATGCTTTTTGCGTTGCCCTTTCATGACTTGTCTCTCTACAAGACTATTTTTCATAGGAAGTGGTTTAGATTTAAATGTGTTCCATTTGCTTTTTGATGCTCTCTATTGCTTTAAGTTCCTATATGGCGCCTTTGCGTCAAGCTCTTATATGGCGCCCACATGAGCATCTTTGCAAATTACTGCGCCTAGCTCAAAGGCGTTAAAGAAAAGCACTCTTGGGAGATAACCCATTGTTTATTTTCAGTACTTTTTCTTTTATTTGAGTCTTGGAAGTCATTACTACTGTAATGACCGCTCCTTATCCTTTTTATTTCGTTTTTGTGCCAAGAGAAACCTCTAATTTGAGTGAGGTAAGATTTGGGGATGTTGCTGTCCTGAAACAGTTTTCGGTGCTGTACCGTAAAAATTCGTGAAAATTCTCTGTATATCTTCTGGACCTGCGATTTCTTGTGCATATGCCCCAGGTTATATCTAAACTTTCGTTAGTTGAACACTTTTTGATTTGAGCAACAGAAAACCCCTAAAAAATTCGACCTTTGTCAGCTGTTCTGTTTTGACAGATTTCTGCCAATATTTGTGTTTGCCGCTTTATCGCTTTCTTTTGAGTTCTTTTGATCACGGAACTTTTGGGGAAGTTGCTACAGTACTATGTGCTATATATGTGGTGGTTTTGAGTTGAAACCTGAAGCAAAAAGGGTTGATTATATGCTATGCTTACACTAATGTTGCTCATAGAATTGTGTTTAGTTTTGTATGAAGGAAGTTTTCAAGTGTAGGGATTGGAGAATGATGAGATGAGATGAAGAATAGAAAAAAGCTCAAGCTTGGGGATGCCCATGCATCACCCCAAGAAATATCCAAGAAGTACAAGCGTCAAAGCTTGGGGATGCCCCCGAGGCACCCCCTTCTTCATCGGCAAAAATCAGGTCACCTTTCAACACACTATATTTTTATTGCTTCATGCACTATGTGTTTTTCTTGGAGCGTCAGTTGTTTTAGTTTTCTTAGTTAGTTTAGTTTAGTTTGCTGCAATAAATGGTTAGATCACATCATATTTCTTTTGGAGGAGATGAACTCGTTTTTCATTGCCAAGAACACTCTAGTTTTCACTCTTATCGTTCAACGAGTGTTCTCTTTTTCTAGAACTGCGTTTAGCTTGCATTTTTCGCCTTGATTTTTGTTCAGATCTTGTTTTATCTTTTCATCAAGGTGTATTTGGACCTCTGGTATATGTTGGTTTTCCCCAAAAGAGTTTCCTCAAAAAGGTTTGAATGGTGTTGGAAAAGAGAAAAAGTTTCATGCAAAATAGTGGTACAAGAAGGAGCTTGTGTAGACTGCGGCTTAGGCTTTTTCATGTCATGCTTGATGTCTTTTTGATAGTATGCTTAGTGGTTTTGCTGTAGCATGACTTGTCTCAAATAACTGAGATTGCTTAATGAGCCTTTGAAAAAATCATGCGTTGTTTTTATTGTATGGAAGCATTATTTTGGTTTTCTCCTTGATGCTTTATTTGGGTTGACTTGGCGCATGCTCACACATGTTAGACTCTTACAAAGTCGCTAATAGCCTCTATGATCATTTAGTTTTTGACTTTTGATGCCATCTTATGCTTCTTTTAATGTCGCTCTGTCGCTTTGCATGATTATGGCCATTATTGCTCTCTTAGTTGGTCGCTCCCAGTCTTTTGCTAGCCCTCGCCTTGTACTTAGTATGAGCTCTACTCGTGCATCAAACACCTTAAAGCCAAAGTTTTCCAAAGTGTCCACCATACATACCTACTAGCAATTTTCTATTCCAAGTAAATTTGACTTGCTTTTATTTTCTCTTCAAATTAAACTCTTACCAGTGTTATGCGAAATTCGGTCAGTAAAGCTCTCACGAACCGGAAGGCACACTTTACTTTTTCCTGTTCTTAAAAATTTGACATTGTGGTCTCTTATGTTGAGTTGTTATGCTTGCAAGTTGTAAGTTGGAGACTAGCCCAGCCATGCAGTCATGGGCAAGCTTTCAACATTGCACTTCTTATTTGAGTTGATATCGTGATCTTTTGTTTATGGATGCCCGCGGTGTGAAATGAATTGGGAATCTTGTGGGGATCATGGAGTTTGTATATGTGTTAGGGAAACGTCGGGCCGCTAATCGAAGCCATGCATAATTCATGGTGGAAATTTGCAGCATACCCATGGTGAACATTCGACGACGCATCTCACAATAAAAAGCTAAACAAATGGCAAATAAAAGAGATGTTGAGGTGTTCATTGTCTACTTGTCCTGTCATTTTGATGTGGGCTTGTTCCATGTCATCGGGCACGGAGGTACCCCATTGGTGGTTCTCAATGATATGCATATATTTACAATGACAAGAGCCTTGCTTGGGACTCTAAGTAAAGTAGCATGAGGTTTGGGTACTCGTATTCACGGGACACGAGGTTTTCAACTTATGATTTGTCAAGCATATGCATCATAATTGTTCTCGCATTAACTTTAACCATTCAAGATGCTTATGATGGGGGCAATGAGAGCTCAAAGCCGGTAAGTACCATAATTTTTGAAGGTTATAAAACTTGCAATCACTGCTTCCCTCTGCGAAGGGCCTTTCTTTTACTTTTGTGTTGAGTCACCACCTTCTATCTTTATGCACCGTCTAAGAGAGCATAGTTGTCATTCTTAGTGTAATATGCATTGTCCCAAAGTTCATTGATTGATTCATATTGTTGGTTTCACTTGTTCTCAAATTATTTGTATCTAGTCGCCCTCTTAAACTTGAAGATGTCCTATGCATTTATGTTTTGCTCTCTTTGAAGGACAAGCTAAAAACCATTTGTATGTTTTTCCTTATGATTTGAACACATGTTTGACTTTCATTGTTTCATTTTCATGATCTTTTGTTTGTGTTCATTTGCATGTTTACAACATGGTTGCTAAGTTTCTATTATCAAGATTATATCTTCATGCCCATGTTTTAAGTTCTTATGATCCCAGCTCACAACGCTTACATATATGATCAAGATTGTGTAGGTGCATGTCACCTCAAAAATTATTTATTTTGTTATCACTTACCTACTCGAGGACGAGCAGGAGTTAAGCTTGGGGATGCTGATACGTCTCAAACGTATCTATAATTTTTGATGCTCCATGCTTGTTTTTACACCATTTGCCTAATGTTTCATTGTACTTTGTGGCGTTTTTATGCGATTTCCGGAACTAACCTATTGACAAGATGCCACAGTGCCAGTTCCCTGTTTTCTGCTGTTTTTGTGTTTCAGAAAAGCTACATAGGAAATATTCTCGGAATTGGACGAAACAAAAGCCAGAAGTCTTATTTTTCCCGGAAGCTTCCCGAAGACCGAAAGAGAGCCGAAGGGGGGCCAGAGGCCGCCCTCACACATAGGTGGCGCGGCCCAGGCCCTGGCCACGCCACCCTGGTGTGAGGAGCCCCTGGCTGCCCCCCGACGACGCCCCTTCGCCTATAAGAAGCCTCGGGACAAAAAACCTAAAGGGGTCGGCGAAATTTCCAGAACAGTTCCGCAGCGCCGCCGTCGTCGAAGACAAATTTCGGGGGACAGAAGTCTCTGTTCCGGCACCCTGCCGGGACGGGGAAGTGCCCCCAGAGCCATCTCCATCGGTCTCCATCGCCGTCTCCGCCGTCTCCATCGACCTCACCGCCATCTCCATCAACCTTGCTGTCTCCTATGATGAGGAGGGAGTAGTTTATCCCCGGGGCTGAGGGCTCTACCGGTAGCTATGTGGTTCACCTCTCTCTCCCATGATGTGATCGTGAGCTTTGTATCTAGTTGAATTGGTAGATGTTATTATTCAGATATTATGCTACTCCTATGCTTTATTTTTGTACTCTCCGGAGATACCTCGTATCATGGTGTAAAGTTGACTAGTGTGTGCATCATGTGTATCTTTTTGGTTAATGTCTCTATGAATGTGGTGTTTGTTGGAACCATCTAGTGCGTTCACGGTGATAGTGTGGGACAATCTAGTTTGGGTACATACGGACTTTGAGGAGTGCTTCGTAGCCCTACGCATGATTATTGTATGTTTTCCATTGGAGAATTGTTTGAGTTGCATATTGATGATAGCATCTATTGGTTCAATTATGTTATATTTGTTGGGAGTGTGTCCACTAGTGAAAGTATGATCCCTAGGCCTTGTTTCCAAGCTTTGCACACCGTTTACTTGCTGTTTTGTTACTTGTTTGCTTGCTGCCATTTTTACTCCAGATTGCATTTACTACCTATAATCATCTATACCACTTGTATTTCACTATCTCTTCACCAAACTAGTGCACCTATACATCTGACAAGTGTATTGGGTGTGTTGGGGACACAAGAGACTTTCTGTATCGTAATTGCTGGGTTGTTTGAGGGGGATAGCTTTGACCTCTTCCTCCCTGAGTTCGATAAACCTTGGGTGATCCACTTAAGGGAAACTTGCTGCTGCTCTACAAACCTCTGCACTTGGAGGCCCAACACTGTCTACAAGAACAGAAGCGTGTGTAGACATCAAGCATGGATTTAGTTTATGTAATCTCATGCCCATGGATACGATGGTTTCCTCACTTGTCATCATGCGTGTAGATTGGAAAGTATACATGTTGTGGGGTGCGGACACATGTGTGAGAGGTGTCTCAAGAGATGCTGGTTGGGAGGATTGTAGAAAGTTTTTCCGTGCTAAATTTTTGGCACAATCTGACCAAGAGGCTACCACAGTTGTTTCAGTGCAACCAGTCAGTGTGGCAATGACAAAATGTTCTGAAGAGAAGCGGCCTATGTTGCAAAGGTTGTTGTGTGTGATGAAACTGTAGTAGGAAAGGTTGAACAATTGAGTGGGTTGAATATGCAACTCAAGCGGGTACATGATGAGGCTTGCATAAGAGTTGACAAGGGTCAACGTTGGAGTTTATTTCAAATGCAGTGCATGATCAAAGGCAAAGCGTGCAAGCTCGTGGTGGATGGTGGTAGCTACTGTAATGGCATCAGTAAGGCTGTGGTGACGACGTTGGGTTTGTCGACATGGCGTATTCCTGAACCTAAGCATGTTGCATGGTTAAATAGATGCGGTATGCTAAAATTTACTCATAAGGTACGTGTTCCATTTACAGTTGGTGATTATGTTGATGAGGTGGAGTGTGATGTGTTGCCATTGGAGGTGTGTGAGTTGTTACTTGGACGTCCATGGCAGTACGATCGCAAAGTTACTCATGCTGGGAGAGCAATACATATTCTTTTGTGCATGATGGCAAACAATGGACTTTGGCAACCTATGCAGGATGATCAAATAAAGTCTGATGTTGAACTGGTGGTACATAAGGAGAAGTTGCGCAAGGCTAAGCCAACATCTGGGCTAGCTACGCTGCAGCCTGAGGAGCATGATGCGCGGAGCGTCAGTATTGAAATTGTTTTAGCCATGCCTATAGAAGACAAGCCAGTTGTTCTTGTTGGTGACAAGCCGGTTGAAGTCAAGCCTCTTCTTGATGAAAGGAAAAATATTGCAGCATGTTCTATAGTTTGTGTTGACAAAGGTGTTCAGAATGATGTTCCTTGTGCTGATTGTGTGTTGGTGCAAATGCCGCAGCGGGTGGAAGACCGCAGCTTTGTTAGAACACCTGTGAGGCTTTTTGTTGGAGCAGTAGTGCGTATGCATAAAGGTAAAGATGGACATGTTTGTCAGTTGTGTGGCCTGGGCATTACTCATCTTTTGCTGGGTCATGCAAAGCAGGTTCACATTCAGCAACGCCAGGTTCCAGCAAGGATTGAGAAGAAGAAGGTGGAGGCGCCTAAGTACAAGTTCATTTGGCGAAGAAAAGTGGTGCAACCACCCAGGGCTGTATCAAGTCAAGCAGCCCAAGAGGGAGGATGTTGTGAGGAAGGCAGGCAAGACTTGAAGACGGCGACGATGCATGATAATTGTGTTGATATCAGACCCTCACGCGTTAGGGACAACCCTTTTTGAAGGGGGAGGATGATATGTGCACGGAGGCGAATGTGAAGCCCAATTTCAGGACTCCACCAAGATGAGGGAAGCGCGTTGAATATTGGCACGTCCGAACGACCTACGATATGTAATGATTTAGTCTGCGATTGTGTCAGCAATTTATATTTGTGTTTATGTTATTTCGTATCCAGGTCATGTTGTGGGCCACTTAGCGTTATTTGTGTTTTGGGTTTGGGCCTGTCCAAGCCAAATAGTTTTCTGGCCGTCCATATAAGGAGGCTGGGCAGTTAGGGTTTAGGGGGTTCAGAATTTTAGAGTTAAACCAAAGAGTTGTGTTGCGTGCAGCATCCCTTCGGGGACGGCGCTGTCGTCATCTATCTTATCAAGTATAATGATGTGAAGGTTCTTGTGTTCATCAAGGATTATCAGGCTCAGGTTTGTGGCATGTTGATTATCTTCATGTTGCTTGCTAGATTCGTTCCTCTTCTTCAGGTTGCATTTATCACGTAATTGGAAGATTTATCTATTGGTTTGACTTGCTGTGAAAGATTGAGACAAAACTCGAGAATCATCAGTGTGATCCTTATCACGCTTATTCTATCCATGGCCCATGAATGGAGTTTAATCATCTTTAGGAAAAAATCACACAAGCGTCAATTAATTCAAAATCAAATGACTTGAAAATCGATCAATATGGAATTTCTTTCATGTTTTATTTTTAATATGACTTAAATAGCAGTGTCTCAAATAAGTGAAATTCCTTTATCTTGCGACATTTAGCATCAGTGTTATAAATGTGTATTTTGCCAACAAGATTTATAATAATAATCTATCCATCGTTTATGTAAGACAGTGGTAATTTGAACAACCATTGTTCTCTTAATACTAGAACAATATAACAATTATTAAGTACATAACAAATCTTAATGGCTAGGTTTTATGTTGACGAAAACACAACAACACTTTTATTTGTTTCTCGGCGCTTATTATTACCACATTCTTTTGCTGGCTATTTAGGCCATTGTAGTTCTTGTATTGTGTTGCTTTGTATGACATTTCATACCGACAATCCAGTATCGAATACCCAATAGTTACATTGTTAACGAGCAAAGAATACATCTATAACATTTATATCATTTATATACCTGAGCTAGACAACTCCAGTCTTTACCTTTTCTGCCCAATACTTTTATAGATCCTATTTAGCATTTCCTCTTGAAAGGATCGTATGAGCGACTAGACGGGGAGGGGGGGGGGGGTGAATAGGAGCTACCCAATTTTTACTTATTTTTCAAGTTAAGGCTAGACAAGAAGGTAAATTCTCTAGATGTGCTACTAAGTGAATTTACCTAAAGTGACAAGCAAGCTAGCAATAACAATATAAGTAAAGGTACAAGTAAAGGATAGAAGTAACCGCAATGGAGACACGAAGACACAAGGATGTATTCCCGTAGTTCCTTCCTTGTTACGGGAAGTACGTCTACGTTGGAGAGGTGTGGTACCACAAAGTCCACCAACGCCACAAAGGCTCACCCTATTCTCCGGTGAACAAGACACAAAGGCGAGTTCACGCTCCACTAAGCGATGCCCTTGAAGGCGGAACGAGACCTTTACAAAAAGTATTGGGGCGAGCTCCACAACTCAATTGGAGGCTCCCGATAGGCCCACCAAGCTCTTACACACAAAGTTGAGCTTGGAGGACGACTTCTTTCGGTTAGGGTTCCGATGAACACAAGAGTTACAAGCCCCTCAATGAAATGAGGGGGAAATCAAATCGCCTTGGTAGAAGTGTAGATCTAGGTCTTCTCACTCAAATCCCAAAAGGGCTTCGAGTTCTAGTGGCTAGAATGGAAGATCTAGTGCTTTGAAGCTCAACAACAATGGAGGACAGAGAGTGGAAGCCGCAACCTCTTCTAGAGGTAGAAGAAGGCTTTATATAGTCCTCCACAAAATGTAGCCGTTGCTGGCCGACTAGGGCCGAAGTCTCCACCCTAAGTGACTGATACGTCTCAAACGTATCCATAATTTTTGATGCTCCATGCTTGTTTTTACACCATTTGCTTAGTGTTTCGTTACACTTCGTGGCATTTTTATGCATTTTCCGGAACTAACCTATTAACGAGATGTCACAGTGCCAGTTCCCTGTTTTCTGCTGTTTTTGTGTTTCAAAAAAGTTACACAGGAAATATTCTTGGAATTGGACGAAACAAAAGCCAAACATCCAGAAATTTACCGAAGCTTCCAGAGAACCGAAGAGGAGATGGAGAAGGGCCACAGGGCGGCCACACCACCAGGGGGCGCGGCCTGCCCCTAGCCTGCGCCCACCTGTGGTGAGGGCCCTCTGGTCCACCTCTGGCGCCGCCCCTTCGCCTATAAAGACCCCCCGACGGGAAAAACCTAAAAACCCGATCACTTTTGCAGAAACACATCGCGATCCGCCGTCGTCGTCGACCCGAGATCGAGAGTGTCCAGAAGCTCTTCCCAGCACCCTGCCGGAGAGGGGAATCGCCACCGAAGGTCTTCTTCATCGCCATGCTTGCCTCTGGCGCGATGAGTGAGTAGTCTACCTTGGACTATGGGTCCATAGCAGTAGCTAGATGGTTGTCTTCTCCACCATGTGCTTCATGTTTAGATCTTGTGAGCTGCCTTACATGATCGAGATCACCGTTATGTAATTCTACATGTTGTGTTTGTTGGGATCCGATGAATATTGGTGTTATGATTGAGTTGATGTGCTGAATATTATTTTATGTTATCTCTATGTTGTTTATGATCTTGCATGCTCTCCGTTGTTAGTAGCTATCTTGGCTGAGTAGTTGCTAGTGACTCCAAGAGGGGGTATTTATGCTCGATAGTGGGTTCATGCCTCTATTTAATCTGGGGGAGTGACAGAAACCTCTAAGGTTGTAGATGTGCTGTTGCCACTAGGGAGAAAACAACATTCATATGATCAAGGGCATATGCTTTGTTTACATTACACACTTTGCTTAATGCAGTTATCTGTTGTTCGCAACTTAATACTTGTGGAGTTCTCAGATTGATTCGCCACAAGTGGATTATTAGTCATAGATGCAGTTGGATGGCGTTCTATGTATCTTGTTGTAATGCCCAGAGTAAATCTCATAGTGATCCTCTCGACATATGCACATTGTCTTTATTCTATCAATTGCCCAACTGTAATTTGTTTACCCAGCATGTGTTATTTTATCTTATGGAGAGACACCACTAGTGAACTGTGGACCCCGGTCCTATTTCCATTCTATTGCTATCACCTGTTTACTTTACTTGCACTGTTTACTTTACTCGCATACTACTATTGCTTTCCACTCGATACGCTCATACCCTTTGTTTTAAGCAAACCGGTGAGATTGACAACCTCATCGTAAGTTGGGAACAAAGTATTTGGTTGTGTTGTGTGCAGGTTCCACGTTGCTACTAGTTGAAGACGCGCTAACAAGATATCGTTAACGGCGCCCTTGTTGGAGTGTCACTAGGCTAGCAAGCATCACCTTCTAGAGTTTGGCTTTTTCCTACTGGACGATTAAACCTTGGTTTCTTACTGAGGGAAAAACTTGCTGCTATATTCATCATACCTTCCTCTTGGGGTTCCCAATTGGCCGGTCATTCACCGCACCATCAATAGCAATCAAGACTTTTCTGGCGCCGTTGCCGGGGAAAAAGAAGACTTCTGCAAGGGGAGTTTTGCACGCATATCCTTTACTTTGTTTTAAGTTTTGCTTTTACTTTATTTTTACTTGCATCATTTTATCAAAAATACAAAAAATTAGTTTCCTTTATAGTTGTTACTTTATTACTTTTAGTTCATTATGTTGTTCCCTAAGTACATTTTGGAGGACCTCTTAGTAGGTAGTGGTTCAATTATTGGGAAAAGTAATATTGAGGAGTTCTTTAATCATATTAGTATGCATAAAGATGTTGAGGAAAAGTCTTTGGCTAAGCTTGCTCCTAGTTATGAAGTTGCTTCTGCTTATTTAGTTCACATGTTGGAAGCTAGGTTTGCTAGCCTTAATCCTTTTATGCAACACATGTTTCTTAAGCTTCATGATATTGAGGACCCCGAAAAGAAAGCTTTTATCTTGGAAACTTTGTGCATAGAATTTAGAGATGTTGCCATTGAAGCTAGGAAAGTTTTTAAGAGATTTAATAAGCTTGGATCGCCTATAGAGGTTGTTGGTACACCCCATGAAGATTTTAGAGTGCCAATACCTTGTAAACTTGTAGGAATTCATGATGCTTTGGAAAAGAATTTTAATTGGATTTGTCCTAAAAATCTTTTTGATGAAAGTAGTGTACCAAAGAGTGATCATAAAGGATCTTCAAAAACTCATTTGGACACAATTCAATTCATTGTTGAAAAGACTCCTACAATAGATCTTAATGCTTCTTTCGAAAATACTTGATTCGCACTTTCTGCTTATAGCTCAAAGGCGTTAAAGAAAAGCACTCTTGGGAGATAACCCAATGTTTTTACTTTCAGTACTTTTTCTTTTATTTGAGTCTTGGAAGTTATTACTACTGTAATGACCTCTCCTTATCATTTTTATTTCGTTTTTGTGCCAAGAGAAGCCTCTAATTTGAGTGAGGTAAGATTTGGAGATGTTGCTGTCCTGAAACAGTTTTTGGTGCTGCACCGTAAAAATTCGTGAAAATTCTCTGTACATCTTTTGGACCTTCGATTTCTTGTGCATATGCCCCAGGTTATATCCAAACTTTCATTAGTTGAACACTTTTTGATTTGAGCAACAGAAAACCCTCTAAAAATTCGACCTTTGTCAGCTGTTCCGTTTTGACAGATTTCTGCCAATATTTGTGTTTGCCGCTCGATCGCTTTCTGTTTGAGTTCTTTTGATCACGGAACTTTTGGGGAAGTTGCTACAGTAGTATATACTTTATATGTGGTGGTTTTGAGTTGAAAACTGAAGCAAAAAAGGGTTGATTCATTGCTATTCTTACACTAATGTTGCTAATAGAATTGTGTTGAGTTTTGTATGAAGGAAGTTTCCAAGTGTAGGGATCGGAGAATGATGAGATGAGTTGAAGAATGGACAAAAGCTCAAGCTTGGGGATGCCCACGCACCCCAAGAAATATCCAAGAGGTACAAGTGTCAAAGCTTGGGGATGCCCCCAAGGCACCCCTTCTTCATCGGCAAAAATCAGGTCACCTTTCAACACACTATATTTTTATTGCTTTATGCACTATGCATTTTTCTTGGAGTGTCAGTTGTTTTAGTTTTCAGTTTTCTTAGTTTTGTTTGCTGCAATAAATGGTTGGACCCCAACAAATTTCTTTTGGAGAAGTTGCATTGCTTTTCATTTGCCAAGAACACTCCGTTTTTCACTCTTATTGTTTCAACGAGTGTTCTCTTTTTCTAGAACTGCGTTTAGTTTTCATTTTTCGCCTTGATTTGTGTTCAGATATTATTATATCTTTGTATCAAGGTGTATTTTGACCTCTGGTCCATGTTGGTTTTCATCAAAAGAGTTGTTTAAAAAAGTTTGAATGGTGTTGGAAAAGAGAAAAAGCTTTATGCAAAAAAGTGGTACAAAAAGGAGCTTGTGTAGACTGCGGCCTAGGCTTTTGCATGTCGTGCTTGATGTCTTTTTGATAGTATGCTTAGTGGTTTTGCTGTAGCATGACTTTTCTCAACTGACTGAGATTGCTTAATGAGCCTTTGAAAAAAATCATGCGTTGTTTTAATTATTTGGAAGCATTATTTTGGTTTTCTCCTTGATGCTTTATTTGGGTTGACTTGGCGCATGCTCACACATGTTAGACTCATACAAAGTCGCCATTGCCTCTATGATCATTTAGTTTTTGACTTTTGATGCCATCTTATGCTTATTTTAATGCCGCTTTGTCGCTTTGCATGATTATGACCGTTATTGCTCTCTTAGTTGGTCGCTCCCAGTCTTTTGCTAGCCCTCATTTTGTACTGAGTATGAGCTCTACTCGTGCATCCAACTCCTAAAAACCAAGTTGTTCCAAAGTGTCCACCATACATACCTATTAGCAATTTGCTATTCCAAAGTACATTTGACTTGCTTTTATCTATCCTTCAAATTAAACTCTTTTTGGTGTTATGCAAAAATTGGTCAGTAAAGCTCTCACGAACCTGATGGCACACTTTACTTTTCTCGTTTTAAAATTTTGACATTGTGGCTCTCTTATGTTGAGTAGTTATGCTTGCAAGTTGTAAGTTGGAAATTAGCCCAGCCATGCCGTCATGGGGCAAGCTTTCAACATTGCACTATCTTTCATTTGAGTTGATATCGTTGACAAGGGTATAGTTAATAGAGCCCGTTAGTTGAGTACCCCTGAGGCCCGTATAGCTAGGCCCAATTGTAATGATAGTCGAATACGAGTTCCTACCGTATGTCGATATTGTAAATTGTATCGGACCCTACCCGATCCTCGAGACCTGGCCATCTATATATAGGGGCCAGGAGGGGACGGTGTAGGGCAGATTGAAAGCAAGACAGGTTGAACACCCAAGTTTACTTTCGACGCACACCCTTTTCGACTAAACTTTACCTTCGAGTTCATCCGACGCCCTATCTCCCCGATCCTAAGTCCTTCATCTAGGACATTTGCCGAGCTAACCCTCGTCAATTGGCGCCGACCGTGGGGAACTGGGCGTTGGAATCATGAATTCGACGGCTTTTTCGCTTATAGCCAATAGCAATACAGAAGTCGACGAAAATCAAGAGATGGAGTTGACAATCGGAAGTTTGAGCATCCTCATCGGGCCATCTGGTTCATCTCGCCTTTCAGATCCGACGAAACAAGATCCGTCGGCAAGAGAGACCGAAACAGTAGCAATGATGGAGTATTCCGACAGCTCATCCAGCGAGGTAAACTCGCCGGTCAGCCTAGAAGAAGTGCGAAAAGAAGTTGAAGAAGACAGTAAAGCAAAGGAAAAACTCGACGCAGGAGTCCAACTCAACTGATAAGGATCACGCCGGCGATCCTATGAGTTTTGTCCCGATCTTTCACAGCGAGTCAACCCGGATAAATAATCTTTCAACAACGCAATGAACGTCACCTGAAGAAGAGGAACGGATCCATCAAGCAACGTGATGAAGATCACCACGCCTCAAACCACAGCTCGATAATCCTTGATGACGCAAGAACCCTCGCAGCAATCTTTATTAGAAACACGGCAGCGCCGTTTCCCCGGAGGGATGATACACGGTGGAGCACACGATAGTTTTCAACTAAAAAACTGAACTCCTCTAAACCTAGACTGCTGGCCTCCTTATATAGATGGCCAGAAAACTGTTGGGCTTGGACAGGCCCAAACCCAAAACACAAATAAATCTAAGTGGCCCACAACTAGACCTAGCTACGAAATAACATAGGCATGAATATAAATTGCTGACACAACCTTAGACTAATTATTACATATCATAGGTCGTCCTGGCGTGCCAATATGCAACGAGCTTCCCTCATCTTGGTGGAGTCCTGAAATTGGGCTTCACCTCCTCCGTCGTGCCCATATCATTACTTGTCTGGATATGCTCTTCCGCTCTTTCTTGGATTTTGGTACCAGTTGGATCATTGCAGATATATATACTTTTGACTCCAGATGTTTTGCTAGACGATGTACTTGGTATCCCTGACTCATACTTTTTCCTCCCTGCCGTGCTCCTTGGTTCGAGTCCATGGCACTTTGCAACCTCAGGAAGGTTCTGCAATCCTTCACTGGTGGTTAGAAACTCTCTTCCCATCTAGGTACGCATAATGGATGCGACAAGGTCCATAGAGCATGTCCTCCGCCAATGGGCCAGAGTACTTTTGTTTTTCTACTCCATGATTACCTCTTGCCTGAAACTCCCTATTTCATAGACTTCATCGTCCCTTCTTTCATATCCCGCTGCTATCTGATTTCGCCTTGCGTGGCTATCTCCATTGCGGTATCTTCGCATTTGCCTGCTCGCTCTGTCAACTTCTGGTGAACGTCCCCTTTTATTGTTATATGCGTCCTCTCCATCGGCAAATCTATTGGCTACTTCCATTAATTCAGACACTGTCCTCGGCTTTGTTCTCCCTACCTCTTCCACGAGGTCCGAACGATGAAGGCCAGCCGAAAAAGCATCTATTGCTCTCTCGTCGGAGACGTTTTCTGCAAAATTTTTGATTACACTCCAGCGTTGTATATAAGAGTGCAGAGTTTCGTCTTTCCTCTGTACGCACGACTTGATTTCTTCCAGTGACGCTGGGCGTTTGTATGTTGAGCGAAAATTTCTTGCGAATTGGCTCTCTAGCTCTCCCCAACTCCCGATGGAATCATTGGGTAGAGTATTCGACTAGGACCGTGTTGCGCCGGTGAGGTGTAACTGCAAACTTTGCATTGTCGTTGCTCTTGTTCCTCCGAGTATTTGTACTACTTGCAGGTAGTCTGATAACCATAGCGTGGCTTCTTGCGACCCATCATACTTTTGCTGATCGTGCGGCAACTTGAATCCTTTGGGTACCCGCGTTCTGCGAACCCTTCGGGTAAAGCATAACGCGCCCATCTCTTTTTCGTTGTCTTTGTAATTTTCTTCTTTCCACGCATAGCGCGCATTGTTTACTCTTGCTTGTGCTATTATATTCCTTACGTCCTCCTTTCATGTTTGACGCTTATCGTCGCCTGACGACTCGCTTGTTTCGTTTTGCAAAGGTTGGCGCTTGAGTCCTTCCTTTCGCTTCTCTTTATGATATGTCGCCTTTTTTGCTGGAAGATGTTTCCTTACCTTGTCTTCTACCAACCCGAGGCTTCGTATTGCGGCTTGATGCATGTGCTCCCGCGGATCTCTAGGCTTTGGTTGCATAGTTAGTAGGTACGCTTGTGCTGCTACCAATGCTGCTTCTGGTGTTTCTTGCACAAAGTCCTCTTCCTCATCTGATGGGTGTGCGCTTATACTTTTTGTATGGCTTTCTTCTCTTGTCCATGTTGTTGTCCTCCTGCTGTGCTTTGGGTCTTTGCGCCTTTCTATGCTGGACTCTGATGCATCATTGTATTCATCCCAATATCCTCCATTTGATGCGCTGTTGTTGTCTTGGCTTCTCATAAACATGTTTTTCCTCCCTTAGTTTCTTTCTGCGCTGGTGCAGTGCGTATTGATACCCAATCAGAACTTCTCTTCTTGAATCTGCGGGTACTTCCGTGCCATGATTAATGGCTGACATGATGATTCTCCACTCCCCGGTGGAGACGTGGATTTTCTCCTTCTCCTTCTTGCCATTGTTCCTTGGTTTGTCGACTTGCATGTCGACTTCTTCATTGCCTTCGTGATTATTCTCTTCTGTTGCTTCAGTGATAATGACGCATAACTGGTGTATGCTTCTGGAGACACCGCTGCTTCCGGTCGCGAAATCCCTTCGACTGTCGTGTGGCTTATCCACTGTTGCTTCCATGTCGGGCTCTCCCCGAGTTTCGTCAAATTCCTCGAGTTTCTTTTGCATATTTTCTGTTGCTGCGAGACTGACCGGTGAGTTTACCTCGCTGGAAGAGCCCACAGATGATCCAGACATTGTGATTGTCTTGGTTTTGCTTGCCGACGGACCCAATTTCGCCGGATCCAAAAGACAAGTCGAACCCAAAGGTCCGACATAGAATCTCAGACTTCCGATCGTCAACTCCATCTCTTGATTTTCGTCGACTTCTGGATTGCTATTGGCTAAAAGCGAAAAAAGCCGTCGAATTCATGATTCCAACGCCCAGCATCCCCCACGGTCGGCGCTAATTGACGAGGGTTAACTCGACAAATGTCCAATATGAAGGACTTAGGATCGGGGGAGTAGGGCGTCGGATGAACTCGAAGGTAAGATCAGTCAAACAAGGTGTGTATCGAAAGTAAACGTAAGAGTAAACTTGGCTTGCTTTCAATCTGTCCCTCACCGTCCTCTCCTGGCCCCTATATATAGGTGGCCAGGTCTCAAGGATTGGGAGGGGTCCGACACGGATTACAATATCGACATACGACATGAACTTGTATCTCGACTAGTATTACACTTGGGCCTAGCTTAATGGGCCTCAAGGGTACTCAACCGACCGGCTCTATTATCTATACCCTTATCAAGAGGAGCAGTAGTTAAAGCCTTTTTAAGAGTTTCGAAAGCTTCCTTACAATCATCATCAAAAACAAATGGTACATCCTTTTGAAGAAGATTAGTAAGAGGCTTCGAAATCTTAGAGAAATCTTTAATAAACCTCCTATAGAAACCAGCATGACCAAGAATACTACGAATACCTTTAACATCCCTGGGACAGGGCATTTTCTCAATTGCTTCGACCTTTGCTGTGTCAACTTCAATACCTCTTTTGGAGATTTTATGTCCAAGAACAATGCCTTCATTCACCATAAAGTGGCACTTCTGCCAATTAAGAACAAGATTAGTTTCTTCACATCCCTGCAAAACTTTATCAAGATTGTGAAAACAGTTATCAAAAGAAGTTCCATAGATGGAGAAATCGTCCATGAATACCTCCACAATTTCTTCACAAAAACCATGAAAAATAGCAGACATGCATCTTTGAAAAGTAACAGGACCATTGCACAAATCAAAAGGCATATATCTATAAGCACAAGTTCCATAAGGACAAGTAAAAGTGGTTTTCTCTTGATCTTGCTTTTTAACAGCAATCTGAGAGAAACCAGAATAACCATCAAGAAAATAGAAATGAGTTTTCTTAGATAACCTCTCTAACATTTGATCTATAAACGGTAAAGGATAATGATCCTTCTTAGTAACTTTGTTGACCTTTCTAAAATCAATGCACATCATATAACCAACTACTACCCTTTGAGGAATAAGCTCGTTATTCTTATTAGGCACAACAGTGATACCTCCTTTCTTAGGAACACAATGAACAGGACTAACCCATCTACTATCAGTAATAGAATAAATAATACCAGCATCAAGGAGCTTCAATAGCTCATTTCTTACCACTTCCTTCATCTTAGGAATTAAGCGGCGTTGATGTTCAACAACTGGCTTTGCATCTGGCTCCATGTTAATAGCATGCTGACAAATAGTAGGAGAAATCCCTTTTAAATCATCAAGAGTATATCCCATAGCTCCTCGGTGTTTCCTCAATATTTCCAATAACCTTTCTTCTTCCTTTCCTGAAAGTTTAGAACTAATAATAACAGGATATATTTTCTTATGATCAATATAAGCATATTTAAGATCATCAGGTAAAGGCTTTAATTCAAAAATAGGATCTTCCTTGGGTGGCAAAGTGGTGCCCAAATCCTCCACAGGTAAATTTTGTTTAATCAACGCTGGTTGATGAAGAAGAATATCGTCAATCTCTTCTCTTTCTTCCCTGAACATCTCACTTTCATGATCCTCCATAAATTGTTGCAAAGCATTATTAGGAGCAAGAGCAATAGAGGCAACCTGTTCAACTTGAAAATTCTCATTAGGCAATTCATTTTCATAAGGAGCCTTAGTGAACTTAGAGAAATTAAACTCATAAGATTCTCCATCAAACTTAGTCAAAATTTCCTCCTTCTTACAATCTGTAACAGCGCCACAAGTGTTCAAAAAGGGTCTACCAAAAATAATAGGACAAGTTTTACTACTCCCTCCGACCCATATTACTCTTCGCAAATACGGATGTATCTATCACTAAAATATGTCTAGATACATCCATTTTAGCGACGAGTATTATGGGTCAGAGGGAGTAGCTTCTTTACCAAGTACTAGAAAATCAGTAGGGTATTTAGTCTTACCGCATAAAACTTCCACGTCTCTAACAATACCAATTGGCAAGACAGTCTCTCTATTAGCAAGCTGAATAACCACATCAATTTCTTCAAGTTCACAAGGGGCAATTTCGTGCATGATTTCTCTGTAAAGCTCACAAGGAATAGCACTCAAACTTGCACCGATGTCACATAAACCATAATAGCAATGATCACCAATCCTGACAGAAAGCACAGGAACACTTGTTTTCCTAGATCTACTAGGATGTGAAACAATGTTAGAAGCATCTTCACAAAAGACAATATGTTCATCTCCTACATTTTTAGTAACAAGGTCCTTCACTATAGCTACAGGAGACTTAATAATAATTTGCTCATCAGGTTCTACAGCTTTCTTTGCACTTTTCTTAAGTAGACTAAGTAAAGTAGAATGCTCCTTTACCTTAGCAAGGAAAGGCGTTTTGTCAAAATAAGGCTCAGGCAAAATGCGATCAACAGTACAAACTTCAGTAGTTCTAGCAGGAATACAACTAACAGTATCTTTATAAGGCGCATGGTACTTGTTCCAATCCTTCTTTGGAACATCAAGATATGAGGCAAAAGCCTTAAAACAGTTAGCAAGTATTTGGGAATCAATACCATAAATAGCACTAACATTAAGAAAGTCCTCGGTTCCCATAAAAGCTTTAATGTATTCATAATCATAATTTATACCTGACTTTCTACCTTTGTCGTTCTCCCATCCTTCAGTATTTTCTTGAATACGGTCTAGAAGATCCCATTTAGCTTCTTCTTTCATACGTGTAAATGATCCAGAGCAAGAAGCGTCCAATAAATCCTTGTCGTGAAGAGTGAGCCTTGCATAAAAGTTATTAATAACAATATTACAGGGGAGCTTATGAATGGGACATTTGAGCATTCGCTTCATGATGCTAAGTAATCTTCATTGGTTTGATAAGTGTTATGGGGGTGAACCTGTGCTAGCGTACTACCCTTACTAGGACTAATACACACTTGTGATTATACCCCCTGCAAGCATCCGCAAATACAAGAAAGTAATTAAGATAAATCTAACCACAGCCTTAAACTCTGAGATCCTATGCTCCCTGGTGCAATGGTTTCCTAACGGGGGTTTAGGTTTTTGTCGCTCCGGCAACCCCATAATTAGTAGCCAAATACACAATGCATTCCACTAGGCCCATAAATGGTGAAGTATCATGTAGTCGACATTCACATGACACCACTAGTAGAATAGCACCACAACATATAAATATCAAACCATTAAATATTACTCAACATAGTTTCACTACTAACATCTCGACTTCTCCCATGTCCTCAAGAACTAAACGAACTACTCACAAGACATCATATGGATCATGACCAGAGGTGAAATAATGGGAAATAACAATCTGAACATAAACCTTAATTCAACGGTTCCACTCAATAGCATCAACTACAAGAGTAATTAACACCGGGAAAGTTTCCCCTAAGAATTGGACAAGATTCAACCCAAGATGTTATAGCGGGATGGCGTTGTGATGGTGGAGATGAAGGTGCTGGTGATGATGATGATGATGGTGATGATGATCCCGATGAAGTCCAGCGCGATGGTGATGACGATGGCGACAATCTCCCCTCTCCGGGAAGGAATTTCCCCGGTAGATTTCTGCCTGCCGGAGAGCTTTTCTCTCTTGGTGTTTTCTGCCCTGCAGAGGCGACGGTGTCTATCTCTGATGCCCCCCCTTGACTTAGGTTTTCGGGGACGATCATATACGCGAGAGGGTGATGACAGGAGTGGGCCAGGGTGGCCTCACCCCAGGGCGGCGCGGCCAGGGGTGGGCCCGTGCCACCTGGTGGTGTGGCCCCCTGCTGCTCCTCTTGCTTCCTCCTCCTGGCTACCTTCGTCTTCTGGTAATATATGAATTTCTGGATATTTCTCTGGAATTTTTGATCTTCAGAAATATGGTGTCTTGACGGTCCTTTTTCTAGCAGAATCCTGACTCCGGCAGCAAGTTCTCCAATGATCAGCAAACATGTAAAAACAAATGAAACAACATAAGTATCACCTCTAAATATGAAATATATCAATGAATAACAGTAAATTATGATACAAAATAGTGATGCAAAATGGACGTATTAGTTACCATTAGATTAGGATGAAAGAGGGGGATGAGTGCCTTTAAAACAAAATTTGGTTTATATGAGTGGTTAGTCATGCCATTTGGTTTATCTAATGCACCTAGTACCTTCATGAGATTAATGAACCATGTTTTGTGAAATTTTATTGGCAAGTATGTGGTTGTGTATTTTGATGATATATTAATCTACAGCCGCAATGAATCTGACCATAGTGATCATATTAGACAAGTTTTGCAAGTATAGTGTGATTCTAAGCTTTATGGTAATCTTGACAAGTGCACATTTTGCCAAGATAAGGTCATATTCCTTGGATATGTTGTTTCTAAAAATGGAGTAGAGGTAGATGCATCAAAAATTGAAGCTATTCAAAATTGGCCTACTCCCATGAATGTTAGTCAAGTACGAAGTTTTCATGGTATTGCTGGTTTTTATCACCATTTTGTGAAAGACTTTAGTACTATTGCTGCACCTTTAAATGAGTTAAGTAAAAAAGGTGTTGAATTTGTATGGGGCGCAGCCTAAGATCATGCTTTTGATGAACTGAAACGTTTGTTAACTTCTGCACCATTGCTTGCACCACCAGATTTTAACAAGCAATTTGAGATCGAATGTGATGCTAGTGGCATTGGTATTGGTGGTGTGTTGATGCAAGAGGGTCGGCCTATTGCCTACTTTTCTAAAAACTTTGTGGTGCGAGGTTGAACTATCCTGTTTATGACAAAGAATTGTATGTGCTCGTTAGAGTTCTTGAGGTTTGCCAACATTATTTGTGGCCAAAAAATTTATCATACATTCTGATCATGAAGCTTTGAAATATTTGAAAGCTCAATCTAATTTGCATAGGCATCTTGCTAAGTGGGTTGAGTTTATTGAGTCTTTTCCATACATAATTAAACTAAAAAGGGTAAAGACAATGTGGTTGCTGATGCTCTCTCTAGGAAGAACATGTTGTTGGTACAATTAGACATTAAGGTTCCTGGTTTAGAGAGTTTGTGTGATTTATATGGTACTGATCATGATTTTTTAGCGCCATATAGCATGTGTACTGGTGGGAAAGCATGGTACAAATATCACATCCATGATGGGTTTTTGTTTCGTGCTAACAAACTATGTGTTCCAGAATCGTTCGTGCGTTTGCTATTGTTGCAGGAATCACATGCCGGTGGTTTAATGGGTCTGTAGCGCCCTGCCTTTTGCTAAAGACAGAACTCCTGTGTATTGTGCCATTCCCTAGATCAGTAGATAGCACCACAGTACAAAATATAGTAATCATTGCAATAGCATCAATATTACAACGTAAATCCAGTTACATAGGTCTTCAACCTTACGAGTACACAGCATAAAGCATAGTTGCAGTGAGCTTCCATCTTCATCAAGTGCCACAGGCAGACATGTTGGAATGTAAGCTCGAGATCCTACTCCTGGTTCCTTACTCGAAATAAAACCTGCACGTTTGAATATGTAGCCCCAGAGGGGTCAGTACAATGATGTACTGGCAAATGACACATATATGGTGGCATTTTGTGGAAAGACTATACTACATGATATTTGGCTGGTGGATCTCATAGGCTGATTTGCATAAAGCCAATTTTATCCTATAAATCCTTTTTAATACATTCTTTCAAAATTTTATTTTTCAAGGGTCAAGACAACCCCCGTACATTACATACTGGCCGGTATGTAGTTTCTGGGCGAAACTCAACATAGATTTGAAGTACAGAAACCACCACCCCTCGGAGTGTATGGCCCTGAGCCTTCTCCTGATTGTTGCTACACAAATTTTAATAATTTAGAAATGGTGATGAGATTCTTCCGTACATTCCATGTCTAGAGACTCAATTGTCCATTCCGAGGACTCGGCTAATCGATTAGTTTTTGACACCTTGCAAGGGTTGTGCACTTTCACCTTACGATTCATTTTATGCCCATACATAAAATGAAACGAGACCTTTTAGAAGGAGAGGGCAACTAACTTAGCAAGCTCCGTTCCCAACCTACAATTCAACTACCAGCCACTTCTTGCACACAAGTTGCACCCTCACATCTAATCAGTCAAGACAGAGCCCATAATGTCATAAGGCTGCACTGGAAGTACATCTAAGCATGGAAGACATAGTAACCTCTTTGTTCCTGGGTGGCCATCCCGAGCGGCATTCTGAACCCACATCCTCTCGACGAGGCATGCGTCCCAGAACCCACCTACTTCGCCGCCTCTTATCAAACCAATCCACCCAGGTGTTTCATTTTAGTTGAAGTTCTTAATTTTGTTCACAAAACACCTTTATCAAGTGATCAAAGCATGGCATCAATATTTTTCAAAGTATTTAGCATCCTAACAGGAGGGGTTTTGAGGATAGCTACACACTACTAGGATCTAAGCATTTGATAAAATAGTTGAACATTTCACCTATCATGCATACTACTGAATCACTCTAATGCAGTAGTAAAAATAGGTAGGGGATATGTGTGTCACTTGCCTATTTGAAGACCACGATGTTTCACTTCTCTCAACTAAGCACGTAGCTCTTCGCACCAACTATAGCACAGAAATAGCATACCATAAACAATCCATACAAACACAATCAAACAAATCAAACAATTGAAAAGTATTTGTTTAACAATTTAGATTTATTGAGATGTTATGGCAAAGGATCATGTTTTGTGAGATATGGATTTGAGAGCTTAGCTGGGGAAGATCATTATGATTTGAGGGAGAATTGGGTTAGGCATAATGTAATTGATGAAGTTTTTATGCTTTATTAAAGCATATATGAGTTTTAGGAATAGCTCATGTGAAATAATTTACACAAGGGCCAATTTGTGCAACTACAACACTATTGAGTAAATGTGACAACAATTACTCTTAAATAGCATCTATTGCACTTAGGAACT
This sequence comes from Dactylis glomerata, assembly GCA_007115705.1. Taxonomy (NCBI): domain Eukaryota; kingdom Viridiplantae; phylum Streptophyta; class Magnoliopsida; order Poales; family Poaceae; genus Dactylis; species Dactylis glomerata. Next base: position 431,156 of record QXEO01001188.1, on the reverse strand, counting down.
AGGCTAGGTTTTAAGAATTGCTTGAACTACTCAATTAGCACATTTGCAAGTTGAATAGTTCAATTTATGTGAACAAAACTAAGTAGGCAATGGATTGGGACGGTCAAGTGATTGGAAAAGATTGATCCTCCAAGATTACAATGATAATAATCCTGGGCTTGGTCTAGACATGAATAGAGTTTAGAATGACTCATGTGAATAGATCCACATAGGTATAGAATAGTGCAACAAAACACTATGGAATAAAGTGTGACAACACTTACTCAAAATCGTACATGTTACACATAGGCTTGGGCATGATTTTGTGATATATTGAATTACTCAATTAACCCATTTGTGAATTGAATAGTTCAATATAGGCCAACTGGATTAAGTTGGCTTGGGGTTGAATAAGATTGGATGGGTATGAATGATTGATATTGGAGGACATGGCTCAAAGGGTTCATTGATCAACATGGTGTATAACACATACTATGGTACGGGTTATAACAACTCCACATTAACAGAATCTAGGTTTGAGGTGAATTCATATTCTACTCAAGTAGCACAATTGCAATTTAAATATATATATGAATTAGACAAAATTAATAAGTGAGATCTTTATGCTTTATCAAAGCATATTGAATCTTGGAATATCTCATGTGGGTAAATCACATAAGAGACAAAATAGTGCAATAGCAATACTATTGAATAGTTGTGACAACAATTATTCTTAAATAGTATATATTACACTTAAGCTTAGGCTAGGATTCTTATAACATTGAAGTACTCAATTAACTCAAATGCAAATTGAATAGTTCAATGCAAGGCTAAGATTGAGTAGACATGAGTAAATGGCTATAGATAAAGGATATGTATAGATGATGTTTGAAAACATGGCTAAGGTTCCTAATGAGTAAATGGGATTGGGTTAAGTACTATGATGTTGATTTGATCAATACCATAGTAGCAAAGGTAGAAACTAAGATTGAAAGTATCACACTTTACTCAAATGACACATTTGTAATTTGAATAAGTGGGTACTATGCAAGATAGGTCTAAGTGAATATGATCTTGATTAAGATGTTGTTTAGATAACAATGATGACTAGGTATGAATATAGGATTCACTAAAGTAGAAAGGAACATTACTGAACAGAATTAGATTTATTCTTATAATGGAAATTACTCAAATCCTCATATTAGAATTTGAATAATTGTGAAGTGGCTCAAGACAAATAAGATGTGACGCTACTGGATAGCTTGCAGTAAAGCAAAGTCACTGCAAGTGGAAGCATCCTAAAATGAGTTATAGAATTCAAACTACGATCAAAATAGTGATTTGGATAGATTTGAATGCATAAAGTGTGTGCACGAATCAACTTTGGAATTTCTTGTTCCTGTGATGTTCTACAAGTTGAGGGGATTCCAAAGACTACAAATTTGTAATTTTTGGATGGACAGAACTAAAGATATGAATTGATCAAGCTAGCAGAAGGTTTGATTCCAATTTGAAAATAGTTTCAAATTGAACCCATAAAATAAGAGATATTATTGTATTACTGGATTCTAGATGTTCTAAGGATTCCAACGGTATAATATTTGTTAATTTTGGACCTACAGATCAGAAGATATGATTTTCTGAAGATTTGGATCAAATCTGATTTCAATTTCTAATTCGAAATTCTGTTTAAACCGGAAGCCGACACGTGGCTTGATCTGATAGGGTGATACCGGTTCGGTCGGATCTGCACTGAGGACCGTCGGATTAAAAGATGATTGGACGCACTGGATCGACCGGTACCGATTCGGTTAAGTGGATCTATCTGGCGCGTCAGATCGAAATCGGACGGGCGAGAAGAGTCAGGGAGAGAACCTCACCAGCGAGAAAGGGTTCCGTCGAGGAAATCCGGCGAGGGCGCGCAGGGGTCGAACTCCGGCGAGCTTCCGGCGGGTTCTGGACGGCAGCGATGTCACGACGACGATCAGGGAGACACGGAGAGTTCTCCCGTTTGATCCTCGTTGTCGATTGTTTCCAGAGAAGGTGGGGAGGATCGGCTGGAGATGATACGGACGCCGGCGGCTCGGGCGTCGTCGTTGCCTTCGATTGGCTGCAAGTTCGGACAAGAGGAGGACACCAGCGTGAGCTCCAGAGGAGGGGAAACATTCCAGTGCAGGAGAGGGGGCACAGGGCCGTCGGGACTCACCGGATTTCTGTAATCTGGGCCGCAGCGATAGCGGACTCCGGCGAGAGATTTTGCCGGCCTGGCGGCGCTATTTCACGAGAATGCAGAGGGGAAAGCAAGAGGGGGTGGAGGGCTTCTTATAGGCGCGGGATAGCGTCGAAACGGCAGGGGAATAAAGAGGATTGAAGGGAGGATTCAACGGCGACGGTTTCCAGAGGGGGGGAAGAAACTGCCGGAGTTGATGATGCCGATAGGTGGGTCCCACCTGTCATTGGTGCAAGAGGGGAGAGAACACCCTTTCGGGATTTTAGCCGGGTGGGCCGTGGGCCGCTTGCGGAGCTGGGCTAAAATGGTTCCCCCCGGCCTTTTATCCTTTTTCGAAAATATTTTCTTCTTTTTCTTTTTCTGTTTTCTTATTCCCTTCATAACTTTTGAGTAAATTCTTCAAACAATGTCAAACCAATTTCTAATCTTTTCTAAAATTCAAAATAAACAATACAAAACAGTAAAAGACAAGTTTTCAGAATAAAACATGATTTTCCATAAAAGATCTTAATTGAGCCTAATGGCCTTGCTTGCATAAAATAATAGAAATAGAGTTTGATCTCGATTCTTTCTAAAATAGTAAAATAATAGTTTATAAAATAATGATTGAGAAACACACTCAATTATGGTTTGAAAAAGCAACCCATATTGAATAAAACAAATTTTGTAAAACAATCTTTTGCAAGCAAGCTTGCATAAAGCTGATTAAAAGCAAGAAAAGAATATTTTGATTTTTGGTTTTTCTCAAAGAGGTTCTTTAACAAAATAATAGAAAGTTTAAAATATTTTTCTAATAAAGCTTTCAAATAGACTCAAAAAGTTTTAAATCCCTGTGAATTTCCAATCATCTCAAGCAAAACAAAAGCAAAAAAAAAATTCCCCAAAATTTGATAAAATCTTGGGATGTTACAGGGTCACTTTGGGTGTGAGAAGACACTACTCATGCTCGCTGATCACTTTTATTGGGCTAGGATGAGGCGTGATGTGGACAGGTTTGTCAAGCGTTGCATTACATGCATCAAGTCCAAGTCCAAGCTCCTCACGGTTTGTATACTCCATTACCTGCACCTACTACATCATGGGAGGACATTAGCATGGATTTTGTATTAGGTTTTCCTAGAACTAAAAGTGGCCATGATTCTATATTTGTGGTAGTGGACAGATTTTCTAAGATGGCTCATTTTATTGCCTGCCACAAAAGTGACAATGCATCGCATATTGCTAACCTAATTTGCAGGGACATTGTACGCTTTCATGGAGTACCCAAGACAATTGTCTCTAATCATGATGTGAAGTTCATGAGCTACTTATGGAAGACACTTTGGGTAAGCTGGGCACGAAGTTATTTTTCAGCACTACATGTCATCCCCAAACTGATGGTCAAACAGAGGTGGTAAATCGCACACTTTCAACAGTGCTGCAATGCATGATCAAGAAGAATCTGCGTGAGTGGGAAGATTGTTTGCTGCATGTGGAGTTTGCATATAATAGGGTGGTTCACTCTACCACACAACTATGTCCTTTCGAGGTGGTCTATGGTTTCAAACCCATTACGCCACTTGATTTGTTGCCTCTTCCTATCCAAGAGCGAGTCAATATGGAGGCATCGAAGTGGGCAGATTTTGTGAGGAAGATTCATGTGAAGACTAAAGAGGCTATTGAGAAGAAAGGCAAGTATACTGCAGATCGTGCAAACAAGAAGCGGAAGGAGGTATTGTTTCAGCCCGGTGATATGGTTTGGGTTCACTTTTGCAATGATAGATTTCCACAGCTACGTAAGTCCAAGTTGTTGCCCCGTGGCGCTGGTCCTTACAAGGTTCTTGCCAAGATCAATGATAATGCCTACAAGATAGATCTTCCTATAGCTGAGTATGGCATTAGCAATAGTTTCAACGTTGCTGATTTGACACCGTATGAAAGTGAAGACCTTGCAGCGTTGACGATGCCTTTCGAAGGGGGGAGGACAATGAGGACATCCCTATTACACCACCATTATCTCCTACTCCTTTTGTTGATGAAGATGTTGCTGCGAAGAAGTCCAATGGTATTAGGATTGGACCAATTACAAGAGCATATGGAAAGCTATTGGAACAACAGGTGAACTCACTCTTAATTGAACCTGATCTTTTATTTAATGAGAACTTTATACTACCTAAGTCTATGCATCTATGTATGATCAGGTTTGTTGATAACATGAGCGTTGCACGAGGAGGAGATGAGTCGCAGCAAGAAGAGCAAGACTTGATGATCAAGTGCGCGAGGGAGGAGAGGGAGGCAGGCGCACTACGAGATCACTAGAACGTCAAGTCGACATGAGAGAGTCTGTGATGGCGCACTAGAATAGCCTACGACACGATGTCTACACGTCTAAGGCGCGCCACACTCATGGCCTGCGTGCCAAAATAGGCTGAACCCATGTATGGGTCGGTATGTACTCGTTTGAGTCGAACCGAGTCAATTTAGGCCCAAACTAGGTTGGTTTTGGGCCAGTTCCATGCTGAGGACGCCCCAGCCTCCCTTAAGTAGCAAGGGGCACCCCCTCAAGTCCCTTAGACCATGTTTAAACAAAACCCTAGTTTCTAGACAGAACCAAGTGTTCCTCTGAAATAATTCGCACCAATTCGTATCGATCTGGTATTCGTTCTACTGAAAGTCTGAGTGTAATCTGCTATTCCATTGGGAATTAGTATGTTGCATCACCGCTTCGTGGTCGGTGGCTACGTGCGCAAGCGTGTGATGTTGCGAATATCCAAAGGGTTGAGAGCTGTTGCTGGCAGCAGGTATTAGCTGGAGAGTTTACAGCGACACTCGAGTTATCTTCATCACCATCATCGCCATCTACATCGCGCTCGCTGAGAAGATCGGGACACCCCCTATCACTTTGAGTCAAGCCTTAAAATTGAATAAGATTAAAAATTGACTTAGCTCCTATTCACCCCCCCTCCTTTAGTCGCTCGTATAGATCCTTTCAACTTGTATCAGAGCAAGGGCTCTTTGATTGGGCTTAACCTCCTAAGAGAATATGGGCGAGGAGGATCCCGTCACTAAGGCGGATTACAACACCCTCATGACCCAAATGGCGGCCATGATGGCAGAAATCCAAAGTCACAAAACCCAGCTTGAAGCCCTCGCTAGTGTTACATCTATTACTACTCCATCGGCTCCGGTTGACTCCTCGGATAAGCCACCCTTAAACGAGGATGATCCGGAGAAGGTTGAGGTTGTTGACAGCGACGAGGACACAAACAATAAGGGTAACACACCTAGGGAACAAAGCTCGGAGATTCCACCTTCGGTGAGCTATGTATCCGGAAGACACCTCCAAATGCCACACCTTGCTTCATGCGGTCCTCCGCCACCACTTGATGCTTCTAGCTTTGCCAATTGGCAAGATAACATGCACTCTCACATAAACTTTGTGTCTATTGAGCTTTGGATAATCATTGAGCAGGTATTTCATCCATCTTTCAAGGACTTGAACAACTTGCAACCATGGGAGCTCATCGACAAGCAACTTAATGCCTCCGGCTTGCACCTCATCCACATGTCACTCTCCGAGAAGGACAGGGCGTTTGTTCGATCCATCACCTCCGCCAAGGACGCTTGGGATGCTCTCACAAACCTCTTCATCGGCAATGAGAGCATTCAAGAATCCAAGTTTGATGAAGCACACAATGAAGCGGACAACTTTGCCATGCTTGATGGTGAAAGCCCCGAAGAACTCCATAGGCGCCTCTCGGCACTTCAAGTGAAGCTAATTGATCTTGGCTCTACCCAATGTGATGGGAAATGGATGAAGAGGAAGTTCATTCAAGCTCTCTTGCCTTTCATGAATAATACCGTGAACTCAATCAAGGGAGATGCCAACTTCCGGAAGATGACCGCACATAACATCTTGCAAGAGATTGTTGCAAGAAAGATTTCCGAGAAGAATGTGGATGATGCTCTTGCTCGTGCTCGTGGTGTTCGTGCTCGCATCCTTGCTTTGAAGGCCAAAGTCTCATATCATGAAGAAGCAAGTTTGGAAGAAGAGGAAGTGACAATGGGTGGAAGTCCCGAGGACATGAAGTATGCTCATGCCGAGCACATGGCTCTCGCTCAAAGGGCATTCATGAAGAAGTAGAATTCATCTAACCCCTCCAAGCCTAAGGCCACAAGTAGAGTGAGGACTTGCTACAATTGTGGTAACTAATACCACTTCATTGCTGATTGTCCCTATGAAAGAGTGGCGGATCACAATGGAGGACTTGTCCGCAAGGAGATGAAGGCCAAGTCATACCTCCAAGGAACTCCGACAAGAAGAAAGTCGTTCCAATTCAAACTTTGATGATTCAAGAAGAATACCCCTCCGGTGATGATGCAAGTGATGATGAAGAAGTAGGAAGGGCCGCCATTGCCATTGCCAAACCTACCTCTTTGTCATCCCTCTTCGCTTCCGCAAATGAGTCCAAGCGCACCAACAACAAAGCGACATGTCTAATGGCTCACGCTATAAAGGTATCACCTACTCTCACGCCCATCATACCTAGAAACTTATCTTTGATGGATTGCGTTGACACAAGTGATGATAAGGATGAGCTTAGTGAAATGGACATCTTCATGTCAACTTTGCATGGGGAGACCAAAGCTCGCTTTGAGATTCTCCTAGATCAATATAACGAGTCTTTCCAACTTAATGATAAAAATGAGGAACGTATCTTTGAGTTAGAAGGGCATGCTCGTGAGTATGTGATGACCCACAAGTATAGGGGGTGTATCGTAGTACTTTCGATAAATAAGAGTGTCGAACCCAACGAGGAGCAGAAGGTGTTGACAAGCAGTTTTGATCAAGGTTTCACTGTAAATACTAGCAAACAGATTTTCAGGGGTATTTGGTAATGCAAATAAATAAAGTACAAGTAAATAAAAGACAGTAATAGTAATTGCAGCGAGTGGCCCAATCCTTTCTAGAGCAAAGAACAAGCCGGTTGTGTAACTTATGATGACCAAACATTCTCGAGGACACACGGGAGTTTCTGTCAAGTGCTTTCGCTTCATGCCGCTAAATAATCTCTATTGGTTTGATGTGTTATGGGGGTGAACCTATGCTAGCGTACTACCCTTACTATGATCAATACACACTTGTGATTATACCCCTTGCAAGCATCTACAAATACAAGAAAGTAATTAAGATAAATCTAACCACAGCCTTAAACTCTAAGATCCTACCCTCTCTGGTGCAATGGTTTCCTAACGGAGGTTTAGGTTTCTGTCACTCCAGCAACCCCACAGTTTGTAGCCAAATACACAATGCATTCCACTAGGCCCATAAATTGTGAAGTATCATGTAGTCAACGTTCACATGACACCACTAGTGAAATAGCACCACAACATATAAATATCAAACCATTAAATATTAATCAACATAATTCCTCTACTAACATCTTGACTTCTCCCATGTCCTCAAGAACTAAACGAACTACTCACAAGACATCATATGGATCATGATCAGAGGTGAAATAATGGTAAATAACAATCTGAACATAAACCTTAATTCAACGGTTCCACTTAATAGCATCAACTACAAGCGTAATCAACACCGGGAAAGTTTCCCCTAAGAATTTGACAAGATTCAACTCAAGATGTTACAGCGGGATGGCATGGTGATGATGGAGATGAAGGTGCTCGTGATGGTGATGGTGATGATGATGATGATGATGATCCCGATGAAGTCTGGTGCGATGGCGATGACGATGGCAATGATCTCCCCTCTCCAGGAAGGAATTTCCCTGGCAGATTCCTGCCTGCCGGAGAGCTTTTCTCTCTCTGGTGTTTATCGCCCCGCAGAGGCGGTGGAGTCTATCTTTGATGCCCCCCTGACTTAGGTTTTTGGGGATGACGATATACGCGAGGGGGCGATGGCAGTCATGGGCCAGGTTGGCCTCACCATAGGGTGGCATGGCCAGGGGTGGGCCCGCACCACCTGGTGGTGAGCCCACCCTGCTGCTCCTCCCGTCTCCTCCTTCTGGCTTCTTCAGTCTTCTGGCGAAATATAATTTTCTGGTATTTTTTCTGGAATTTCCTGATCTTCCGAAACATGGTTTCTTGACGGTCTTTTTTCTAGCAGAATCCTGACTCTGGCAGGAAGTCCTCCAAATATCATCGATCATGCAAAAATAGAGGAAACAACATAAGTATCATCTCTAAATATGAAATACATCAATGAATAATAGTAAATTATGATACAAAATAGTGATGCAAAATGGACGTATCAACTCCCCCAAGCTTAGACCTCGCTTGTCCCCAAGAGAAAACTGAACTCGGTAAATACGACCACGGGTTTATCCGTTTATGGAGTGAAGTTTCGATAAACAAAATACGGACAAGAAGCATCACATTCACCAAGGCACAAATTATAATAGGCAGCAACTCCCCTTCATATAATATAGACTTGCAATAAGTAGAAGGGAATCACAAATAAAGATGCACAAGGTAAATCATAATTGGTGATGGCAAACCTTAGTTCTTGGTCAGAGAACAATGACCAAACTATACTTATTTATGAACAAAACCTTTTGTAATAGAGCTAATATAGCAAAAACCATATGCTCAATGGAACAAACTCTTAACAATCATAGAAAGCTTTCAAAGATATATTCCTTCAGATAAAACCATTGTACTAAACAAAGGAAGATAGTAAACATGATTGAACGAATCAACATATGGATGAGTGAAACATAACAACTCAAATGCTTGCTTGAGATAGAGGGGAATAGGTTGATTCAACATAAAAATTAAAAGACAGGCCCTTCGCAGAGGGAAGCAGTGATTAAACATGTGCTAGAGCTTTTCATTTGTAAAATAGAGGTAAAAGTTGTTTTGAGAGGTGGTTGCTTTTCTCAACGACTAGCAACAGAGTACTTGATTTCTTCCATACTAAACAAGTGAGAGCGGTTCCGAGATGTTGATTAATTGGCACAATTGTGCTCTTTTATAGCTTGACACTCCTCCCACCTTTTTCCTTTCTCAAACCATGGCTAACCAATTCCATCGGGTGCCCACCAGCTGATGAGGATTGGCACACCAGGACGACCTACGATATGTGATAATTAAGTCTAAGGCTGTGTCATTAATTTGTATCTATGTTCATGTTATTTCTTAGCCTGGTCACGTTGTGGGCCACTTAGGTTTTATTTTATGTTTTGGGTTTGGGCCTGTCCATGCCCAATAGTTTTCTGGCCGTCTATATAAGGAGGCTGGACGGCTAGGGTTTAGGGAGGTAGAAAATTATATAGAACTTTTAGTTCAAGTTATCACCGTCCCTCTGGGATCGGCGTGTGTGACGGCGTCTCGGACGTTCGTCCAGTTATCTATCAATAAAGACAAGAGAGTTCTTGAATTGTCAAGAGTAATCCTGTGTGCGCGAAGGTCTTTGAATCTGTCAAGGGTTGTCAAGCTGTTGGCGTGTTGATTCAGCGTGAGGTTCGTCATTCATCGTCGAGTTGCTCGCAGGATTGGCGTTCCCCAATCTTCAGGTCGCGTGTTCCGCTCACGTGATTGGGAGATCTATCAGATCAGAAGGTGCATCATGAAAGATTGGGCCAAACTATCTTTATCATCTTGGTATCAGAGCGCCAGGTTGATCACGGTGCAATTGTTGGTGGTGAAATGAGATCGGATAGTTTTCACATCGCTGGTTCTTTGCTGGTTTCCGTTGGCCTCGGTTTTAGTAAAGGGGATCGATCTATTCCGTTCACGGTGTTGAGGGGAGGAAGCCGATCATTCCTCGCCAGATCCGATCGCTCAAGCGAATTGAAAGAAAAAAAGGGAACATGACCCGCGTCCTCGCCTAACCACAGACGTGGTCTGTCCGTGGGCGATCGCGAGCCTCGCTCGTCCCGCCTGGGATCGCGGCAGCGATTTTTGGCCGCTCGCCCGCCTAGTTCCCCAGCGGGCCGGCCCAAATCACTCGCCTGCCTAGGAGTTTGGCAGCCCACGCCAAACCTAGCGATCGGATCATTCTCTCCCCGCGCCTGGTTCATTGTGGAGTCTCGAAAAGAGCAGTCTAGATCGGATTTGGTAGGTGTGCTGCACGTTTGCTGCCTTAAAAAAAGTTGCAATTAGTTTCCGTAATTGGTGAAAGTTGGTCAAAGTACATTTGGCAACAGGCAGGCAGCGACAGAAAAAAAAAGGAAATAGCAGATTGGTTGGCATCACCTTAATCAGTTTCAGCGCAAGGAAAGAAATAAAGAAAGGTGGAAACGAAAATAAGAAAATAGAGACACTGTTAGCCGTTTCTAACGAGGTGGAAGATTCCATCCGTTTGGATCCTTGGCGTGCAGGAATTTGTTCTGTTTGTTTTGGGTGATGTGCTTTGTTTGCTACCAAAATTCAGTTTGTGTCTGCGGGTATATTCAGCTCATTTGGACCCTCAGTGTGTAGGAATATGTCCTGTCCGTTTTGGGTGATCTGCTCATATGCTTTGAGACTGCTTTCTGGTGATCGCTTGTGTCTCAATCAAGTTTGTTGGTTGGTGGCGCAGAAGACTAAAAGGTGCCAAGAGCAAGTCAAGCTAGCCAAGAGGGAGGATGTGGTGTGGCAGGCTGGCAAGGCTTGAAGATGGACAGTGGCGATATTGCAGATTTGATGCCACGTTTTACGAGAAAACCCTCTGGCGTTGAGGACAACGCCTTTCGAAGAAGGGGAGTATGATGAGGATTGGCACACCAGGACGATGTACGATATGTGATAATTAAGTCTAAGGCTGTGTCATTAATTTGTAACTATATGTTCATGTTATTTCTTAGCCTGGTCATGTTGTGGGCCACTTAGGTTTTATTTTATGTTTTGGGTTTGGGCCTGTCCAAGCCCAATAGTTTTCTGGCCATCTATATAAGGAGGCGGCTAGGGTTTAGGGAGGCAGAAAATTATGTAGAACTTTTAGTTCAAGTTATCACCATCCCTCTGGGATCGGCGTGTGTGACAGCATCTCGGACGTTCGTCCAGTTATCTATCAGTAAAGACAAGAGAGTTCTTGAATTGTCAAGAGTAATCCTGTGTGCGCGAAGGTCCTTGAATCTATCAAGGGTTGTCAAGCTGTTGGTGGCGGCGGCGCAGCAGAAGAACTGGTAAACAATAAAAGTAAAAGGGTTTCCCCTTAAATAGCTTACACAGGAAGGAACGTGGGACATGGCATGAAAAGCGGAAGCGGTAAGCCCACTAATGGGTGAAAATTTCAGGAAATTACCATGCTACCCATGTGCAAGTCAGCTGATACGTCTCAAACGCATCTATAATTTTTGATGCTCCATGCTTGTTTTTACACCATTTGCTTAGTGTTTCGTTACACTTCGTGGTGTTTTTATGCATTTTCTGGAACTAACCTATTAACGAGATGCCACAGTGCCAGTTCCCTATTTTCTGCTATTTTTGTGTTTCAGAAAAGTTACACAGGAAATATTATCGGAATTGAACGAAACAAAAGCCAGACATCCAGAAATTTACCAAAGCTTCCAGAGAACCGAAGAGGAGACGGAGAGGGGCCACAGGCCGGCCACACAGTAGGGCAGCGCAACCCAGGCCCTGGTCGCGCCCCCTATGTATAAGGCCGCCTCGGTCCACTTCTGACGATGCCCCTTCGCCTATAAAGACCCCCCGACGGGAAAAACCTAAGGACCCGATCAATTTTCCAGAAACACATCGCGATCCGCCGCCGTCGTTGACCCGAGATCGGGAGGGTCCAGAAGCTCTTCCCGGCATCCTACCAGAGAGGGGAATCACCACCGGAGGTCTTCTTCATCGCCATGCTTGCCTTCGGCGCGATGAGTGAGTAGTTGATACGGATCAACATGATCTGAAGGGGTTTTAGGCCCAATCTTTCACGAGGATCGATAGAATCAGCAAGATAGCAAAGAGAACTCAATCTGAAATAGATCAAACTAATCTCTCTTCAATTCCTCACGGTAAAACTGACCGGAATCAATTCCCACGCATGGCATAACATCAGATCTCAAAGATCAGCAATCAAACACACCGATATGCGCCCCCAAACATTGGGACTTTTCTAGTCTCTTTCTTAGCTTGAAAATAACAAGTCTAATGATACAATGGCGGCTGCCATAACCCTATATGGGTGACTCCCAATGCTACTTTGGCTGGGCTAGGCCCCATACCAAACTAAAAGCCCAAATGGCTAAAACACACTTGATTTTGGACAGGCCCAAAACCATCACACACAAATAAAACCAAACTAAAATAAAAACATGATGCAAACTTAATTAAAATAGAACACCTAAATATCTTTGGCTGCAGCGCCTCGGCGAACATGAAACTCCATTGGAGGTGTACGAAAGTTGGGCTTCACATCATCTTCTGGAGGCACTTCAAAGCAGAATTGTCCAAGCTTCAGAACATAAGGAGGTGGTAAAATATTAGGAGTAGTAGCTATGCTCCCCTTATCATCCCCCCAACTTTAAAGGAAACCGTCCTTAGTTTCGCCTTAATGTGTTGGACCTTTTTCTGTGCAGCAAACACGTCCACTTTGATATCCTTATCAAGCATAGGCTGCAACACATGACGCTTCCCCTTATGCCACAAGGAATAAACATTGGACCTGCCTTCATGAGTGGAACGCCTATCAAATTGCCATGGTCGTCCTAGCAGCACATGACATGCATCCATAGGAAAAACATCACAGACCACTGTGTCCTTATAATTACCTACTGAAAATTTCTGGCGCACCTTATGTGTGACTTTTAGCTTCCCTAAATTATACAACCACTCAACACAATGTGGCTGCGGGTGCTTGCATGTAGGCAATGATAGAGAATCCACCAAACTCTTGCTAACAAGATTTGTGTAGCTGCCACCATCAATAATCAGTTTGCAAGTGGTGTCCTTGACGATGCATTGGGTCTGAAATATATTCCAGCGCTGCCCTTGGTCGGGTATGTGATCTTCTGGTATGCGTTGCACCATTAGATTTTTTAAATTTGCAGCAAGTTCATACCCATCCACGATCACTTCAAGATTTTCCTCAGATTCCTCACTTGATGACGAATCAGCTTTCTCATCATCACTAGCAGAAACATAGCCATCGTGTGTGAGCATCACCCTTTTTCTATTAGGGCAATCACGCTTCATGTGTCCTCGTCCTCCACAAGTAAAACACTCGATGTTTGTGGTGGACTGCGTAGATGCAGTTTTGGACACTCCAGATTTGGGTGGCTCGCTATGAGCAACACTATTAGAGCGTGTAGAAGGTGTCGTCTTAACACTAGGACCAGCAGCCTCGGTATGGGATCGATGCCATGAATTTGCAGGGGCTGCAGCTTGGCGTCGTTTGAGTTGTTGCTCGGCACGCTCAGCCTGGTGCACAAGGTCTTCAATATTATAGTAGACCACCATCTCCACACAATCTTGCACCTCAACATTCAGACCATTGAAGAACCTTGACATCGTGGCCTCGGGGTCCTCTGTAGTTCCTGTACGTATCATTAGCAACTCCAGCTCCTTGTAGTATGCATCAATAGACATATTTGCTTGAGTGAGCCGCTGCAGTTTATGGTACATCTCTCGCTTGTAATGTTCAGGAACAAAATGACGCCGCATGAGTTCTTTCATACCTCTCCACGATGTTGGGCGATTGGGCATACGCAAAATTTGGCTCCACCAAATCAGTACATAACCAGAGAACTCAATAGCAGCAAGTTGAATCTTCTTCTCCTCGGTGTAATGGTGGGCTGCAAAAATATGATTCACGCGCATCTCCCACTCCAAATAATCCTCAGGACTGCCTGCGCCAGAGAATGGTGCTATCGAAATTTTAACACGCCCAATACCATCATCCAATGGTACACGAGCAGCATGACCAACATAACCTCGATCAACAGGAAAAGCACAAACAGGAGCTGCACGACAAGCATCAAAGTGAGGCTGTCGTGGTGCATAACCAACATCATCCTCAAAATCAGCAGACCTCCATGTACCAGTGAAACGGGACGGTGAGCCAGAACATCAACATGTCCATCTCGTTGTGGTGGCATAGCCCGTAATGGAGCAGCATGATGGGGCTCTTCTCGTGCCAACGGATTAATAAGATTATCCGTCAAGGCATCGAGCCTACTAGTGATGGCCTCTAATTTGCTATGTAACCTCTCCTCCAAAGCATCTGTACAGTCCTTGATGTACACACAGGTGTTGTCAAAACCAGCACGGACATTGTTGGTGAGATCATCTGCATAGACTGGGAGAGTAACCTCCTTTGCCTTTGAGGCTGCACCAGCAGAATTTTCAGCAATGATAGAACCAGGCATCTTTAGAGAAAAATAGCAGTCGAAGTCAGCAACCCGCCCGCACAATGAAAGAGCCAGGAGCGAGCAGACTCACGACACTCGACCGCAGAGAGGGTCTATGGTGAGGCGGAGCGACAGATTGCTCAGGAGCGTACGACGTCGGTCTCTTGGCGAGAACGACTGAAGCGATCAGGCACTTGGGCCGGCCAGCTAGGGAAATTCCGGTGCCTGTCGATGCAATAGCGAGCTCCTTCCAAGCGAACGAAGACTCGCTGGGGGGCAGACGTGCTCTGTGCCTAAGTGCGGGGGTCGATCCCTCCGATCGATGGGCAGGCTTCCTTGAGGATCCGTTTTTTTTCTGGTGACCGGTGATCCCTGGTCGTGCTATCCCTTGATCGATGTACCGCAGGAGGGACTTCCGATCGGGCGCCCTTGGTGTCGCTAGAGGAAAGACGGCCTCCGTGCGCAGGGCCAAACAGCGAATCGCTCGATCTCCTATGATGCAGACTGTTGTCCTCTGATTAGATCTCAGATCTTTGATCAAGAAAAACTACACTGCACCAACTGGGAATCGATCGGAACCAAGGCGAGAACGAAGGAAACTCCAAGAAAGAACCAGCAACACAGCGATCCTGCTAGTCCTCCTCAGCAGATAAATCTCAGCAGAACAAATCAATCTCAACAACAAATTCCGCCGTGATAAACCCAACGAATCTGATACCAAGATGATACGGATCAACGTGATCCGAAGGGGTTTTAGGCCCAATCTTTCACGATGATCGATAGAATCAGCAAGATAGCAAAGAGAACTCAATCTGAAATAGATCAAATTGATCTCTCTTCAATTCCTCGCGGTAAAACTGACCAAAATCAATTCCCACGCATGGCATAACATCAGATCTCTAAGATCAGCAATCAAACACACCGATATGCGCCCCCAAACATTGGGAATTTTCTGGTCTCTTTCTTAGCTCGAAAATAACAAGTCTAACGATACAATGGCGGCTGCCATAACCCTATATGGGTGACTCCCAATGCTACTTTGGCTAGGCTAGGCCCCATACCAAACTAAAATCCCAAATGGCTAAAACACACTTGATTTTGGACAGGCCCAAAACCATCACACACAAATAAAACCAAACTAAAATAAAAACATGATGCGAACTTAATTAAAATAGAACACCTAAATATCTTTGGCTGCAGCGCCTCGGCGAACATGAAACTCCATTGGAGGTGTACGAAAGTTGGGCTTCACATCCTCTTCTGGAGGCACTTCAAAGCAGAATTGTCCAAGCTTCAGAACATAAGGAGGTGGTAAAATATTAGGAGTAGTAGCTATGCTCCCCTTATCAGTAGTCTACCTTGGACTATGGGTCCATATCAGTAGCTGGATGGTTGTCTTCTCCACCATGTGCTTCATGTTTAGATCTCGTGAGCTGCTTTACATGATCGAGACTACCTTTATGTAATTCTACATGTTGTGTTTTTTGGGATCCAATGAATATTGGTATTATGATTGAGTTGATGTGCTGAATATTATCTTATGTTATCTTTTTGTTGTTTATGATCTTGCATGCTCTCCGTTGTTAGTAGCTATCTTGGCCGAGTAGATACTAGTGACTCCAAGAGGGGGTATTTATGCTCGATAGTTGGGTTCATGCCTCTATTTAATCTGGGGGAGTGACAGAAACCTCTAAGGTTGTAGATGTGCTATTGCCACTAGGGAGAAAACAACATTCTTATGTCCAAGGGCATATGCTTTGTTTACATTACACACTTTGCTTAATGCAGTTATCTGTTGTTCGCAACTTAATACTTGTGGGGTTCTCGGATTGATTCCCCGCGAGTGGATTATTAGTCATAGATGCAGTTGGATGGCGGTCTATGTATCTTGTTGTAATGCCCAGAGTAAATCTCATAGTGATCCTCTCGACATATGCATGTTATCTTTATTCTATCAATTGCCCAACTGTAATTTGTTTACCCAGCATGTGTTATTTTATCTTATGGAGAGACACCACTAGTGAACTATGGACCCCGGTCCTATTTCCTTTATATTGCTATCACCTGTTTACTTTAATCGCATTGTTTACTTTACTTGCATACTACTATTGATTTCCACTCGATACGCTCATTCCTTTGTTTACAGCAAACCGGTGAGATTGACAACCTCATCGTAAGTTGGGAACAAAGTATTTGGTTGTGTTGTGTGCAGGTTCCGCATTGCTACTAGCTGAAGACGCGCTAACATGTTATCATAAACGGCGCCCTTGTTGGAGTGTTACTAGGCTAGCCAGCATCACCTTCTGGAGTTTGGCTTTTTCCTGGATTCGACATACCTTGATTTCTTTCTGAGGGAAAAGCTTGCTGTTATACTCATCATACCTTTCTCTTGGGGTTCTCAACTGGACGGTGATTTACATTAACACACCGTGCCGCATCAAGACTCTTTTCTGGCGCCGTTGCCGGGGAAAAAGAAGACTTCTGCAAGGCGAGTTTTGCACGCACATCCTTTACTTTGTTTTAAGTTTTGCTTTACTTTATTTTTACTTGCTTCATTTTATCAAAAACACAAAAAAATTAGTATCCTTTTTAGTTGTTACTTTATTACTTTTAGTTCATTATGTTGTTCCCTAAGTACATTTTGGAGGACCTCTCAGTAGGTAGTGGTTCTATTATTGGGAAAAGTAACATCGAGGAGTTCTTTAATCATATTAGTATGCATAAAGATGTTGAGGAAAAGTCTTTGGCTGAGCTTGCTCCTAGTTATGAAGTTGCTTCTACTTATTTAGTTCACATGTTGGAAGCTAGGTTTGCTAGCCTTAATCCTTTTCTGCAACACATGTTTCTTAAGCTTCATGATATTGAGGATCCCGAAAAGAAAGCTTTTATCTTGGAAACTTTGCGTATAGAATTTAGAGATGTTGCCATTGAAGTTAGGAAAGTTCTTAAGCGTTTTAATAAGCTTGGATCGCATATAAAGGTTGTTAGTACAAACAATGAAGAAACCAAAATACCAATACCTAGCAAACTCTTGGGATTGTATGAAGCTTTTGAAAACAATTTTGATTGGATATGTCCTGCAAATCTTTTTAATGAATTGAGTGAACCAAAGCGTGATCACAAGGGGTCTTCAAATACTTATGTGGATGAAATACAATGCCTTATTGAAAAGACTTCTGCAGTTGATCTTAATGCTTCTTTCGAAAATACTTGATTCGCACTTTCTGCGCCTAGCTCAAAGGCGTTAAAGAAAAGCACTCTTGGGAGATAACCCAATGTTTTTACTTTCAGTTCTTTTTCTTTTATTTGAGTCTTGGAAGTTACTACTATTGTATTAACCTCTCCTTATCATTTTTATTTCGTTTTTGTGCCAAGAGAAGCCTCTAATTTGAGTGAGGTAAGATTTGGGGATGTTGCTGTCCTGAAACAGATTTCGGTGCTGCACCGTGAAAATGCTCTGTATATCTTTTGGACCTGCAATTTCTTGTGCATATGCCCCAGGTTATCTCCAAACTTTCATTAGTTTAACACTTTTTTATTTGAGCAACCGAAAACCCTCTAAAAATTCGACCTTTGTCAGTTGTTCTATTTTGACAGATTTCTGCCAATATTTGTGTTTGCCGCTCGATCGCTTTCTTTTTGAGTTCTTTTGATCACGGAACTTTTGGGGAAGTTGCTACAGTAGTATATACTTTATATGTGGTGGTTTTGAGTTGAAACTTGAATAAAAAAAGGGTTGATTCAATGTTATGCTTACACTAATGTTGCTAATAGAGTTGTGTTGAGTTTTGTATGAAGGAAGTTTTCAAGTGTAGGGATTGGAGAATGATGAGATGAGTTAAAGAATGGACAAAATCTCAAGCTTGGGGATGCCCACGCACGCCAAGAAATATCCAAGAGGTACAAGCGTCAAAGCTTGGGGATGCCCCCGAGGCACCCCTTCTTCATCGGCAAAAATCAGGTCACCTTTCAACACACTATATTTTTATTGCTTCATGCACTATGCGTTTTACTTGGAGCGTCAGTTGTTTTAGTTTTCAGTTTTGTTTAGTTTTGTTTGCTGCAATAAATGGTTGGACCCCAACAAATTTCTTTTGAAGAAGTCGCCTTGCTTTTCATTTGCCAAGAACACTCCATTTTTCACTCTTATCGTTCAACGAGTGTTCTCTTTTTCTGCTACTGCGTTTAGTTTTCGATTTTTCGCCTTGATTTGTGTTCAGATCTTGTTATATCTTTGCATCAAGGTGTATTTTGACCTCTGGCCCATGTTGGTATTCATCAAAAGAGTTGTTTAAAAAAGGTTCGAATGGTGTTGGAAAAGAGGAAAAGCATTATGCAAAAAAGTGGTACAAAAAGGAGCTTGTGTAGACTGCGGCCTAGGCTTTTGCTTGTCGTGCTTGATGTCTTTTTGATAGTATGCTTAGTGGTTTTGCTGTAGCATGACTTGTCTCAAATGACTGAGATTGCTTAATGAGCCTTTGAAAAAATCATGCGTTGTTTTTAATTATTTGGAAGCATTATTTTGGTTTTCTCCTTGATGCTTTATTTGGGTTGACTTGGCGCATGCTCACACATGTTAGACTCATACAAAGTCTACCTTTGCCTCTATGATCATTTAGTTTTTGAATTTTGATGCCATCTTATGCTTCTTTTAATGTTGCTTTGTCGCTTTGCATGATTATGGCCGTTATTGCTCTCTTAGTTGGTCGCTCCCAGTATTTTGCTAGCCCTCATTTTGTACTGAGTATGAGCTCTACTCGTGCATCCAACTCCTAAAAACCAAGTTGCCATTGTGTCCACTATAAATTTCTATGCATGGTATTTGTAAGCCATTCCAAGTAAATTTTCATGTGCTACCTTTCAAAAAACCTTCAAAACACTTCTTGTTTTGTGACACTGTTTTCAGCTCATGGGGACGTAGTGGTCGGATTTGCTATCTTCCATATTGTTTATTCCAAAAAAAAGGCACTCCTCCATGGTATGTGAATGTTGGTGGGCACCCGATGGAATCGGTTAGCCATGGTTTGTGAAAGGAAAAAAGGTGGGGAGGAGTGCTGATGGCTGGCGTGTAGTTGATGATGATTATGGCCAGGTAGTTGGGAAACTCCAAGCGGAAAGTATGATGAGCACAGCGGCAAGTCTTTTCCCTCGGTAAGAAACCAAGGTTTGTCGATCAGGAGAAGAGCAGACAATACGACTGAAGGTGATGCTTGATAGCCTAGTGACACTCCAACAAGGGCGCCATTTCACAACAAAACGAGTTAGCGTGTCTTCAGCTAGTAGCAATGTGGAACCTGCACACAACACAACCAAATACTTTGTTCCCAACTTACGATGAGCTTGTGTCAATCTCACCGGTTTGCTTGAAACAAAGGGTATGAGCGTATCGAGTGGAAAACAGTAGAAGTATGCGAGTAAAGTAAACAGTGCGAGTAAAGTAAACAGGTGATAGCAATATGATGGAAATAGGACCGGGGTCCACAGTTCACTAGCGGTGCCTCTCCATAAGATAAATAACACATACTGGGTAAACAAATTACAGTTGGGCAATTGATAGAATAAGGATAACATGATATGTCAAGAAGATCACTATGCGATTTACTCTGGGCATTACAACAAAATACATAGACCGCCATCCAACTGCATCTATGACTAATAATCCACTCCCGGGGATATCATCCGAACACCCCATGAGTATTAAGTTGCGAACAACAGATAATTGCATTAAGCAAAGTGTGTAATGTAAACAAAGCATATGCCCTCGAGCATATGAATGTTGTTTTCTCCCTAGTAGCAATAGGACAACTACAACCTTAGAGGTTTCTGTCACTCCCCCAGATTAAATAGAGGCATGAACCCACTATCGAGCATAAATACCCCCTCTTGGAGTTACTAGCAACTACTCGGCCAAGATAGCTACTAACAACGGATAGCATGCAAGATCATAAACAACATAGAGATAACATAAGATATATTTCAGTATAGCAACTCAATCATAACACCAATATTCATCGGATCCCAACAAACGAAACATGTAGAATTACATACTGGTGATCTCAATCATGTAGGGTAGCTCATGAGATCTAAACATGAAGCACATGGTGGAGGAGACAACCATCTAGCTACTGCTACGGACCCATAGTCTAAGGTAGACTACTCACTCATCGCTCTGGAGGCAAGCATGGCGATGAAGAAGACCTCCGGTGGCGATTACCTCTCCGGCAGGGTGCTGGGAAGAGCTTCTGGACCCTCCCGATCTTCGGGTCGACGGCGGCGGCGGATCGCGATGTGTTCTGGAAAACTGATCGGGTACTTAGGTTTTTCCCGTCGGGGGGTCTTTATAGGCGAAGGGGCATCGTCAGAAGTGGACCGAGGCGTCCTCACACATAGGGGGCGCGGCCAGGGGCTGGGCCGCGCCGCCCTGGTGTGAGGACACCTTGTGGCCCCACTCCGTCTCCTCTTCGGTTCTCTGGAAGCTTCGTGAAATATCTGGACGACTGGCTTTGGTTTCGTCCAATTCCGAGAATATTTCCTGTGTAGCTTTTCTGAAACACAAAAACAGTAGAAAATAGGGAACTGGCACTGTGGCGACTTGTTAATAGGTTAGTTCCGGAAAATGCATAAAAGTGGCACGAAGTGTAACGAAACATTAGGCAAATGGTGTAAAAACAAGCATGGAGCATCAAAAATTAAGGATACGTTGGAGACGTATCAGCATCCCCAAGCTTAACTCCTGCTCGTCCTCGAGTAGGTAAGTGATAACAAAAGAGATAATTTTTGAGGTGACATGCACCTACACAATCTTGATCACCTATGTAAGCATTTGTGAGCTGGGATCATAAGAACTTAAAACATGGGCATGAAAGATATAATCTTGACAATAGAAACTTAGCAACCATGTTATAACATGAAAATGAACACAAACAAAAGATCATGAAAATGAAACAATGAAAGTCAAACGTGTGTTCAAATCATAAGGAAAAACATACAAATGGTTTTCAGCTTGTCCTTCATAGAGAGCAAAACATAAATGCATAGGACACCTTCAAGTTTAAGAGGGCGACTAGATACAAGTAATTTAAGAACAAGTGAAACCAACAATATGCATCAATCAATGAAAACTTTGGGACAATGCACATTATACTAAGAATGGCAACTATGCTCTCTTAATGGTGCATAAAGATAGAAGGTGGTGACTCAACATAAAAGTAAAAGAAAGGCCCTTCGCGGATGGAAGCAGTGATTGCAAGTTTTATAACCTTCAAAAATTATGTTACTTACCGGTTTTGAGCTCTCATTGCCCCCATCATAAGCATCTTGAATGGTTAAAGTTAATGCGAGAACAATTATGATGCATATGCTTGACAAATCATAAGTTGAAAACCTCGTGTCCCGTGAATACGAGTACCCAAACCTCATGCTACTTTACTTAGAGTCCCAAGCAAGGCTCTTGTCATTGTAAGTATACACGTATCATCGAGAACCGCCAACGGGGTACCTCCGTGCCCGATGACATGGAACAAGCCCACATCAAAATGATAGGACAAGCAGACAATGAACACCTCGACATCTCTTTTATTTACCATTTGTTTAGCTTTTTATTTTGAGATGCGTCGTCGAATGTCCACTATGGGTATGCTGCAAATTTCCACCATGAATTATGCATGGCTTAGATTGGCGGCCCAGGCGTTTCCCTAACACATATACAAACTCCATGATCCCCGCAAGATTCCCAATTCATTTCACACCGCGGGCATCCATAAACAAAAGATCACGATATCAACTCAAATAAGAAGTGCAATGTTGAAAGCTTGCCCATGACTGCATGGCTAGGCTAGTCTCCAACTTACAACTTGCAAGCATAACAACTCAACATAAGAGACCACAATGTCAAATTTTTAAGAACAAGAAAAAGTAAAGTGTGCCTTCCGGTTCGTGAGAGCTTTACTGACCAATTTTCGCATAACACTGGTAAGAGTTTAATTTGAAGAGAAAATAAAAGCAAGTCAAATTTACTTAGAATAGCAAATTGATAGTAGGTATGTATGGTGGACACCTTGGCAAACTTGGTTTTTAGGAGTTGGATGCACGAGTAGAGCTCATACTCAGTACAAGGCGAGGGCTAGCAAAAGACTGGGAGCGACCAACTAAGAGAGCAATAATGGCCATAATCATGCAAAGCGACAAAGCGACATTAAAAGAAGCATAAGATGGCATCAAAAGTCAAAAACTAAATGATCATAGAGGTTATTGGCGACTTTGTAAGAGTCTAACATGTGTGAGCATGCGCCAAGTCAACCCAAATAAAGCATCAAGGAGAAAACCAAAATAATGCTTCCAAACAATTAAAACAACGCATGATTTTTTCAAAGGCTCATTAAGCAATCTCAGTTATTTGAGAGAAGTCATGCTACAGCAAAACCACTAAGCATACTATCAAAAAGACATCAAGCATGACATGAAAAAGCCTAAGCCACAGTCTACACAAGCTCCTTCTTGTACCACTTTTTTGCATAAAGCTTTTTTTCTTTTCCAACACCATTCGAACTTTTTTAATCCAACTCTTTTGAGGAAAACCAACAAGGTCCAGAGGCAAAAATACACCTTGATAAATAAATATAAGAAGATCTGAATGCAAATCATGGCGAAAACGAAAACCAAAAGCAGTAGCAGAAAAAGAAGAACACTCGTTTTTTTTTATAAGAATGAAAACTAGAGCATTCTTGGCAAATGAAAAGCAAGGAAACTTCTCCAAAAGAAATTTGTTGGGTCCAACCATTGATTGCAGCAAACAAACTAAACTAATAATGAAAACTAAAACAACTGACGCTCCAGGAAAAACACATAGCGCATGAAGCAATAAAAATACAGTGTCTTGAAAGGTGACCTGATTTTTGCCGATGAAGAAGGGGTGCCTCGGGGGCATCCCCAAGCTTTGACGCTTGTACTTCTTGGATATTTCTTGGGGTGATGCATGGGCATCCCCAATCTTGAGCTTTTGTCCATTCTTCAACTCATCTCATCATTCTCCAATCCCTACACTTGAAAACTTCCTTCATACAAAACTAAACGCAAATCTATTAGCAACATTAGTGTAGGCATAACATATAATCAACCCTTTTTTGCTTCATGTTTCAACCTAAAACCACCACATATAAAGTATATACTACTGTAGAAACATCCCCAAAAGTTCCGTGATCAAAAGAACTCGAAAGAAAGCGATAAAGCGGCAAACACAAATATTGGCAGAAATCTGTCAAAACAGAACAGCTGACAAAGGTCGAATTTTTGAGGTGTTTTCTGTTGCTCAAATCAAAAAGTGTTCAACTAATAAAAGTTTGGATATAACCTGGGGCATATGCACAAGAAATCGCAGGTCCAAAAGATATAAAGAGAATTTTCACTAATTTTTACGGTGCAGCACCGAAAACAGTTTCAGGACAGCAACATCCCCAAATCTTTACCTCGCTCAAATTAGAGGCTTCTCTTGGCACAACAATAAAATAAACAAGATAAGGAGCGGTCATTATAGTAGTAATGGCTTCCAAGACTCAAATAAAAGAAAAAGTACTGAAAAGAAAACATTGGGTTATCTCCTAAGAGTGCTTTTCTTTAACGCCTTTGAGCTAGGCACAAAAAATTGCGAATCATGTATTTTCAAGAGATGAAGCATCAAGCTCATAATTTGCTCTAAGAATAGAGTCAAAAAGTAATTTCTTCCTTTTCCTAGGGAAGTGTTCCATACCTTTCTTGAGTGGGAATTGATATTTGATAGTGCCTTCCCTCATATCAATGATAGCACCTACAGTTTGAAGAAAGGGTCTTCCCAAAATAATAGGACATGAAGCATGTCATTCAACGTCCATAACGAGAAAATCAACGGGAACAAGGTTATTGTTAACCACAATAAGAACATCATTAATCCTTCCCAAAGGTTTCTTCTTAGCAACATCAGCAATAGGAACATCATAATAACATTTTTCAAGCGGTAGTAAATCAAGCATGTCATAAATTTTTCTAGGCATAATAGATATACTAGCACCTAGATCACATAAAGCTTGGCAATCAAAACCATTAACATGCATATCAATGATGGGTTCCCAACCATCTTCTAACTTCTTGGGAATAGAAGCTTTTTGCTTCAACTTTTCATCCCTAATTTTCATAAGAGCATTGGTAATATGCTTAGTAAAAGCAACATTTAAAGAACTAGCATTAGGAGTCAAAGCAAGCGTTTGCAAGAACAAAATAACTTCAGATATATTGCAGCCATCAACATCAAAATCATTAAAGGAAATAGAGCTATCATCTCCTACACTTCGAAAAATTTCAGCACTCTTTTGAGAAAAAGTTTTGGCAGTTTTAGGCTTTTTAACACAAGGAGTGGGAGTTTTCTCTACACCAATCAAAGTAAGAGGATTGCTAGCATTAGTAACACCATCATTAGAGGTAGTAATAGTACAAACTTTCATATTCCTAGCAATCTCATCCTCTCTTTCCCATCTAGCATGCAATTCTGCTAACAATCTAATATTTTCATCAATTCCAACTTGAATAGCATTAGCAGTGGCAAAAGGATTGTTCTCTTTCACATCATTAGGCAACACTTTTAATTTCAGAAGTTCAACATCATGAGCAAGGCTATCAACTTTAGAAGCAAGAATATCAATTTTTCCTAACTTTTCCTCAACAGACTTGTTAAAAGCAGTTTGTTTTACCATGAAGTCTTTGAGCATGACTTCAAGTTCAGAGGGCGCGGCCCTAGTGTTGTTGGAGGAATTACCATAAGAATTACCATAACCATTACCATTGGTAGAAGGATACGGCCTATAATTGTTACTAGCAAAATTGTTCCTATAAGCATTGTTGTTAAAATTATTGTTTCTAATGAAGTTCACATCAACATGCTCTTCTTGAGCAACCAAAGAGGCTAAAGGAACATTATTAGGATCAACATGAGTCCTATCATTAGCAAGCATAGCCATAATGGTATCAATCTTATCACTCAAGGAAGAGGTTTCCTCACCAGAATTTACCTTCTTACCTTGTGGAGCTCTCTCGGTGTGCCATTCGGAGTAATTTACCATCATGTTGTCAAGTAGCTTTGTTGCGGTGCCCAAGGTAAGGGACATAAAAGTGCCTCCAGCAGCTGAATCCAATAGGTTCCTTGAAGAAAAATTTAGTCCTGCATAAAAAGTTTGGACAATCATCCAAGTAGTCAGTCCATGAGTGGGGCAATTCTTTATCATAGATTTCATTCTCTCCCAAGCTTGAGCAACATGTTCATTATCAAATTGACTAAACTTCATAATATTGCTATGCAAAGATATAATTTTAGCAGGAGGATAATATCTACCAATGAAAGCATCCTTACACTTAGTCCATGAATCAATACTATTCTTAGTCAAAGATAGCAACCAATCTTTAGCTTTTCCTCTTAAACAAAAAGGAAACAACTTGAGCTTAATAATATCACTTTCTACATCCTTATATTTCTGCATCTCACATAGCTCAACAAAATTGTTGAGATGAGCTGCAGCATCTTTAGTACTAGCACCAGAAAATTGCTCTTTCATAACAAGGTTCAATAAAGCAGGCTTAATCTCATAAAAATTTGCAGCAGGAGCAGGTGGTGCATTAGGAGTGCAGATAAAATCACTATTGTTCGTGCTAGTAAAGTCACACAACTTGGTGTTTTCAGGATTAGCCATTTCAGCAAAACTAAAAGCAGATAAGTAAAAACAACTATCAAGGATTCTAATTTTTTTTTGGGTTTCTGATATAAAACGATGCAAGTAAAAATAAATAAAGTAAAGCAAAACAAATAACAAAGTAAAGGATGTGCGTGTGAAAAATTCCCCTTGCAGAGGTCTTCCACTCTTCCCTGGCAATGGCGCTAGAAAAGGGCTTGACGGCTGGCATGTAGTTGATGATGATTATGGCCAGGCAGCTGGGAAACTCCAAGTGGAAAGTATGATGAGCATAGCGGCAAGTCTTTTCCCTCAGTAAGAAACCAAGGTTTGTCGATCAGGAGAAGAGCAGACAATACGACTGAAGGTGATGCTTGATAGCCTAGTGACACTCCAACAAGGGCGCCGTTTCACAACAAAACGAGTTAGCGCGTCTTCAGCTAGTAGCAACGTGGAACCTGCACACAACACAACCAAATACTTTGTTCCCAACTTACGATGAGGTTGTCAATCTCACTGGTTTGCTTGAAACAAAGGGTATGAGCGTATCAAGTGGAAAACAGTAGAAGTATGCGAGTAAAGTAAATAGTGCGAGTAAAGTAAACAGGTGATAGCAATATGATGGAAATAGGACCAGGGTCCACAGTTCACTAGCGGTGCCTCTCCATAAGATAAATAACACATGTTGGGTAAACAAATTACAGTTGGGCAATTGATAGAATAAGGATAACGTGATATGTCAAGAAGATCACTATGCGATTTACTCTGGGCATTACAACAAAATACATAGACCGCCATCCAACTGCATCTATGACTAATAATCCACTCCCGGGGATATCATCCGAACACCCCATGAGTATTAAGTTGCGAACAACAGATAATTGCATTAAGCAAAGTGTGTAATGTAAACAAAGCATATGCCCTCGAGCATATGAATGTTGTTTTCTCCCTAGTAGCAACAGCACATCTACAACCTTAGAGGTTTCTGTCACTCCCCCAGATTAAATAGAGGCATGAACCCACTATCGAGCATGAATACCCCCTCTTGGAGTTACTAGCAACTACTCGGCCAAGATAGCTACTAACAACGGAGAGCATGCAAGATCATAAACAACATATAGATAACATAAGATATATTTCAGTATAGCAACTCAATCATAACACCAATATTCATCGGATCCCAACAAACCAAACATGTAGAATTACATAACGGTGATCTCAATCATGTAGGGCAGCTCATGAGATCTAAACATGAAGCACATCGTGGAGGAGACAACCATCTAGCTACTGCTATGGACCCATAGTCCAAGGTAGACTACTCACTCATCGCTCCAGAGGCAAGCATGGCGACGAAGAAGACCTCCAGGGGCGATTCCCCTCTCCGGCAGGGTGCCGGGAAGAGCTTCTGGACCCTCCCGATCTTCGGGTCGACGGCGGCGGCGGCAGGATCGCGATGTGTTCTGGAAAACTGATCGGGTACTTAGGTTTTTCCCGTCGGGGGGTCTTTATAGGCGAAGGGGCATCGTCAGAAGTGGACCGAGGCGTCCTCACACATAGGGGGCACGGCCAGGGGCTAGGCCGCGCCGCCCTGGTGTGAGGCCACCTCGTGACCCCACTCCATCTCCTCTTCGGTTCTCTGGAAGCTCCATGAAATATCTGGACGACTGGCTTTGGTTTCGTCCAATTCCGAGAATATTTCCTGTGTAGCTTTTCTAAAACACAAAAACAGTAGAAAACAGGGAACTAGCACTGTGGCGACTTGTTAATAGGTTAGTTCCGTAAAATGCATAAAAGTGCCACGAAGTGTAACGAAACATTAGGCAAATGGTGTAAAAACAAGCCTGGAGCATCAAAAATTATGGATACGTTGGAGACGTATCAAGTGCCAAGCTTTATAAAAGAGCACAAAAGTGCCACTCTCTCTCTCTCAAAAACTTGCTTCATTTTTGTATGGAAGATAGTAAGAACCCCATTGCCAGTCGTTGACAAAAGCAACCACCTCTCAAAACCCAATTTTTATCTCCCTGTTTTAAGAGCACATGTTTAATCACTGCTTCCCTCCGCGAAGGGCCTTTCTTTTACTTTTATGTTGAGTCACCATCTTCTATCTTTATGCATCATCTAAGAGAGCATAGTTGTCATTATAAGTATAATGTGCATTTTCCCAAAGTTTTCATTGATTGATTCATGATGTTGGTTTCACTTGTTCTTAAATTATTTGTATCTAGTCGCCCTTTTAAACTTGAAGGTGTCCTATGTATTTATGTTTTGCTCTCTCATGAAAGACAAGATGAAAACCATTTGTATGTTTTTCCGTATGATTTGAACACACGTTTGACTTTCATTGTTTCATTTTCATGATCTTTTGTTTGTGTTCTTTTTCATGTTGTTGCTAAGTTTCTTCTATCAAGATTATATCTTTCATGCCCATGTTTTAAGTTCTTTGATCCCAGCGCACAACGCTTACATATATAGTCAAGATTATGTAGGTGCATGTCACCTCAAAAATTATTTCTTTTGTTATCACTTACCTACTTGAGGACGAGCAGGAGTTAAGCTTGGGGATGCTGATACGTCTCAAACGTATCTATAATTTTTGATGCTCCATGCTTGTTTTTACACCATTTGCTTAGTGTTTCGTTACACTTCGTGGCGTTTTTATGCATTTTCCGGAACTAACCTATTAACGAGATGCCACAGTACTAGTTCCCTATTTTCTGCTATTTTTGTGTTTCAGAAAAGTTACACAGGAAATATTCTCGGAATTGGATGAAACAAAAGCCAGATATCCAGAAATTTACTGAAGCTTCTAGAGAACCGAAGAGGGGACAGAGAGGGGCCATAGGTCGGCCACACAGTAGGGCAGCGCGGCCCTGGCCCTGGCCGCGCCCCCTATGTGTGAGGCTGCCTCGGTCCACTTCTGACGATGCCCCCTTGCCTATAAAGACCCCCCGACGGGAAAAACCTAAGGACCCGATCAATTTTCCAGAAACACATCGCGATCCGCCGCCGTCATCAACCCGAGATCGGGAGGGTCCAGAAGCTCTTCCCGGCACCCTGCCGGAGAGGGGAATCGCCACCGGAGGTCTTCTGCATCGCCATGCTTGCCTCCAGCGCGATGAGTGAGTAGTCTACCTTGGACTATGGGTCCATAGCAGTAGCTAGATGGTTGTCTTCTCCACCATGTGCTTCATGTTTAGATCTCGTGAGCTGCTTTACATGATCGAGACTACCTTTATGTAATTCTACATGTTGTGTTTGTTGGGATCCGATGAACATTGGTGTTATGATTGAGTTGATGTGCTGAATATTATCTTATGTTATCTCTATGTTGTTTATGATCTTGCATGCTCTCCGTTGTTAGTAGCTATCTTGGCCGAGTAGATACTAGTGACTCCAAGAGGGGGTATTTATGCTCGATAATTGGGTTCATGCCTCTATTTAATCTGGGGGAGTGACAGAAACCTCTAAGGTTGTAGATGTGCTATTGCCACTAGGGAGAAAACAACATTCTTATGTCCAAGGGCATATGCTTTGTTTACATTACACACTTTGCTTAATGCAGTTATCTGTTGTTCGCAACTTAATACTTGTAGGGTTCTCGGATTGATTCCCCGCGAGTGGATTATTAGTCATAGATGCAGTTGGATGGTGGTCTATGTATCTTGTTGTAATGCCCAGAGTAAATCTCATAGTGATCCTCTCGACATATGCACGTTATCTTTATTCTATCAATTGCCCAACTGTAATTTGTTTACCCAGCATGTGTTATTTTATCTTATGGAGAGACACCACTAGTGAACTATGGACCCCGGTCCTATTTCCTTTATATTGCTATCACCTATTTACTTTACTCGCATTGTTTACTTTACTTGTATACTACTATTGCTTTCCACTCGATACGCTCATTCCTTTGTTTACAGCAAACCGGTGAGATTGGCAAACTCATCATAAGTTGGAAACAAAGTATTTGGTTGTGTTGTGTGCAGGTTCCGCGTTGCTACTAGCTGAAGACGCGCTAACACATTATCGTAAATGGCGCCCTTGTTGGAGTGTTACTAGGCTAGCCAGCACCACCTTCTGGAGTTTGGCTTTTTCCTGGATTCGACATACCTTGGTTTCTTTCTGAGGGAAAAGCTTGCTGGTGTACTCATCATACCTTCCTCTTGGGGTTCCCAACTGGACGGTGATTTACATTAACACACCGTGCCGCATCATCAGCCTTTGGTCAAATCATTGCAACGAGTCATCATGTCAATGATGTCATACTTACGGTATGCAAAGGCTTATCCATACAAGCCAAATTGAAGAGATCTCAAAGAATTTTTGAGCCTATGATCGCCTCCAAGTACCCGACCATAGCCTCGGGGGCTACTCCAATCAGGAGCGCTGGTCGTGCACCCGATGAAATATAAAGATCGAGAAGAAAAGGGATTAATAATTGTTTTATGCAGGTCATGTCGAATGAAGACGAGAAAGAAGAATACACTTTTGAGCCTATACTCAAAAAAATTCGACTATAGCCTCGGGGGCTACTCCCATCGGGAGTGCTGATCGCGCAGCCGATGAAGATGGAAATATCGGTTTCACCATAGGAGTAAACTATCGACTTCATCATCAAAGTGATAAACACCAGATATTACAATTCACTAGTTCACTCCCATCGGGAGGGATTTGCGACTAGTTGAAGAAAATAACCCAAAGATTGAGGGTATTAAAACAGCCAAACAAGGCTCACGACAAAATTATGATTCTCAAGCCGCATTGTTGTGATAAAAAGCTTGAATGTCGTGGTCGCAAAGATCATGAAGGTAAGACCTCGGGATCCATCCTGCATGGCCTAGTATATGCACATGAATGCGCTCTACTAGTAAATTTATGTATCCATGATACAAAGAAAAATCTCGATGGACGCACTAGGTACCCTACGAAATACTAGAATCCATGTCTTTGTAAGTCCTAAATGCAGCAAAAGACTGGGTTACGCCAGGTACCGAATTCGAGTCTAGGGACTTGAGTTTAAAGTAGGTAGCAAGTTTTTGCTCAAGCAATTAGCTGGTTTCCTGATCCGTTAGAATCACCAGGCTTGTTAATCAAAATCCCCATGAAAATTTAAGAATATGAAATATTCAATGAAATTGAGAAAGAAAAGAAGACGAAGATTGATCAAGTCAAAGATTGCAAGTCAAAATATGAGATTTGAGATTCAACCCGAATCTACAATTCTGGTAGAATCTCGGGGGCTACTAACAAGGGTATAACTACCAAGGCCCGTTATCTTAGTACCCCTAGGGCCCATTCGGGTAATAGTCCTGTGGGAATTAGGCCTAAGCATAGTCATAGTCGAAATACGAGATTATATCGTATGCAAACATTGTAATTTGTATCGAACCCGACCGGTTCCTCGAGAGGCCGGCTAGGGACAGATTGAGATTAAGCCAATTTTCTACTAGCTTACTCTCAACACGCATCAAGTTTCGCCTTGTTTGTCTGAATCTTTACCTTCGAGTTCATCCGACGCCCTCTTCCCTCGATCCTAAGTCCTTCATCTAGGACATTTGCCGAGCTAACCCTCGTCATCACCCATCTTCCCGGACTATAAAGAGAAAACATGACAATTTAGCAAAACTTGCTAAAGTAAGACAAAGAATTATAGCTCTAAGTATATGAACGGAATATTCTCATTTAAATACCCATCATAATTCTTAGAGAATTTCTTATCTTAATGACTCTCGGCTCCTACAGGCTATTCCCGTTACTAGGTCGTCCAACCTAAGGTCGAAGCATTGCTCTGATACCAGCTGCGGTAACCCAGCACACCACTACATGTGTAGTGTACAATTCGTTGATATAATACTCACGAAAGTCCCCTTCCATAAATATCACATCCCTTAGAGTGGTACAACAGAAACATTGTGGGTCTGCAACTTTACGTGTTCATAGATACCGACCAAAAGTGTACAAAAGCTTCGAGATCATCCTCGGTCCATTGAGGAGTCTCAATTGAAAACCAGATCAAACTAGCAAATCCAATTAATAAATGGTAGTATAAGGCATAGCACCATTATGAGCATGAGCAACTTATTTATGAACAGTCGCTAAGCTCCACTAACTATCCTATAATTCTATGCTTTAGTGTCCGGTTCCTCATCACTAGTACCGTAAACGATACCGTAATCCACTCCTTCTACTCCTCCGGAAAGATCTGGCTCCTTGTAGTATTGTTCCTCACCATTGTCAGGAACATCTTCGCTGTTCTCACAATCTAAAGCAAGGGTTTTCAAGGATAGATTGACTACATGCGTACTCAGCAAGTTCTATAGAAATGGTGTTTCATGCTAAATAAAACAATAGCTTGGAGTAAGGGAATTCCAAACTTATGCAAGTTTTGGAAAACAGTTTTGTTAGATGAATCCAAGTTTTAATTTCATAAAGCCTATGTTCATTAGTCTTCGCAGGTTGTTAGAACTTTTGAATAGTTCCTTTCCACGCGACGTTCGTAATTCCTTTCCCGGAATAGGGAGTAACATGTCACAATTCTATGAATGATGTTTTATCACTTGTGTGAAGTTTTGAAAATAAAATTTCAATTATTTCTTTGATAAATGCCTTGGGTATTAATAAAGTACCAAAAGAAAACAAACACCAAGAATAATACTTTCCAAGTTCTTGGAGATTATTATTTTAAACTAACTAGAGCTGCTTCTGGTGTTTCTTGTATGAGGTCTTCCTCTTCATCTGATAATGGTGTGTTGATGCTCCTTGCACGGTCCTCTTTCCTGGGTTGTGTTGTCCTTCTCCTGCTATGTTTTGGTTCGCGATGTCTTTCTTTGCTGGAATCCGACATTTCGTTGTATTCATCCCAGTATGATCTGCTTGTTGCACTATTGTTCTCTTGCCTTCTCCTTAGCTCATTCTTTTCTTCTCGTAGTTTCTTATTGTGCTGGTGTAAGGCGTACTGATATCCCATTAAAACTTCTGTCCTTGAATCCGTAGGTACTCCTGTACCGTGATTGATTGCTGACATGATTATTCTCCACTCTCCGGTGGAGACATATATTTTCTCTTTCTCTTTTCTGTTGTTACTCCTTGGGTTGTTGCCTTGTGTGTTGACTACGGTGTTATCTACGACATCGTTGTCTTCTGCTGCTTCAGTGCTGATGACACATACTTGGTGTACGTTGCTGGAGACAACACCGTTTCGGGTGGTGAAGTCCGCTGCTGTATCTTTGCTGAAATTTTAGCCGAGATCTGAGTGATCCATTGCTTCTCCTAAGTTGAGGTTTCCCATGATTTCATCGAGTTCTTCGATTTTTTTCTTTCATGCTTTCTGTCACCGGCCTAGAGGCTGACCGGCGATTTTACCTTGCTGGAAGAGCCTACCGATGATTCTGATTTAGTCGGATCTGAAATGTGAATCGAACCCAAGGAACTGACACAAAAGTTCAGACTTCCAATCGTCAGGTCCATCTCCTAATCCAAGCTTGCAAAGACGGGAGTAAGGGTTGGTGGATAAGGTTGAAAATCTACGGTTCCAAAGGATATCTGGTTTCCGTCGACTTTCGAGTTGCTATTGGCTGGAAATGAAATAGCCGTCGAATTCATGATTCCAACGCCCAAGATCCCCACGGTCGGCGCCAATTGACGAGGGTTAACTCGGCAAATGTCCTAGATTAAGGACTTAGGATCGGGGGAAGAGAGTGTCGGATGAACTCGAAGGTAAAGTTCAGTCAAACAAGGCGAGGTTTGGTGTGTGTTGAGAATATGCGTGGTACTCAATTGGCTAATCCGGTCAGGTTCAATACAAATTACAATGTCTGTATACAATATCAAATCGTATTTTGACTACATCTATGCTTAGGTCTCCCTAACGGGCCCCGGGGTACCAAGATAATGGGCCTTATTAGCTATACCCTTATCACATGGAGTTCTGGTAACAGGTGGCAAGGAAAATACAAAATATAGTTGAGTGGTTCAGCCTTAGCAAACAAATATATCAGGAAGTAACATATTTGTTTTGATTATGCATATACATAGGTATGTTGCTCCTCCTAGCGTCTCTAGCTAGATTTTATTACTTTAGGTTCTCTACTTTGTTGGTGCATCAATATTTATTTCTATGTTACGATATGTCATTTTATTTGGAGCTTGCAAAATCTTCATAGGTGGACCTCAATAATTGGATATTTATCTTAAGAGGAAGATGTATTGCTTGTGAGATATTATGTGTGTGAGCTATGTGTATTGTCAGTCAGGTTGGATTTGTGCACATGAGTGTCGATTATGTCCATTTGATGTCATCCCCCATTTTCATGCCTTGCCCACCGCCGTTATCATCTCCGGTCTCGCTACAATGCTCGATGGCCGTCATCCGGCCACGAGCCACGCTTGCCATTGTCGGATGACCTTCTGCTGCCGGTGTCAAATAACCTTCAGATAGACCTTTCGTTGCTTATTCCCCAAACTTTCACAAGGTTTTTTTCTTGTGAAAATCCACAAAAGTGGATGCTTTAGGGCAGATTTGGAATGCGTTTGCTGTTGACCATGATTGGCGTATTCTTTTCCATCATTCATTTGGGTTTTCCGGGCGATTCGCAGATGAAGTGTGACAGACAGAGAAGCTTTCTAAGAGAGGATACTTGCATATTTTAATTTTGTATACTACAATTTTTCCAATAGTGTGCATCCAAAGTTCTAAATCGATTTTGGTCACCCTTTTAGCTTTGGTTTTTAAGGCTGGGAGAGAAAGATACCCAGACTATGGAGCCTCCACGACAATGCTCCTCTTTAAATTGCATAAAGATGCATTTCCAGTTTGGATAGATTTGATGTCCCATCACAAGCTTTGACGGGAATGATTGAGCAACAATTTTAACCAGCAAGTATAACCGGAAAACTATTATGAGTAAGCATATATCCCCTATTAGTTGTTCACACATTGTGATTTTCACTGTGTTGTTATCTTAAAAACTTATACCCGCTCTATTATATGTACATGATAAGTAAGTATTCATCGATTGTATTTTTGTTGCTAGCCCCTTCGATGATCAGGTTTAATAACCTCTACTCATGTCTATCACCTAGACAGGAATACGTCTAATTAATCTAATTATTCAGTATCCAATTATTCAGATTTTCCATCAGTATGAAAATGTGGGTCATATTTGAGGATTATGTGGACAATCGTGTGTTTCAAAATGTATTTAACAAACTTACATATCTGAGAGTAAAGGTGGTGTCTATTTGTGTCTACATGATTTACTTAACTGAGCTCTCCGATCAACAAGTTCCTAATTCCTCCAGGTTGATGAAATGTGCACACTTATTTGATATATATAATGTAGCAAAGGAGGGGGTTTTCGGATTTTTTTGCAAGTGTTAGCGTAATAGTTACTAAGGTAATTAATTGCACCTACCTATGTATTCCAATGAGCCTGACTCATTTTTTACCGTGCTTAGCATTTGACCAATACTTGGTTTCAGAAGGTACAATTGTACATAATTTGAGATTATACTACATCTAAGAGACACATCAGATTTGTCTCGGGTTGGAAGTAATAACAAACTTTGCCTGTTGTACCTTTTGTCACTAGAAAGCACCACACCACCACCACCTTTTATTTAGAGTATGCTCGATTCACCTACATGTAACATCCATTTTCTTACTAATAAAAGCTTAGTTAATTATCAATCTTCTATGCATGTTTGGTTTACTGCCTATACTTTTTGTCTTTAACTATTTTGTTTGGTGCAACCCTTTCAACTTAAAGGACCACAATTAGCTTATCAGAACATGAGCATAATATGCAACGAACTGGAAACAAACTCGACGTGGTAAAAATGGTATCGAAAGGTAAATAAATTTTGTTAGATGTCACCCACACCAAATGGTGTGACACAACTAATGCGACAGCTACCTGCATTGCCTGCATCGCCAGAAAGATGACGCCAATTGCACGCACATCACACGAGAAGACGCAAACAACTGAAATGGGCGCAACAAAGCGTGTCAGGTCCATCTAGTATTGATCTATCTGTACGATGCATTGGACCCGTGCTTCATGCTGCCGTACATGGACTAGGCGGGCATGTGGCGCATGCACGTTCAAAATCTTTTTTACGGTTTCCGTGTACATAGTGCGATTGTATAGAGAGGGTTGAGGGAAAACGCCACACGAACGGGGTGATCGGCTCTTATCATTACTAGTAAACACGCACGTGCACGCACGTCACAATCAGTAAAAGAATGCAATCATAACAATTTTCTAAACTTTGTGCATGTTTATGTTGTAAAATTTGCATTAGCACAAAATTAGATCTATCAATAGTGAATTACAATTCAAAGTATACATGAAATATGTCTGAAATCAAATCTAGTCACCACGAATATTTTTTTTTGGCAACACACATAACAATTTTATAATCCATTTATTTCCCACTTATCTTAAGAAAATTATGTATTGAATTGGAAATATGGATACAAAATACATATTAGAACTTATGCAACATATAATTCACTTGTTAGATTATAATTGAGTGTGTGGTGCGCACCTGTGAAAAAGAATCATCATACTAATTTGAGAAGCAAACACACGAATTCATATAATCTTGCATCACCTCATATTAATCTTCATGCTGAAAGTGTGTTTTTGCTGCCATAAATTCAATAAACACACATTGTAGTCATATTAACGCCAGACTCAAGAAAGCATAAAACATTTCTCAAGGTTACTTCCTACAATGTTAGCCCAACAAAACATCAGAGGACAACCTCGATTGGACTTTGTAAGCATCGCTAGAAACTTTTTCAGTATAATGATCCAAATAATAGACAATTGCTGATATAAAAGGGAAAAAGTATGATTCATGCAACAATTGAGTATTCATTCATAGTCATTTTTATAAGAAAACCAATCATACAAAAGGTTCATAAAATCAATCAGACCAAAAAGGATATTTCCAGGGGCACATAGCTCCATGGTTTTATTGGGTATGATAGCACCAGTAAGTTCAGGGCACAGAAAACAACTGAACAATAGATCCTCTTGTGGCACAGTAAAGACCACATGATAGCAAAGAAAGAAGCGTTAATACAAAATTCAAGATAAGGTTGGTTGCCGGTTGTTCTGGCTACAAATCGTTAGCCCGGATCCTAAATCAACTTGAGAAAAATGCATATGACAATTAACAAGTGAAAATCTGATCGAGCTGTCTCTAGAAATATTTCTTTAAAAAGTGGCTGCAATTGAGCAGCTAATGCCAATGTATCCAATCTCCTGTCTAGCGAGTCCATCCAACTGAACCAACTTGAGCATGTAGTTAGAGAGTGGGCCATAATATAAAGGGCCTGTATATGAGCACATATAATCCAGGTTAGACATAGGGCAGAAAAGTATTAGCAGTACTTTTAGCAAGTTTGTGAAAATTACAGCAAAATATATCATTCTTTCACGGATGCGCAATGTTACTATACACATAGACAGTCCTAACAGATGAAAACACATGCAGCTTGAAGATTCCCAATCGGGCAAACCACACAAGCAGTGAGTACAAGGAAATGGAACATACAGTGTAACTTGTTCAGCATGCCATCAATCTAAACAAAGTTAGATTCTAGAAGAACATTCACGGCCTCTCCCTACTTCAATACCACAGTCTTAGTCTTGTTCCTCTTTGAATACAACTGCAAATGGAAGATAAAATGAAAGTAATAAAGTTTAGGAACGGCTGAAGAACTATTCATTAATAAGACCGTTCTTTGCAAGGATTCAAACACAAACAAAAGGTAGTATGCAAACCTAGAAAAGAAATTTAATCACAATGTTTCTCAGACGAAAGGATCTGAACAAATATCTTTTGAAATAAATTTACTCATCAGAAATCAGAAGAGTCTTCAGAAGAAAGAAGCCGATGCTGCTGCAACCTGAAGGTTCAAAGGAGGGGTGACATGAATGACATGGACGTGACGACGCGTGCCGCACAGGCCACCAGGACAGCCATCACGTCACCGGTGCTCTTGGAAAGCTGAAGTCATGCTGAGGTCAAGCATAAACGTTTGGTTGTAGCAGCAGCACTATCCTCAAGAATTGATCGACTTGATTCCTGTTGCATGTGTACATGACTGGATCGATTACCATAGAGGGCCTAGTGATTGTCCTTTTCCGGATCGATCTTACAATTCTTGTTGTTCAGGTTACAAACCAGGAGGGACTCCACCTAGCAGATGAAGTGGTCGTCGAGGTAGTGGACGGCATGGAGCATTGCGGTGCCAGATGTATTGCGGACGATGTTGGGGCACGAAACGGCGAGGGCGTCAATCGTATAGCGCGGCCTGCTTCAGGCTGGAGGCCCTGAGCACAACGGCGTCCCATGATAGCACGACGCCGGCGCGCGTGGATAGCCAGTGCCGACACCACGTCTTCCGCAGCACAACTCCCGCTTAATCCGTCGTGTTCACCCTCCATGGACGTCGCTGATCCATTGCCTCCCGCGACCGCAGATCGCTGCTTCTTGGTGATAGCATAGCTGGGAACATATTGACGCAATCAAGGCATCTGCATAATTAGGGCATGCAGAGGGCATACGCGGAGCGCTGGCAGACCCGCAGTCCGCTTGGCAGAACATTAAATCAGGGACGTTAGATTAGATGACGGACCATTGAAATAATTTGGAATCTTGGTTATCATTAGATGGAGAAGAATCAACGGTGTTGGTTAATTTGTGTACATGAAGTTTGGTGAACCTAGGATAATTCATATTTGCTCTTTTATAAGTAGTTTAGATGAATGCCATTTTGAATATGAAGATATTCAAAATAGTATTTAAATCAACTTAAGAAGAATATATTGGAATTTCTTCTGAATTTGCAATATATCCATCTTTGCGGCATAGAAAGATTTTTCACAAAGTTCTGGCTATCTGCGATCATTCCGGTGGCTCATAGCTTATCCGGTTGTTCGATCAACGATGTGCTTCAGTTCAATGGGTCTTTCTATAGTGAAGCAGTATATCCCTTGTGAACAACAAAAGAATTTTTTCAGATATATGAAAATTCTAAAGTGAAATTCATATGAAGATTCTAAAGGAAAATTCATATGATCAACAAGAAACTCAAAGAACAAATCACTCAAAAACGCGGGAAGGGTTTATCAAAAATATTTTTGCAAGTAATCTTTTCAAATCATTTGGATTTTAAAACATTGTCTTCTATTCGGACAATGGTGATTCTTCAGAACCCGAGGTCCAGGGTCAAGTAAAACCTTTGAACTGCATTATCTTGCACTTGTCAGGCAAGTTCACTCTTGCTCATATCTGTTGATTATTTTCAAAAGTAGCAATTGAGTAGTATTTCATACCATTTGCATTAAAGTACTACTTTCAAATAAAATTGGTGGATGATGGAACCACAGATTGGATGTACAAATAGAGTAACATACGGTGGAGGTTCCATTATATCGGGAATGCCTAGGATTTCATAACACCTGTTACTAGTCATTCCAAAGCGCCTTAATCACGCTGACCACAAAACTTGGTATGGGACAAGCGAATTAGAAGTTACTTCCGAGTTTTGTATATCCTCGGAGGCATAGCCGGATTGAGATTCCTTTCAGGGAAAATCAATGGGTGGGAGCCCGTGGTAAACGTCCCTGCTCTGTGCTACAGAGTAACGGTTAATGTCTTCTAGCAGAGAGGGTGATTGATTCGGACCGAGGTCCGGATTAATTACAATGGGTGGATTATGGAAATAGGTTGTGCTCGGCATGGTTCGACTATACTTAGTAACTGGCCTCATACCGAAGGAAGTATGATATTGGCAATAGGATCAGGGACATTTGTGGGAAAATTAGCACACCTCTGCAGAGTGTAGAATTTTCTTGATGTTTAAAAGGTATTTAGATAACTATTTAAATAAGTATTTAAATTATTCGTCTCATTTATCAACAAAACAATGGTTAAGAAATTTTATTTCCAACACTTTCATCTATTAGCATATTTGAGTTAGTCATATTTTTAACTTTCCAAAAAATATATTTTTCATAATTTTTGGACCCCTATTTGAAAAGTTATTGCAGTTTTATAGTTAGGCCCCTATTTTTAAAACAATTCATAGAATAACCCCAGGTGGGGCCCACCCATCATACCCCTCGGTCAAACCAACCGAGTCAGTTTGGTTAGACCGAACCACCTCACTCGCCCTCCACCTCGCTCACTCTCTCGCGACACCCATGGCCACTGCGTCGCTAGCGCCTTCGCC
Source organism: Dactylis glomerata (assembly GCA_007115705.1). NCBI lineage: Eukaryota > Viridiplantae > Streptophyta > Magnoliopsida > Poales > Poaceae > Dactylis > Dactylis glomerata. Next base: position 390,728 of record QXEO01001188.1, on the reverse strand, counting down.
GTCGTGCCCTGGCCGTCTCCGGCCACCTCTGGCCTTGCCGCCACCGTCAAAGTGACTGTCTCCTTTCGCTTGATGAGGACATCCCATCTATTGATACAACCGCTGCACCTACAGCGGAACACATACAAGGACCCATCACTCGAGCTCGTGCCAAGCAACTTAACTATCAGGTACTTTCGTTTCTTGGAACTCTTTCTCACATACATGAGAATATGATGCTGCCTAAATCAGAGATGTTTGTTACTCTTAGGAATGATGGACCTAGCATGGATGAGAGGGACAAGCATTGGAGCATGATCACGCATGGAGATGGCAGCAAGCGTTTGAGGATTGAAGAAGATGCCACGAGTGGAGATTTTAGAACTTTGAAGCCACCGTAATGAAGGATGAAGACTTGGACGAAATATACAAAGAACTACTTCATAAATTCGTCCTTAGATAGATATGGTGCTGCGTCACTTTTATTTTTGGGCCAGGCCCATATAATTTTCGCAGCAAATAAGAAAGCCACTTTTAGGAGTCCGAATTTGAGGAGAAAAGGCCTGTTAGGGATCCGTTCGACCACCATACCCATGGCTGGTCGCACCCCTACCTTTTCCTCCTCAAATACCCCCCGTAGCCGTCATTAGAACTCGGATTTTGTTTAGACTAAAAGTTAGCCATTGCTGCAACTACGAGCTTGACTTTTGAGGCCAATCGCCCAGAAGAAGACCGCCTATTCGGAATCCCACCTTTTGAATAAAGCATACATCTTTCATCCGCAATATCTTGATTGCTGTATTAGTTCTTACTTGTTCTCGATTTCAGGTAGGAATTAAGACCCTCGCTGGTCAGGCTGATCGTGCATCCGCAAGATCAGTAACTCCCGGAGATTGTCCTAGCGATTGCATTGGCGCACGAGCTTCGCACGTGTAGTCGGATCGTCAAGCACGAACTCCACCCACCAAATCGACATATCAAGATCTCATCGAAAGATCGGACACCTTTGCCCTATCAAGTGGTATCAGATTTCAGGTTGCTCGGTGAGATTTACTGTTTTCGTAGTTTAGATTGCATCTGTGTTCATACCTATAAACCACGAAAAAGCCAAAAATACAGTTTGGGTTTAGATCATCTCGTCCCATAAACCATCCGAGCCTTTGCATTGTCTTTTCAGTTTGCATCGTTGAATTTGTGTCTGCATCCGCGTGTCAAGTTGCTGGTCTTAGTGTCTGTTTCTTTAGAGTTTCGAGTTCGAATCACCATAGTCCCGCCGCGGCCGCACGCTTGCACCCCTGCTCCACCATATCCTTCCGCCACCACGCCATATACTTCCGCCACCGCCTTCACATAAGTTTTTGTTCGTTCCTCCCAATTTCATCCGTGCCTTTTTCAGAGTCCGTGAGTTAGGTTTCGGTCGCCAGTCAAGAGGAAGAAGAAGAGCAAAAAAAAAAAGTCAACTCCGCATCCAAGTCGGGTTGACCCGTTCCTACTAGTCCAGTCCGAATTCAGTCCGAATTGAACAGTTTCGTCAGTTTTTGACGGTTTCCGACAGCAAACTTCAACTGGCCATAACTTTTGCATACGAACTCCGTTTTCCACGTGCGACCACTCAAAATGCTCAGCACGAAAAGATCTATGTCGTTGTGCGACACTCAGAACTCCCAAAAAAGGCCGGGAAGGCCGAGTTTTTGCCCTCTGAAGTTTCAGACCCGAAAATTCCTGCAGATCTTCACTTATATCTTGCTTTGAAGCTGTTCCTTTCTACTTGTTGTGCCACGCCGTGACTTTCTTAGTGTTCTCGGCTCGTGTCTCTAGCACGGTATAGCCTAGGACCAGCACAGTACAGTGGTTGAGCATTCTTTCAACATTGCATTGCTGTTTTGATATTTGCTGTGTTTTTGCTACCATATAAGCCTTCCTACAGCTCCACATATTTCTGCACGTGCTTTGTATCGACACCTGGTAATCGCTTTGTGCAATTTTGGGAGTCGCTGATCCTTGCTGGTTGCATATCACCTTCCTCCTGTTTGGTAAGAACTTGTAAGATCTTTGTATACCGCTTGATGGATTACGCGTGATTCCACCATATTCCGTAGTGCATAGGTATATATATTTGTGCTTGCTTCTACGCTAACCATGACAGGACCAACGAAGGATGATGTTGATCCGGAGAAGATGACTAATGCAGAGTTGCATGCCCACTTCACTCGGCTGTTGGTGGGGCGTGCACAAGATGTGGACACACGCTTGGGTGATGTTGATTCCAAGCTTTCTGATGCGATGGACAAGATGGCTGGTCTTGAGGCATCCTTCAACACCAAGCTCGACGCTCGGTTCCAGGAAGTCCTGGCCCGTTTACCACCACTGCCACAGCCGGGCATCCCTGTACCATGTGCTCGCCGCGTTCCTCTCATACCGCCATCTGCGGGTACCGTTGCAGCCGCGACAGCTGCCGCGGCCGCTACGGAGGCGGCCACCCAGGACGGATATGATGCTGACGAGGGGGCAAACGAGTTCGAAGATGAAAACGAGCTCGACGAGGATGAGGTCCAACAACCTGCACCTGGCCGTCCGCGGCAATACAACCGCAACGCTCGTCCACCTCTGCGTCCGGTACGTGATGATGAACATGTGGCCAAGCTAAAATTAAATATTCCGCCATTTGAGGGTAGATATAATCCTGATGCATATCTCACTTGGGAGTTAGAAGTAGAGCAACGTTTTGCATGTTTACGCTGCCCTGAGCATTTGCGTGTTAGTGCTGCTACATGTGAATTTACAGATTTTGCTTCTATCTGGTGGTCTGAACATTGTCGAGTCAATCATGCTAATATTCCTGCTACTTGGGTAGGTCTAAAACATGCCATGCGCACTTGTTTTGTACCTCCACATTATCAACGGGACTTGCTTAAAAAATTAACTCATTTAGAACAAGGCAAAAATTATGTACAAGAGTATTATCAAGAGTTACAAACAGGCATGATTCGTTGTGGTATTGTAGAGGATAATGAAGCTATGCTTTCACGTTTCTTTGGTGGTTTAAATAAGGAGATTTAGCATATTTTAGACTATAAGGAGTACAACACTATTACTCGTTTATTTCACCTTGCTTGCAAAGCTGAACTTGAAGTGCAGGATCGTCAACCATCATGGAGAAGAGCTAATAATTCTGCAGGTCGTACTTCTTCCTGGTCTGCGCGCCAATCAGCTCCACCTTCTCGTGGGGATGCACCAGGTCCTTCCACCTCCAGGTATACCACGCCGACGTCAAGAACGCCTCCTGCTCCTGCTCCATCACCATCTGCTGGTCCGACACGGAGTTCTTCTTCCATGGCCTCTACGGGGAAGACTCGCGACATTCAATGTCGCAAATGTTTTGGGTTTGGTCACATCGAAAAAGAATGCAGAACCAAACGTGTGATGGTGGTGCTTGAAGATGGCGAATATGACTCTGCGAGTGATTTTGATGATGATACATTGGCACTTATTGCTGCACGTGATGGTGCCAATTCTGATTCTGACAAGGAGATGGAGGTAATGGGAGTTGAAACTGCTGATCAATACAAGAGTTTAGTTGCACAACGTGTCTTGAGTGTGCAATTGAGCAAAGCTGAGCATGATCAACGCCACAATTTGTTTCAAACAAGAGGCGTTGTTAAGGAGAGAGCTATCCGGATCATCATTGATGGAGGGAGTTGTAACAATCTGGCTAGTATTGACATGGTGGAGAAGCTTGCTCTACCCACACGACAACAACCTCATCCCTATTACATTCAATGGTTTGAGAGCTCCCGTAAGCTCAAGGTAACAAGAACTGCACGCGTGCATTTTACTATTGGTACTTATTCAGATTTTGTTGATTGTGATGTTGTACCTATGCAAGCTTATTCTTTGTTACTTGGTAGACCATGGCAATTTGATAGAGAATCTGTACATAATGGTAAAACAAATCAGTATTCTCTTACACATGCAGGCAAGAAAATTGGACTTAAACCCATGACTCCGGAACAAATTTTGAAAGATGATCTTGCTAGAGCTAGTAGATTAAAAAACGAGGACAAACATAAGAGTGAGAATTAGATTATTGCTGCAGATTTTGTACCCCCTAAGCATTCTTCTAAATCTGATTCTAACCATGCTACTGAAATTCGTTTGAAGAATCCTTGTTTACTTGCTAGCAAATCTGATCTTGCTGAAATTGATGTCAATATTACTCCCTGCTATGCCATTGTTTGCAAAGAAGTTCTGTTTTCATTTTGAGGATATGCCTCCTTCTTTGCCACCTGCGGTTGCTAACCTTTTGCAGGAATACATGGACGTTTTTCACAAGATGTTCCACCTGGACTTCCACCTATTCGTGGGATAGAACACCAGATTGATTTGATTCCTAGGAGCCTCGCTGCCCAACCGTGCGCCATATCGCACCAATCCTGAAGAAACAAAAGAGGTCCAACGACAAATCCAGAGTTTATTGGACAAAGGTTATATTCGTGAGTCTCTTAGTCCATGCGCTGTTCCTATTATTTTAATTCCTAAGAAAGATGGTTCTTCGCGCATGTGTACTGATTGTCAAGCTATTAATAATATTACCATTCGATATCGTCACCCTATACCTCGTTTGGATGACATGCTAGATGAGTTGAGTGGTTCTATTATGTTATCTAAAGTTGATTTGCGTAGTGGTTACCACCAAATTCGTATGCAATTAGGAGATGAATGGAAAACAACTTTTAAAACTAAGTTCGGTTTATATGAGTGGTTAGTAATGCCGTTTGGTTTAACTAATGCACCTAGTACCTTTATGAGACTGGTGAACGAAGTTTTACGTGCTTTTATTGGTCGTTTTGTGGTGGTATATTTTGATGACATTCTCATATATAGCAAATCTTTAGAGAACCATTTGGATCATTTACGTGCTGTTTTCAATGCTTTACGTGATGCACGTTTGTATGGTAATCTTGAGAAGTGCACTTTTTGCACAAATAGAGTTGCTTTTCTTGGTTATGTTGTTACAGAACAGGGAATTGAAGTTGATCCAGCCAAGATTGAAGCTATTGAGAATTGGCCGCAGCCAAAGACGGTCACACAAGTGAGGAGTTTTCTTGGTCTCGCTGGGTTTTATAGGCGCTTTGTCAAAGATTTTGGTTCTATTGCTGCGCCATTGAATGAGCTCACGAAGAAGGATGTGCCCTTTGTTTGGGGCGATGCACAACAAGAGGCCTTCATGATACTGAAAGATAAGTTAACACATGCTCCATTACTCCAACTTCCTGATTTTAATAAGACATTTGAACTTGAATGTGATGCTAGTGGAATTGGTTTAGGAGGTGTGTTATTACAAGAGGGCAAACCTGTAGCATATTTTAGTGAAAAATTGAGTGGGCCTAGTCTGAACTATTCTACTTATGATAAAGAATTATATGCGCTGGTTCGGACATTAGAAACTTGGCAACATTATTTATGGCCTAAAGAATTTGTTATACATTCTGATCATGAATCTTTGAAGCATATTCGTAGTCAAGCAAAACTGAATCGTCGCCATGCAAAGTGGGTTGAATTTATTGAATCTTTTCCTTATGTTATCAAACACAAAAAGGGTAAAGATAATATTATTGCTGATGCTTTGTCGCGCCGTTATACTATGTTATCTCAGCTTGACTTCAAAATTTTTGGGTTAGAAACTATAAAGGAACAATACTTGCATGATGCTGAATTTAAAGATCTGTTGCAGAATTGTAGAGATGGTAGAACATGGAACAAATTCATCCTTAATGATGGATTTGTGTTCCGTGCTAACAAACTATGCATCCCAGATGGTTCCGTTCGTCTTTTGTTGTTACAGGAGGCGCATGGAGGAGGATTAATGGGACACTTTGGTGTCAAGAAAACGGAGGATGTTCTTGCTGCACACTTCTTTTGGCCACGCATGCGGCGAGATGTTGAGAGATTCGTGGCACGCTGCACTACTTGTCAAAAAGCTAAGTCTCGCCTTAATCCACATGGTTTATATATGCCTCTTCCTGTTCCTAGTGTTCCTTGGGAGGATATTTCGATGGACTTTGTTTTGGGATTACCTCGTACACAGAAGGGGAGGGATAGTATTTTTGTTGTTGTGGATCGGTTTTCTAAGATGGCACACTTTATTCCTTGTCACAAGACCGATGATGCTGCGCACATTGCTGATTTGTTTTTTCGTGATATCGTTCGTTTGCATGGTGTGCCGAATACTATTGTTTCTGACCGTGATACTAAATTTCTTAGCCACTTTTGGAGATGTTTATGGGCTAAGTTGGGGACTAAATTGCTGTTTAGTACTACATGTCATCCCCAAACTGATAGACAAACTGAAGTAGTTAATAGAACTTTATCTACCATGTTGCGGGCTGTTTTAAAGAAGAACTTAAAATTGTGGGAAGAGTGTTTGCCTCATATTGAATTTGCTTATAATCGTTCGCTGCATTCTACCACAAAGATGAGCCCTTTTCAGATTGTCTATGGTTTTGTTCCACGTGCACCTATTGATTTGTTGCCTTTACCATCTTCAGTGCAAAATAATTTCGATGCTACACAACGTGCTGAATTGATTTTAAAATTGCATGCAACTACTAAAGACAACATAGAACGCATGAATGTTAAGTATAAAGTTGCTGGGGATAGGGGATGAAAGCATGTTGTGTTTGAGGTTGGTGATCTTGTTTGGTTGCATTTGCGCAAAGATCGTTTTCCTGATTTGCGCAAGTCTAAGTTAATGCCACGTGCTGATGGTCCTTTTAAGGTGATAGAGAAAATCAATGATAATGCATATAAACTTGAGCTTCCTGCAGATTTTGGTACGGTAAGTCCTACATTTAACATTGCAGATTTAAAACCTTACTTCGGTGAAGAAGATGAGGTTGCGTCGAGGACGACTTCAATTCAAGAAGGGGAGCATGATGAGGACATCCCATCTATTGATACAACCGCTGCACCTACAGCGGAACACATATAAGGACCCATCACTCGAGCTCGTGCCAAGCAACTTAACTATCAGGTACTTTCGTTTCTTGGAACTCTTTCTCACATACATGAGAATATGATGCTGCCTAAATCAGAGATGTTTGTTACTCTTAGGAATGATGGACCTAGCATGGATGAGAGGGACAAGCATTGGAGCAGGATCACGCATGGAGATGGCAGCAAGCGTTTGAGGATTGAAGAAGATGCCACGAGTGGAGATTTCAGAACTTTGAAGCCACCGTAATGAAGGATGAAGACTTGGACGAAATATACAAAGAACTACTTCATAAATTCGTCCTTAGATAGATATGGTGCTGCGTCACTTTTATTTTTGGGCCAGGCCCATGTAATTTTCGCAGCAAATAAGACAGTCACTTTTAGGAGTCCAAATTTGAGGAGAAAAGGCCTGTTAGGGATCCGTTCGACCACCATACCCATGGCTGGTCGCACCCCTACCTTTTCCTCCTCAAATAGCCCCCGTAGCCGTCATTAGAACTCGGATTTTGTTTAGACTAAAAGTTAGCCATTGCTGCAACTACGAGCTCGACTTTTGAGGCCAATCGCCCAGAAGAAGACCGCCTATTCGGAATCCCAACTTTTGAATAAAGCATACATCTTTCATCCGCAATATCTTGATTGCTGTATTAGTTCTTACTTGTTCTCGATTTCAGGTAGGAATTAAGACCCTCGCTGGTCAGGCTGATCGTGCATCCGCAAGATCAGTAACTCCCGGAGATTGTCCTAGCGATTGCATTGGCGCACGAGCTTTGCACGTGTTGTCGGATCGTCAAGCACGAACTCCACCCACCAAATCGACATATCAAGATCTCATCGAAAGATCGGACACCTTTGCCCTATCATCGCTCTACCCTCTCACCAAAGGAATCGAGCTGGGGTTCTTGGTCTTGTCCTCGCGCATCCCCTCTGGATCCGCTAGGGTTTCGACCATGGTGTTCGTCATCTCCGACGAGCTTGGGCTTCTCCCCTTGGCTAGGCCAAGCCTCTCCGCTCTCTACGGTGACCTAGGGTCACTGGCTTGAGCAGCCTCGAGGAGCTCCTCATTGATGACCTAGGCCGTGGCCATGGCCACCTCTCCTTCACCTCCAATGGAGCTCGACTCTTTTAACAAGTAATTGGCTTTCCTCTCTCTCTCTCTCTCTCTCGCTCTGCTACTCCCCTAGTTAGCCCCTTGATTTCTCCCTTGATTCCCCCCAATTTGGGAATTAGGGTTTCGGTGTACTAAAGAAATCCTTCAGTTCATCGATGCTTGGCTGGTTTAATCTTATCTAGCTAGTGTTACTATGCTTACTGAAGACTTGTATGAATCTAAGATTGAGTACTTGAGCTTATTTGCTCACTGTGAATTCTACACTCTAAACTTTGCACTATCTCTGACAGTGTTGAGTTCAAAATCTGTCAGTAGGTTATGGGATGCTTTCGTATGTTTCTATTGCTTTTGATACTATGCTTCATCACTGTTAGTACTAGAAATTCTAGTTTGCTTGCTTCAACACCATGAACTCTGAATTCTCATTCGGTGTTCTGTCAGTGATTCAGTTAGCAGATTCATTCAGAAACTTGGCTTCAGCAAGTGTTCAAATACATGTAGTAATACACCAGTTGCAGCTCTTAGAGCTTGCAACTATCATTTCCTTCTAATTATTAACACAGGAATTTTTTGAATCTTAGGATTCAGAGATGTATGTATAGGTGTGTTGTCTAGTAAGATTATGAAGAAAGTGATCACTTTTAGTGATTTACGCTTCATCTTTTTCCCTGAGCTCACACAAAAAATTCTAATGGCTGTGCTCCCTGAGCATGGCATGGCTATGGTGTTCCTCATTTTTATGGGGCTTCACAGCAAGCTCGCCTAGTGTGTGTGTGTATCACTCCCTCTCTGCTAATATAAATCCTAGTATACAACCTTTGGAGTTTCCAAAGTATGCTTGTGAAGATTGGGCAGTACTCCTCTACCTTGATGAAGATGAGCTTGTTCTTGGGCAGTACTCCTCTGCCTGGTTCAGCTGGAGCAGCACCTCCTTGCTCTGGTCCTTCTCCTATCTACTAGTGTGCAAGTTGTGGTTTGGGCTACTCACCAATGGTGACCTTGCTCCTTTTCTCACTCCCAGCCTTTGGCTTGGAAGATTTTATGAGCTTTTGCTCGTAACCTCTAGCCTCTGGCCTCAAGGTGTTCTTATGAGCTGCTCTGAGAATTTTTGTAAGTGAAATCATGTGGAAGAAGGGGGTATTTATAGTGTTGGGGAATCACTGTGGTGCTAACACTTATTTGCATACATTTGGTGACTAAGGTGCTTGGTTACTGTTTGGAACCGCCTCGCTAGCTTGGATTTTAGCTCAGATACATGAAAATCATGTATCTGTTAATCATGGTGAATTTTATATACATTTCCCTAATCAGCTTGCTAAATACTTGTTTCTGTTTGTTGAATTTGTGCTTTTTGAGATGATGTCCATGTCTAGTTGCTAATATACTGATGGTTTTGGTCTCTGGCTTAGTCTGGCTGTTAATCACTTGCTAATCTTGTTTACCAAGATCTTGGTCCTTTAATTACTGAATATAATTCTTTGAGTTTGGTTTAACAATGAATCCTGGCTAGGGTGATTTCTGATGCATTGGTTAATTGCTTTCTATTTTCTCTATTGCAAATATTCTAAATGCTCCTATGACTTTATCTATTGTGAAAATTTTGTCTGAAGTTTTTCCTAGATTTAACTAGGTCATCTAGCTGGCCTACTTGTTATATTCTTGCCATTGCTATTCTGTTTCTGTCTCAATCTTGCGTGAGTTATTTGATTTGGTTTATGTCCTAGCTATTTAAGTCTAGAACCAAGTTTCTGGTTCTTAATAAATGGATTCCAAATAAAAATGGTTGACCCTTGGGTCAAACCAACATTTTAACTATAACAAAAAGTTCCTCTAGTGTCTTTGATTGCAGGTGAAGCAAAGATCAGAAGATGAGAAAGATGAAGATCAAGATAGATAGGTTTAGATGTAGTCTAGGATTTCTTTCTTCTTTTCTTTTTATTTTCATATTTTTGTAATCTAACCACAATGTGGTATGTAAAAGTACACATGTATGATTCAATGCAATAAAGATTCTTTTTTATCTATCATATGCAATTTGTTTCATATTTTTATGATTTTTCTATAAGTTGTTATGAATATTTGAATTTGGCCTTAATTACTTATTTTAAATTCCATGTAAATTCAAAACTTTGAATTTGAGCTCAATCAATTAACTTGATATGAAATGATTGTTGTTGAAGTTATAACTTCATTTTGGTGATATGTGTTGTCTATAATAATTATCCCCCAAATTTTGTTAAGTTCAAATATTTCAAATTTGAAATTTGAATCAAATTCCAGATATTAAATATGACCTCTAGTCAAACTTCACTATTTGCACCCTAACAATTTTTTTTTGAAAATCCACATTTTTAGAGAACTGAAATGCAAATCACAATTTTAAAACTACCCCTTCCTCAGGTCCTATATGTCGGGATGTTTTACGCAGCTTCCTTGAAGTAATGAGCAGAGTGTAGAGCAGCTTTTGCTGCGTAGTGTAGCGCTCCCGAGCATCGCGCAACACAGTGCTGACAAAGTAGACTGGCTTTTGTACCTTGATTATGTTGGCAGGGATCGCCTCCTCGGGAGGCTCGGGAGAGTCACTTTGAAGGAGCAGCTCAGGAGTAGAAGATGCATGGGGTGGCTCCTCGCGAGGTGCAACGGGCATCGATGCTCCTTCCTCGGGAGGAGTCCCCAAGCGTGGAGTGTCAATCTTCTCTTCTGCAATTACCTGAGCATCCCGCTCGGTGACGAGGACAGCGCTAGCAGCTCTTGGAGTAGCGGTGATGTAGAGTAGCAGGGGCTCACGAGGTCGTGGGGTGGCCATAATTGGCGGACTCGTGAGGTACCTCTTTAGCTCGGTGAAGGCCTCGTCAGCTTCTGGGGTCCATTCAAACATTCCGGCACGCTTCATGAGCTTGAAGAAGGGTAGAGCCTTCTCTCCACTCCTCACGTTGAAGCATCCCAGAGCGGCCATGCACCCCGCCAGGCACTGCATTTCCTTGAGGTTGCGCGACAAACGCATCTCCTCGATGGCCTTGACCTTGTCGGGGTTTGCCTCAATTCCGTAGTGCTGATACGTCTCAAACGTATCTATAGTTTTTGATACTTCATGGCTGGCGTGTAGTTGATGATGATTATAGCCAGGCAGTTGGGAACCCCAAGCGGAAGGTGTGATGAGCACAGCAGCAAGTTTTTCCCTCAGTTAGAAACCAAGGTTTATTGATCGAAGAAGAAAAAGCCAATACGACTGAAGGTGATGCTTCCAAGCTTCGCGACAGTTCCGGACAATTTATATGGCGCCTCGTCCAAGCTTCGCTTTGTGAGCAGCAATGTGGAACTGATGTCTACGCACGCGTCTGTTCTTGTAGACAGTGTTGGGCCTCCAAGTTCAGAGGTTTGTAGAACAGCAGCAAGTTTCCCTTAAGTGGATCACCCAAGGTTTATCGAACTCAGGGAGGAAGAGGTCAAAGCTATCCCTCTCAAACAACCCTGCAATTACGATACAGAAAGTCTCTTGTGTCCCCAACACACCCAATACACTTGTCAGATGTATAGGTGCACTAGTTCGGCGAAGAGATAGTGAAATACAAGTAGTAGTGATGATTATAAGTAGTAACTGCAATATGAAATAAGTATCGCCGCGAGCAAACATGTAACAAAACAGGAAGTAAACGGTGTGCAATGCTTGGAAACAAGGCCTAGGGATCATACTTTCACTAGTGGACACACTCCCAACAAATATAACATAATTGAACAAATAAATAACTTCTCTTCACTATGGTACTCTGAATTACTCTCCTATTGAATAACACTAATCATTGCGTAGGGCTACGAAGCACTCCTCAAAGTTCATCAAGTACTTGACAAACACCACTCATAGAGATATCCAAATAAAATCACAACTCAAGATAGATATTATTGCAACTTAGACCAAGTACTAACACTGTGCACACACTGTCAACATTACACCATGAAAGGAGGAATAGATCACTTCAATACTATCATAGTGATAATTATTCTCATAATCCATAAAAGATCACAATCGTAGCCCAGACCAAGTACCACCATGGTGCACGCACTGTCACCGTTACACCATGGCAGGAGGAATAGATTACTTTAATAACACACTAGTGTACACATAATGAAGAAGAGTAACATCTACTTATTCAACATGATACAAAGCTCACGATCACATAAAGATCACATCATGGGAGAGAGAGGTGAACCACATAGCTACCGGTAGAGCCCTCAGCCCCGGGGGAGAACTACTCCCTCCTCATCATAGGAGACAGCAAGGTTGATGGAGATGGCGGTGAGGTCAATGGAGACGGCGGAGACGGCGATGGAGACCGATGGAGATGGCTCCGGGGGTACTTCCCCGTCCCAGCAGGGTGCCGGAACAGAGACTTCTGTCCCCCAAAATTTGGCTTCGACGGCGGCGGCGCTGCGGAACTGTTCTGGACATTTCGCCGACTCCCCTAGGGTTTTCCGTACCGAGGCTTTATATAGGCGAAGGGGCGTCGTTAGGGGGCAGCCAGGGGCTCCTCACACCAGGGTGGCGTGGCCAGGGCCTGGGCCGCGCCACCTATGTGTGAGGGCGGCCTCTGGCCCCCCTCCGGCTCTCTTTCGGTCTTCGGGAGGCTTCCGGGAAAAATAAGACTTCTGGCTTTTGTTTCATCCAATTCCGAGAATATTTCCTGTGTAGCTTTTCTGAAACACAAAAAGCAGAAAACAGGGAACTGGCACTATGGCATCTTGTCAATAGGTTAGTTCCGGAAATCGCATAAAAACGCCACGAAGTGTAACAAAACACAAGGCAAATGGTGGAAAAACAAGCATGGAGCATCAAAAATTATAGATACGTTTGAGACGTATCAAGCATCCCCAAGCTTAACTCCTGCTCGTCCTCGAGTAGGTAAGTGATAACAAAAGAATAATTTTTGAGGTGACATGCACCTAAACAATCTTGATCATATATGTAAGCATTTGTGAGCTGGGATCATAAGAACTTAAAACATGGGCATGAAAGATATAATCTTGACAATAAGAACTTAGCAACCATGTTGTAAACATGCAAATGAACATAGACAAAAGATCATGAAAATGAAACAATGAAAGTCAAACGTGTGTTCAAATCATAAGGAAAAACATACAAATGGTTTTCAGCTAGTCCTTCATGGAGAGCAAAACATAAATGCATAGGACACCTTCAAGTTTAAGAGGGCGACTAGATACAAATAATTTAAGAACAAGTGAAACCAACAATATGAATCAATCAATGAAAACTTTGGGACAATGCACATTATACTCAGAATGACAACTATGCTCTCTTAATGGTGCATAAAGGTAGAAGGTGGTGACTCAACATAAAAGTAAAAGAAAGGCCGTTCGCAGAGGGAAGCAGTGATTAAACATGTGCTAGAGCTTTTCATTTGTAAAACAGAGAGATAAAAATTGGTTTTTGAGAGGTGGTTGCTTTTGTCAACGACTGGCAATGGGGTTCTTACTATCTTCCACACAAAAATGAAGCAAGTTTTTGAGAGAGAGATTGGCACTTTTGTGCTCTTTTATAAAGCTTGGCACTCCTCCCCACCTTTTTTCTTTCTCAAACCATGGCTAACCGATTCCATCGGGTGCCTACCAACATTCACATACCATGGAGGAGTGCCTTTTTTTCTTTCTTTTTTTCTTTTTTTTTCTTTTTGGAATAAACAATATGGAAGATAGCAAATCCGACCACTACATCCCCATGAGCTGAAAATAGTGTCACAAAACGAGAAGTATTTTGAAGGTTTTTGAAAGGTAGCACATGAAAATTTACTTGGAATGGCTTGCAAATACCATGCATAGGAATTTATAGTGGACACAATGACAAACTTGGTTCTTAGGAGTTGGATGCACGAGTAGAGCTCATACTCAGTACAAGGCGGGGGCTAGCAAAAGACTGGGAGCGACCAACTAAGAGAGCAATAACGGCCATAATCATGCAAAGCGACAAAGCAACATTAAAAGAAGCATAAGATGGCATCAAAAGTCAAAAACTAAATGATCATAGAAGATATTGGCGACTTTGTATGAGTCTAACATGTGTGAGCATGCGCCAAGTCAACCCAAATAAAGCATCAAGGAGAAAACCAAAATAATGCTTCCAAACAATAAAAACAACGCATGATTTTTTCAAAGGCTCATTAAGCAATCTCAGTTATTTGAGACAAGTCATGCTACAGCAAAACCACTAAGCATACTATCAAAAAGATATCAAGCATGACATGAAAAAGCCTAAGCCACAGTCTACACAAGCTCCTTCTTGTACCACTTTTTTGCATAAAACTTTTTCTCTTTTCCAACACCATTCAAACCGTTTTGAGGAAACTCTTTTGAGGAAAACCAACATATACTAGAGGTCCAAATACACCTTGATGCAAAGATAAAACAAGATCTGAACAAAAATCAAGGCGAAAAACAAAGGCTAAACGCAGTAGCAGAAAAAGAGAACACTCGTTGAACGATAAGAGTGAAAACTAGAGTGTTCTTGGCAATGAAAAACGAGTTCATCTCCTCCAAAAGAACATGATGTGATCCAAACATTTATTGCAGCAAACAAAGCAAAAGAAAACTGAAAACAAGAACAACTGACGCTCCAAGAAAAACACATAGTGCATGAAACAATAAAAATATAGTGTTTTGAAAGGTAACCTGATTTTTGCCGATGAAGAAGGGGGTGCCTCGGGGGCATCCCCAAGCTTTGGCGCTTGTACTTCTTGGATATTTCTTGGGGTGATGCATGGGCATCCCCAAGCTTGAGCTTTTGTCCATTCTTCAACTCATCTCATCATTCTCCAATCCCTACACTTGAAAACTTCCTTCATACAAAACTAAACACAAATCTATTAGCAACATTAGTGTAGCATAACATATAATCAACCTCTTTTTGCTTTAGGTTTCAACTCAAAACCACCACATATATAGCAAATACTACTGTAGCAACCTCCCCAAAAGTTCTATGATCAAAAGAACTCAAAAGAAAGAGATAAAGCGGCAAACACAAATATTGGCAGAAATCTGTCAAAACAGAACAGCTGACAAAGGCCGAATTTTTGAGGGATTTTTTGTTGCTCAAATCAAAAAGTGTTCAACTAATGAAAGTTTGGATATAACCTAGGGCATATGCACAAGAAATCGCAGGTCCAAAAGATATACAGAGAATTTATACGAATTTTTACGGTGCAGCACCAAAAACTGTTTCAGGACAGCAACATCCCCAAATCTTACCTCACTCAAATTAGAGGCTTCTCTTGGCACAAAAACGAAATAAACAAGATAAGGAGCGGTCATTACAGTAGTAATGACTTCCAAGACTCAAATAAAATAAAAAGTACTGGAAATAAAACAATGGGTTATCTCCCAAGAGTGCTTTTCTTTAACGCCTTTGAGCTAGGCGCAGTAATTTGCAAAGATGCTCATGTGGGCGCCATATACGAGCTTGAGGCAAAGGCGCCATATAGGAACTTAAAGCAATAGAGAGCATCAAAAAGAAAATGTGAAAGACATTTATATCTGAACCACTTCCTATGCATAGGAATCTTGTAAGAAAATAAATCAACGAGGCACATAGTAGCAAGCATGGATAGATAAAACAAGTGCCACTTCAAGATTTGCAACATAAAGAGGGGAAACTTAATATTGTTGAGATCCATCAAACCATGTTTCCCTCTCTCATAACAACTTTCAGTAGCATCATGAATAGAACTAACAATATAACTATTATATAAAGCATCCCTATCATGAGCCACATGCATAAAAGAATTAATACTCACCACAGGAACAATAGTAGTAGGAGCAAATTCAATAGAATAATTATTCTCATCACCATAGTTATCAAAAATAGGAGGCATATTGTAATCATAACTAATTTTCTCCTCAAAAGTAGGTGAACTGAAAATATTATACTCATCATCATAACTATCATAAACTAGAGGTTTAGTATCATCACAAGCTAGAGAACTACTATGTCGCAAAGCATATTCATCAAACATATCATCATAGCAAACTTTCTCCACTAAAGCTGGGGAACTAAAAATATCATGCTTAACAAAATCAGCTTCCCCAAGCTTAGACTTTTCTATAGCATTAGCAACAACGGTGTTCAAAGCATTCATACTAACAACACTATTAGCATGCAAATTAAGCTCCAAAGGTTTTTCAATTTTCTCTTCAAACACTTCATATCTAAACTCAGGAAAAAGACTACGGAACTCTTTGTTTTCCATTAAGCCTAACTAGTGAAAATAAAAACAAGAAAAAAAAGATGTAATTGCAGAATCTAAAGGAAATAACTTCGAGCACTCACACAGGAGGATGCGAGTACCTTTTACCTTACCTCCCCGGCAACGGCGCCAGAAAAGAGCTTGATGTCTACGCACGCGTCTATTCTTGTAAACAGTGTTGGGCCTCCAAATGCAGAGGTTTGTACAACAGCAGCAAGTTTCCCTTAAGTGGATCACCCAAGGTTTATCGAACTCAGGGAGGAAGAGGTCAAAGCTATCCCTCTCAAACAACCCTGCAATTACGATACAGAAAGTCTCTTGTGTCCCCAACACACCCAATACACTTGTCAGATGTATAGGTGCACTAGTTCGGCGAAGAGATAGTGAAATACAAGTTGTAGTGATGATTATAAGTAGTAACTGCAATATGAAATAAGTATCGCTGCGAGCAAACATGTAACAAAATAGGAAGTAAACGGTGTGCAATGCTTGGAAACAAGGCCTAGGGATCATACTTTCACTAGTGGACACACTCCCAACAAATATAACATAATGGAACAAATAAATAACTTCTCTTCACTATGGTACTCTGAATTACTCTCCTATTGAATAACACTAATCATTGCGTAGGGCTACGAAGCACTCCTCAAATTTCATCAAGTACTTGACAAACACCACTCATAGAGATATCCAAATCAAATCACAACTCAAGATAGATATTATTGCAACTTAGACCAAGTACTAACACGGTGCACACACTGTCAACATTACACCATGAAAGGAGGAATAGATCAGTTCAATACTATCATAGTGATAATTATTCTCATAATTCATAAAAGATCACAATCGTAGCCTAGACCAAGTACCACCATGATGCACGCACTATCACCGTTACACCATGGCAGGAGGAATAGATTACTTTAATAACACACTAGTGTACACATAATGAAGAAGAGTAACATCTACTTATTCAACATGATACAAAGCTCACGATCACATAAAGATCACATCATGGGAGAGAGAGAGAGGTGAACCACATAGCTACCGGTAGAGCCCTCAGCCCCGGGGGAGAACTACTCCCTCCTCATCATAGGAGACAGCAAGGTTGATGGAGATGGCGGTGAGGTCAATGGAGACGGTGGAGACGGCGATGGAGACCGATGGAGATGGCTCCGGGGGCACTTCCCCGTCCCGACAGGGTGCCGGAACAGAGACTTCTGTCCCCCGAAATTTGGCTTCGACGGCGGCGGCGCTGCGGAACTGTTCTGGAAATTTCGCCAACTCCCCTAGGGTTTTCCGTCCCGAGGCTTTATATAGGCGAAGGGGCGTCGTCAGTGGGCAGCTAGGGGCTCCTCACACCAGGGTGGCGCGGCCAGGGCCTGGGCCGCGCCACCTATGTGTGAGGGCGGCCTCTGGCCCCCCTCCGGCTCTCTTTCGGGCTTCGGGAGGCTTCCGGGAAAAATAAGACTTCTGGCTTTTGTTTCGTCCAATTCTGAGAATATTTCCTGTGTAGCTTATCTGAAACACAAAAACAGCAGAAAACAGGGAACTGGCACTGTGGCATCTTGTCAATAGGTTAGTTCCGGAAATCGCATAAAAATAATCGCATAAAAATGCCACGAAGTGTAACAAAACACAAGACAAATGGTGCAAAAACAAGCATGGAGCATCAAAAATTATAGATACGTTTCAGACGTATCAGGAACCTGCACACAACACAACCAAGTACTTTGTTCCCAACTTACGATGAGGTTGTCAATCTCACCGGTTTGCTTGAAACAAAGGGTATGAGCGTATCGAGTGGAAAACAGTAGAAGTATGCGAGTAAAGTAAACAGTGCGAGTAAAGTAAACAGGTGATAGCAATATGATGGAAATAGGACCGGGGTCCACAGTTCACTAGTGGTGTCTCTCCATAAGATAAATAACACATGCTGGGTAAACAAATTATAGTTGGGCAATTGATAGAATAAAGATAACGTGATATGTCAAGAAGATCACTATGCGATTTACTCTGGGCATTACAACAAAATACATAGACCGCCATCCAACTGCATCTATGACTAATAATCTACTCACGGGGATATCATCCGAACACCCCATGAGTATTAAGTTGTGAACAACAGATAATTGCATTAAGCAAAGTGTGTAATGTAAACAAAGCATATGCCCTCGAGCATATGAATGTTGTTTTCTCCCTAGTGGCAACAGCACATCTACAACCTTAGAGGTTTCTGTCACTCCCCCAGATTAAATAGAGGCATGAACCCAACTATCGAGCATAAATACCCCCTCTTGGAGTTACTAGCAACTACTCGGCCAAGATAGCTACTAACAACGGAGAGCATGCAAGATCATAAACAACATAGAGATAACATAAGATATATTTCAGTATAGCAACTCAATCATAACACCAATATTCATCGGATCCCAACAAACCAAACATGTAGAATTACATAACGGTGATCTCAATCATGTAGGGCAGCTCATGAGATCTAAACATGAAGCACATGGTGGAGAGGACAACCATCTAGCTACTGCTATGGACCCATAGTCAAAGGTAGACTACTCACTCATCGCTCCGGAGGCAAGCATGGCGATAAAGAAGACCTTCGGTGGTGATTCCCCTCTCCGGCAGGGTGCCGGGAAGAGCTTCTGGACCCTCCCGATCTCGGGTCGACTACGGTGGCGGATCGCGATGTGTTTCTGGAAAATTGATCGGGTACTTAGGTTTTTCCCGTCGGGGGGTCTTTATAGGCGAAGGGGCATCGTCAGAAGTGGACCGAGGCGGCCTCACACATAGGGGGCGCGGCCAGGGGCTAGGCCGCGCCGCCCTGGTGTGAGGGCCCCTCGTGGCCCCACTCCGTCTCCTCTTTGGTTCTCTGGAAACTCCGTGAAATATCTGGACAACTGGCTTTGGTTTTGTCCAATTCCAAGAATATTTCCTGTGAAACTTTTCTGAAACACAAAAATAGTAGAAAACAGGGAACTGGCACTATGGCGACTTGTTAATAGGTTAGTTCCGGAAAAGGCATAAAAGTGCCACAAAGTGTAACGAAACATTAGGCAAATGGTGTAAAAACAAGCATGGAGCATCAAAAATTATGGATAGGTTGGAGACATATCAGCGAGAAATTATTTCTTGAAGGACAAGCTAGTCGCCCTCTTAAACTTGAAGGTGTCCTATGCATTTATGTTTTGCTCTCCATGAAGGACAAGCTGAAAACCATTTGTATGTTTTTCCTTATGATTTGAACACACGTTTGACTTTCATTGTTTCATTTTCATGATCTTTTGTTTGTGTTCTTTTTCATGTTATAACATGGTTGCTAAGTTTTTATTGTCTCCAACGTATCCAACGTATCCATAATTTTTGATGCTCCATGCTTGTTTTTACACCATTTGCTTAGTGTTTTGTTACACTTCGTGGCGTTTTTATGCATTTTCCAGAACTAACCTATTAACAAGATGCCACAGTGCCAGTTCCCTGTTTTTTGCTGTTTTTGTGTTTCAAAAAAGTTACACAGGAAATATTCTCGGAATTGGACTAAACAAAAGCCTAACATCCAGATATTTAACGGAGCTTAAAGAAGACCGAAGAGGAGCCAGAGAGGGGCCAGGGGCCAGCCTCACCATGAGGGGGCGCGGCCCAGCCCCTGGCCGCGCCCCCCTATGGTGAGACCCCCCTGTTCGCCTCCTGACGATGCCCCTTCGCCTATAAAAAGCCTCCCGACGAAAAAC
Organism: Dactylis glomerata; assembly: GCA_007115705.1. Lineage (NCBI taxonomy): Eukaryota > Viridiplantae > Streptophyta > Magnoliopsida > Poales > Poaceae > Dactylis > Dactylis glomerata. The sequence goes on along the minus strand of QXEO01001188.1, from coordinate 370,653 downwards.
CCTAGAGGAATCGGCGCTTTTCCCAGAACAGTTCCGCAGCTCCGCCGCCGCCACCGACAAATTTTGGGGGACAGAAGTCTTTGTTTCGGCACCCTTCCGGGATGGGGAAGTGCCCCTGGAGCCATCTCCATTGGTCTCCATCGCCGTCTCCGCCGTCTCCATCGACCTCACAGCCATCTCCATCAACCTTGCTGTCTCCTATGATGAGGAGGGAGTAGTTCTCCCCCGGGGCTAAGGGCTCTACCGGTAGCTATGTGGTTCGCATCTCTCTCCCATGATGTGATCTTTATGTGATCGTGAGCTTTGTATCTAGTTGAATTGGTAGATGCTATTATTCAGATATTATGCTACTCCTGTGCTTTATATTTGTAATCTCCGGAGATACCTTGTATCATGGTGTGAAGGTGACAGTGTGCGCATCATGTGTGTCTTTTTGGTTAATGTCTCTATGAATTGTTGGTGTTTGTTGGAACCATTTAGTGCGTTCATGGTGACAATGTGGGACAATCTAGTTTGGGGAAATATGAACTTTGAGGAGTGCTTCGTAGCCCTACGCATGACTAGTGTTCGTTTTCCATTGGAGAATTGTTTTGAGTTGCCTATTGATGATAGTATCTATTGGTTCAATTATGTTATATTTGTTGAGAGTGTGTCCACTAGTGAAAGTATGATCCCTAGGCCTTGTTTCCAAGCTTTGCACACCGTTTACTTTTAGTTTCGTTACATGTTTGCTCGCAGCCCTACGCATGACTAGTGTTCGTTTTCCATTGGAGAATTGTTTTGAGTTGCATATTGATGATAGTATCTATTGGTTCAATTATGTTATATTTGTTGAGAGTGTGTCCACTAGTGAAAGTATGATCCCTAGGCCTTGTTTCCAAGCTTTGCACACCGTTTACTTTCAGTTTCGTTACATGTTTGCTCGCGGCGATAATTATTTCAGATTACGTTTGCTACTCATAATCATCACGACTACTTGTATTTCACTATCTCTTCGCCGAACTAGTGCACCTATACATCTGACAAGTGTATTGGGTGTGTTGGGGACACAAGAGACTTTCTGTATCGTAATTGCAGGGTTGCTTGAGAGGGATAGCTTTGACCTCTTCCTCCCTGAGTTCGATAAACCTTGGGTGATCCACTTAAGGGAAACTTGCTGCTGCTCTACAAACCTCTGCACTTGGAGGCCCAACACTGTCTACAAGAACAGACGCGTGCGTAGACATCAAGTGCAAAACGAGAAAACCCAGTAGCTTCCCTGAGGGTACTCCAAGGGCGCACTTGGTGGGGTTGAGCTTGATGTTTACCTTCCGTAGATTTGCGAATGTCTCCTCCAGGTGCATGATGTCGGTGCGCCCCTTGCGAGTCTTGATGATGATGTCATTAATGTAGGCTTCTGCGTTCCTTCCCATCTGAGCCCCCAAGGCTTTACACATCAATCTCTGGAATGTTGCACCCGTGTTTTTTAAGCCGAAGGGCATGTAGACATAGCAGTACACCCCACAAGGTGTGATAAAGGTCGTCTTTTCTTCATCCTCCTTTGCCATCTTGATATGATGATACCCAAAGAAGGCATCCAAGAAGCAGGGGAGGTCTCAGCCGGCTATAGAGTTGACGATTTGATCAATCCTTGGGAGCGGGTAAGGATCCTTGGGGCAGGCCTTGTTGAGGCTGGTGAAGTCCACGCAGAGGCGTCCATTGCCGTTTGCTTTAGGCAAGACCACGGGATTAGCTATCCAGGTGGGGTGGGCGACCTCGCATATCAACTTGGCCTGCTTCAGCTTCTCGACTTCCTGAATGATGAAGTCTTGTTTCTCATGCGCTTTTCTTCTTGTCTTTTGCTTCACTGGGTGTGCCTGAGGGCACACGACTAAGTGGTGCTCAATCACCTCCCCGGGAACATCGGGCATATCCGACGATGTCCAAGTGAACATGTCAGAATTTTCCCACAGGAAGGTGACAAGCGTGCTTTCCTATTTGGGGGAAAGCCTGGCCCCTATGGTGAGGAAGTCATTGCAGCCCCAAGCCTTCAGCAGGATCTTCTTGGTGGCGGAGCGCTCTTGGGTGAACTGCGGCCTTCTTCCTGAGGCCATCGCAGCTTCCCCAATGCTCATGTCCACCATGGGATTGACGAGGTCCTTGCTTGGCTCAGCTAATGGAGATGTAGACGGCTTCTTCCCGGACAAGCCAAGGAGAAGGGGCTCGAGCGTAGCCTTTTTGGTGGCAGCCCGCTCTTGCGACATGAGCTGCTTCTTCCTCGCGAGGTCACCTGAGTGTTCCAGCAGATCGTCATCGGCATGGAACATGGTGATGGCCTTGCGGTACACATGCTCTACTAAGCGGAGAGCATCTTTCTCGTTGCAGCGCACAGTGATGGTTTCGTGGGCGCTTGGAATCTTGAGGACATTGAAGCCATGGTGCATTGCCGCCATGAACTTGGCCAAGGCTGGGTAGCCGAGAATGGTGTTGTAGGGAAGCGCGATGTAGACGACGTCGAAGTCAAGGCTTTCTGTCATGTAGTTGTCCCGCGTGTCGAAGATGACGGGAAGGCAAACCTGCCCGACGGGCATGGTAGAGCCCTCAGTCACCTCAAAGAATGACCGGGTGGGCATGAGCCGATGGTACGACACTTGCATCTTCTCGAAGACCTCGACAGAGATGATGTTGAGGCCCGCCCCTCCATCAATGAGAGTTTGATTAATGGCGATGTTGTTGATCGTTGGTGTGCACACAATGGGAATGGTGCCCATCACCTTGGTGGAAATCGGGTGATCTTCCTCATCGAAGGCGAGCTTGTTGCAAGACCACTTCAGCCTCGGGCTATTGGCGCTTGGCTGTGCCGCCACGATCTCACGTGACAACTGCTTGAAGTGGCAATTCGATAGCGGGGCTTGAGCTCCCCCAAGGAGGCAGGCCGCGAAGCCTCGTAGCTCTTGGTAGCCCCCTGGTTTTTTTCTCGGTGGTTGTTGGCCGACCGAGGCAACGGTAGAGGTTCGGCATCCGCGCGTGGTGGATCGTCGCGCCGATTGCCCTTGTCACAGCCGTCATTGGGATGATCGCCTTAGGAGCCGTCATGGCCATAGCTGTGGTCCCCCATGGCACTTTGTCATGCCATTATCCTCATGAAACTTCTAGACAAGCCAACAATCATCATTTGTGGGTGTCACGCTTGTGGAGGATGCAGTATCGGCGTTGCCCGCTCTTGTCGCGCTCGGAGCGGTCTTCACGGCGGTGCTTTTGCTCAGGCTCTGCCGCGAGGACAGCAACCTCCTTGCGCTTGGGGTCCTTCGGCTTGGAGTTAGGCAGTGGCACTTCTGGTAGACTGTGCACAAAGAGCCTTCCCTCCTCGGCTTTGGCGCACCTATCGGCTGTCTCAAAGAGCCTGACCATAGAGGTCAGCTCGTCGTTCATGGACAGCTTCTCCTTCATCTTGATGTCGGTGACACCCGCGCAGAACACATAGATGATCTCCTCGTTGGAGATCCGAGGGATCTTGATCCGCATCTAGCTGAAGCGTTGGATGTACTGTCAGAGCATCTCGCCCTTGTACTGACGCACCGCCTTGAGGTTGTTTTTTGTGGTGGGGCACTCATACGTGGGCATAAAGTTGGCGACAAACTGCTGGCACAAGTCCTTCCACGAGGTGACGGACTCATGCGGGAGGTTCATGATCCAAGTTCACACCGCATCCTTGAGGGCAATGGGGAACCAGTTTGCCAGGACGCGCTGATCCCCACGCGCGGCCTGGACGGCAATGATGTAGAGCTAGAGGAACTCGACGGGGTTGGAAGATCCATCGTAGTGTGCGCCAATGTCCGTCCTGAACTTGTCAGGCCAGACCACATAGCATTGTTGATGAGCGAGCGCGAGGCACCCGGGGTTGTAGACGAGCTCACCAGTGACCTTGACGTTCTTGCCCGCCTCACCGATGTCATCAATGGCGCGGTCGTGATTCTCCCGGCGGCGCTCGAGAGAAACACGTGCATCTTCTGGAGCGGGTTGGATGAATTGGCAGCTTGGCTCGCCACACGGCAACAATGCCACACGAGAAGCTGCCCTCTTTGCCAGAGCAGATCTAGCATTTCCCGCCCCTGGGGCACGAGGCCCTGCCGACGAATCTAGAGCTCCCGCACCCTGGGCGAGCCCAGGGCCGGGTCTTCGTTGGCGATGGCGACGAGCTCAGCGATCCGAGCGAGCCACCCCTCACGGCCGCCCTCGGTGGGATGGTAGCTGATGTCTCAAAGGACCAGTTGGGAAACCCCAAGAGGAAGGTATGATGAGCACATCAGCAAGTTTTCCCTCAGTATGAAACCAAAGTTTAATCGACCAGTAGGAGAACAAAATCACTTCTGAAGGTTGTTGCCTTGTTGCTAGCTGACTTTGGCAAGGCGCCAGAAAATAGTCTGGTGCGTGATTGACGAGGGAGCCTCGGCGCCAGCAGCAATGTGGAACCTGATGATACATCTCCAACGTATCTATAATTTTTGATGCTCCATGCTTGTTTATACACCATTTTCCTACTGTTCCGTTACACTTAGTGGCACTTTTATGCATTTTCCGGAACTAACCTACTAACAAGTTGCCACAGTGCCAGTTCCCTGTTTTCTGCTGTTTTTGTGTTTCAGAAGTGATACACAGGAAATATTCTCGGAATTGAACGAAACAAGTTCCTGAAGTCTTATTTTTCCCGGAAGCTTCCAGAGATCCGAAGAGGAGTAGGAGAGGGGCCACAGGCCAGGCTCACACCTGGCTGGCGCGGCCCAGGCCCTGGCCATGCCGCCATGGTGTGAGGGGGTCTGGGTCCACCCCTGACATCGCCCCTTCGCCTATAAAGACCCCCCGACGGGAAAAACCTAAGTACCCGATCAATTTTCCAGAACACATCGCGATCCGCCGCCGCCGTCGACCCAAAGATCAGGAGGGTCCAGAAGCTCTTCTCGGACCCTGCCGGAGAGGGGAATCGCCACCGGAGGTCTTCTTCATCGCCATGCTTGCCTCCGGAGCGATGAGTGAGTAGTCTACCTTGGACTATGGGTCCATAGCAGTAGCTAGATGGTTGTCTTCTCCACCATGTGCTTCATGTTTAGATCTCATGAGCTGCCCTACATGATTGAGATCACCGTTATGTAATTCTACATGTTTGGTTTGTTGGGATCCGATGAATATTGGTGTTATGATTGAGTTGCTATACTGAAATATATCTTATGTTATCTCTATGTTGTTTATGATCTTGCATGCTCTCCGTTGTTAGTAGCTATCTTGGCCGAGTAGTTGCTAGTGACTCCAAGAGGGGGTATTTATGCTCGATAATGGGTTCATGCCTCTATTTAACCTGGGGGAGTGACAGAAACCTCTAAGGTTGTAGATGTGCTGTTGCTACTAGGGAGAAAACAACATTCATATGCTCAAGGGCATATGCTTTGTTTACATTACACACTTTGCTTAATGCAATTATCTGTTGTTCGCAACTTAATACTTGTGGAGTTCTCGGATTGATTCGCCACAAGTGGATTATTAGTCATAGATGCAGTTGGATGGCGGTCTATGTATTTTGTTGTAATGCCCAGAGTAAATCGCATAGTGATCTTCTTGACATATCACGTTTATCTTTATTCTATCAATTGCCCAACTGTAATTTGTTTACCCAGCATGTGTTATTTATCTTATGGAGAGACACCACTAGTGAACTGTGGACCCCGGTCCTATTTCCATCATATTGCTATCACCTGTTTACTTTACTCGCACTGTTTACTTTACTCGCATACTCTACTGTTTTCCACTCGATACGCTCATAACCTTTGTTTCAAGCAAACCGGTGAGATTGACAACCTCATCGCAAGTTGGGAGCAAAGTACTTGGTTGTGTTGTGTGCAGGTTCCGCATTGCAGCTAGCAAGCAAAGCTTGGACGAGGCGCCATATATAAATTGTCCGAAGCTGTCGCAAACTAGCAAGCATCACCTTCAGTCGTAATTGTCTGCTCTTCTCCTGAACGATTAAACCTTGGTTTCTAAACTGAGGGAAAACAAGCTGCTATACTCATCACACCTTCCTCTTGGGGTTCCCAACTGGCCGGTTATTTACTTCATCAAATCGGTAGCATCACCTGCACACAACACAACCAAACTACTTTGCCCCAACATATAGTGAGGTTCTCAATCTCACTGGTTTGCTGAAAACAAAGGATTAGACGTATAGTGTGGAAAAAGATGTTTGTTTACGGTGAAGTAAAATAATATTTGCGGAAAGTAAATAGTGTTTGCAGTTGATGGTAATATAAATATAAAAGAATGAACCGGGGTCCACAGTGCACTAGAGGTGTCTCTCCATAAAGATATAACATGCTGGGTAAACAAATTACAGTTGGGCAATTGACAAAATAAAGAATGCATAACAATGCATGTACATGTCATGAAGATCACTATGAGATTCATTTGGGCATTACAACATAATACATAGACCGTAATCCAACTACATCTATGACTAATAATCCAACCACAGGATATCATCCGAACAACCCTTGGGTATTAAGTTGCAAGCAACAAATTATCGCCATAAGCAAAGTATGTAATGTAAACAATATAATTATCCTTGATCAAAAGATTGTTGTTTTCTCCCTAGTAGCAATAGCACATCTACAACCTTAGAAGTTATTGTCACTCTCCCAGATTACTAGAGGCATGAACCCACTATCGAGCATAAATACTCCCTCTTGGAGTCACAAGCATCTACTTGGCCAAAGTATCTACTAGCAACGGAGAGCATGCAAGATCACTGATGCGGCACCGTGTTGATGGTTTTTCACCGTCCAGTTGGGAACCCCAAGAGGATGGTATGATGAGCACAGCAGCAAGTTTTTCCCTCAGAAAGAAACCAAGGTTTATCGAATCTGGGAAAAAGCCAAACTCTAGAAGGTGATGCTGACTAGCCTACTAACACTCCAACAAGGGCGCCATTTATGACACTTGTTGACACGTCTTCAACTAGTAGCAACGCGGAACCTGCACACAACACAACCAAATACTTTGTTCCCAACTTACGATGAGGTTGTCAATCTCACCGGTTTGCTTGAAACAAAGGGTATGAGCGTATCGAGTGGAAAGCAATAATAATATGCGAGTAAAGTAAACAGTGCGAGTAAAGTAAACAGGTGATAGCAATATAAAGGAAATAGGATCGGGGTCCACAGTTCACTAGTGGTGTCTCTCCATAAGATAAAATAACACATGCTGGGTAAACAAATTACAGTTGGGCAATTGATAGAATAAAGACAACATGCATATGTCGAGAGGATCACTATGAGATTTACTCTGGGCATTACAACAAGATACATAGACCGCCATCAAACTGCATCTATGACTAATAATCCACTTGTGGCAAATCAATCCGAGAACTCCACAAGTATTAAGTTGCGAACAACAGATAACTGCATTAAGCAAAGTGTGTAATGTAAACAAAGCATATGCCCTTGAGCATATGAATGTTGTTTTCCCCCTAGTGGCAACAGCACATCTACAACCTTAGAGGTTTCTGCCACTCCCTCAGATTAAATAGAGGCATGAACCCACTATCGAGCATAAATACCTCCTCTTGGAGTCACTAGCAACTACTCAGCCCAGATAGCTACTAACAACGGAGAGCATGCAAGATCATAAACAACATAGAGATAACATAAGATAATATTTAGCACATCAACTCAATCATAACACCAATATTCATCGGATCCCAACAAACACAACATGTAGAATTACATAACGGTGATCTCGATCATGTAAGGCAGCTCACGAGATCTAAACATGAAGCACATGGTGGAGAAGACAACCATCTAGCTACTGTTATGGACCCATAGTCCAAGGTAGACTACTCACTCATCGCGCCGGAGACAAGCATGGCGATGAAGAAGACCTTCGGTGGCGATTCCCCACTCCGGCAAGGTGCCGAGAAGAGCTTCTGGACCCTCCCGATCTCGGGTCGACGACGGCGGCGGATCGCGATGTGTTTCTAGAAAAGTGATCGGGTCTTTAGGTTTTTCCCGTCGGGGGGTCTTTATAGGCGAAGGGGCATCGTCAGAAGTGGACCGAGGCGGCCACACACATAGGGGGCGCGGCCTAGCCCTGGGCCGTGCCGCCCTGTTGTGTATGCCCCTCGTGGCCCCACTCCGTCTCCTCTTCGGTTCTCTGGAAGCTTCGGTGAATTTCTGGATGTTTGGCTTTTGTTTTGTCCAATTCCGAGAAGATTTCCTGTGTAACTTTTCTGAAACACAAAGACAGCAGAAAACAGGGAACTGGCACTGTGGCATCTCGTTAATAGGTTAGCTCCGTAAAATGCATAAAAATGCCACGAAGTGTAACGAAACACTAAGCAAATGGTGTAAAAACAAGCATGGAGCATCAAAAATTATGGATACGTTTGAGACGTATCAGCATCCCCAAGCTTAACTCCTGCTCGTCCTCGAGTAGGTAAGTGATAACAAAAGAAAAAAATTTGAGGTGACATGCACCTACACAATCTTGATCATCAATGTAAGCGTTGTGCGCTGGGATCAAAAGAACTTAAAACATGGGCATGAAAGACATAATCTTGATAGAAGAAACTTAGCAACCACGTTATAACATGAAAAAGAACACAAACAAAAGATCATGAAAATGAAACAATGAAAGTCAAACGTGTGTTTAAATCATTAGGAAAAACATACAAATGGTTTTTAGCTTGTCCTTCATGAGAGAGCAAAACATAAATGCATAGGACACCTTCAAGTTTAAGAGGGCGACTAGATACAAATAATTTAAGAACAAGTGAAACCAACATCATGAATCAATCAATGAAAACTTTGGGACAATGCACATTATACTCAGAATGACAACTATGCTCTCTTAGACAGTGCATAAATATAGAAGGTGGAGACTCAACAGAAAAGTAAAAGAAAGGCCCTTCGCGGAGGGAAGCAGTGATTGCAAGTTTTATAAACCTTCAAAAATTATGGTACTTACTAGCTTTGAGCTCTCATTGCCCACATCATAAGCATCTAGAATGGTTAGAGTTAGTGCGAATACACTTATGATGCATATGCTTGACAAATCATAAGTTGAAAACCTCGTGTCCCATGAAGTACGAATACCCAAACCTCATGCTACTCGACTTAGAGTCCCAAGCAAGCTCTTGTCATTGTAAATATATGTGTATCATCGAGAACCGCCAACGGGGTGCCTCTTTCCCGATGACATGGAACAAGCCCACATCAAAATGATAAGACAAACAGACAATGAACACCTCGACACCTCTTTTATTTACCATTGGTATAGCTTTTTATTGTGAGATGCGTCGTTGAATGTCCACTATGGGCATGCTATAAATTTCCACCATGAATGATGCATGGCTTAGATTAGCGGCCCAGGCGTTTTTCTAACACATATAAAAACTCCATGATCCCGCAAGATTTCCAACTTATTTCACATCGCGAGTATCCATAAACAAAAGATCACGACATCAACTCAAATGAAAGATAGTGCAATGTTGAAAGCTTGCCCCATGACGGCATGGCTGGGCTAATTTCCAACTTACAACTTGCAAGCATAACAACTCAACATAAGAGAGCCACAATGTCAAAATTTTAAAGCGAGAAAAGTAAAGTGTGCCATCAGGTTTGTGAGAGCTTTACTGACCAATTTTCGCATAACACCAAAAAGAGTTTAATTTGAAGGATAGATAAAAGCAAGTCAAATGTACTTTGGAATAGCAAATTGCTAATAGGTATGTATGGTGGACACTTTGGAACAACTTGGTTTTTAGGAGTTGGATGCACGAGTAGAGCTCATACTCAGTACAAAATGAGGGCTAGCAAAAGACTGGGAGTGACCAACTAAGAGAGCAATAACGGTCATAATCATGCATAGCGACAAAGCGACATTAAAAGAAGCATAAGATGGCATCAAAAGTCAAAAACTAAATGATCATAGAGGCAATGGTGACTTTGTATGAGTTTAACATGTGTGAGCATGCGCCAAGTTAACCCAAATAAAGCATCAAGGAGAAAACCAAAATAATGCTTCCAAATAATTAAAACAAAGCATGATTTTTTCAAAGGCTCATTAAGAAATCTCAGTCATTTGAGATAAGTCATGCTACAGCAAAACCACTAAGCATACTATCAAAAAGACATCAAGCACAACATGCAAAAGCCTAGGTCGCAGTCTACACAAGCTCCTTCTTGTACTACTTTTTTGCATAAAGCTTTTTCTCTTTTCCAATACCATTCAAACTTTTTAAAACAACTCTTTTGATGAAAACCAACATGGACCAGAGGCAAAAATACACCTTGATAAAAAGATATAACAAGATCTGAACAAAAATCAAGGCAAAAATCGAAAGCTAAACGCAGTTCTAGAAAAAGAGAACACTCATTGAAACGATAAGAGTGAAAAACGGAGTGTTCTTGGCAAATGAAAAGCAAGGCAACTTCTCCAAAACGAATTTGTTGGGGTCCAACCATTTATTGCAGCAAATAAAACTAAACAAAACTGAAAACTAAAACAGCTGACGCTCAAAGAAAAACGCATAATGCATGAAGCAATAAAAATATAGTGTGTTGAAAGGTGACCTGATTTTTGCCGATGAAGAAGGGGTGCCTCGAGGGCATCCCCAAGCTTTGATGCTTGTACCTCTTGGATATTTCTTGGGGTGCGTGGTCATCCCCAAGCTTGAGCTTTTGTCCATTCTTCAACTCATCTCATCATTCTCCAATCCCTACACTTGAAAACTTCCTTCATACAAAACTAAACACAAATCTATTAGCAACATTAGTGTAAGCATAGCAATGAATCAACCCCTTTTTGCTTCAGGTTTCAACTCAAAACAACCACATATAAAATATATACTATTGTAGCAACTTTCCCAAAAGTTCCGTGATCAAAAGAACTCAAAAAAAAGTGATCGAGGGGCAAACACAAATATTGGCAGAAATCTGTCAAAACAGAACAGCTGACAAAGGTCGAATTTTTAGAGGGTTTTCTGTTGCTCAAATCAAAAAGTGTTCAACTAATGCAAGTTTGGATATAACCTGGGGCATATGCACAAGAATTCTCAGGTCCAAAAGATATACAGAGAATTTTCATGAATTTTTACGGTGCAGCACCAAAATCTGTTTTAGGACAGCAACATCCCCAAATCTTACCTCACTCAAATTAGAGGCTTCTCTTGGCACTAAAACGAAATAAAAAGGATAAGGAGAGGTTATTACAGTAGTAATAACTTCCAAGACTCAAATAAAATAAAAAGAACTGAAAGTAAAAATATTGGGTTATCTCCCAAGGGTGCTTTTTTTAACGCCTTTGAGCTAGGCGCAGAAAGTGCGAATCAAGTAATATCAAAGGAGGCATTAAGATCAATCGTAGGAGTCTTTTCAACAATGAATTGAATTGTGTCCAAATGAGTTTTTGAAGATCCTTTATGATCACTCTTTGGTACACTACTTTCATTAAAAAGATTTTGAGGACAAATCCAATTGAAATTCTTTTCCAAAGCATCATGAATTCCTACAAGTTTACAAGGTGTTGGCACTCTAAAATCTTCATTGGGTGTACCAACAACCTCTACAGGCGAGCCAAGCTTATTAAATCTCTTAAAAACTTTCCTAGCTTCAATGACAACATCTCTAAATTCTATACGCAAAGTTTCTAACATAAAAGCTTTCTTTTCGGGATCCTCAATATCATGAAGCTTAAGAAACATGTGTTGCATAAAAGGATTAAGGCTAGCAAACCTAGCTTCTAACATGTGAACTAAATAAGCAGAAGCAACTTCATAACTAGCAGCAAGCTCAGCCAAAGACTTTTCCTCAACATCTTTATGCATACTAATGTGATTAAAGAACTCCTCGATGTTACTTTTCCCAATAAGTAGAACCACTACCTACTGAGAGGTCCTCCAAAACGTACTTAGGGAACAACATAATGAACTAAAAGTAAAGAAATAACAACTATAAAGGATACTAATTTTTGTGTGTTTTTGATAAAACGATGCAAGTAAAAATAAAGTAAAGCAAAACTTAAAACAAAGTAAAGGATGTGCGTGCGAAACTTGATAAGGGGTGTCCCGATCTTCTCAGCGAGCGCGATGTAGATGGCGATGATGGTGATGAAGATAACTCGAGTGTCGCAGAGAACTCTCCGGCTAATCCCTGCTGCCAGCGCAACAGCTCTCAACCCTTTGGATATTCGCAACGTCACACGCTTGCGCACGTAGCCGCCGACCACGAAGCGGTGATGCAATATACTAATTCCCAATGGAACAGCAGATTACACTCAGACTTTCAGAAGAACAAACACCAGATCGATACGAATTGGTGCGAATAATTTCAGAGGAACACTTGGTTCTGTCTAGAAACTAGGGTTTTGTTTAATCGTGGTCTAAGAGACTTGAGGGGGCGCCCCTGGCTACTTAAGGGAGGCTGGGGCGTCCTCAACATGAACCTGGCCCAAAACCAACCTGGTTTGGGCCCAAACTGACTCGGTTCGACTCAAACGAGTACATACCGACCCATACATGGGTTCGGCCTATTTCTGGCACGCAGGCCATGAGTGTGGCGCGCCTTAGACGTGTAGACATCGTGTCGTAGGCTGTCCTAGTGCGCCATCACGGACTCTCTCATGTCGACTTGACGTTCCGGTGATCTCCTGGTGCGCCTGCCTCCCTCTCCTCCCTCGCGCACTTGATCATCAAGTCTTCCTCTTCTTGCTGCGACTCATCTCCTCCTCGTCCAACGCTCATGTTATCAACAAACCTGATCATACATAGATGCATAGACTTAGGCAGTATAAAGTTCTCATTAAATAAAAGATCAGGTTCAATTAAGAGTGAGTTCACCTGTTGTTCCAATAGCTTTGCACGTGCTCTTGTAATTGGTCCAATCCTAATCTCATTGGACTTCTTCGCAGCAACATCTTCATCAAAAGGAGTAGGAGATAATGGTGGTGTAATAGGGATGTCCTCATCATCCTTCCCCCCTTCGAAAGGCGTCGACCTCGATGCTGCAAGGTCTTCACCTTCATACGGTGTCAAATCAGCAACGTTGAAACTATTGCTGACGCCATACTCAGCTGTAGGAAGATCTATCTTGTAGGCATTATCATTGATCTTGGCAAGAACCTTGTAAGGACCAGCACCACGGGGCAGCAACTTGGACTTACGTAGCTGTGGAAATCTATCCTTGCGAAAGTGAACCCAAACCATATCACCGGGCTGAAACAAAACCTCCTTCCGCTTCTTGTTTGCACGATCTGCAGTATACTTGCCTTTCTTCTCAATAGCCTCTTTAGTCTTCACATGTATCTTCCTCACAAAATCTGCTCTCTTTGATGCCTCCATATTGACTCGCTCTTGAATAGGAAGAGGCAACAAATCAAGTGGCGTAATGGGTTTGAAACCATAGACCACCTCAAAAGGACATAGCTGCGTGGTAGAGTGAACCGCCCTGTTATATGCAAACTCCACATGCGGCAAACAATCTTCCCACTCACGCATGTTCTTCTTTATCATGCATCGCAGCACTGTTGAAAGTGTGCGATTTACCACCTCCGTTTGACCATCAGTTTGGGGATGACATGTAGTGCTGAAAAGTAACTTTGTGCGCAGCTTTCCCCAAAGTGTCTTCCAGAAGCAGCTCATAAACTTCACATCACGATCAGAGACAATTGTCTTGGGTACTCCATGCAAACGTACAATGTCCCTGAAAAACAGGTTAGCAATATGCGACGCATCGTCGCTTTTGTGGCAGGCAATAAAATGAGCCATTTTAGAAAATCTGTCCACTACCACAAATATAGAATCATGGCCTCTTTTAGTCCTAGGCAAACCTAATACAAAATCCATGCTAATGTCCTCCCATGGTGTAGTAGGTGCAGGTAATGGAGTATACAAACCGTGAGGCTTCAGCTTGGACTTCGACTTGTTGCATGTAATGCAGCGCTTGACGAACCTGTCCACATCATGCCTCATCCTAGGCCAATAAAAGTGATCAGCGAGCATGAGTAGCGTCTTCTCACGCCCAAAGTGACCCATCAAACCGCCGGCATGTGATTCCTGCAACAATAGCAAACACACAGACGATTCTGGAACACATAGTTTGTTAGCATGAAACAAAAACCCATCATGGATGTGATATTTATCCCATGCTTTCCCACCAGTACACATACTATATGGCGCTGAAAAATCATGATCAGTAGCATATAAATCACACAAGCTCTCTAAACCAGGAACCTTAATGTCTAATTGCGTCAACAACATGTTCTTCCTAGATAGAGCATCAGCAACCACATTGTCTTTACCCTTTTTATGTTTAATTATGTAAGGAAAAGACTCAATAAACTCAACCCACTTAGCAAGACGCCTATGCAAATTAGATTGAGCTTTCAGATATTTCAAAGCTTCATGATCAGAATGTATGATAAATTCTTTTGGCCACAAATAATGTTGCCAAACCTCAAGAACTCTAACAAGCGCATACAATTCTTTGTCATAAACAGGATAGTTCAATCTCGCACCACAAAGTTTTTCAGAAAAGTAGGCAATAGGCCGACCCTCTTGCATCAACACACCACCAATACCAATGCCACTAGCATCACATTCAATCTCAAATTGCTTATTAAAATCTGGTAGTGCAAGCAATGGTGCAGAAGTTAATAAACGTTTCAGTTCATCAAAAGCATGATCTTGGGCTGCGCCCCATACAAATTCAACACCTTTTTTAGTTAACTCATTTAAAGGTGCAGCAACAGTACTAAAGTCTTTCACAAAATGGCGATAAAAACCAGCAAGACCATGAAAACTTCGTACTTGACTAACATTCATGGGAGTAGGCCAATTTTGAATAGCTTGAATTTTAGATGCATCGACTTCTACTCCATTTTTAGAAACAACATATCCAAGGAAGATGACCTTATCTTTGCAAAATGTGCACTTTTCAAGATTACCATAAAGCTGAGAATCACGCAACACTTGCAAAACTTGTCTAATATGATCACTATGTTCAGATTCATTGCGGCTGTAGATTAAGATATCATCAAAATACACAACCACAAACTTGCCAATAAAATTTCGCAAAACATGGTTCATTAATCTCATAAAGGTACTAGGTGCATTAGTTAAACCAAATGGCATGACTAACCACTCATATAAACCAAATTTTGTTTTAAAGGCTATTTTGCACTCATCCCCCTCTTTCATCCTAATCTGATGGTAACCACTACGCAAATCAATCTTAGAGAAAACAGCAGCACCACTCAACTCATCAAGCATATCATCCAAGCGCGGAATAGGGTGACGATATCGAATAGTGATGTTATTAATAGCTCTACAATCTACACACATGCGCCAAGTACCATCTTTCTTAGGAACTAGAATAACAGGAACAGCACAAGGGCTTAAGCTCACATGAATATAACCTTTGTCGAGTAGCGCTTGCACTTGTTTCTGAATCTCTTTAGTTTCTTCGGGGTTGGTGCGGTAAGGAGCGCGGTTTGGCAAGGTGGCACCAGGGATGAAATCAATCTGGTGCTCAATGCCGCGCAAAGGAGGCAAACCAGCGGGGACCTCCTCTGGAAACACATCATCAAATTCCTGCAAGACATGAGAAACACCAAAAGGAAGAGGAGTCATGTCGTTAGAAACTAAAATCTCACCCTTGTACATAAGCACAAGAGGCATGGCTGTAGGATCCTCTCTAAATTCTCTCATATCTTCTTTGGTGGCTAGCAGGACTAGAGAATTCACTCGCTCACTTTGGTGTGGCTCTCTCGATGTGGCTGGATGGCTCTCACTGACCGAGGTAATAGTCTCTTGTCTAGCTACTCGCTCATTCTCATGTTCTAAGTTCACTTCAGTTTTTTGACGAGATTCATTTACAATATGTTGTGGAGACATAGGCTGCAAGTTAATTTTTCTGCCCTTGAACTCCAAATGATATGTGTTGGTGCGGCCATTGTGTAACACGTTACGATCAAACTGCCATGGGCGGCCCAACAAGAGGTGACAAACCGTCATAGGAACCACATCAAACTCAATGGAGTCCTTGTATGGTCCAATCTCGAAATCAACTCGCACCATGTGGCTGACCTTCATCTCTCCATTGTCGCTGAGCCACTGGATATAATATGGATGCGGGTGCGGGATGTATTTCAGTTTCAGCTTTGCACACAACTCTTTGCTAGCAAGGTTGCGGCAACTACCACCATCAATGATGAGTTTGCAAGCTTTGTCTGGTCCAACAAGTGCTTTAGTTTGGAACAAATTGCACCGCTGACTTTCAGATGTAGGAGACACATTCAGCACACGCTGTGAGCAAACTATGTTATTGGCGGTGGAAGGATAGGCATCAACACCGTCATGACCAAAGTCATCACCATCAGAACCATCTGGATCAGCATCATCACCTGTCTCGTACTCATTGGTGTCCTCATTGACAATCATCACTTTTCGATTGGGGCAATCCCGTTTAAAATGACCCTTTCCACCACAAGTATGACACTCCATATCACGATTACGTGCTGTAGACATGTTCGAACCTGTGCCACTAGCAGCAGGTGCGGATTTCTTTGCATTGGCATCAGATCGCGACGACGAAGGAGCACGAAAATCTGAACGAGAACTTGGTGTGGGTGCAGCAGGCCTGGGTGTGAAACGGCTGCCTGAAGTAGTACGAGCTTTAAACTGAGCTTCTTCGGCAAACTGTGCTTCAGCTTCACGTGCATGATGTAACAGCTCATTCATATCACGATACCGATGATGCCGAACAATGCTCTTGATATTATACTTCAAACCATGGAGAAAACGCTGCAAGGTCTGCTCAAGAGGCTCACGAACGCGAGCTCGTTGTAACAGCATCTCCATCTCCATATAGTACTCATTAACGGACATTGAACCTTGCTTCAATTGTTGTAACTTATCAAAAACTGAGCGGAGGTAGTTATGCGGAACAAAACGAGCCCGCATCACTTCCTTCATATGGCGCCAAGTTATAATGGGCAGCTCGTTGTTTTCTTGACGTGTTTGCACAACGCTGTCCCACCAACGCAAAGCATAGCCATCAAACTCTGAAGAAGCAAGCTTGATTTTCTTGTCCTCCGTATAATCATGAAGACGCCACAACTTCTCTATCTTCAACTCCCATGTGAGGTACTCTTCAACATCAGTACCACCCTCGAATTTGGGAATAAAAAACTTTGGTTTACCCAAGCCATCATCCTGCTGAAAAGGAACGCGCTGGGCACCAACGGGAACAAAACCACGGCCACGAAAAGGAGGACCATTGCCTCGACCATTACCACGACCGGCTGCAGCAAAATCCTCATTGTCGCCATGAGCACTCTCATCATCAGCATCAGCATGTGGTAGAGGTCGCTGCTCAACAGTAAGACGCAGCGCATTGACAGATTGTGTCAACGCCTGGATGCTAGTTTGGAGATCATTGACTTGCACTTGCATATTATTAACAGTAGCATCAGTGGCTTCTACTTTCATTTGGACAGCTTGAACATCAGAATCAATAGCGTCAGTTGTTCGTGTTATGATGCTTTCCAAATGATCACGAAGAGCTTCATACTCCCTCCATATGACTGGAGTATCATCAGGCTTTTTCTGCATCACATCAACATCACTAGCAGACATGATTAGTAGGTTAGTGCACAAACAATAAACGGGTGGTGGTTACGCTCACAACTCACTCAAAACTGAAAGAAAGAGGTATCTTATCGTTCCAAAGTGAATAATAAATGCTTACCACTCGTAGAGACTGAAACGTGCACGGATGTGATGAAGCGAATACCGAGGGTATAAGAAACTATCACACGACAAACCAGGGTATATGGTGGGGCTTGGTATGGATACCTAACTACACCGAAATACAAGTCCTAGTGCTGATCGTATGACAAAGACCCACGGGAACACACACGGTGGAGATAAACGGGGCAAAGCAACTCTGAAAAGTGAGCTGAAAAAGATATAAGTGACGACGCACAGTAGCTCGTGTTGCAATGCACAAGAGAGACGCTAGCACTGGCTCGACGAACAGGCACAAGATTGCGCACACGGCAGCAGCCTGATGAGCACGAAGTAGCTAGTCTCGTATGGGTAAGCTCCTAACACGATGCTGTAGATAGGCTGTAGCTAAAGCGATCAAAATCGTGTAGAAAGGGTGCTATGTGGACACAGTGGTAACACGCAATCGCGGATGAGAAACCCACGAAAAATTTGTCAACGACAAAGATGTACGACGCCGGAAACACCCGGCAGCGCGACGGCGATGCGAAACGGACAAAGAAGTTTGTCTCTTTTTTTTAATATAGGTGCAGGCGTGTGTGCAGTACACGTCCCCTTTTTTCTATTTTTTTTACTAACTCGAATCTGGGCCTAAAAATAAGTGGCCCGATCTAGCGCTAGACCACAGACGGTCTCCGCGCCTCGGCGCGCGAGAGCGGGGCGAGCGCGGGGTGCGGGCGCTGCACCCCAGACGGTCTCCGTCCCTGGGCGATAGCGCTGCTGTTTTTTTTTTGATTGTGCAAACAGCGATCGAGCCGAGGACTCCCCTGGGCGAGCGCGTGTACTGTGGCCACGCTGGACTCCCAGCGGTCACAGCGATCGGATCAGATCTCTTTTTTTTTGTTTTTTGATTGTGACTAGCGATCGGGTCTGTACTTGTACGGGAAACGATCAACGATCGATACAAAAGTTTGTACCCGAATCGGTCTAGCAAGTCAAAGTATCGCTAGAGGACTCTTTTGATCAGATCTGAAAGGTTTTTTTTTTTACTAGCCAGCGATTGGATTGGATTCAGATCGGAAACGATCGGAAACTGGAGGATGAACACACGGCGGACGGAAAAACTGCTTTGACGAAGACGACGAAAACACAGAAGGTAAGAAACGTATGGAAAATTAGACACGGCTAAATTGATTGAAAAGCTACGCGAAAAAGAAATACGACCAGCAACTAAAACAAATACTTCGATGCAATCTAGGCTATGGCAAGAACTAAGAACCCTAATTTTTTTTTTTTGGCTTTTTCTGTATAGGACAAAAACAAAAACAAATCTACGGGGATGGATTTGTGGATGCTCACCGAGGAAACGCTGGAATCTGATACCAAGATGATAAGGGGTGTCCCGATCTTCTCAGCGAGCGCGATGTAGATGGCGATGATGGTGATGAAGATAACTCGAGTGTCGCAGAGAACTCTCCGGCTAATCCCTGCTGCCAGCGCAACAGCTCTCAACCCTTTGGATATTCGCAACGTCACACGCTTGCGCACGTAGCCGCCGACCACGAAGCGGTGATGCAATATACTAATTCCCAATGGAACAGCAGATTACACTCAGACTTTCAGAAGAACAAACACCAGATCGATACGAATTGGTGCGAATAATTTCAGAGGAACACTTGGTTCTGTCTAGAAACTAGGGTTTTGCTTAAACGTGGTCTAAGAGACTTGAGGGGGCGCCCCTGGCTACTTAAGGGAGGCTGGGGCGTCCTCAACATGGACCTGGCCCAAAACCAACCTGGTTTGGGCCCAAACTGACTCGGTTCGACTCAAACAAGTACATACCGACCCATACATGGGTTCGGCCTATTTCTGGCACGCAGGCCATGAGTGTGGCGCGCCTTAGACGTGTAGACATCGTGTCGTAGGCTGTCCTAGTGCGCCATCACGGACTCTCTCATGTCGACTTGACGTTCCGGTGATCTCCTGGTGCGCCTGCCTCCCTCTCCTCCCTCGCGCACTTGATCATCAAGTCTTCCTCTTCTTGCTGCGACTCATCTCCTCCTCGTGCAACGCTCATGTTATCAACAAACCTGATCATACATAGATGCATAGACTTAGGCAGTATAAAGTTCTCATTAAATAAAAGATCAGGTTCAATTAAGAGTGAGTTCACCTGTTGTTCCAATAGCTTTGCACGTGCTCTTGTAATTGGTCCAATCCTAATCTCATTGGACTTCTTCGCAGCAACATCTTCATCAAAAGGAGTAGGAGATAATGGTGGTGTAATAGGGATGTCCTCATCAAAACTCCCCTTGCAGAAGTCTTCTTTTTCCCCGCTGACGGCGCCAGAAAAATGTCTTGATGCGGCACGGTGTTGATGGTTTTTCACCGTCCAGTTGGGAACCCCAACAGGAATGTATGATGAGCACAGCAGCAAGTTTTTCCGTCAGAAAGAAACCAAGGTTTATCGAATCCGGGAAAAAGCCAATCTCCAGAAGGTGATGCTGACTAGCCTACTAACACTCCAACAAGGGCGCCGTTTATAACACTTGTTGACACGTCTTCAACTAGTAGCAACGCGGAATCTACACACAACACAACCAAATACTTTGTTCCCAACTTACGATGAGGTTGTCAATCTCACCAGTTTGCTTGAAACAAAGGGTATGAGCGTATCGAATGGAAAGCAATAATAATATGCGAGTAAAGTAAACAGTGCGAGTAAAGTAAACAGGTGATAGCAATATAAAGGAAATAGGACAGGGGTCCACAGTTCACTAGTGGTGTTTCTCCATAAGATAAAATAACACATGCTGGGTAAACAAATTATAGTTGGGCAATTGATAGAATAAAGACAACATGCATATGTCGAGAGGATCACTATGAGATTTACTCTGGGCATTACAACAAGATACATAGACCGCCATCCAACTGCATCTATGACTAATAATCCACTTGTGGCGAATCAATCCGAGAACTCCACAAGTATTAAGTTGCGAACAACAGATAACTGCATTAAGCAAAGTGTGTAATGTAAACAAAGCATATGCCCTTGAGCATATGAATGTTGTTTTCCCCCTAGTGGCAACAGCACATCTACAACCTTAGAGGTTTCTGTCACCCCCCCCCCAGATTAAATAGAGGCATGAACCCACTATCGAGCATAAATACGCCCTCTTGGAGTCACTAGCAACTACTCGGCCAAGATAGCTACTAACAACGGAGAGCATGCAAGATCATAAACAACATAGAGATAACATAAGATAATATTCAGCACATCAACTCAATCATAACACCAATATTCATCGGATCCCAACAAACACAACATGTAGAATTACATAACGGTGATCTCGATCATATAAGGTAGCTCACGAGATCTAAACATGAAGCACATGGTGGAGAAGACAACCATCTAGCTATTGCTATGGACCCATAGTCCAAGGTAGACTACTCACTCATCGCGCCGGAGGCAAGCATGGCGATGAAGACCTCCGGTGGCGATTCCCCTCTCCGGCAGGGTGCCGGGAAGAGCTTCTGGACCCTCCCGATCTCGAGTCGACGACGGCGGCGGATCGCGATGTGTTTCTGGAAAAGTGATCGGGTCTTTAGGTTTTTCCCATCGGGGGATCTTTATAGGCGAAGGGGCATCGTCAGAAGTGGACCGAGGCGGCCACACACATAGGGGGCACGGCCTAGCCCTGGGCCACACCGCCCTGTTGTGTGGGCCCCTCATGGCCCCACTCCATCTCCTCTTCGGTTCTCTGGAAGCTTCGGTAAATTTCTGGATGTTTGGCTTTTGTTTCGTCCAATTCCGAGAAGATTTCCTGTGTAACTTTTCTGAAACACAAAAACAGCAGAAAACGGGGAACTAGCACTGTGGCATCTCGTTAATAGGTTAGTTCCGTAAAATAAATAAAAATGCCACGAAGTGTAACGAAACACTAAGCAAATGGTGTAAAAACAAGCATGGAGCATCAAAAATTATGGATACGTTTGAGACGTATCAGCATCCCCAAGCTTAACTCCTGCTCGTCCTCGAGTAGGTAAGTGATAACAAAAGAAAAAAAAATTGAGGTGACATGCACCTACACAATCTTGATCATCAATGTAAGCGTTGTCCACTGGGATCAAAAGAACTTAAAACATGGGCATGAAAGACATAATCTTGATAGAAGAAACTTAGCAACCACGTTATAACATGAAAAAGAACACAAACAAAAGATCATGAAAATGAAACAATGAAAGTCAAACGTGTGTTTAAATCATAAGGAAAAACATATAAATGGTTTTCAGCTTGTCCTTCATGAGAGAGCAAAACATAAATGCATAGGACACATTCAAGTTTAAGAGGGCGACTAGATATAAATAATTTAAGAACAAGTGAAACCAACATCATGAATCAATCAATGAAAACTTTGGGCCAATGCACATTATACTCAGAATGACAACTATGCTCTCTTAGACGGTGCATAAAGATAGAAGGTGGAGACTCAACATAAAAGTAAAAGAAAGGCCCTTCAAGGAGGGAAGCAGTGATTGCAAGTTTTATAAACCTTCAAAAATTATGGTACTTACTAGCTTTGAGCTCTCATTGCCCACATCATAAGCATCTAGAATGGTTAGAGTTAATGCGAATACACTTATGATGCATATGCTTGACAAATCATAAGTTGAAAACCTCGTGTCCCGTGAAGTACGAATACCCAAACCTCATGCTACTCGACTTAGAGTCCCAAGCAAGCTCTTGTCATTGTAAATATATGTGTATCATCGAGAACCGCCAATGGGGTTCCTCTTGCCCGATGACATGGAACAAGCCCACATCAAAATGACAAGACAAACTGACAATGAACACCTCGACATCTCTTTTATTTACCATTGCTATAGCTTTTTATTGTGAGATGCGTCGTTGAATGTCCACTATGGGCATGCTATAAATTTCCCCCATGAATGATGCATGGCTTAGATTAGCGGCCCAGGCGTTTCCCTAACACATATAAAAACTCCATGATCCTGCAAGATTCCCAACTTATTTCACATCGCGAGTATCCATAAACAAAAGATCACGACATCAACTCAAATGAAAGATAGTGCAATGTTGAAAGCTTGCCCCATGACGGCATGGCTGGGCTAATTTCCAACTTACAACTTGCAAGCATAACAACTCAACATAAGAGAGCCACAATGTCAAAATTTTAAAGCGAGAAAAGTAAAGTGTGCCATCAGGTTCGTGAGAGCTTTACTGACCAATTTTCGCATAACACGAAAAAGAGTTTAATTTGAAGGATAGATAAAAGTAAGTCAAATGTACTTTGGAATAGCTAATTCAATAGGTATGTATGGTGGAAACTTTGGAACAACTTGGTTTTTAGGAGTTGGATGCACGAGTAGAGCTCATACTCAGTACAAAATGAGGGCTAGCAAAAGACTGGGAGCGACCAACTAAGAGAGCAATAACGGCCATAATCATGCATAGCGACATTAAAAGAAGCATAAGATGGCATCAAAATTCAAAAACTAAATGATCATAGAGGCAATGACGACTTTGTATGAGTTTAACATGTGTGAGCATGTGCCAAGTCAACCCAAATAAAGCATCAAGGAGAAAACCAAAATAATGCTTCCAAATAATTAAAACAACGCATGATTTTTTTAAAGGCTCATTAAGCAATCTCAGTCATTTGAGACAAGTCATGCTACAGCAAAACCACTAAGCATACTATCAAAAATACATCAAGCACGACATGCAAAAGTCTAGGCCGTAGTCTACACAAGCTCCTTCTTGTACCACTTTTTTGCATAAAGCTTTTTCTCTTTTCCAATACCATTCAAACTTTTTAAAACAACTCTTTTGATGAAAACCAACATGGACCAGAGGCAAAAAATACACCTTGATAAAAAGATATAACAAGATCTGAACAAAAATCAAGGCAAAAATCGAAAGCTAAACGCAGTTCTAGAAAAGGAGAACACTCATTGAAATGATAAGAGTGAAAAACGGAGTGTTCTTGGCAAATGAAAAGCAAGGCAACTTCTCCAAAACGTGATGAGGGGTGACCTCTTGGGTGTGGCCCGATCTTCACGGATTCACGAGATTTGTGGTGGGGAACGAGGATGAACACGAAGAACACGATGAACACGATGAACAAATCGAAGGCAAACACACACACACAAGATACACACCGGTTGTCCTCGTTGGCCCGATTCACCAACTCAATAGAATCGCAAGGAAGAGACTCCAAGAGTAGAATTCCTTGTGAGAGATTGATTTGCTAGGAGTAGAATTCCACTTGGGGAAGAGACCAAATCAATGGATAGAATTACACACAAAGTATGCAAGAGATCCACTACAAGGTAGAATTCCCCAAATGGAAGAGACCCCAAACAAAGAGGGATGATGGTTTACTCTAGATTTGAGATCTAGTAGAAAGTTCCCTAAGGGAAAGGGCATGAAGCCATGTTTTATCTTAATTCTTGTCTAGGCTAGAAAGGGGAAGAGAGAGCCATATAAATAGGCAGCCACGTCCTGGGGGCAACTTGGTAATTTAGTGAAGGTTACAAGGGTGGCTTCTACGCCAAAGGCGCGTTGACTCGGCCAAGCCGGCTTTAGCCGGTGTTAAGTCCGGCTTTAGCCGGTCTGGCCGGCTATAGCCGGTGTTAGGGCCGGCTATAGCCGGTGTCAGGGCCGGCTTTAGCCGGTCCGTCGCTTGCTCCAACTTCTTCTTCCAGCGTTTCCATGCTTCCTCTTCGTGTTCCTCGTCCTTGGTCGTCTCTCCATATGGTTCGTAACGGACTGCACAAATGATGTTGCCATAAGGTAGCGAACCATTCACCGTATGCTCAAGATCAAGAGTGTTTAGGAGCAAATTCACCTTATCATGGAGGGATTTAGCTCGAGCTCTTGTCATTGGCCCTTGTGGGGAACTTGGCGGTCTTGAGGCTGAGGTGTCCGAAGGCCACCCCACATCATCTCCCCCCCCCCTTGGGAAAGAGTCGACCTCGACTCTTCATCGATCTTCTCACCATGAAAGGGGGATAGGTCCTTGATGTTGAAGGTGTTGCTCACGAGGTACTTGGAAGTTGGAATGTCGATGACGTAAGCGTTGTCGTTGATGCGCTTGAGAACCTTGAAGGGGCCATCACTTCGTGGCTTGAGTTTTGAATTGCGTTCATGTGGAAACCGATCCTTGCTCAAATGAATCCAAACAAGGTCGCCCTCCTCGAAGATGCGTGGAGTCTTGTTCTTGTTGATCATGGCGGTATGGCGATTGACATGGTCTTCAATTGTCTTCCATGTGCTCTCGTGCAAGTTCTTCATGATGTCGGCGCGCTTGGTGATGTCCATGTTGACGCGCTCGTGAAGCGGGAGTGGAAGAAGGTCGAGTGCCGTTGGTGGGTTGAACCCATAGACGATCTCGAAGGGGCTTCGCTTGGTGATTCTATGTTCGGCGCGGTTGTAGGCGAACTCCGCATGAGGAATGCATTCCTCCCATGACTTGGGGTTCTTCTTGATCAACACACGGAGTAGGTTCCCAAGACTCCGGTTCACCACTTCGGTTTGCCCATCCGTTTGTGGATGTGATGATGAAGAAAAGAGGAGCTTGATCCCTACTTGGCCATTAGGGTCTTCCATAAGTAGCTCATGAACTTGACGTCGTGATCCGAGATGATGCTTGTTGGAAACCCATGAAGTCGAATGATATCCCTGAAAAACAAAGTAGCAATATGTGAAGCATCGTCGGTCTTGTGACAAGGGATGAAATGCGCCATTTTGGAAAAACGGTCAACTACCACAAATATTGAATCATGTCCATTGCGTGTACGAGGCAAACCCAAAACAAAATCCATGCTAATGTCCGACCAAGGTGCATGTGGAATAGGTAAAGGCATGTAGAGACCAAAGGAATTAGTTTTGGACTTAGCTTGTATGCATGTAGCGCATCGTTGGACGTGCCTCTCGACGTCTCGGTACATTCTTGGCCAAAAGTAGTGTGTTGAAAGCATTGCATAAGTCTTCTCACGTCCAAAATGTCCCATTAGTCCTCCACCATGTGCCTCTTGCAATAACAACATACGAAGAGAGGACTCGGGAATGCATAACTTGTTAGCCTTAAAAAGGAAACCGTCATGCAAATAGAAATCATCTACCCTTCGGGAGGTCGAGCATTGTTCAAATATGGTTCCAAAGAAAGAATCGGAAGGATACAAATGCGGTAGCTCATCCAAACCCAAAATATGTGTGTCAATGCGAGTGAGAAGGTTGGTATTTTTGCGAGATAAAGCATCCGCGACCACATTTTCTTTGCCCTTTTTGTACTTGATGACATAAGGGAAAGATTCAATGAACTCAACCCACTTGGCATGACGCTTGTTCAAATTTGCTTGGCTTTTCAAAAACTTCAAGGATTCATGGTCCGAATGGATGACAAATTCTTTTGGCCAAAGATAATGTTGCCAAACTTCCAAAACACGAACAAGAGCAAAGAGTTCTTTGTCATAAATTGAATAGTTGAGGCGTGCACCATCCAACTTTTCACTATGATAAGCAACGGGGCGTCCATTTTGCATGAGAACACCACCTATGCCAATTCCACTAGCATCACATTCAATTTCAAATGTTTGTTGGAAATCGGGTAAAACAAGAAATGGTGCCTCCGTAAGGCGTTTCTTTAGTTCATCGAAAGCATGTTGTTGAGCTTTGCCCCAATCGAAAGGTACATTTTTCTTCGTAAGCTCGTTTAGAGGGCAAGCAATGGTGCTAAAATCTTTCACAAAGCGACGATAAAATCCAGCTAGGCCATGAAAACTTCTCACTTGGCCAACCGTTGTTGGTGTTGGCCAATTCCGTATGGCCTCAATTTTGGAAGTGTCTACTTCAATGCCATTGTGAGAGATAACAAATCCAAGAAAAACCAACTTGTTTTGAGCAAAGTTACACTTTGGAAAGTTTGCATAAAGCTTTTCTTTGCGAAGAACATGCAAAACTTGCTCAACATGGGAAACATGGTTCGAAAATGACTTGCTATAAATGAGGATGTCGTCAAAATAAACCACAACAAATTTGCCAATGAAAGATCGCAAAACGTGGTTCATAAGACACATAAAAGTCGACGGAGCATTAGACAAACCAAAAGGCATGACAAGCCATTCATAGAGACCAAGTTTGGTCTTGAATGCCGTCTTCCATTCATCGCCTATGGCCATGCGTATTTGATGGTATCCACTACGAAGATCTATTTTAGAAAATATAGTGGAACCCGCAAGCTCATCAAGCATGTCATCTAAGCGAGGAATAGGATGGCGATAATGAACGGTAATGGCATTGATGGGACGACAATCCATACACATTCAAAGTGTGTCATCACTCTTGGGGACAAGAATTACCGGGACGGCACAAGGAGATAGGCTTTCACGAACATACCCTTTTTGTAGAAGGTCATGAATTTGACGTTCGATCTCCTTTGTCTCTTCCAGATTTGTGCGGTACGCGGCACGGTTTGGAAGGGGGGCGCCCGGAATGAGGTCGATCCGATGTTCGATGCCGCGTAGAGGTGGTAGTCCATGAGGAAGTTCGTCCGGGAAAACATCTTGAAATTCCTTCAAAAGAGACAACAAAGGAGAAGGAATAGTGGAATGATCATTAGTAGTTAGAATGGTGCCCTTGCAAATGAGCACAAAGTGCAAGGTGGATGGGTTGTGGTGTAACTCCCTCATCTCACGTTTGGTGGCCATCAAGGCGTGGGTGTCTCTATCGCTCATGTATGGCTTGTGGCGCTCACTTTCTTTGTTGTGGCTAAGTCGCTCATCACTCAACTCACTTGGAATGGCAACTTGTTGGACCCTCGCTAAAGCCTTTGCATTGTCCGCAATTATTTGGCTAGGAGTCATCGGGCGAAGCGTGAAGGTCTTGTCGTCTTCCTTGAAGGTGTAAGCATTTGTATATCCATTGTGTATAGTCTTCTTGTCAAATTGCCAAGGGCGGCCAAGAAGTACGTGGCACACCGTCATGGGAACAACATCACACTCCACCGTGTCTTCATAAGCTCCAATCTTGAATGTAACGGAGACGGTGTGTTCAATCTTGACATTGCCATTGTCGCTTAACCATTGCACATGGTATGGGTGAGCATGCTTGCGGAGTTGGAGATTGAGCTTGGAACATAACTCGGTGCTTGCAAGGTTGTGGCAACTTCCTCCATCAATGATCACCTTGATTGACTTTCCATGAATGCCGGCTTTTGTTTGGAAGATGTTGCATCGTTGGTCTTCTAAATCTTGGGATTGAGTCGTCAACACCTTTGTGACGACAAGTGATGGGCTAGTGTCATGAGTGCATAGCACATGTTCCTCTTCATCACCCATGTCATCCGCTTCCATGGCAACAGCCGCTTGGACAAAGGCTTCATACTCATCTTCATCATAGTAGTCAATGGTTCCATTGTCTTTGGTGATCATCACCCTAGTATTCTTGCACTCAAATGACTTGTGTCCTTGAACACCACACTTGAAACAAGTTACTTTGGGTGGTGCCGATGATGCTTTGGAGGATGTTGTTGTAGAAGGTGCGGGAACTTGAGTTGTTGATTGTGGTGGTTTGGAGAAAGGCTTGGACGAAGATGCAAATGAGGGCTTGAGTGTTGGTGTAGTGCTTGCCGAAGAGGTACGTGAGGCGAAAAAGCCCTTGGTGCGCTCATACTTTGCCTCCTCTTGGAGTTGGCGTTCGGCGCGAGTCGCTTTGTGTACAAGGTCCCACAAGGTAGAGTAAGGTAGGAACTCCACAATGCGCTTGATGGGATATTTCAATCCATTGAAGAAACGTGCCAGTGTTTGTTCTTCTTTCTCCTCCAACTTGAGGCGCATCATAGTTAATTCCATTTCCTTGAAGTATTCTTCCACGGACTTGGTGCCTTGTGTTAGCTTTTGAAGCTTGTTGAAAAGATCACGGGTGTAATGGTCCGGTACGAAGCGGGTGTGCATTTCAAGCTTCATCTCCTCCCAAGTTGCAATTGGTTCTCGAAGGTTTTCTTCACGGACGGACGTCACTTGTTCCCACCAAATATTGGCATAGCCTTCAAACTCAAGGGAAGCCATGGCAACTTTCTTTTCTTTGGAGTAGTTGTGCATCCGGAAGATCTTGTCAACTTTGATGACCCATGATAGATAGGCGTCGGCATCGTCGTCACCCATGAACTTGGGTATGGTGAACTTGAGTTTGCCAAACTTGTCGTCCGCATCATGTGGGCGGCGAGGATGTCTTGTATCATCATCATGTTGGTGGGGGGGGCGGTTGTGCATCCTCATCAAATTGTCGACGCGGAGGTCTTGCATTAGCTTGTAGGTCTTGGTCACGATGTCGATGGTGTGGGTGGAGCCGTGGTTCCTCCTCATGGCGTGGACGGTGTCGGCGAGGTTGCACACTATCTTCACTTAATGCCCCATGGTGATCATGTTGATGGTGAACCTCATGGCGGTGGTGGTGGTCATGGTGCCGGCGGCCATCTTGATCATGGAGAATGGGACGATGACCATCATGGTCATGTGGGAGATGGCGCCGTCCATCTTGTTGTGGAGGTCGGTTGACGTGCCCGGTGGCTTGGGGATGATGTGGTTGGTCCACGTGGAGAAGTTGTCGTTCATGATTGATAATCGGCGGGGCGTCATGGTGGGCTTGACCTTGAGGAGTGTGCTCCGCTTGTGGGCGATCTTGATTGACCAAGGGTGGAACACCTTGGTGTGCTTGGCCTTGGGGTGGGTGGTCCGTTTGGTGACGCTCTTGATTCACTACATGTGGTGCATCATGTTGTGTAGCTTGATGAAGATGTTCATGATGGCCTTGTTTGTCGCCGTCGTGGCGTTGTGGACCATGAGCACCATGCTTGTGAGGTTGAGGCCGAGGTTGTTGGGGACGCGCATGGTCATCCACATGGGCGGAGCGGGAAGAAGATGATCTTGACGAACGCGACCTTGATCGGTGATGTTGATGTTGTAGGAGTTGGCCTAACATTGCGGTGACGTCGTCGAACCGTTGGTCGATGGAGATCTTGTTGGCGGTGTTCCGCTTGTCGGAGGCTTGTAGGTGCTCATTGGTGGTAAGTAGATGGTTCTCATTCGCGAGCATGCGATCGTCAAGTCGTCGGAGAGTGGCATTGATGTCACCAAACTTTGAGTCACTTGTAGCTTGGAAGTCGTCGAGTCTCTCGGCCCAAGACTCCTCAACTTGCTCCGGGGCGTCGTGAGTTTTGTCTTGCCTAGGCATGGTCACAAAGAGGAAGAAATTTGTGGAAAGGTGAGTTGGTTAGAGGAAAAATACAATTGAAACACGTCCCGTAAATACTATTGAATTGATGAAAACACCCAAGGACAACCGTTGTGCACAAGTTAGAACACACGCAAAAGGCTATCTATTGGATGGGAAGGAAAAGTGGCAATGCCAAACGAAAATGATCAAAAGAAAAGTGTATTGTCAAATGTGGAGGTGATGCAACAATTTCAAATGTCAAAAGGGCGATCAAAAAGAACACACACGTGGAGATGGATGGGGTTAGTGCGACGGACAAAAACGAGCACAACAAAAATGGTCCTAACGACTACTACGCTCAATGTCGCACTAACACTCGAGAGACCGTGGCTTGGTTGCAAAAAGGAGAAGCAACAAGATTCGCACACTTGCCTCTCTTCTCACTCTCTCTTTTGGTTACAAGCTTGTGGACTCTTTTGTAGTTGTGGACTATGGATGGCACACACACACACTATGTGTTACTTCTCTTTCTTTCTCTCTTTGTGTTCTTGTTTGATTGGGAGTATCTCTTTTCTCTTTCTCTTTGTCCACTTCAAAACTTGGTAGTGCTAGATTGAAACACACACTCTCACAATTCGGGGTCAAGTGTACGATGCTTCGCAACTCTAGGAAAGCCACTCTCAAAGGGTAAGATCACCAAAAGAAAAGAGGTTTGCAAAGAAGAAGGAAATCTGCGAGTGCCAGTCTAGACCGGCTTTAGCCGGTGTATAGGCCGGCTATAGCCGGTGGCCGGCTTTAGCCGGTGTCCAGGCCGGCTTTAGCCGGTTCGGTCTTTTTTGAGAAAACTGGACAGACCGGCTATTTGTTGCGCAGGCCGGCTTTAGCCGGTTCGGACAATTTCGCACGAGCAGTTCATCTTTGGTGGCGGAAATTGGACACAAAAATCCTCAAATCCGGAAAAATTAGGAAGAATTAGGCTAAGGGAACGCAAAGGAAGGTAGATCAGCACTTGAGACACAAAATCTTTGGATCAAAACCACAAAAAACTCAACAAATCTTGAGATCAAAATTCGAGGCAATTTTGGGGCTATTTTTTGGATTTTCGAAATTTATGGTGGAAATCACAAACGAGAGTAAATCCGTGGCAACCAAAAGCTGCTGTACCATATGATGAGGGGTGACCTCTTGGGTGTGGCCCGATCTTCACGGATTCACGAGATTTGTGGCGGGGAACGAGGATGAACACGAAGAACACGATGAACAAATCGAAGGCAAACACACACACACAAGATACACACCGGTTGTCCTCGTTGGCCCGATTCACCAACTCAATAGAATCGCAAGGAAGAGACTCCAAGAGTAGAATTCCTTGTGAGAGATTAATTTGCTAGGAGTAGAATTCCACTTGGGGAAGAGACCAAATCAATGGATAGAATTACACACAAAGTATGCAAGAGATCCACTACAAGGTAGAATTCCCCAAATGGAAGAGACCCCAAACAAAGAGGGATGATGGTTTACTCTAGATTTGAGATCTAGTAGCAAGTTCCCTAAGGGAAAGGGCATGAAGCCATGTTTTATCTTAATTCTTGTCTAGGCTAGAAAGGGGAAGAGAGAGCCATATAAATAGGCAGCCACATCCTGGGGGCAACTTGGTAATTTAGGGAAGGTTACAAGGGTGGCTTCTAGGCCAAAGGCGCGTTGACTCGGCCAAGCTGGCTTTAGCCGGTGTTAAGTCCGGCTTTAGCCGGTCTGGCCGGCTATAGCCGGTGTTGGGGCCGGCTAAAGCCGGTGGCCGGCTATAGCCGGTGTCAGGGCCGGCTTTAGCCGGTCCGTCGCTTGCTCCAACTTCTTCTTCCGGCGTTTCCATGCTTCCTCTTCGTGTTCCTCGTCCTTGGTCGTCTCTCCATATGGTTCGTAACGGACTGCACAAATGATGTTGCCATATGGTAGCGAACCATTCACTGTATGCTCAAGATCAAGAGTGTTTAGGAGCAAATTCACCTTATCATGGAGGGCTTTAGCTCGAGCTCTTGTCATTGGCCCTTGTGGGGAACTTGGCGGTCTTGAGGCTGAGGTGTCCGAAGGCCACCCCACATCAAAACGAATTTGTTGGGGTCCAACCATTTATTGCAGCAAATAAAACTAAACAAAACTGAAAACTAAAACAGCTGACGCTCAAAGAAAAACGCATAATGCATGAAGCAATAAAAATATAGTGTGTTGAAAGGTGACCTGATTTTTGCCGATGAAGAAGGGGTGCCTCGAGGGCATCCCCAAGCTTTGACGCTTGTACCTCTTGGATATTTCTTGGGGTGCGTGGGCATCCCCAAGCTTGAGCTTTTGTCCATTCTTCAACTCATCTCATCATTCTCCAATCCCTACACTTGAAAACTTCCTTCATACAAAACTAAACACAAATCTATTAGCAACATTAGTGTAAGCATAGCAATGAATCAACCCCTTTTTGCTTCAGGTTTCAACTCAAAACAACCACATATAAAGTATATACTACTGTAGCCACTTTCCCAAAAGTTCCGTGATCAAAAGAACTAAAAAAAAAGCGATCGAGGGGCAAACACAAATATTGGCAGAAATCTGTCAAAACAGAACAGCTGACAAAGGTCGAATTTTTAGAGGGTTTTCTGTTGCTCAAATCAAAAAGTGTTCAACTAATGCAAGTTTGGATATAACCTGGGGCATATGCACAAGAAATCTCAGATCCAAAAGATATACAGAGAATTTTCATGAATTTTTACGGTGCAGCACCAAAATCTGTTTCAGGACAGCAACATCCCCAAATCTTACCTCACTCAAATTAGAGGCCTCTCTTGGCACAAAAACGAAATAAAAAGGATAAGGAGAGGTTATTACAGTAGTAATAACTTCCAAGACTCAAATAAAATAAAAAGAACTGAAAGTAAAAATATTGGGTTATCTCCCAAGGGTGCTTTTTTTAACGCCTTTGAGCTAGGCGCAGAAAGTGCGAATCAAGTAATATCAAAGGAGGCATTAAGATCAATCGTAGGACTCTTTTCAACAATGAATTGAATTGTGTCCAAATGAGTTTTTGAAGATCCTTTATGATCACTCTTTGGTACACTACTTTCATCAAAAAGATTTTCAGGACAAATCCAATTGAAATTCTTTTCCAAAGCATCATGAATTCCTACAAGTTTACAAGGTGTTGGCACTCTAAAATCTGGGTGTACCAACAACCTCTACAGGTGAGCCAAGCTTATTAAATCTCTTAAAAACTCTCCTAG
Source organism: Dactylis glomerata (assembly GCA_007115705.1). Lineage (NCBI taxonomy): Eukaryota > Viridiplantae > Streptophyta > Magnoliopsida > Poales > Poaceae > Dactylis > Dactylis glomerata. The sequence goes on along the minus strand of QXEO01001188.1, from coordinate 337,403 downwards.
CTTCAATGACAACATCTCTAAATTCTATATGCAAAGTTTCTAACATAAAAGCTTTCTTTTCGGGATCCTCAATATCATGAAGCTTAAGAAACATGTGTTGCATAAAAGGATTAAGGCTAGCAAACCTAGCTTCTAACATGTGAACTAAATAAGCAGAAGCAACTTTATAACTAGGAGCAAGCTCAGCCAAAGACTTTTCCTCAACATCTTTATACATACTAATGTGATTAAAGAACTCCTCGATGTTACTTTTTCCAATAATAGAACCACTACCTACTGAGAGGTCCTCCAAAACGTACTTAGGGAACAACATAATGAACTAAAAGTAAAGAAATAACAACTATAAAGGATACTAATTTTTTGTGTTTTTGATAAAACGATGCAAGTAAAAATAAAGTAAAACAAAACTTAAAACAAAGTGAAGGATGTGCGTGCGAAACTCCCCTTGCAGAAGTCTTCTTTTTCCCCGGCGACGATGCCAGAAAAATGTCTTGATGCGACACGGTGTTGATGGTTTTTCACCGTTTAGTTGGGAACCCCAACAGGAAGGTATGATGAGCACAGCAGCAAGTTTTTCCCTCAGAAAGAAACCAAGGTTTATCGAATCCGGGAAAAAGCCAAACTCCAGAAGGTGATGCTGACAAGCCTACTAACACTCCAACAAGGGCGCTGTTTACGACACTTGTTGACACGTCTTTAACTAGTAGCAACACGGAACCTGCATACAACACAACCAAATACGTTGTTCCCAACTTATGATGAGGTTGTCAATCTCACCGGTTTGCTTGAAACAAAGGGTATGAGCGTATCGAGTGGAAAGCAATAATAATATGCGAGTAAAGTACACAGTGTGAGTAAAGTAAACAGGTGATAGCAATATAAACGAAATAGGACCGGGGTCCACAGTTCACTAGTGGTGTCTCTCCATAAGATAAAATAACACATGCTGGGTAAACAAATTATAGTTGGGCAATTGATAGAATAAAGTTAACGTGCATATGTCGAGAGGATCACTATGAGATTTACTCTGGGCATTACAACAAGATACATAGACCGCCATCCAACTGCATCTATGACTAATAATCCACTTGTGGCGAATCAATCCGAGAACTCCACAAGTATTAAGTTACAAACAACAGATAACTACATTAAGCAAAGTGTGTAATGTAAACAAAGCATATGCCCTTGAGCATATGAATGTTGTTTTCCCCCTAGTGGCAACATCACATCTACAACCTTAGAGGTTTCTGTCACTCCCCCAGATTAAATAGAGGCATGAACCCACTATCGAGCATAAATACCCCCTCTTGGAGTCACTAGCAACTACTCGGCCAAGATAACTACTAACAACGGAGAGCATGCAAGATCATAAACAACATAGAGATAACATAAGATAATATTCAGCACATCAACTCAATCATAACACCAATATTTATCGGATCCCAACAAACACAATTGATGTCTACGCACGCGTCTGTTCTTGTAGACAGTGTTGGGCCTCCAAGTGCAGAGGTTTGTAGAGCTGCAGCAAGTTTCCCTTAAGTGGATCACCCAAGGTTTATCGAACTCAGGGAGGAAGAGGTCAAAGCTATCCCTCTCAAGCAACCCTGCAATTACGATACAGAAAGTCTCTTGTGTCCCCAACACACCCAATACACTTGTCAGATGTATAGGTGCACTAGTTCGGCGAAGAGATAGTGAAATACAAGTGGTATGGATGATTATAAGTAGTAAATACAATCTGAAATAAAAATGGCAGCAAGCAAGCAAGTAACAAAACAGCGAGTAAACGGTGTGCAAAGCTTGGAAACAAGGCCTAGGGATCATACTTTCACTAGTGGACACACTCCCAACAAATATAACATAATTGAACCAATAGATACTATCATCAATATGCAACTCAAAACAATTCTCCAATGGAAAACATACACTAATCATGCATAGGGCTACGAAGCACTCCTCAAAGTCCGTATGTACCCAAACTAGATTGTCCCACACTATCACCATGAACGCACTAGATGGTTCCAACAAACACCAACATTTCATAGAGACATTAACCAAAAAGTTACACATGATGCACACACTAGTCACCTTTACACCATGGTACGAGGTATCTCCGGAGAGTACAATAATAAAGCATAGGAGTAGCATAATATCTGAATAATAACATCTACCAATTCAACTAAATACAAAGCTCATGATCACATAAAGATCACATCATGGGAGAGAGAGGTGAACCACATAGCTACCGAGAGAGCCCTCAGCCCCGGGGGAGAACTACTCCCTCCTCATCATAGGAGATAGCAAGGTTGATGGAGATGGCGGTGAGGTCGATGGAGACGGCGGAGATGGCGATGGAGACCGATGGAGATGGCTCTGGGGGCACTTCCCCGTCCCGGCAGGGTTCCGGAACAGAGACTTCTGTCCCCTGAAATTTGTCTTCGACGGCGGCGGTGCTGCAGAACTGTTACGGGAAAAACGCCGACCCCCTTAGGGTTTCCTGTCCCGAGGCTTTATATAGGCAAAGGGGCATCCTCAGGGGGCTGCCAGGGCCTCCTCACACATAGGGGGTGCGGCCAGGGCCTGGGCCGCACCGCCCTGGTGTGAGGCTGGCCCCTGGCCCCCCTTCGGCTCTCTTTCGGTCCTCGTCCTTCGTCCGGGAAAAATAGGAGTTCTGGAACTTGTTTTGTCCAATTCTGAGAATATTTTCTGTGTAGCTTTTCTGAAACACAAAAACAGCAGAAAATAGGGAATTGGCACTGTGGCATCTTGTCAATAGGTTAGTCCCGAAAATCGCATAAAATGCCACGAAGTGTAACGAAACAAAAGGCAAATGATGTAAAAACAAGCATGGAGCATCAAAATTTATAGATACGTTTGAGACGTATCAGCATCCCCAAGCTTAACTCCTGCTCGTCCTCGAGTAGGTAAGTGATAACAAAAGAATAATTTTTGAGGTGACATGCACCATCACAATCTTGATCATCTATGTAAGCATTGTGCGTTGGGATCAAAAGAACTTAAAATATGGGCATGAAAGACATAATCTTGATAGAAGAAACTTAGCAACCATGTTATAACATGAAAATGAACACAAACAAAAGATCATGAAAATGAAACAATGAAAGTCAAACGTGTGTTCAAATCATATGGAAAAACATACAAATGGTTTTCAGCTTGTCCTTAATGGAGAGCAAAACATAAATGCATAGGACACCTTCAAGTTTAAGAGGGCGACTAGATACAAATAATTTGAGAACAAGTGAAACCAACAATATGAATCAATCAATGGAAACTTTGGGACAATGCACATTATACTCAGAATGGCAACTATGCTCTCTTAATGGTGCATAAAGATAGAAGGTGGAGACTCAACATAAAAGTAAAAGAAAGGCCCTTCGCAGAGGGAAGCAGTGATTGCAAGTATTATAAACCTTCAAAAATTATGGTACTTACTAGCTTTGAGCTCTCATTGCCCCCATCATAAGCATCTTGAATGGTTAGAGTTAATGCGAGAACACTTACGCTACATATGCTTGACAAATCATAAGTTGAAAACCTCGTGTCCCGTGAATACGAGTACCCAAACCTCATGCTATTTTACTTAGAGTCCCAAGCAAGCTCTTGTCATTGTAAGTATACACGTATCATCGAGAACCGCCAATGGGGTACCTCCGTGCCCGATGACATGGAACAAGCCCACATCAAAATGACAGGACAAGCAGACAATGAACACCTCAACATCTATTTTATTTACCATTTATATAGCTTTTTATTTTGAGATGCGTCGTCGAATGTCCACTATGGGCATGCTGCAAATTTCCACCATAAATTATGCATGGCTTAGATTGGCAGCCCAGGCGTTTCTCTAACACATATACAAACTCCATGATTCCGCAAGATTCCCAATTCATTTCACACCGCGAGTATCCGTAAACAAAAGATCACAATATCAACTCAAATAAGAAGTGCAATGTTGAAAGCTTGCCCCATGACAGCATGGCTGGGCTAGTTCCCAACTTACAACTTGCAAGCATAACAACTCAACATAAGAGACCGCAATGTCAAAAAAATTAAGAATGAGAAAAAGTAAAGTGTGCCTTCCGGTTCGTGAGAGCTTTACTGACCAATTTTTGCATAACACTCGTAAGAGTTTAATTTGAAGAGTAGATAAAAGCAAGTCAAATTTACTTGGAATAGCAAATTGCTAATAGGTATGTATGGTGGACACTTTGGCAAAAATTGGTTTTTAGGAGTTGGATGCACGAGTAGAGCTCATACTCAGTACAAGGTGAGGGCTAGCAAAAGACTGGGAGCGACCAACTAAGAGAGCAATAACGGCCATAATCATGCAAAGCAACAAAGCGACATTAAAAGAAGCATAAGATGGCATCAAAAGTCAAAAACTAAATGATCATAGAGGCTATTGGTGACTTTGTAAGAGTCTAACATGTGTGAGCATGCGCCAAGTCAACCCAAATAAAGCATCAAAGGAGAAAACCAAAATAATGCTTCCAAATAATTAAAACAACGCATGATTTTTTCAAAGGCTCATTAAGCAATCTCAGTTATTTGAGACAAGTCATGCTACAACAACACCACTAAGCATACTATCAAAAAGACATCAAGCACGACATGCAAAAGCCTAAGCCGCAGTCTACACAAGCTCCTTCTTGTACCACTTTTTTGCATAAAGCTTTTTCTCTTTTCCAACACCATTCAAACTTTTTATAAACACCTCTTTTGATGAAAACCAATAAAGATCAGAGGCAAAAATACACCTTGATGCAAAGGTAAAACAAGATCTGAACACAAATCAAGGCGAAAATCGAAAGCTAAATGCAGTTCTAGAAAAAGAGAACACTCCTTGAAACGATAAGAGTGAAAAACGGAGTGTTCTTGGCAAATGAAAAGCGAGTTCATCTCCTCCAAAAGAAACATGATGTGATCTAACCATTTATTGCAGCAAACAAAACAAAAGAAAACTGAAAGCAAAAGTAAAGACGCTCCAAGAAAAACGCATAGTGCATGAAGCAATAAAAATATAGTGTCTTGAAAGGTGACCTGATTTTTGCCGATGAAGAAGGGGTGCCTCGGGTGATGAGGACATCCCTATTACACCGCCATTATCTCCTACTCCTTTTGATGAAGATGTTGCTGCGAAGAAGTCCAATGAGATTAGGATTGGACCAATTACAAGAGCACGTGCAAAGCTATTGGAACAACAGGTGAACTCACTCTTAATTGAACCTGATCTTTTATTTAATGAGAACTTTATACTGCCTAAGTCTATGCATCTACGTATGATCAGGTTTGTTGATAACATGAGCGTTGCACGAGGAGGAGATGAGTCGCAGCAAGACGAGCAAGACTTGATGATCAAGTGCGCGAGGGAGGAGAGGGAGGCAGGCGCACCAGGAGATCACCAGAACGTCAAGTCGACATGAGAGAGTCCGTGATGGCGCACTAGGATAGCCTACGACACGATGTCTACACGTCTAAGGCGCGCCACACTCATGGCCTGCGTGCCAGAAATAGGCCAAACCCATGTATGGGTCGGTATGTACTCGTTTGAGTCAAACCGAGTCAGTTTGGGCCCAAACCAGGTTGGTTTTGGGCCAGGTCCATGTTGAGGACGCCCCAGCCTCCCTTAAGTAGCCAGGGGCGCCCCCTCAAGTCGCTTAGACCACGTTTAAACAAAACCCTAGTTTCTAGACAGAACCAAGTATTCCTCTGAAATTATTCGCACCAATTCGTATCGATCTGGTGTTTGTTCTTCTGAAAGTCTGAGTGTAATCTGCTGTTCCATTAGGAATTAGTATATTGCATCACCGCTTCGTGGTCGGCGGCTACGTGCGCAAGCGTGTGACGTTGCGAATATCCAAAGGGTTGAGAGCTGTTGCGCTGGCAGCAGGGATTAGCCGGAGAGTTTACAGCGACACTCGAGTTATCTTCATCACCATCATCGCCATCTACATCGCGCTCGCTGAGAAGATCGGGACACCCCTTATCATCTTGGTATCAGAGCCTAGCGTTTTCTCGGTGAGCATCCACAAATTCATCCCCGTAGATTCGTTTTTGTTTTTAGTCCTATCCAGAAAAAGCCACACAAAAAATTAGGGTTCTTAGTTTTTGTCATAGCCTAGATTGCATCGAAATATTTGTCTTAGTTGCTGGTCGTAGTTTCCTTTTGCGTAGCCTTTTCTGTCATTTTTTTTCTCATCCGCCGTGTGTTCGTCGTCTGTCCGATTGTTCCGATTGTTTCCAATCGTGAATCATTGTCTAGATCGGATCAGTCAAGTCTCAAAAAAAAAACAAAAAAAAAGAGGACACAGATCGCCACGCGCTTGGAGTCGCTGCAATTGTTCCAATGCCAGGTGCTAATTCCTGAATCCTAGCCATATCCGATCGCTACTCCCATGCTTTGTTCCAGATCCGATCGCAATCATCAAAAAAAAGAAAACAGGCCAGCGCGCCTCGCGCCCAGGGACGGAGGCTGTCTGGGGTGCAGCGGCTGCAGCGCTCGCTCGCCCTCGCGCCAGCGCGGAGGCTGTCTGGGGTCGAGCGCCCCCGCTCACGCTCGCGCCCGCGCGGAGGAAAGCTGGGTTCCGGTATTTTCGGCCCAAACAGCTTTGGCCCAAATTCGAGTTAGTAAAAAAAAAGAAATAAAAAAAAGGGGACGTACACTGTAATTACACTACGCAGTATACGCCGCACCTATATATAAAAAAAAGAGACAAACTACTTTGTCCGTTTCGCGTCGCCGTCGCGCTGCCGTGCGTTTCCGGCGTCGTATATCTCTGCCGCGACACGCTTTTTGTCGATTTCTCTTCCGCGACTGCGTGTTACTACTGTGTCCACATAGCGTCCTTTCTACACGATTTTGATCGTTTTAGCTACAGCCTGTCTACAGCATCGTGTTAGGAGCTTACCCATACGAGCCTAGCTACTTCGTGCTCATCAGGCTGCTGCCGTGTGCGCAATCTTGTGCCTGTTCGTCGAGCCAGTGCTAGCGTCTCTCTTGTGCATTGCAACACGAGCTACTGTGCGTCGTCACTTATATCTTTTTGAGCTCACTTTTCAGAGTTGCTTTGCCCCGTTTATCTCCACCGTGTGTGTTTCCGTGGGTCTTTGTCATACGATCAGCACTAGGACTTGTATTTCGGTGTAGTTAGGTATCCATACCAAGCCCCACCATATACCCTGGTTTGTCGTGTGATAGTTTCTTATACCCTCGGTATTCGCTTCATCACATCCGTGCACGTTTCAGTCTCTACGAGTGGTAAGCATTTATTATTCACTTTGGAACGGTAAGATACCTCTTTCTTTCAGTTTTGAGTGAGTTGTGAGCGTAACCACCACCCGTTTATTGTTTGTGCACTAACCTACTAATCATGTCTGCTAGTGATGTTGATGTGATGCAGAAAAAACTTGATGATACTCCTGTCATATGGAGGGAGTATGAAGCTCTTCGTGATCATTTGGAAAGAATAATAACACGAACAACTGACGCTATTGATTCTGATGTTCAAGCTGTCCAAATGAAAGTAGAAGCCACTGATGCTACTGTTAATAATATGCAAGTGCAAGTCAATGATCTCCAAACTAGCATCCAGGCGTTGACACAATCTGTCAATGCGCTGCGTCTTACTGTTGAGCAGCGACCCCTACCACATGCTGATGCTGATGATGAGAGTGCTCATGGCGACAATGAGGATTTTGCTGCAGCCGGTCGTGGTAATGGTCGAGGCAATGGTCCTCCTTTTCGTGGCCGTGGTTTTGTTCCCGTTGGTGCTCAGCGCGTTCCTTTTCAGCAGGATGATGGCTTGGGTAAACCAAAGTTTTTTATTCCCAAATTCGAGGGTGGTACTGATGTTGAAGGGTACCTCACATGGGAGTTGAAGATAGAGAAGTTGTGGCGTCTTCATGATTATACGGAGGACAAGAAAATCAAGCTTGCTTCTTCAGAGTTTGATGGCTATGCTTTGCGATGGTGGGACAGCGTTGTGCAAACACGTCAAGAAAACAACAAGCTGCCCATTATAACTTGGCGCCATATGAAGGAAGTGATGCGGGCTCGTTTTGTTCCGCATAACTACCTCCGCTCAGTTTTTGATAAGTTACAGCAATTGAAGCAAGGCTCGCTGTCCGTTAATGAGTATTATATGGAGATGGGGATGCTTCTACAACGAGCTCGCGTTCGTGAGCCTCTTGAGCAGACCTTGCAGCGTTTTCTCCATGGTTTGAAGTATAATATCAAGAGCATTGTTCGGCATCATCGGTATCGTGATATGAATGAGCTGCTACATCATGCACGTGAAGCTGAAGCCCAGTTTGCCGAAGAAGCTCAGTTTAAGTCTCGTACTACTTCGGGCAGCCGTTTCACACCCCGGCCTGCTGCACCCACACCAAGTTCTCGTTCAGATTTTCGTGCTCCTTCATCGTCGCGATCTGATGCCAATGCAAAGAAATCCGCACCTGCTGCTAGTGGTACAGGTTCGAACATGTCTACAGCACATAATCGTGATATGGAGTGTCATACTTGTGGTGGAAAGGGTCATTTTAAACGGGATTGCCCCAATCGAAAAGTGATGATTGTCAATGAGGACACCAATGAGTACGAGACAGGTGATGATGCTGATCCGGATGGTTCCGATGATGATGAATTTGGTCATGACGGTGTTGATGCCTATCCTTCCACCGCCAATAACATAGTTTGCTTGCAGCGTGTGCTCAATGTGTCTCCTACATCTGAAAGTCAGCGGTGCAATTTGTTCCAAACTAAAGCACTTGTTGGATCGGACAAAGCTTGCAAACTCATCATCGATGGTGGTAGTTGCCGCAACCTTGCTAGCAAAGAGTTGTGTGCAAAGCTGAAACTGAAATACATCCCGCACCCGCATCCATATTATATCCAGTGGCTCACCGACAATGGAGAGATGAAGGTCAGCCACATGGTGCGAGTTGATTTCGAGATTGGACCATACAAGGACTCCATTGAGTTTGATGTGGTTCCTATGACGGTTTGTCACCTCTTGTTGGGCCGCCCATGGCAGTTTGATCGCAACGTGTTACACAATGGCCGCACCAACACATATCATTTGGAGTTCAAGGGCAGAAAAATTAACTTGCAGCCTATGTCTCCACAACATATTGTAAATGAATCTCGTCAGAAAACTGAAGTGAACTTAGAACATGAGAATGAGAGAGTAGCTAGACGAGAGACTATTACCTCGGTGAGTGAGAGCCACCCAGCCACATCGAGAGAGCCACACCAAAGTGAGCGAGTGAATTCTCTAGTCCTGCTAGCCACCAAAGAAGATATGAGAGAATTTAGAGAGGATCCTACAGCCATGCCACTTGTGCTTATGTACAAGGGTGAGATTTTGGTTTCTAACGATATGACTCCTCTTCCTTTTGGTGTTTCTAGTGTCTTGCAGGAATTTGACGATGTGTTTCTAGAGGAGGTCCCCGCTGGTTTGCCCCCTTTGCGTGGCATTGAGCACCAGATTGACTTCATCCCTGGTGCCACCTTGCCAAACCGCGCTCCTTACCGCACCAACCCCGAAGAAACTAAGGAGATTCAGAAACAAGTGCAAGTGCTACTCGACAAAGGTTATATTCGTGTGAGCTTAAGCCCTTGTGCTGTTCCTGTTATTCTAGTTCCTAAGAAAGATGGTACATGGCGCATGTGTGTAGATTGTAGAGCTATTAATAACATCACTATTCGATATCGTCACCCTATTCCGCGCTTGGATGATATGCTTGATGAGTTGAGTGGTGCTGCTGTTTTCTCTAAGATTGATTTGCGTAGTGGTTACCATCAGATTAGGATGAAAGAGGGGGATGAGTGGAAAACTGCCTTTAAAACAAAATTTGGTTTATATGAGTGGTTAGTCATGCCATTTGGTTTAACTAATGCACCTAGTACCTTCATGAGATTAATGAACCATGTTTTGCGAAATTTTATTGGCAAGTTTGTGGTTGTGTACTTTGATGATATTTTAATCTACAGCCGCAATGAATCTGAACATAGTGATCATATTAGACAAGTTTTGCAAGTGTTGCGTGATTCTCAGCTTTATGGTAATCTTGAAAAGTGCACATTTTGCAAAGATAAGGTCATCTTCCTTGGATATGTTGTTTCTAAAAATGGAGTAGAAGTCGATGCATCTAAAATTGAAGCTATTCAAAATTGGCCTACTCCCATGAATGTTAGTCAAGTACGCAGTTTTCATGGTCTTGCTGGTTTTTATCGCCGTTTTGTGAAAGACTTTAGTACTGTTGCTGCACCTTTAAATGAGTTAACTAAAAAAGGTGTTGAATTTGTATGGGGCGTAGCCCAAGATCATGCTTTTGATGAACTGAAACGTTTATTAACTTCTGCACCATTGCTTGCACTCCCAGATTTTAATAAGCAATTTGAGATTGAATGTGATGCTAGTGGCATTGGTATTGGTGGTGTGTTGATGCAAGAGGGTCGGCCTATTGCCTACTTTTCTGAAAAACTTTGTGGTGCGAGGTTGAACTATCCTGTTTATGACAAAGAATTGTATGCGTTTGTTAGAGTTCTTGAGGTTTGGCAACATTATTTATGGCCAAAAGAATTTATCATACATTCTGATCATGAAGCTTTGAAATATCTGAAAGCTCAATCTAATTTGCATAGGCGTCTTGCTAAGTGGGTTGAGTTTATTGAGTCTTTTCCTTACATAATTAAACATAAAAAGGGTAAAGACAATGTGGTTGCTGATGCTCTATCTCGGAAGAACATGTTGTTGACACAATTAGACATCAAGGTTCCTGGTTTAGAGAGCTTGTGTGATTTATATGCTACTGATCATGATTTTTCAGTGCCATATAGCATGTGTACTGGTGGGAAAGTATGGGATAAATATCACATCCATGATGGGTTTTTGTTTCGTGCTAACAAACTATGTGTTCCAGAATCGTCCGTGCGTTTGCTATTGTTGCAGGAATCACATGCCGGCGGTTTGATGGGTCACTTTGGGCGTGAGAAGACGCTACTCATGCTCGCTGATCACTTTTATTGGCCTAGGATGAGGCGTGATGTGGACAGGTTTGTCAAGCGCTGCATTACATGCAACAAGTCGAAGTCCAAGCTGAAGCCTCACGGTTTGTATACTCCATTACCTGCACCTACTACACCATGGGAGGACATTAGCATGGATTTTGTATTAGGTTTGCCTAGGACTAAAAGAGGCCATGATTCTATATTTGTGGTAGTGGACAGATTTTCTAAAATGGCTCATTTTATTGCCTGCCACAAAAGCGACGATGCGTCGCATATTGCTAATCTGTTTTTCAGGGACATTGTACGTTTGCATGGAGTACCCAAGACAATTGCCTCTGATCGTGATGTGAAGTTTATGAGCTACTTCTGGAAGACACTTTGGGGAAAGCTGGGCACAAAGTTACTTTTCAGCACTACATGTCATCCCCAAACTGATGGTCAAACGGAGGTGGTAAATCGCACACTTTCAACAGTGATGCGATGCATGATCAAGAAGAACCTGCGTGAGTGGGAAGATTGTTTGCCGCATGTGGAGTTCGCATATAACAGGGCGGTTCACTCTACCACGCAGCTATGTCCTTTTGAGGTGGTCTATGGTTTCAAACCCGTTACTCCACTTGATTTGTTGCCTCTTCCTATTCAAGAGCGAGTCAATATGGAGGCATCAAAGAGGGCAGATTTTGTGCGGAAGATACATGTGAAGACTAAAGAGGCTATTGAGAAGAAAGGCAAGTATACTGCAGATCGTGCAAACACGAAGCGGAAGGAGGTATTGTTTCAGCCCGGTGATATGGTTTGGGTTCACTTTCGCAAGGATAGATTTCCACAGCTACGTAAGTCCAAGTTGCTGCCCCGTGGTGCTGGTCCTTACAAGGTTCTTGCCAAGATCAATGATAATGCCTACAAGATAGATCTTCCTACAGCTGAGTATGGCGTCAGCAATAGTTTCAACGTTGCTGATTTGACACCATATGAAGGTGAAGACCTTGCAGCGTCGAGGTCGATGCCTTTTGAAGGGGGGAGGATGATGAGGACATCCCTATTACACCGCCATTATCTCCTACTCCTTTTGATGAAGATGTTGCTGCGAAGAAGTCCAATGAGATTAGGATTGGACCAATTACAAGAGCACGTGCAAAGCTATTGGAACAACAGGTGAACTCACTCTTAATTGAACCTGATCTTTTATTTAATGAGAACTTTATACTGCCTAAGTCTATGCATCTATGTATGATCAGGTTTGTTGATAACATGAGCGTTGCACGAGGAGGAGATGAGTCGCAGCAAGATGAGCAAGACTTGATGATCAAGTGCGCGAGGGAGGAGAGGGAGTCAGGCGCACCAGGAGATCACCAGAACGTCAAGTCGACATGAGAGAGTCCGTGATGGCGCACTAGGACAGCCTACGACACGATGTCTACACGTCTAAGGTGCGCCACACTCATGGCCTGCATGCCAGAAATAGGCCGAACCCATGTATGGGTCGGTATGTACTCGTTTGAGTCAAACCGAGTCAGTTTGGGCCCAAACCAGGTTGGTTTTGGGCCAGGTCCATGTTGAGGACGCCCCAGCCTCCCTTAAGTAGCCAGGGGCGCCCCCTCAAGTCGCTTAGACCACGTTTAAACAAAACCCTAGTTTCTAGACAGAACCAAGTGTTCCTCTGAAATTATTCGCACCAATTCGTATCGATCTGGTGTTTGTTTTTCTGAAAGTCTGAGTGTAATCTGCTGTTCCATTGGGAATTAGTATATTGCATCACCGCTTCGTGGTCGGCGGCTACGTGCGCAAGCGTGTGACGTTGCGAATATCCAAAGGGTTGAGAGTTGTTGCGCTGGCAGCAGGGATTAGCCGGAGAGTTTACAGCGACACTCGAGTTATCTTCATCACCATCATCGCCATCTACATCGCGCTCGCTGAGAAGATCGGGACACCCCTTATCATCGGGGGCATCCCCAAGCTTTGACGCTTATACCTCTTGGATATTTCTTGGGGGTTGCATGGGCATCCCCAAGCTTGAGCTTTTGTCCATTCTTCATCTCATCTCATCATTCTCCAATCCCTACACTTGAAAACTTCCTTCATACAAAACTCAACACAATTCTATTAGCAACGTTAACATAAACATATTAATGAATCAACCCTTTTTAGTTCAGATTTTCACACAAAACAACCACATATATAGCATATACTACTGTAGTAACTTCTCCAAAAGTTCCATGATCAAAAGAACTCAAAAAGAAAGCGATAAAGCGGCAAACACAAATATTGGAAGAAATCTGTCAAAACAGAACAGCTGACAAAGGATGAATTTTTAAAGGGTTTTATGTTGCTCAAATCAAAAAGTGTTAAAGTAATGAAAGTTTTGATATAACCTGGGGCATATGCACAAGAAATCTCAGGTCCAAAAGATATACAGATAATTTTCACGAATTTTTATGGTGCAGCACCGAAAACTGTTTCAGGACAGCAACATCCCCAAATCTTACCTCGCTCAAATTAGAGGTCATTACAGTAGTAATAACTTCCAAGACTCAAATAAAAGAAAAAGTACTGAAAATAAAACAATAGGTTATCTCCCAAGAGTGCTTTTCTTTAATGCCTTTGAGCTAGGTGCATTAATTTGCAAAGATGCTCATATGTGCGCCATATAAGAGCTTGAGGCAAAGGCGCCATATAGGAACATAAAGCAATAGAGAGCATCAAAAAGCAAATATGAAACATATTTAAATCTAAACCACTTCCTATGAAAAGTAGTCTTGTAAAGTGACAAGTCATGAAAGCGCAAAGCGAAAAGCATAGGAAGGCAAAACAAGTACAACTTCAAGAATTGCAACATAAAGAGGGGAAACTCAATATTGTTGAGATCCATCAAACCATGTTTCCCTCTCTCATAATAACTTTCAGTAGCATCATGAATAGAATTAACAATATAACTATCACATAAAGCTTCCCTATCATGAGCCACATGCATAAAAGAATTAATACTCCCCACATGAACAATCGTAGTAGGAGCAGATTCAACATAATAATTATTCTCATCACCATAATCATCAAAAACAGGAGGCATATTGTAATCATAATTAATTTTCTCCTCAAAAGTAGGTGAACTAAAAACATTATACTCATCATCATAGCCATCATAATCTATAGCAGGATCATAACGCTTAGGGGAAGATACCGTGTCCTCTCGCCTCTTACTCCTCTTCTTCTTCCTCATACTCTTCTCACTTTCTCCTTTAGGAGGGAGAGACTTGAAGGGCATCTTCTCCACATATTCTCTAGGAGGGAAAGGCATCTTCTCCACATAATCTGGTTTACTGACAGAAACAACAGAAGAAACTTTGGAGGATTTCTCCTCTCTATTAATAAGATCAAAACATCTATTAGTCCTGTCATAGCTTGGCAAAACATCATGTTTTATAAGATCTTGCAAGTAAGTATTTGTGAGGCAATCTTTAGCACAACAGAGATGACAACCACGAAGGGTGCTATTAATATCAACATCTCTCATATCAACCAAAGAAATCTTTCTAGATATCTCTTCACAATTCAAAAACAAAGTAAGCTCATCATACTAATTGAAAGTAATCTTATCATCACAATACAAATCTGCGGTACTCGTTTGATTAATTGGGCATTGAAAATTAAAGTGACCCTTTTTACCGCAAAATTCACAAAGAAAAGGATAAAGCTCACAAACCCTTTCACCAAGCACATCTAGATCCTTGAGCCACATACTGGTTTCTTCATTTGCGTGGGTGATGCAATAATCTTCCTTGTTGTAACTCTGTTCACAAGGTCTATGTACTCCACAAAAATTAACATGCTTATAAGAAATAGGACTTTTAGAAGTTTGAGCATGTTTATTGGAATCATCAATAACAATATCATTCTCTACGCGAGTGTCCTTAAAAGGTTCATGATACACGTCCCTATTTCCTTTAGGAACATTAATATGGGTAGCAAAGGTTTTAAAGCAATCAACCATAATTTGAGGATCAAGACCATATTTAGCACTAAGCTCTTGAAAATCAGCAGTTTCAGCGAAAGACTTAATGCAATCAAACTCATAATTCATACCTGATCCTTTACCTTTGTCGCTATCCCAACCTTCAATATTGTTTTGAATTGTTTCAAGCAGACCCCACTTGGTGTCAACATCCTTGCTTGTGAAAGACCCATCAAAGCATGCATCTAAATAGTCCTTGTAATATCCTGAAAGCCTTGCATAAAAATTATTAATAACAATATTACGGGGAAGATCATGAACAGGATATTTATGCATTAGTAACTTCAATCTTCCCCAAGCTTGGGCAATGCTTTCTTCATCATGAGGCCAAAAGTTATATATCCGGTTACGATCTTTATGAATTTCACTTGGAGGATAAAACTTGGAATAAAAGAGAGGTACAATTTCCTCCCATGCAATAGATGGACCATCTTTAAGCAACTGATACCACTCCTCAGTGTAACACCCCCACTTTTGTTGCCCAAGTTAAAAACTTTACTTAAGTACTTTTGTGGGTAATTAAAAACTTTTGCTCAGCAATGTATGTGTGCCCTATGAATGCATGATTGCATGTGTGTGCTAGCATGTGTATTTTGATATGAATAGGTATGTGCATGATTTTATGAGTGCAAGTGTGTATGCCTATGATTTCATGTGTTAGTGTTGATTTATTTAAACCTTGTTTTCTTTTCAACACATGGGTTTTACCTAGGAAGTGTTCTATGATTTTATGCATGAAATAATGCACCTAGGCTGGTTTGCTCTCAAAGACTAAACCTAGCATGGTGTCCCCTGCTTGCTCAAATTTGCTTCTTCTTTATTTTCTTTTCTTTCTCACATTAATCCGAAATTAGAGACCCTTCAAAAACCCTAGCAATGCATTTTCAAAATCCTTCAAACTCTGGCTATGACTTCCTAACTAGGTTTGAAACCTCTAGAGACCATCCTTGCTCAATTTCCAAACCTAGATTGAAAGTTTCAAATTCAAATTTGAATTTCGGTTATAAAGGCCCTAGCCTCGATTTTCTCTCTTCTTTCTTTTTCCCCCTGTGCAAACCCACCTAAGGGCTTCCCCCAGCAGAACTAAACTTAGCCCAGCATCAAATCTTGCCAGGGATCGACTACTTGTCGTATCTGCTTCGATTGGAAGCAGGAAGAGGAGCCCAAGACCAAACCTACAGAACCCTGTTTCCCTCTCCCTTTTTCCTTCGACCAGCCGCCGCCCTCGACCCCCTGTAGTCGACCTCCACCTTGCAGAGACCTTAAACCCAGCCCCACCTCGCAGAGGCACTACGCCAGCACCCCACGCCGCCCCGCCAGTCGCCATGGCCACCGTCGGCACTCCAACTCGGTCAGCACGCCACCGTCCACCTCTTGACATGTCGCCTCGCCGCCAGGCTCCCCTCGGCACCCTGGACCAATTCCCCGAAAGAGTTGCACCCTATCTCTACCATGCGACGAGACCCGACCGTGCCAGTCGACGTCAGCGGACTGCTCGGAGCGCGCAGCTCACGCATCGCGTTCCCGTGCACCCCGACCTCGCCTGGCCCCGCACTGCACGCACACCTGCACGGCATCGAGTCCCGGACACGACGCCACCCTTGCCCTGCACCGCAACGCACCGACGCGCCCCCGCCACGCCCCGTTTTGCCAGCCACGTCACTGAACCCTCGCCGGTTTTGACCGCACCAGTTAACCACCGACACCGCCGACCACATACCTAGACTCAGCCTACAATGCCGCCCTGAGATACCGCCCTCGACGACCAATGCCACTCGACGGGTGCACCGTGCACCAAGGACCAGAAGCCCCGTATAAAACCCCCAGCCCTCTCTGGAACTCTCCCTCCCTCTCATTTGCCTCCTCCTCATTCTCTCTCCCTCCCTCCGCCACTCCGCCTTGAAGCCGACGAAGATCCTCGACCGAAGCTTGTCGGAGCTACGGTAGATCGACGGTAGTTGGGGAGTGATGAGGACATCCCATCTATTGATACAACCGCTGCACCTACAGCGGAACACATACAAGGACCCATCACTTGAGCTCGTGCCAAGCAACTTAACTATCAGGTACTTTCGTTTCTTGGAACTCTTTCTCACATACATGAGAATATGATGCTGCCTAAATCAGATATGTTTGTTACTCTTAGGAATGATGGACCTAGCATGGATGAGAGGGACAAGCATTGGAGCATGATCATGCATGGAGATGGCAGCAAGCGTTTGAGGATTGATGAAGATGCCACGAGTGGAGATTTCAGGACTTTGAAGCCACCGTAATGAAGGATGAAGACTTGGACGAAATATACAAGGAACTACTTCATAAAGTTGTCCTTAGATAGATATGGTGCTGCGTCACTTTTATTTTTGGGCCAGGCCCATGTAATTTTCGCAGCAAATAAGACAGCCACTTTTAGGAGTCCGAATTTGAGGAGAAAAGGCATGTTAGGGTTCCGTTCGACCACCATACCCATGGCTGGTCGGACCCCTACCTTTTCCTCCTCAAATACCCCCCGTAGCCGTCATTAGAACTCGGATTTTGATTAGACTAAAGTTAGCCATTGCTGCAACTACGAGCTCGACTTTTGAGGCCAATCGCCCAGAAGAAGACCGCCTATTCGGAATCCCACCTTTTGAATAAAGCATACATCTTTCATCCGCAATATCTTGATTGTTGTATTAGTTCTTACTTGTTCTCGATTTCAGGTAGGAATTAAGACCCTCGCTGGTCAGGCTGATCGTGCATCCGCAAGATCAGTAACTCCCGGAGATTGTCCAAGCGATTGCATTGGCGCACGAGCTTCGCACGTGTAGTCGGATCGTCAAGCCCGAACTCCACCCACCAAATCGACATATCAAGATCTCACCGAAAGATCGGACACCTTTGCCTTATCAAGTGGTATCATATTTCAGGTTGCTCGGTGAGATTTACTGTTTTCGTAGTTTAGATTGCATCTGTGTTCATACCTATAAACCACGAAAAAGCCAAAAATACAGTTAGGGTTTAGATCATCTCGTCCCATAAACCATCTGAGCCTTTGCATTGTCTTTTCAGTTTGCATCGTTGAATTTGTGTCTGCATCCGCGTGTCGAGTTGCTGGTCTTAGTGTCTGTTCCTTTAGAGTTTCGAGTTCGAATCACCATAGTCCCGCTGCCGCCGCACGCTTGCACCACTGCTCCACCATATCTTTCCACCACCACGCCATATACTTCCGCCACCGCCTTTACATAAGTTTTTGTTCGTTCCTCCCAATTTCATCCGTGCCTTTTTCAGAGTCCGTGAGTTAGGTTTCGGTCGCCAGTCAAGAGGAAGAAGAAGAGCAAAAAAAAAACTATGCATCCCAGAGGGTTCCGTTCGTCTTTTGTTGTTACAGGAGGCGCATGGAGGAGGATTAATGGGACACTTTGGTGTCAAGAAGACGGAGGATGTTCTTGC
Source organism: Dactylis glomerata (assembly GCA_007115705.1). Taxonomy (NCBI): domain Eukaryota; kingdom Viridiplantae; phylum Streptophyta; class Magnoliopsida; order Poales; family Poaceae; genus Dactylis; species Dactylis glomerata. Next base: position 318,927 of record QXEO01001188.1, on the reverse strand, counting down.
TGCACACTTCTTTTGGCCACGCATGCGGCGAGATGTTGAGAGATTCGTGGCACGCTGCACTACTTGTCAAAAAGCTAAGTCTCGCCTTAATCCACATGGTTTATATATGCCTCTTCCTGTTCCTAGTGTTCCTTGGGAGGATATTTCGATGGACTTTGTTTTGGGATTACCTCGTACACAGAAGGGGAGGGATAGTATTTTTGTTGTTGTGGATCGGTTTTCTAATATGGCACACTTTATTCCTTGTCACAAGACCGATGATGCTGCGCACATTGCTGAATTGTTTTTTCGTGATATCGTTCGTTTGCATGGTGTGCCAAATACTATTGTTTCTGACCATGATACTAAATTTCTTAGCCACTTTTGGAGATGTTTATGGGCTAAGTTGGGGACTAAATTGCTGTTTAGTACTACATGTAGTCCCCAAACTGATAGACAAACTGAAGTAGTTAATAGAACTTTATCTACCATGTTGCGGGCTGTTTTAAAGAAGAACTTAAAATTGTGGGAAGAGTGTTTGCCTCATATTGAATTTGCTTATAATTGTTCGCTGCATTCTACCACAAAGATGAGCCCTTTTCAGATTATCTATGGTTTTGTTCCACGTGCACCTATTGATTTGTTGCCTTTACCATCTTCAGTGCAACATAACTTCGATGCTACACAACGTGCTGAATTGATTTTAAAATTGCATGCAACTACTAAAGACAACATAGAACGCATGAATGTTAAGTATAAAGTTGCTGGGGATAGGGGACGAAAGCATGTTGTGTTTGAGGTTGGTGATCTTGTTTGGTTGCATTTGCGCAAAGATCGTTTTCCTGATTTGCGCAAGTCTAAGTTAATGCCACGTGCTGATGGTCCTTTTAAGGTGATAGAGAAAATCAATGATAATGCATATAAACTTGAGCTTCCTGCAGATTTTGGTACGGTAAGTCCTACATTTAACATTGCAGATTTAAAGCCTTACTTCGGTGAAGAAGATGAGGTTGCATCGAGGACGACTTCAATTCAAGAAGGGCAGCATGATGAGGACATCCCATCTATTGATACAACCGCTGCACCTACAGCGGAACACATATAAGGACCCATCACTCGAGCTCGTGCCAAGCAACTTAACTATCAGGTACTTTCGTTTCTTAGAACTCTTTCTCACATACATGAGAATATGATGCTGCCTAAATCAGATATGTTTGTTACTCTTAGGAATGATGGACCTAGCATGGATGAGAGGGACAAGCATTGGAGCATGATCATGCATGGAGATGGCAGCAAGCGTTTGAGGATTGAAGAAGATGCCACGAGTGGAGATTTCAGGACTTTGAAGCCACCGTAATGAAGGATGAAGACTTGGACGAAATATACAAGGAACTACTTCATAAAGTTGTCCTTAGATAGATATGGTGCTGCGTCACTTCTATTTTTGGGCCAGGCCCATGTAATTTTCGCAGCAAATAAGACAGCCACTTTTAGGAGTCCGAATTTGAGGAGAAAAGGCCTGTTAGGGTTCCGTTCGACCACCATACCCATGGCTGGTCGGACCCCTACCTTTTCCTCCTCAAATACCCCCCGTAGCCGTTATTAGAACTCGGATTTTGATTAGACTAAAGTTAGCCATTGCTGCAACTACGAGCTCGACTTTTGAGGCCAATCGCCCAGAAGAAGACCGCCTATTCGGAATCCCACCTTTTGAATAAAGCATACATCTTTCATCCGCAATATCTTGATTGCTGTATTAGTTCTTACTTGTTCTCGATTTCAGGTAGGAATTAAGACCCTCGCTGGTCAGGCTGATCGTGCATCCGCAAGATCAGTAACTCCCGGAGATTGTCCTAGCGATTGCATTGGCGCACGAGCTTCGCACGTGTAGTCGGATCGTCAAGCCCGAACTCCACCCACCAAATCGACATATCAAGATCTCACTGAAAGATCGGACACCTTTGCCTTATCAGGGAGGTTGCTGTCGACAGACCCCGCTCTCTCTCCCTGTTTCTTCTTTGACTCACAACACTCCTTCACGCCATCTAAACCTTGCCCTATCCTTGTTTGCTCCCAGGTTGGCCGCGGTCAATGAAGCCGTTGCCGTAGACGTTGGACGCCGGCGAGAACCACGGGCGAACCCTAGCCCCTGCATGCAACGTCTGCACTCGCTCCGGTCATCCAGGATTCCGCCGCCGCCGATCCCTAGCTTCGCCTAGCCCCGACGACCTCGGTGAGCCCCTCCACCTGCGAAACCCTAGCCGAAGTCGCCCGGGGCGCAGGCATGCAGACGACGGCGAGGACGACGGCGATCTGCCGTCGCCTGGCTCCTAATCGGACGACCATGATCCGCCCGTACCGATTCGCTCAGCCCGGGCTGGCCGGTGAGCCAACTGGGCCGGATCTGGCCCAGATCTGGCGAAGCCCAGCCAGATCCGGCCTATTCCTTTTTTTTCCTCTGTGTGATTAATATTTGTTGATGAAGTGCTGCAAATAAAATCAGTTTAAAAATGCTTTAGGCCTCAGAAAAATATGATTCAAATTTTGCTGTGTTCAGTACAATATTGTCTACCACCTGGTGCTGCATGCTTGATTTTTAAGCTTCTAGATAATATCTGGGAGTTAAATAAAGTAGATCTATAGATTTGCACCTATTTAGACAAATCTATGTTTTTGTTCAATGAAAAGTGGTATTTCCAATTTTCACTGATGCTTTACTGCAAGATTGATTTATAGGAACTGGTTTCACTAATTTAGGAAGTGTTCTTTGTTTGTAAAAATTAAATTGGTGATGTTAATATTCTGCAGTAATTGGTTTATTGTGCTCAATTTATTGTGTATTTTGGAATGATTCCACTTCTGGTGTATTGTGCATATCATTAGCTTTCCAAATTGGTCTCTGTTAGGATTTTAGGACTTATAGAAAGTTTTAGAGAATTATTTTGCTATTCTAGTGATTTCTAGGATGGGAAAATCTTTATTTAGTTACCTCTATACTATTTAATTTTGATTCAAATGATGATGGTTCTGTTATATTGTGGGTTACCAGTAGTTATGTTGGTGCCATGTCTTAGTGCATTTGGATGCATGCAAGTAATTGCTTGTGAGTGAGTATTAGGCCACAACTAGAAATTGTTTGATATGATAAGTGATAATTGTTTTCTTTTTATAATATGTAATTGTGCTGATATCCAAACATGTTTGTTTCTGATACTCAATGCTTGAGATGTGTGGTGATTTTTGAATGATATCCATGTATGCACGAATGCTTATTGTGTGTTGGTTTCGTTTCTTTTTCCGGCAATAGAATCGAACGACGACTGTGCGGAGGAGGGTGAAGTATTTGAATACCAAGAGGAGGGTGACCAGGGACAAGCCAACCAAGGCAAGCCATCTACTTGTTACATATCTGAATCCTATCACGGCACTATGCATTTTTCTACTCTGCTCTTACTACTATGCATTGTTTTTCTTATATTGCTATTTATCCCTAGATAGTAATAGATGGTGACTTAGCTCCACAAGTCACATTGTTATCATCCATGGAGGATGACTCCCTTACCACCTATCATTACCCCTGATTGTAGAGGCTCGATGATTAGCATCGAAGTCTTTGGGAAACACTTGTAGTGGAGCCAAAAACTCTAGGATGGGATAACTCTCGGAAAGTTTTCGAAAATGATTACAAAAACCTTGGAGTGGAATCCACTCCACTGAAATGTTTTCTAAATGATTTTTGGGCAAATGGACACCTGGGTTATGGAAGAAATGGGCTGGTGGGTTGTAAAAGACATTGGTGTTTCTTTGTAGTCGCTCGAAGCAATTACCCCGTGCAATCACATTACCCCGGTATGGGACGGGGCTTAGATTGAAGTTTATCTACTTTAGTGCGGGGAGCCTCATACTATATAAGGGTTTGTAGGACCCTGGAATCCGGGTTGCCGCTACTTTATGGGCAATAGTAAATCGGGATCCTTCGGGATTTATCCGGCCGGAAGACACTTGGGTTATCCCGCCGTGGCGCCAGAGTGACACTATGAAGGAGGTACTGCCGGGGCGTGCCGGGGAGGTAAACTCCACAGGGTAGGCACCCATACTAAGGAAGATAGGTGGAGGGCTATGATCGATTATCCGAACCCCGCATACTTGTGTATGACGGTCCGTGGTGTTATCCCGGCGGATTTATCGGATGGTGTGGGTAAAGTGTACAACCTCTGCAGAGTGTAAACCTATTCGAATAGCCGAGTCCTCTGTCATGGACGGTTGTGGAGATCACTACATTGCCCAATGTCAGGTTTTGGTTTTATAAATGGTTTTCTGGAAAAACGGAGTTTTGTGCCGGATGGAGTACTTGGAGGGTACTGCCGTGGCACGGGAGTGGATCGGAGTACTTGGAGGGTACTGCCGATGCTTTGGGGTGGTCATGTTCGATTGACCCCCGGTCTATTCTCTAAAGGAGTTTCCCCCTTTCCTAGAGATTTTACTAAATATTTATAAAAGTTTTCTTTAATAAGGATATAGAAATGTCGTGGGACATGCTATATCGACACGAGAAAAATACTAAGAGTCTTCCTTAATAAGGATATAGAAATGTCGTGGGACATGCTATATCGACACGAGAAGTTGGTAGAAGATAGTCACTGAAAACTAAACCAACCCTTGCTACAGCCATATAGCATGTGAATGTTCTCTCTTAGATGGTTTGCGAGTACAATTCCAAAATGTACTCACGGCTTTATCCCTGGCTATTAACTTGGCCAGACTTTGGAGATGACTATGAAGAGGATGATGAGGAGTACGACGACGCCGGTGCAAACTAGGACTCGTTTCCCGGTCAGTCGCCTGTAGGGTAGTAGGCCTGACTTGGGTCCCTACGCTGCGTGTATCCGCTGCTACCTGTGTTGAAGTGTGTCAGTTGAACTTGCCCTGCGTGGCATTAGTATTCAACCAAGAGGCTATGTAAGACTTAATGACTTATTTATGTAATGGATGTTGTACTCTGTAATGCCAACTCTGTTATGTGGATTCATGACGGTCTTCCTGGGATCATGAATTGTATGCATAACGGGAATCCCGGGTGGTAAGCCGGGGTCCCCACAGAGTTGATATCAGAGCCATCCTAACCTTAGGAAACCCTAGTTTAGCATGGGCATTAGACCGGACCCAAAAACTATTTTCTTAAGAAATTAAAAGAGATGGCTATATATATCCAAGGTAAAGATATATTGCTCTCATCTCTTCCCTTATTCTTTAAGCATCTTTAATTACTTGCATTTAAATTCCAGTTTTTACTTATGTATAAATTTTGCACACTTGGGTAAGTCATTAATAAACTCTACTCTAAAATTTGTGTAGATGGACGCTCCTACCGCGCACCGTCAGGTTGGCACCCACGAGGACGTGCTGGTCTTCGAGAGGGACCTGGTTGAGTTGGCCGCGCGCCTCGGACGACCGCGTCCCGAGGTGCGGGGCTATCGTCTATTCGAGGAGGGCACCCGCGAGCTGGCTATCCGTGTGGTATGCCAGGTCCGCGGGAAGGAGGTTCCGCCCACCTCACCGGAGTTCACCTTTGAGGTGATCGAGCGCAACTGGGGCGATGGCCTGATGCGGGTTCTGCGTCACGCCATCTCGCGCCTCGTCCACCTCCACTACGACGAGTTACTTGGGACTCGTTACGAGCAATACAGGAGGGTCGACGCCGATGGCCTTCCCCATCAGGCCGCGGCGCACACCCCTTTCAGCCGCCACTTCTGCCACACTGAGGCTATCCTGCACCACACGCAGGAGCATCTGGACCATGTCCGGATGGTCGCCGACAAGAGGGGACTCGAGCTCGCTGTTCTTCATGAGGATCTCCAGGAGTCTATCTTCTCACGTCACCATCTTCTCTCTGCCAAGAGGAAGATCGTGAAGAAGAACAAGGCTCTTAGGAGGCGCGTCCGCGAGTTGGAGGACCACTTGGCTTCTCTTGAGAGCCACGTGTCCGAGTTGGAGGAGGAGACCGCCGAGCTCCACAAGGAGAACGAGGCGGTACTCGGCCGCGACGATGACCACCAGGAGGCCTTCGACGAGGAGCCCGCTAGTACCGACGACGACGACCATGATAGCGAGAGCGGTGATGACCGCAACGCTATCCTCGACTTCTACGCTCCTGAGACTCCTAGCGAGGAGGACCCCAAGGAGCTAGTTCCCCACGTTGGCGGCGACGAGTAGATCCCACCACCCTACCTCTCACGTAGGCTGCCGCGTAGCTATTAGATTTCTCCCTTTTGTGTATCGGGTTGTATGGTCTACTTAGAACCATTTGCTATGTTGGATGTATGAGACTATGTGTGGTATGTGTGTGTGCCTGGACATGTTTGGCACCCTTTTGCTTGTATATATTATGTATGCATGGACTTGTTATGCATGGTTGTTGGAGCATGTTATGTATGGTTGCCATGGTTGTATGCTAAGCATGAGTGTAGTTCCTTTCTCTCTTATGAAACCTGCATAAGTTTTCCTTGTTATAAATCTCACCAATCCACTTCTCTCCAGAATGGCTCCAGAGACTCGTGCCCACGCTGGAAACAACCCGCCCCCACCTCCTGAGCCCGACATGACGCAGGTGCTGCGGCTCCTGTTGGAGGAGCGTGAAGCAGCACGCGTCGAGCGTCAAGCCAACCTAGCCACACTCCAGCAACTCGCCCAGATGGCCACCAACCACAACAACAATGGTGGCAACGATGATGAGGAACCCCGCAACACACTTAGGAACTTCCAAAACTCCAACCCACCAACATTCACCAAGTCTACCGAACCCCTGGACGCCGACGACTGGCTCCGCACCATCGAGAACAAGCTCGACTATGCGGGAGTCGGAGCAAACAAGAAGGTGCTCTACGCCACCCATTTCCTAGCAGGAGCCGCGGGTGCATGGTGGGAAAACGTCTGTGCCATGCAGCCCGAGGGCCAAGTGATGACTTGGGAAGCCTTCAAGACCAAGTTCCGCAAGGCCCACATTCCATCTGGACTCATCAAGATTATGCGTGACAAGTTCCTTAACCTCAAGCAAGGAAGTATGAGTGTCACCGAATACCTCGACAAGTTCACCACCTGGGGGAGGTATGCCCCTAACGACATCGACACTGATGAGAAGAAGCGGGAGCGCTTCATGAATGGACTTCAGGAAGACCTGCAGCCTTATCTGGTCGCCGTGCCCTACAATGATCTGGAGTCCCTGGTTGATGCTGTTATTATGGTCGAGGACAAGAACAAGGCTGCCCGTGAAAGCCGAAAGAGGAGAATGATGAGTTAGGGTGGATCAAGCAGTCAGAGATCCCGCAGCATGCCCCCATCAAGGTCTGCGCCACCTACTCAGAGGTTCGCCTCTCAAGCTCCCAGACCCAACAACCCCAACCGCCAGTACTCAAGCAACCGCCCCTCCGGCAGGAACCCTTCTGGAGGGAATCGAAACACCTTCAACCCTACCAACCACAGCCAGGGAAGTGGCTGCTATACTTGATATGGGGTGGCCCGATCTTCTCAGTAAGCTTGCGGTAATGGTGATGATGGTGATAGATAACTTGGTGTCGCCGATGATCTCTCCCCGCTAGATCCCTGATGCCAATGCAACAGCTCTCTACCCTTCGGATATTCACGACTTCACACACTTGCGCAACGCAGCCGTCGACCACGAAACGGTATAATTGCAATTCACTAATTCCCAATGGAACAGCAGATCACACTTAACTTGCAGTATATAATCTCCAGATCGAAACGAATTGGAGACAAGAATTCCAGATGAATGCTTAGAGCAATCTCAAGAACTAGGGTTTTATCTAAAACGTGGTCTAACCTCTCTATGGCGCATCAGCACACAATATATGGGGGGGGGGTGCGGCTGGCCAAAGGCAGCCGACCTGACCTGGTCCTCTAATCGTGGTTCGACTCAACCTTAGTTGATACAAACTGACCCAATGGTTGGGTGCAGCCAACTAGGCGCGCAGGCCTTAAGTGTATGGCGCACAAGCACTTGATGGTGGGCCATATGTAGCCTCCTGCGTGATGTCCTCCGCCTCCTCATGCTGGTCGCCGGCCTCCCTCTCCTCCCTCGCGTCCATGTGCATGATCATCACGTCTTGCTCCAGCTGCTTCAACTCCTCGCTCCCTCGTGCTATGCCTTCTTCTCCCATGAACCTGAGTATGCAAACACACCAAGACTTAGGCAGTAAACAATTCTCATTAACGAAATAATCAGATTCTATTAGGAGCAAATTCACCTGTTGTTCTATTAACTTTGCACGAGCTCTTGTGATAGGTCCAATTCTGATTTCATCATTGGACTTCTTCTTTGCAGCAACTTGCTTGTCAGCATCACGGAGTGGAGATGGAACAATAGTAGGGATGTCCTCATCATCTCCCCCCCCCCTTCAAAAGGCGTCAACCTCGACGCTCCAAGGTCTTCTCCATCATATGGTGACAAATCAGCAACGTTGAAGCTGTTGCTAACGCCACCAAACTCAGCAATAGGAATATCAATCGAGTAGGCATTGTCATTTATCTTGGCTAGCACCTTGTAAGGACCAGCACCACGCGGCCTCAACTTGGAACTTCGCAGCTGTGGGAACCTATCCTTGCGTAGATGCACCCAAACCATATCGCCAGGCTGAAACAAAACTTGCTTTCTTGATTGGTTTCGTGCAGCAGCAATGTTCTTGCCTTTCTTCTCAATGGCCTCTCGTGTCTTCTCATGAATTTTCTTCACATAATCTGCTCTTTTTGATGCCTCCATATTAACTCTCTCATGCAATGGAAGAGGCAGCAAATCTAGTGGTGTGATTGGTTTGAAACCATACACCACCTCGAAAGGACAAAGCTGAGTAGTAGTGTGCACCGCTCTGTTATATGCAAACTCAACATGTGGCAAACACTCCTCCCACTCACGCAGATTTTTCTTGATCATAGCTCGCAGCAATTGAGACAATGTTCTATTCACCACCTCCGTTTGACCATCAGTTTGGGGATGACATGTAGTGCTGAACAGTAACTTCGTTCCCAGCTTGCCCCATATTGTCTTCCAGAAGTAGCTCATAAACTTCACGTCCCTGTCAGAAACAATTGTCTTGGGCACTCCATGCAAGCGAACAATGTCCCTGAAAAACAGATTAGCTATGTGCGACGCATCGTCGCTTTTGTGGCATGCAATAAAATGTGCCATCTTAGAGAATCTATCCACTACCACAAATATACTATCATGACCTCTTTTAGTGCGTGGCAAACCTAACACAAAATCCATACTTATATCTTCCCATGGTGTGGTAGGTGCAGGTAGTGGTGTATACAAACCGTGAGGCTTCAGCTTGGACTTGGACGTGTTGCATACAATGCAGCGCCTAACAAATCTGTCCACGTCACGCCTCATCTTGGGCCAATAAAAATGATCAGCGAGCATGAGAAGCGTCTTCTCACGCCCAAAGTGACCCATCAATCCGCCAGCATGTGATTCCTGCAACAATAGCAAACGTACCGACGATTCTGGAACACATAGTTTGTTAGCACGAAACAAAAATCTATCATGTATGTGGTACTTGTCCCATGCAGTTCTAAGCATACATAAACGATATGGTTCAGCAAAATCATGATCAGCAGCATACAAATCACACAAGCTCTCTAAACCAGGAATTTTAACATCAAGATGCGTCAATAACATGTTCTTCCTAGATAGAGCTTCAGCAACAACATTTTCTTTCCCTTTCTTATACTTGATTATGTAGGGAAACGACTCAATGAACTCAACCCACTTAGCTAGGCGCCTATGCAAGTTAGATTGAGCTTTCAGATATTTTAAAGCTTCATGATCACAATGTATGATAAATTCTTTTGGCCACAAATAATGTTGCCAAACCTCAAGAACTCGAACAAGCGCATACAATTCTTTATCATAAACAGGATAATTCAGTCTAGCACCAGAAAGTTTCTCGCTGAAATAAGCAATAGGTCTACCTTCTTGCATCAACACACCACCAATTCCTATACCACTAGCATCACATTCAACTTCAAATTGCTTAGAAAAATCTGGTAGTGCAAGCAATGGTGCAGAAGTAAGCAAACGTTTCAGCTCATCAAATGCATGATCTTGGGCAGCACCCCATACAAAAGGCACTCCTTTCTTAGTTAATTCATTCAATGGTGCAGCAATAGTACTAAAGTCTTTCACAAAACGCCGATAGAAACCAGCAAGACCGTGAAAACTGCGTACTTGACTAACATTCATGGGAGTAGGCCAATTTTGAATTGCTTCAATTTTAGATGAATCTACCTCTACCCCATGCATAGATACAACATATCCCAGAAATATCACTTTATCTTTTGCAAATGTGCACTTCTCAAGGTTAGTATACAATTTAGCATCACGCAACACTTGCAAAACTTGTCTAATATGCTCACAATGTTCAGATTCAGTGCGGCTGTAAATAAGTATATCATCAAAATATACAACCACAAAACGACCAATAAACTCTCGGAAAACATGATTCATTAAGCGCATGAATGTGCTAGGTGCATTAGTAAGACCAAAAGGCATAACTAGCCACTCATATAAACCAAATTTAGTTTTGAAAGCAGTTTTCCATTCATCCCCTTCTTTCATCCTAATTTGATGGTAGCCACTACGCAAATCAATCTTAGAGAAAATAGCAGCACCACTCAATTCATCTAGCATATCCTCTAAGCGTGGAATGGGATGACGATATCGAATAGTGATGTTATTAATAGCTCTACAATCTACGCACATGCGCCATGTACCATCTTTCTTAGGCACCAAAATAACAGGAACAGCACAAGGGCTAAGAGAAACACGAATATACCCCTTGTCCAGAAGCGCTTGTACTTGGTGCTGTATTTCCTTTGTCTCTTCGGGGTTGGTCCTGTACGGCGCACGGTTTGGAAGAGTGGCACCAGGGATCAAATCAATTTGATGCTCAATTCCACGCAATGGTGGCAGTCCTGCGGGCACCTCCTCCGGAAACACATCGTCGTACTCCTGCAATACATTAGAAACACCAAGAGAAACAGGTTGCATATCATTAGAAACTAACACCTCGCCTTTGTACATAAGCACAAGTGGCATGGCTGTAGGATCCTCTCTAAATTCTACCATGTCTTCTTTGGTGGCTAATATAAGCAAACTAGGCACTCTCTCACTTTTCGTTATATTTTCACTCACAGCTATTACATTATTTTCTCGTGTAGGTGGCTGTTCTAGCTTCACTTCTGTTTTCTGACGAGACTCATTGACAATTTGCTGCGGTGACATAGGCTGTAGATTAATTTTCTTGCCCTTGAACTCCAAGTGATAGGTATTGGCTCGGCCATTGTGTTGCACATGGCGATCATACAGCCATGGCCGACCCAGCAGTAGGTGACAAACAGTCATAGGAACCACATCAAACTCAATGGAATCCTTGTATGGTCCTATCTCAAAATGCACACGCACCATATGATTTACCTTCATCTCTCCATTATCACTCAACCATTGGATGTAGTAGGGATTTGGATGAGGTAAATATTTCAGATTTAGCTTGGCACATAACTCCTTGCTTCCTAGATTGCGGCAGCTACCTCCATCAATGATTACTTTGCAAGCTTTGTTTGGGCCAACTAGTGCTTTCGTTTGGAACAAATTGCAGCGCTGGGAATCAGCATGTGGCGTGACACTCAATGCACGCTGCGAGACAACAATGGTAGGCGCTGGAGAAGCAAAGGCATCCATGCCGCCCTCACTTGTGTAACCATCATCATGGGAATCATACGGATCAGCGTCATCTCCAGTCTCATACTCATTATCATCATTAACAATCATTACCTTTCTGTTTGGACACTCTCGCTTGAAGTGCCCCTTGCCACCACATGTATGGCATTGCATATCTCTATTACGAGCTGTAGACATGTTGGAACCAGAGCTAGGCGCAGGAGCTGCTGGTTTCTTTGCAGTAGAAGCATTGGAGGCTGGGTGAGAATGTGAAGAAGAGGGGCCTCTGGTGGCACCCTCCATAGGCGCTGCAGATTGGTGCGGCGCCCTGCTAGAAAACCTCCCAGAACTAGGATATCTTGCCTTGATTTGAGCCTCTTCAGCAAGCTGTGATTCAGCCTCCCTTGCATGATGCAAAAGCTCGTTCATAGTGTTGTAGGAATGATGCCTAACAATGCCTTTTATGTTGTACTTCAGCCCATGAAGAAATCGCTGCATGGTCATCTCAATAGACTCTCGAACACGTGCACGCTGCAGCAACATCTCCATCTCCATGTAATAAGCATCAACGGTCATGGTTCCTTGCTTCAACTGTGTCAATTTATCATAAACAGTACGCAGGTAATTAGTGGGAACAAAACGAGCTCGCATGATCTCCTTCATATTGCGCCATGTAAGAACAGGAAGCTCGTTGTTATCTCTTCTTTCCGTCACAATGCTATCCCACCAACGCAAGGCATAACTATCAAATTCTGAAGAAGCAAGCTTGATCTTCCTATCTTCAGTGTAATCATGCAAATGCCATAATTTTTCAATCTTGAGCTCCCAAGTAAGGTACTCCTCCGCATCAGTGGAACCTTCAAATCTGGGAATCGTGAACTTGGGCTTGCCCAAGCCATCATCCTCCTGAAATGGCACACGCCGAGCACCAGGTGGTGGTGGTGGCCGACCCTGTCCTGGAAAACCACGCCCGCGGCCATTGTTGCCCATCATGTGTTCATTATCTCCATGGACACTATCAACATCGCCATGGTCCTCATGATGGCGTTGCTCAACAGTTACACGCAGCCCATTGACAGAAGTTGTCAATTGTTGTATGCTTGTCTGGAGAGCAGTGACTTGCGCTTGCATAGCATTGACTGTAGTTTCAGTGGCATCTACTTTAATTTGCACAGCTTGAATATCAGCGTCAATGTTTTCAGTGGATCTAGTAATAACCCCTTGCAAATGATCACGGAGAGCTTCATATTCCCTCCATGTAACAGTAGCATCATCAGCCTTTTTCTGCATCACATCATCAACACCACTAACAGACATGATTAGTAGGTTAGTGCACTAAATCAAAAATCTTTTTGGTGGCACACTCACAACTCACTCAAAACTGACAAGAAAAGGAAATCTTACCGTTCCAAAGTGAATAGCAATTGCGTACCCGTTCGGATAGATGACTAATGCACGGATGTGATGAAGTGAATACCAGGGTATAAGAGCAATCACACGACAAAGCAGGAGTACATGGTGGAGCTGTAGGTATGGTATCCTAACTACACCAAAGACAAGTCCTAGTGCTGATCATGTGAACAAAACACCCAAAGGAAACACACACGTGGAGATAAACATGGCAAAGCAACTATAAAACAGGATATGTTGCAATGCACAAGAGAGACACTAGCAATGCTCAATGTAAACAGGCACAAGATTCCTCAATCTACTAGTGCAGCAAATTAGATAGATGCTTCGGCCTCTCACTTTTCTGTTTTTGATTCTTCTCTCTTTGCTCTTTTTTTTCACTTTTTTTTGACTTCTCTTTATAAAACCAATTCACGGAGTACAGTAAATTTCATTTTTTTTCTCTCTCCTCTCTCTTTTTCGGCCACAATACGTCGCACCGCGAAGATTTTTCAGCACGGCAGACAAAAATGCACTGGAAAACCCTAAACAGAGCAGCCCGTGGAGCACAAAAATATGCAAGTCTCGTAGGAAAGGTACCTACACGATGTTGTCGAAAGGCTGTGGCTATGGCTTCCAAAAAGGTGCAGAAAGGTACGCTCTGTGGACTCGGTTTTGAAAGAAAACGAGAAAGACTCAGAATTGATGAACACTGTGCCGCGGCAGGGGCAATGCCTCGATGGCTACTCACGCGCTGGACCAGACAAAACTGCCCCTTTGTCTAGTGAGGAGCGATCGCTGCCTACGCTCGAGACCAGACAGAACAGCGATGTTGTCTGATGGCGAGCGATCGATCAAACAAGACTTGACGCTAGGGTGTATCTGCCGACTCGGATCAGAAACGAAGGCGGCGGAAACTCGAGATGAACGTGGACTCGGTGGAAAAAACACAACTCAGATCCAAAACCTAAAACCGACTAGAACCTAGACTCCTACGGAAAAGAAACAGATCGGATCAAAGAAGGAAAACGACCAGCAACTAAAACCAATCTATGATGCAATCTAGGCTATGGCAATACTATGAACCCTAATTTTTTTTTTGGCTTTTCTGGATAGGACGAAAAAACACAACTAATCTACGGATGATCTGGTGGATGCTTACCGAGGAAACACTGGAAATCTGATACCAAGATGATATGGGGTGGCCCGATATTCTCAGTAAGCTTGCGGTAATGGTGATGATGGTGATAGATAACTTGGTGTCACCGATGATCTCTCCCCGCTAGATCCCTGATGCCAATGCAACAGCTCTCTACCCTTCGGATATTCACGACTTCACACACTTGCGCAACGCAGCCGTCGACCACGAAACGGTATAATTGCAATTCACTAATTCCCAATGGAACAGCAGATCACACTTAACTTGCAGTATATAATCTCTAGATCGAAACGAATTGGAGACAAGAATTCCAGATGAATGCTTAGAGCAATCTCAAGAACTAGGGTTTTATCTAAAACGTGGTCTAACCTCTCTATGGCGCATCAGCACACAATATATGGGGGGGGTGCGGCTGGCCAAAGGCAGCCGACCTGACCTGGTCCTCTAATCGTGGTTCGACTCAACCTTAGTTGATACAAACTGACCCAATGGTTGGGTGCAGCCAACTAGGCGCGCAGGCCTTAAGTGTATGGCACACAAGCACTTGATGGTGCGCCATATGCAGCCTCCTGCGTGATGTCCTCGCCTCCTCATGCTGGTCGCCGGCCTCCCTCTCCTCCCTCGCGTCCATGTGCATGATCATCACGTCTTGCTCCAGCTGCTTCAACTCCTCGCTCCCTCGTGCTATGCCTTCTTCTCCCATGAACCTGAGTATGCAAACACACCAAGACTTAGGCAGTAAACAATTCTCATTAACGAAATAATCAGATTCTATTAGGAGCAAATTCACCTGTTGTTCTATTAACTTTGCACGAGCTCTTGTGATAGGTCCAATTCTGATTTCATCATTGGACTTCTTCTTTGCAGCAACTTGCTTGTCAGCATCACGGAGTGGAGATGGAACAATAGTAGGGATGTCCTCATCAATACTTGCGGCCAGCCAGGGCATTTCTCTAAGGAATGCCCCCTGAAGAAACCATCCGCACCAAGCCTCAGCGCGCCTAAACCCAATCAGGGTCAAGGCCGTGGACCATCTGGACGGAACCCGAAGAACCAAGCAAATGTAGCAAGGGGCCGCCTGAACCATGTCTCTGCTGAAGAAGCTGCTGAAGCACCTGATATCGTTCTGGGTACGTTTCTTGTCAACTCCACCCCTGCAAGAGTACTGTTTGATTCTGGTGCATCCCATTCTTTCGTGACCGAGAACTTTGTTGAAAAGGGAAAGCTAGAACCAACCATGATGCCTAGAACTATGCTAGTCTAGATTCCCAGGTCAGTCATGAAAACTAAGAGGAACTGCATAGACGTGCCGGTAGATATCCATGGGAAGTCATTCAAGGCCAACCTGATCATTTTAGGCACAAAGGGTTTGGACGTGGTGCTTGGAATGGACTGGATGTCCAAGTACCAGGGTCATATAGATTGCGCTCGGAAAGCTATAACCGTAACCAGCAGCGATGGAGTTCAAATTGAGCACATCGCAACTATGCCATCCCACAAAGCCTACTACAAGAAGTCTGTCTCAGGGCCAACTCTCGATCAAGTTCCGGTGGTATGTGAATACCCCGACGTCTTTCCTGAGGAGTTGCTAGGTATGCCCCCTGACCGGGATATCGAATTCGTAATTGAGTTGATTCCCGGAACAGCTCCTATTGCCCAACGACCTTACCGTATGAACCCCCAAGAACTTGAAGAGTTAAAGAAGCAACTTGCTAACATGCTCAGCAAAGGTCTTATCCGTCCCAGCGCTTCACCATGGGGATCGCCTGTTCTATTTGTGGACAAGCGAGACGGTACCATACGACTGTGTGTGGATTACCGTAAACTCAACGAGGTAACCATCAAGAATAAATACCCACTCCCGAAGATTGAAGACTTGTTCGATCAGCTGAATGGAGCCAAAGTGTTCTCCAAGATTGATCTCCGCACCAGATATCATCAGCTGAAAGTCCGAGTGTCTGACATTCCCAAGACCGCCTTCACCACTCGCTACGGCTTATTCGAGTACACCGTCATGTCCTTCGGCCTAACCAATGCCCCCGCCTATTTCATGAATCTCATGAATAAGGTATTCATGAAGTTCCTCGACAAGTTTGTGGTGGTCTTCATCGACGATATCTTGGTCTACTCGAAGACTGAGGAAGAGCATGCAGAGCACCTGTGTTTAGTATTGGGAACCCTGCGTGAACACCAACTTTACGCCAAGTTTAGCAAATGTGAATTTTGGCTGAAAGAAGTTGGATTCCTAGGCCATGTTCTCTCAGCTGGAGGAGTATCTGTGGATCCCTCAAAAATTACCTCCATCATGGGAAAGAAAGCCCCAACCAACCCCACCGAAGTCCGAGCCTTCCTTGGTTTAGCCGGATACTATTGAAAATTTGTAGAAGGGTTTTCCAGCATCGCTCGCCCATTGACTCAGCTGCTCAAGAAAGATAAGAAGTTTGAGTGGACTGAGAAATGCGAGTAGAGTTTCCAAGAGCTCAAGAAGAGACTAGTGGCAGCTCCCATTCTGACCATGCCCGACATTTCCAAGAGCTTCGATGTCTACTGCGATGCATCCAAGCTCGGCCTTGGAAGCGTCTTAATGCAAGACGGCAAGGTCACCGCCTACCTATCCCGCCAATTGCGCCCTCACGAGATGAATTATCCTACTCACGACCTTGAGCTTGCCGCTGTTGTCCATGCCCTCAAAACATGGCGACACTATCTTATGGGAAATCGTTGCGAGATTTACACCGACCACAAGAGCCTCAAGTATATCTTCTCCCAGAAGGAGTTGAATATGAGACAACGAAGATGGATTGAACTCATCAAAGACTACGACCTAGGCATTCATTACCACCCTGGTAAAGCGAATGTGGTCGCCGATGCCCTCAGCCGAGACCCCTGTTCCCTTAATGCCATGTTGAAAGCAAACCAACCAACCCTGTGCGAGGAATTCGAGAAGTTCGGACTTGAGCTTGTAAGCCAGGGTTTCTTGTCGAACCTTGAAGTCCAACCCACTCTCACGGACATTATTAAAGAAGCTTAGAAGGGACATGAGAGTATCGAAGGCATCAAGCGTAGGATGGGATGAGAGGAATTACCTGGGTTTTCAATTGACCAGGAAGGTGTGCTATGGTATAATGGCCGCCTGTGCGTCCCTAGCATCGCGGAGTTGAAGCAGTCCATCCTGAAGGAGGCCCATGATACCCCTTACTCTATTCATCTCGGAGGCACAAAAATGTATCAGGACTTGAAGGAGCGTTTTTGGTGGCATGGTATGAAGCGAGAGATAGCTTTCTATATCGCTCGATGTGACGTCTGCCAGTGTGTCAAGGCAGAGCACCAACGACCTGCGGGTTTACTGCAGCCACTAAAAGTGCCAATGTGGAAGTGGGAGGAAGTCGGAATGGACTTCATCACTAGGCTGCCTAGATCAAATCGAGGTCACGACTCCATCTGGGTTATCGTTGACCGCCTGACCAAGGTCGCCCATTTTCTACCTGTCAAGACCACCCATAAAGGCCGAGACCTAGCTGACCTGTACATGTCCAGAATTGTTAGCCTCCATGAAGTGCCCAAGAGAATTGTGACTGATCGGGGCACTCAGTTTACCTCAAGATTCTGGAACAAACTTCACGAAGCCTTGGGGACAAAACTCTCCTTCAGCACAGCCTATCACCCGCAGACTGGTGGCCAAACCGAAAGGGTAAACCAAATCCTCGAAGACATGCTTAGAGCCTGCGTCCTCTCATACGGAGCCAAGTGGGAGGATTGCTTACCTTTCGCAGAGTTTTCCTACAACAATAGCTATCAAGCTAGTTTGCAAATGGCCCCTTTTGAAGCTCTCTACGGATGCAAGTGCCGCACCCCTCTCAACTGGTCCGAGACTAGAGAAAGTCAAGTATTTGGACCCGATGTTATCAAGGAGGCCGAGGAGCAAGTTCAGCTCATCCGCAACCGTTTGAAAGTAGCCCAGTCCCGACAAAAGAGTTACGCTGACCCAAAGAGGAGACCTGTCACCTTCAATGTGGGAGACTTTGTCTACCTTCGAATCACACCACTCAAGGGTATGCAACGCTTCCATGTCAAAGGTAAGCTGGCACCCCGGTACATTGGACCATTCAAGATCTTGGAACGTAAGGGCACCATGTCCTACAAACTGGAGCTACCCCCAAAACTATCCGAGTTCCATGACGTCTTCCACGTGTCGCATCTCCGCAAATGCCTTCAAGTTCCCAACAAACCTGAGACCTTCATCGAGATTGACCACAACTCCATCGACCTGAACTCCGACCTCACTTACCGGGAGAGACCTATCCGCATTCTTGAAGAAGACGTTTGTCTTACCCGTAGACGCAAGATCAAGATGTATAAGGTGCAATGGAGTAATCACACCGAAGACGAAGCCACGTGGGAACGTGAAGATTATCTTCGACGAGAGTTCCCCGGTCTACTTCACGCTTAGCTACCGAATCTTGGGACGAGATTCTTTTAAGGGGGGAAGGTCTGTAACACCCCCACTTTTGTTGCCCAAGTTAAAAACTTTACTTAAGTACTTTTGTGGGTAATTAAAAACTTTTGCTCAGCAATGTATGTGTGCCCTATGAATGCATGATTGCATGTGTGTGCTAGCATGTGTATTTTCATATGAATAGGTATGTGCATGATTTTATGAGTGCAAGTGTGTATGCCTATGATTTCATGTGTTAGTGTTGATTTATTTAAACCTTGTTTTCTTTTCAACACATGGGTTTTACCTAGGAAGTGTTCTATGATTTTATGCATGAAATAATGGACCTAGGCTGGTTTGCTCTCAAAGACTAAACCTAGCGTGGTGTCCCCTGCTTGCTCAAATTTGCTTCTTCTTTATTTTCTTTTCTTTCTCACATTAATCCGAAATTAGAGACCCTTCAAAAACCCTAGCAATGCATTTTCAAAATCCTTCAAACTCTGGCTATGACTTCCTAACTAGGTTTGAAACCTCTGGAGACCATCCTTGCTCAATTTCCAAACCTAGATTGAAAGTTTCAAATTTGAATTTCGGTTATAAAGGCCCTAGCCTCGATTTTCTCTCTTCTTTCTTTTTCCCCCTGTGCAAACCAACCTAAGGGCTTCCCCCAGCAGAACTAAACTTAGCCCAGCATCAAATCTTGACAGGGATCGACTACTTGTCGTATCTACTTGGATTGGAAGCAGGAAGAGGAGCCCGAGACAAAACCTACAGAACCCTCTTTCCCTCTCCCTTTTTCCTTCGACCAGCCGCCGCCCTCGACCCCCTGTAGTCAACCTCCACCTTGCAGAGACCTTAAACCCAGCCCCACCTCGCAGAGGCACTACGCCAGCACCCCACGCCGCCCCGCCAGTCGCCATGGCCACCGTGGGCACTCCAACTCGTTCAGCACGCCAGAGTCCACCTCCTGACCTGTCGCCTCGCCGCCAGGCTCCCCTCGGCACCCTGGACCAATTCCCCGAAAGAGTTGCACCCTAGTTCTACCGTGCGACGAGACCCGACCGTGCCAGTCGACGTCAGCGGACCGCTCGGAGCGCGCAGCTCACGCATCGCGTTCCCGTGCACCCCGACCTTGCCTGGCCCCGCACTGCACGCACGCCTGCACGGCATCGAGTCCCGGACACGACGCCACCCTTGCCCTGCACCGCAACGCACCGACGCGCCCCCGCCACGCCCCGTTTTGCCAGCCACGTCACTGAACCCTCGCCGGTTTAGACCGCACCAGTTAACCACCGACACCGCCGACCACATACCTAGACTCAGCCTACAATGCCGCCCCGAGACATCGCCCTCGACGACCAATGCCACTCGATGGGTGCACCATGCACCAAGGACCAGAAGCCCCGTATAAAACCCCCAGCCCTCTCTGGAACTCTCCCTCCCTCTCATTTGCCTCCTCCTCATTCTCTCTCCCTCCCTCCGCCACTCCGCCTTGAAGCCGACGAAGATCCTCGACCGAAGCTCGTCGGAGCTACGGTAGTTCGACGACAGCTGGGGAGATTGCCGTCGACAGACCCCGCTCTCTCTCCCTGTTTCTTCTTCGACTCACAGCACTCCTTCACGCCATCTAAACCTGGCCCTATCCTTGTTTGCTCCCAGGTTGGCCGCGGTCGACGAAGCCGTTGCCGTAGACGTTGGACGCCGGCGAGAACCACGGGCGAACCCTAGCCCCTGCATGCAACGTCTGCACTCGCTCCGGTCATCCAGGACTCCGCCGCCGCCGATCCCCAGCTTCGCCTAGCCCCGACGACCTCGGTGAGCCCCTCCACCTGCGAAACCCTAGCCGGAGTCGCCCCGGGCGCAGGCATGCAGACGACGGCGAGGACGACGGCGATCTGCCGTCACCTGGCTCCTAATCGGATGGCCACGATCCGCCCATACCGATTCGCTCAGCCCGGGCTGGCCGGCGAGCCAACTGGGCCGGATCTGGCCCAAATCTGGCGAAGCCCGGCCAGATCCGGCCTATTCCTTTTTTTTCCTCTGTGTGATTAATATTTGTTGATGAAGTGCTGCAAATAAAATCAGTTTCAAAATGCTTTAGGCCTCAGAAAAATATGATTCAAATTTTGCTGTGTTCAGTACAATATTGTCTAACACCTGGTGCTGCATGCTTGATTTTTAAGCTTCTAGATAATATCTGGGAGTTAAATAAAGTAGATCTATAGATTTGCACCTATTTAGACAAATCTATGTTTCTGTTCAATGAAAAGTGGTATTTCCAATTTTCACTGATGCTTTACTGCAAGATTGATTTATAGGAACTGGTTTCACTTATTTAGGAAGTGTTCTTTGTTTGTAAAAATTAAATTGGTGATGTTAATATTCTGCAGTAATTGGTTTATTGTGCTCAATTTATTGTGTATTTTGGAATGATTCCACTTCTGGTGTATTGTGCATATCATTAGCTTTCCAAATTGGTCTCTGTTAGGATTTTAGGACTTATAGAAAGTTTTAGAGAATTATATTGCTATTCTAGTGATTTCTAGGATGGGAAAATCTTTATTTAGTTACCTCTATACTATTTAATTTTGATTCAAATGATGATGGTTCTATTATATTGTGGGTTACTGCTAGTGCCAAGTTGACGTGGGAGCAGACAGTCCTTGTGCGTGGTGATGACCAGCCCGTTGGGAACCCCAAGAGGAAGGTATGATGAGTGTAGCGGCTAGTTTTCCCTCAGTTAAGATACCAAGGTTTATCGATCAGGAGAGGAGAGACAATGACGACTGAAGGTGATGCGGAACCTGCACACACACAACCAAATACTTTGTTCCCAACTTGCAATGAGGTTGTCAATCTCACCGGTTTGCTTGAAACAAAGATTATGAGCGTATCGAGTGGAAAACAATATAGTATGCGAGTAAAGTAAACAGTGCGAGTAACGTAAACAGGTGATAGCAATATGATGTAAATAGGACCGGGGTCCACAGTTCACTAGTGGTGTCTCTCGATAGATAAAATAACACATGCTGGGTAAACAAATTACAGTTGGGCAATTGATAGAATAAAGATAAACGTGATATGTCAAGAAGATCACTATGAGATTTACTCTGGGCATTACAACAAAATACATAGACCGCCATCCAACTGCATCTATGACTAATAATCCACTCCCGCGGATATCAATCCGAACACCCCATTAGTATTAAGTTGCGAACAACAGATAATTGCATTAAGCAAAGTGTGTAATGTAAACAAAGCATATGCCCTTGAGCATATGAATGTTGTTTTCTCCCTAGTAGCAACAGCACATCTACCACCTTAGAGGTTTCTGTCACTCCCCCAGGTGAAATAGAGACATGAACCCACTATCGAGCATAAATACCCCCTCTTGGAGTCACTAGCAACTACTCGGCCAAGATAGCTACTAACAACGGAGAGCATGCAAGATCATAAACAACATAGAGATAACAAAAGATATAATTCAGTACAGCAACTTAATCATAAACACCAATATTCATCGGATCCCAACAAACCAAACATGTAGAATTACATAACGGTGATCTCAATCATGTAGGGCAGCTCATGAGATCTAAACATGAAGCACATGGTGGAGGAGACAACCATCTAGCTACTGCTATGGACCCATAGTCCAAGGTAGACTACTCACTCATCGCTCCGGAGGCAAGCATGGCGATGAAGAAGACCTCCTGTGGCGATTCCCCTCTCCAGCAGGGTGCCGGGAAGAGCTTCTGGACCCTCCCGATCTTCGGGTCGATGGTGGCGGCGGATCGCGATGTGTTCTGGAAAATTGATCGGGTAATTAGGTTTTTTCCATCGGGGGGTCTTTATAGGCGAAGGGACGATGTCAGAGGAGGGGCCAGGCCCCCTCACGCGGGCCCCGCGTGGCCAGGACCCTGGCGGCGCCGCCCACGCGTGTGGGGCCTTGGTGGCCCCCCTCCTACTTCTCTTCGGATCTCTAGAAGCTTCCGGGTAAAATAAGACTTCAGGAACTTGTTTCGTCCAATTCCGAGAATATTTCTTGTGTATCACTTCTGAAACACAAAAACAGCAGAAAACAGGGAACTGGCACTGTGGCAACTCGTTAATAGGTTAGTTCCGGAAAATGCATAAAAGTGCCACTAAGTGTAACGAAACAATAGGCAAATGGTGTAAAAACAAGCATGGAGCATCAAAAATTATAGATACGTTTGAGACGTATCAAGCATCCCCAAGCTTAACTCCTGCTCGTCCTCGGGTAGGTAAGTGATAACAAAAGAATAATTTTTGAGGTGACATGCACCTACACAATCTTGATCATATATGTAAGCATTTGTGAGCTGGGATCATAAGAACTTAAAACATGGGCATGAAGATATAATCATGACAATAAGAACTTAGCAACCATGTTGTAAACATGCAAATGAACACAAACAAAAGATCATGATAATGAAACAATGAAAGTCAAACGGGTGTTCAAATCATAAGGAAAAACATACAAATGGTTTTCAGCTTGTCCTTCAAAGAGAGCAAAACATAAATGCATAGGACACCTTCAAGTTTAAGAGGGCGACTAGATACAAATAATTTAAGAACAAGTGAAACCAATCATCATGAATCAATCAATGAACTTTGGGACAATTCATATCACACTAAGAATGAAAACTATGCTCTCTTAATGGTGCATAAAGGAAGAAGGTGGTGACTCAACATAAAAGTAAAAGAAAGGCCCTTCGCAGAGGGAAGCAGTGATTGCAAGTTTTATAACCTTCAAAAATTATGGTACTTACCGGCTTTGAGCTCTCATTGCCCCCATCATAAGCATCTTGAATGGTTAAAGTTAATGCGAGAACAATTATGATGCATATGCTTGACAAATCATAAGTTGAAAACCTCGTGCCCCGTGAATACGAGTACCCAAACCTCATGCTACTTTACTTAGAGTCCCAAGCAAGGCTCTTGTCATTGTAAATATATGCATATCATTGAGAACCGCCAATGGGGTACCTCCGTGCCCGATGACATGGAACAAGCCCACACCAAAATGACAGGACAAGCAGACAATGAACACCTCGACATCTCTTTTATTTGCCTTTTGTTTAGCTTTTTATTGTGAGATGCGTCGTCGAATGTTCACCATGGGTATGCTGCAAATTTCCACCATGAATTATGCATGGCTTAGATTGGCGGCCCGGCGTTTCCCTAACACATATACAAACTCCATGATCCCTACAAGATTCCCAATTCATTTCACACCGCGGGCATCCATAAACAAAAGATCACGATATCAACTCAATTTAGATGTGCAATGTTGAAAGCTTGCCCATGACAGCATGGTTGGGCTAGAATCCAACTTACAACTTGCAAGCATAACAACTCAACATAAGAGACCACAATGTCAAATTTTTAAGAACAGGAAAAAGTAAAGTGTGCCTTCCGGTTCGTGAGAGCTTTACTGACCGAATTTCGCATAACACTGGTAAGAGTTTAATTTGAAGAGAAAATAAAAGCAAGTCAAATTTACTTGGAATAGCAAATTGCTAGTAGGTATGTATGGTGGACACTTTGGAAAACTTTGGCTTTTAGGAGTTGGATGCATGAGTAGAGCTCATACTCAGTACAAGGCGAGGGCTAGCAAAAGACTGGGAGCGACCAACTAAGAGAGCAATAATGGCCATAATCATGCAAAGTGACAAAGCGACATTAAAAGAAGCGTAAGATGGCATCAAAAGTCAAAAACTAAATGATCATGAAGGCTATTGGCGACTTTGTAAGAGTCTAACATGTGTGAGCATGCGCCAAGTCAACCCAAATAAAGCATCAAGGAGAAAACCAAAATAATGCTTCCATACAATAAAAACAACGCATGATTTTTTCAAAGGCTCATTAAGCAATCTCAGTTATTTGAGACAAGTCATGCTACAGCAAAACCACTAAGCATACTATCAAAAAGACATCAAGCATGACATGAAAAAGCCTAAGCCGCAGTCTACACAAGCTCCTTCTTGTACCACTATTTTGCACAAAGCTTTTTCTCTTTTCCAACACCATTTGAAATTTTTATAAACACCTCTTTTGATGAAAACCAATAAAGATCAGAGGCAAAAATACACCTTGATGAAAAGATATGACAAGATCTGAACGCAAATCAAGGCGAAAACGAAAACCAAAAGCAGTAGCAGAAAAAGTAGAACACTCGATGAACGATAAGAGTGAAAAACTGAGTGTTCTTGGCAAATGAAAACGAGTACAACTTCTCCAAAAGAAATTTGTTGGGGTCCAACCATTTATTGCACCAAACAAACAAACTAAACCAACTAAGAAAACTAAAACAACTGACGCTCCAAGAAAAACACATAGTGCATGAAGCAATAAAAATATAGTGTTTTGAAAGGTGACCTGATTTTTGCCGATGAAGAAGGGGTGCCTCGGGGGCATCCCCAAGCTTTGACGCTTGTACTTCTTGGATATTTCTTGGGGGGATGCATGGGCATCCCCAAGCTTGAGCTTTTATCCATTCTTCAACTCATCTCATCATTCTCCAATCCCTACACTTGAAAACTTCCTTCATACAAAACTAAACACAATTCTATTAGCAACATTAGTGCAAGCATAACATATAATCAATCCTCTATTTGCTTCAGGTTTCAAATCAAAACCACCACATATATAGCAAATACTACTGTAGAAACCTCCCCAAAAGTTCCATGATCAAAAGAACTCAAAAGAAAGCGATAAAGTGGCAAACACAAATATTGGCGGAAATCTGTCAAAACAGAACAGCTGACAAAGGTCGAATTTTTGAGGGATTTTCTGTTGCTCAAATCAAAAAGTGTTCAACTAACAAAAGTTTGAATATAACCTGGGGCATATGCACAAGAAATCGCAGGTCCAAAAGATAAACAGAGAATTTTCACGAATTTTTACGGTGCAGCGCCGAAAACAGTTTTAGGACAGCAACATCCCCAAATCTTTACCTCACTCAAATTAGAGGCTTCTCTTGGCACAAAAACGAAATAAACAAGATAAGGAGTGGTCATTACAGTAGTAATGACTTCCAAGACTCATATAAAAGAAAAAGGTACTGAAAAGAAAACATTGGGTTATCTCCCAAGAGTGCTTTTCTTTAACGCCTTTGAGCTAGGCGCAGAAAATTGCGAATCAAGTAATATCAAGTGATGAAGCACTAGGATCAGCACGTGCCTTACGTCTCCCTTTCTTACCTTTGCTCTTGACTCTAGGAAAGACATGGTTATTGCAAGGTGGAGAGGTAAATGTTATATTGCCTTTTCCCACATCGATGACGGCGCCCAGGAGCTTCAGAATGGATCTTCCAAGTGTGATTTGTCCTTTTCCTACACATTCAATAACAAGATAATCAGTAGATATCATTCTTCTTAGGACTTTTGTAAAGACTCCTTCAGCTATTCCAAGAGGAAATATAGTGGCATTGTTAGTAAGAGAAATTTCTTCTCCTCCCTCAGAAAGCTTCCAAAGGCTCAAAGATTCATAAACATCCTTTGGCATAAGACAAAATTCAGACATAATATCACAACGAGCATGAAAAGTTTCACCATTAATGGTGATTTTTATTGTAGGATACCAACTCGAAGGTTCAGAATTTATTGGCACATAATCAAAATGCTGGCGCAGAGTATTGTAGCAAGAATTCAAACTAGCAGTGCGAGCCTCAAGAGTATTAAGTCTATTAAAAATGCACACAAGAGAGGAATCAAAATAGGTTGGCATGCTATAAATTGTAATCAACTTTTTTATAATGTTGAAGGCTTGATCTCCATCGCAATGAAGGAAATCTCCCTCTGCAGTAGCATCCAAAGCATATCTATAGCGAAGAGAAAGTCCAAAGTAAAAGCTACTAAGAAGCAAACTCAAAGTCATTTTAGGTTCAGTTTTTTCATGCCAATCGTAAATTCTAGACCAAGCTTCTTTAAAGCTTTCCTCATCTTTCTGCTTAAAAGTAAAAATCATGTCCTCGGGCGACATAGTAGTAGCAACTGAACTAGACATAATAAACTAAAAGTAAAGAAATAGCAACTACCAAGGATTCTAATTTTTTTGGGTTTTTGATATAAAACAATGCAGGTAAAATAAATAAAGTTAAGCAAAACAAATAACAAAGTAAAGGATGTGTGTGCGAAAAACTCCCCTCGCAGAAGTCTTCTCTTCCTCCCCGGCAACGGCGCCAGAAAAATAGCTGCTAGTGCCAAGTTGACGTGGGAGCAGACAGTCCTTGTGCGTGGTGATGACCAGCCCGTTGGGAACCCCAAGAGGGAGGTATGATGAGTGTAGCGGCTAGTTTTCCCTCAGTTAAGATACCAAGGTTTATCGATCAGGAGAGGAGAGACAATGACAACTGAAGGTGATGCGGAACCTGCACACACACAACCAAATACTTTGTTCCCAACTTGCGATGAGGTTGTCAATCTCACCGGTTTGCTTGAAACAAAGATTATGAGCGTATCGATTGGAAAACAATATAGTATGCGAGTAAAGTAAACAGTGCGAGTAACGTAAACAGGTGATAGCAATATGATGTAAATAGGACCGGGGTCCACAGTTCACTAGTGGTGTCTCTCCATAGATAAAATAACACATGCTGGGTAAACAAATTACAGTTGGGCAATTGATAGAATAAAGATAAACGTGATATGTCAAGAAGATCACTATGAGATTTACTCTGGGCATTACAACAAAATACATAGACCGCCATCCAACTGCATCTATGACTAATAATCCACTCCCGGGGATATCAATCCGAACACCCCAGTAGTATTAAGTTGCGAACAACAGATAATTGCATTAAGCAAAGTGTGTAATGTAAACAAAGCATATGCCCTTGAGCATATGAATGTTGTTTTCTCCCTAGTAGCAACAGCACATCTACCACGTTAGAGGTTTCTGTCACTCCCCCAGGTGAAATAGAGACATGAACCCACTATTGAGCATAAATACCCCCTCTTGGAGTCACTAGCAACTACTCGGCCAAGATAGCTACTAACAACGGAGAGCATGCAAGATCATAAACAACATAGAGATAACAAAAGATATAATTCAGTACAGCAACTTAATCATAAACACCAATATTCATCGGATCCCAACAAACCAAACATGTAGAATTACATAACGGTGATCTCAATCATGTAGGGCAGCTCATGAGATCTAAACATGAAGCACATGGTGGAGGAGACAACCATCTAGCTACTGCTATGGACCCATAGTCCAAGGTAGACTACTCACTCATCGCTCCGGAGGCAAGCATGGCGATGAAGAAGACCTCTGGTGGCGATTCCCCTCTCCGGCAGGGTGCCGGGAAGAGCTTCTGGACCCTCCCGATCTTCGGGTCGACGGTGGCGGCGGATCGCGATGTGTTCTGGAAAATTGATCGGGTACTTAGGTTTTTTCCGTCGGGGGGTCTTTATAGGCGAAGGGACGATGTCAGAGGAGGGGCCAGGTCCCCTCACGCGGGCCCCGCGCGGCCAGGACCCTGGCCGCGCCGCCCACGCGTGTGGGGCCCTGGTGGCCCCCCTCCTACTTCTCTTCGGATCTCTGGAAGCTTCCGGGTAAAATAAGACTTCAGGAACTTGTTTCGTCCAATTCCGAGAATATTTCCTGTGTATCACTTCTGAAACACAAAAATAGCAGAAAACAGGGAACTGGCACTGTGGCAACTCGTTAATAGGTTAGTTCCGGAAAATGCATAAAAGTGCCACTAAGTGTAACGAAACAATAGGCAAATGGTGTAAAAACAAGCATGGAGCATCAAAAATTATAGATACGTTTGAGACGTATCAGTTACCAGTAGTTATGTTGGTGCCATGTCTTAGTGCATTTTGATGCATGCAAGTAATTGCTTGTGAGTGAGTATTAGGCCACAACTAGAAATTGTTTGATATGATAAGTGATAATTGTTTTCTTTTTATAATATGTAATTGTGCTGATATCCAAACATGTTTGTTTCTAATACTCAATGCTTGAGATGTGTGGTGATTTTTGAATGATATCCATGTATGCACGAATGCTTATTGTGTGTTGGTTTCGTTTCTTTTTCCGGCGATAGAATCGAACGACGACTGTGCGGAGGAGGGTGAAGTATTTGAATACCAAGAGGAGGGTGACCAGGGACAAGCCAACCAAGGCAAGTCATCTACTTGTTACATATCTGAATCCTATCACGGCACTATGCATTTTTCTACTCTGCTCTTACTACTATGCATTGTTTTTCTTATATTGCTATTTATCCCTAGATAGTAATAGATGGTGACTTAGCTCCACAAGTCACATTGTTATCATCCATGGAGGATGACTCCCTTACCACCTATCATTACCCCTGATTGTAGAGGCTCGATGATTAGCATCGAAGTCTTTGGGAAACACTTGTAGTGGAGCCAAAAACTCTAGGATGGGATAACTCTCGGAAAGTTTTTGAAAATGATTACGAAAACCTTGGAGTGGAATCCACTCCACTGAAATGTTTTCTAAATGATTTTTGGGCAAATGGACACCTGGGTTATGGAAGAAATGGGCTGGTGGGTTGTAAAAGACATTGGTGTTTCTTTGTAGTCGCTCGAAGCAATTACCCCGTGCAACCACATTACCCCGGTATGGGACGGGCTTAGATTGAAGTTTATCTACTTTAGTGCGGGGAGCCTCATACTATATAAGGGTTTGTAGGACCCCGGAATCCGGGTTGCCGCTACTTTATGGGCAATAGTAAATCGGGATCCTTCGGGATTTATCCGGCCGGAAGACACTTGGGTTCTCCCGCCGTGGCGCCGGAGTGACACTCTGAAGGAGGTACTACCAGGGCGTGCCGGGGAGGTAAACTCCACAGGGTAGGCACCCGTACTAAGGAAGATAGGTGGAGGGCTATGATCGATTATCCGAACCCCGCATACTTGTGTATGACGGTCCGTGGTGTTATCCCGGCGGATTTATCGGATGGTGTGGGTAAAGTGTACAACCTCTGCAGAGTGTAAACCTATTCGAATAACCGAGTCCTCGGTCATGGACGGTTGTGGAGATCACTACATTGCCCAATGTCAGGTTTTGGTTTTATAAATGGTTTTCTAGAAAAACAGAGTTTTGTGCCGGACGGAGTACTTGGAGGGTACTGTCGTGGCACGGGAGTGGATCAGAGTACTTGGAGGGTACTGCCGATGCTTTGGGGTGGTCATGTTCGATTGACCCCCGGTCTATTCTCTAAAGGAGTTTCCCCTTTCCTAGAGATTTTACTAAATATTTATAAAAGTTTTCTTTAATAAGGATATAGAAATGTCGTGGGACATGCTATATCGACACGAGAAAAATACTAAGAGTCTTCCTTAATAAGGATATAGAAATGTCGTGGGACATGCTATATCGACACGAGAAGTTGGTAGAAGATAGTCACTGAAAACTAAACCAACCCTTGCTACAGCCATATAGCATGTGAATGTTCTCTCTTAGATGGTTTGCGAGTACAATTCCAAAATGTACTCACGGCTTTGTCCCTGGCTATTAACTTGGCCAGACTTTGGAGATGACTATGAAGAGGATGATGAGGAGTACGACGACCCGGTGCGAACTAGGACTCGTTTCCCGGTCAGTCGCATGTAGGGTAGTAGGCCTGACTTGGGTCCCTACGCTGCGTGTATCCGCTGCTACCTGTGTTGAAGTGTGTCAGTTGAACTTGCCCTGTGTGGCATTAGTATTCAGCCAAGAGGCTATGTAAGACTTAACGACTTATTTATGTAATGGATGTTGTACTCTGTAATGCAAACTCTGTTATGTGGATTCATGACGGTCTTCCTGGGATCATGGATTGTATGCATAACGGGAATCCCGGGTGGTAAGCCGGGGTCCCCACACTCAGCTCTGCCTTTCAGTGAAAAAGAGAATAGCTTCTTCTTAACTTGGTTCATTGAAATACCTGCACATTGGAACAACTCGCATAATTTATGTATAAAAAGCAAATGATCACCAGGATGGACAGTTCCATCTCCTAAATAGCAGTTATTCATAGCACGTTCAACAATCTTTGTAGGTATTTTAAAAGGACGAGGAGCACAAGCATCATTAGAAATATCACATATGGAAGATAAAATATTATCAGAACAAACTTTCTCCACTAAAGCTGGGGAACTAAAAATATCATGCTTAACAAAACCAGCTTCCCCAAGCTTAAACTTTTCTATAGCATTAGCAATAACGGGATTCAAAGCATTCGTACTAATAACATTGCTATGCAAAATAAGCTCCAAAGGTTTTTCAATTTTCTCTTCAAATCTAAACTCAGAAAAAATACTAAAGAACTCTTTATTTTCCATTAAGCCTGACTAGTGAAAATAAAAACAAGAAACAAAAAGATGTAATTGCAAAATCTAAAGGAAATAACTCCGAGCACTCACACAGGAGGATGCGAGTACCTTTTACCTTACCTCCCCGGCAACGGCGCCAGAAAAGAGCTTGATGTCTACGCACGCGTCTGTTCTTGTAGACAGTGTTGGGCCTCCAAGTGCAGAGGTTTGTAGAGTAGCAGCAAGTTTCCCTTAAGTGGATCACCCAAGGTTTATCGAACTCAGGGAGGAAGAGGTCAAAGCTATCCCTCTCAAGCAACCCTGCAATTACGATACAGAAAGTCTCTTGTGTCCCCAACACACCCAATACACTTGTCAGATGTATAGGTGCACTAGTTCGGCGAAGAGATAGTGAAATACAAGTGGTATGGATGATTATAAGTAGTAAATACAATCTGAAATAAAAATGGCAGCAAGCAAGCAAGTAACAAAACAGCAAGTAAACGGTGTGCAAAGCTTGGAAACAAGGCCTAGGGATCATACTTTCACTAGTGGACACACTCCCAACAAATATAACATAATTGAACCAATAGATACTATCATCAATATGCAACTCAAAACAATTCTCCAATGGAAAACATACACTAATCATGCCTAGGGCTATGAAGCACTCCTCAAAGTCCGTATGTACCCAAACTAGATTGTCCCACACTATCACCGTGAACGCACTAGATGGTTCCAACAAACACCAACATTTCATAGAGACATTAACCAAAAAGATACACATGATGCACACACTAGTCACCTTTACACCATGATACGAGGTATCTCCGGAGAATACAATAATAAAGCATAGGAGTAGCATAATATCTGAATAATAACATCTACCAATTCAACTAGATACAAAGCTCACGATCACATAAAGATCATATCATGGGAGAGAAAGGTGAACCACATAGCTACCAGTAGAGCCCTCAGCCCCGGGGGAGAACTACTCCCTCCTCATCATAGGAGACAGCAAGGTTGATGGAGATGGCGGTGAGGTCGATGGAGATGGCGGAGACGACGATGGAGACCGATGGAGATGGCTCTGGGGGCACTTTCCTATCCCAGCAGGGTGCCGGAACAGAGACTTCTATCCCCTGAAATTTGTCTTCGATGGCGGCGGCGCTGCGGAACTGTTCTGGGAAAAACACCGACCCCATTAGGGTTTCCCGTCCCGAGGCTTTATATAGGCGAAGGGGCATCATCAGGGGGCTACCAGGGCCTCCTCACACATAGGGGGCGCAGCCAGGGCCTGGGCCGCGCCGCCCTGGTGTGAGGCTGGCCCCTGGCCCCCCTCCGGCTCTCTTTTGGTCCTCATCCTTCGTCCGGGAAAAATAGGAGTTCTGGAACTTGTTTCGTCCAATTCCGAGAATATTTCATGTGTAGCTTTTCTGAAACACAAAAACAGTAGAAAATAGGGAACTGGCACTGTGGCATCTTGTCAATAGGTTAGTCCCGGAAATTGCATAAAAACGCCACAAAGTGTAACGAAACACAAGGCAAATGATGTAAAAATAAACATGGAGCATCAAAAATTATAGATACTTTTGAGACGTATCAACATGTAGAATTACATAACGGTGATCTCGATCATGTAAGGCAGCTCACGAGATCTAAACATGAAGCACATGATGGAGAAGACAACCATCTAGCTACTGCTATGGACCCATAGTCCAAGGTAGACTACTCACTCATCGCGCCGGAGGCAAGCATGGCGATGAAGAAGACCTCCGATGGCGATTCCCCTCTCCGGCAGGGTGCCGGGAAGAGCTTCTGGACCCTCCCGATCTCGGGTCGACAACGGCGGCAGATCGCGATGTGTTTCTGGAAAAGTGATCGGGTCTTTAGGTTTTTCCCGTCGTGGGGTCTTTATAGGCGAAGGGGCATCGTCAGAAGTGGACTGATGCAGCCACACACATAGGGGGCGCAGCCTAGCCCTGGGCCGCACCGCCCTATTGTGTGGGCCCCTCGTGACCCCACTCTGTCTCCTCTTCGGTTCTCTGGAAGCTTCGGTGAATTTCTGGATGTTTGGCTTTTGTTTTGTCCAATTCCGAGAAGATTTCCTGTGTAACTTTTCTAAAACACAAAAACAGCAGAAAACAGGGAACTGGCACTATGGCATCTCGTTAATAGGTTAGTTCCGAAAAATGCATAAAAATGCCACAAAGTGTAACGAAACACTAAGCAAATGATGTAAAAACAAGCATGGAGCATCAAAAATTATGGATACGTTTGAAACGTATGAATCACAAATAACATAGACATGATAAATCAGCAATCAACTTGACATAGTACTCAATATTCATCGGATCCCAACAAACACAACATGTAGAATTACATAAAGATGATCTTGATCATGATAGATAGCTCACAAGATCTAGACATGAGGAGCATGGAGGAGAAGACAACCATCTAGCTACTGCTATGGACCCATGGTCTAGGGGTGGACTACTCACGCATCACTCCAGAGGCAAGCATGGCAATGAAGAAGGCCTCTGGTAATGATTCCCCTCTCCGGTAGGGTGCCGAGAAGAGCTTCTGGACCCTCCCGAACTCAGGTCGACGATGGCGGCGGCTTACAGTACTTTTCATGGATAGATGTTTGGGCCTTAGGGTTTTCCCGATGAAGTGAATTTATAGACGGAGGGGCGATGTCAAAGGGCGGCCGAGGGGCCCACACTAGGGCCTGGCGCAGCCAGGGGTGGGGCCGCGCCACCCTATGGTGTGGCCGCCTCCTGGCCCTCCTCCATCTCTCCTTTGGACTCCGTCTTCGTATCAGGTAAATAGGAACTTTGGCTTTTATTTCGTCCAATTCCGAGAATATTTCCTGTATAACTTTTCTGAAATACAAAAATAGCAGAAAACAGGAACTGGCACTGTGGCATCTTGTTAATAGGTTGGTTCTAGAAAATGCATAAAACGCCATGAAGTGTAAGCAAAACATAAAGCAATTGGTGTAAAACAAGCATGGAGCATCAAAAATTATAGATACATTTGCAACGTATCAAGCATCCCCAAGCTTAACTCATGCTCGTCCTCGAGTAGGTAAGTGATAACAAAATAATTTTTGAGGTGACATGCAGCCAACACAATCTTGATCAAGTCGATGTAAAGCATTGCAAGCTGAGATCAAAGTACTCTAAACATGGGCATAAAGATATAATCTTAACAATAGAACTTAGCAACCATGTTACAAGATGAAAAGTAACACAAACAAAAGATCATGAATAATAATGCATTGAAAGTCATTTGTTTGTTTTGTGCATAGAGAAAACATAGCAAAGTGGTATTCAGCTTGTCCCTCATGGAATAGCAAAACATAAATGCATAGGACACCTTGAAAGTTCAAAAGGGTGACTAGATACAAATAATTTGAGAACAAGCAATACCATAATCATGAATCAATCAATAATAAATTTTGGGACTATGCACATTATACTCAGAATGACAACTATGCTCTCTTAATCGGTGCATAAAGATAGGAGATGAAGACTCAACATAAAAGTAAAAAAGAAAGGACCTTTCGCAGAGGGAAGCATGGATTTAACATGTGCTAGAGCTTTTCATTTGTAAAACAGAGATAAAAATTGTTTTGGGGGGTGGTTGTTCCTGTCAACGAATGGCAGCACTACAAGAAAAGAGACACATAAAGACGTTTTCTACGAGACACTTTTATTTTCGTCCCTACCTCTACTAGGTGAATGCTCGTGCGTTGCTACGGGTTTTATATGTGAATATAATGTATGTGAATTCTTACATTTCAACAGCATCACAGGTCAGCCAAGGGAAATGATTTAGGTTACTTGTCTGTCACACATACACACAAAAATTGATAACTATGCATCATAGTCATTTGAATCTTCGTAATTTTTTTCCATATTTTCTTTTGTACACTCTAAGATTATTTTATACATCTAGATAACCGATCTTTGAAAGATTATTTGTAGACTGTGACAGTGTGACAATGATTTACACATCCATTAGTGGACAAGTAAGCTCTGCCACCAATGATGCACATGTATGTAACTATCAGGATTGCTAGAGAAAATGCGGCACAGTTATATAAAATGTAATCCATAGTTTTATACTGGACAACATGAACTATCCCCTTCATGAAAAGTACAACATGAATTTCCTTTCAAAGTAAGTTTGTCAAAATAAAATACAAATGAATAACACATGAAGTCCTAAACTAAGAAATGTGATGGAATATCTAGTTGAACTCAGGATAGTGTGTGCAGATTGTACATTTTGATGAATAATGATGGAATAACAACATGCTTGCAGAGAGGCCATTACTCCTTCCAATATTTTGCAGCATCACCAAGCATACAATTCTAGCATTAGCTCCCGCTCCTTATATAATTGGTACCTTTTACATTGCAGATCCTGATGAGCACCATAATCAATATCTAAAGATAAGAGATTGGAAACAATGATCAGACCAAGCGCTAATAATATGTACATCTATGGAGCATTCCCTTCCTTTTTTTTTGACCTTCTCCATCCGAAACAGTCTAGCCTTCCTTAGCACCACCAGTAGATACCCCTCATTAGCTCGTACACAGCTGATACACCTACACAGTCATTTTCAACACTGAGAAATCAAATAAAATTAAGGATTTTGGTTGAACAATGACCTGTAGAAAAAACAACTATATATCATGAATCAAAGAATTTGGCATTAATAGGGGATAAGAAAACAAAGAGGAGCAAACCTGGACTATGTCATCAACAATGCTAGGTAAGCACATTATTTTTCAGTCTAGCAATGCCTCACGAACAGCTTCATAACCAAGGATGCTCACAAAAATCAATCCATTGCGAATCCACCTAATCATCTGCAACTCAGCATCAATAGTTGCACAACTCCATTGTCAAACCTACAGCTGGTGGAAATAAAAATTTAGCATGATTCTTTGCTAGGATTGATAGTACAAACTATCTGATTGTAGTTTGTCAGACATCCCTACACTCCATGATTCCATTGTTAGTTACTCTAGTAGAACAGCTACGCCACAAATCTAACTTTTAACAACTTCTTGTGACGAATAGGCAAAGCAGAACAGAGGCATATAGATTGGTTGCTGAACGTTTCTAGATCTCACATCAAACATAGATATGTATACTTACGATCCAACAATCAGTATCCCTACTCATATTTTTTTTGTTGAACTCCCAAACTCGAAGATTGGAACAATAAGCAAAGCAGAACAGAGGCATACAGATTGGTTGCTGAACGTTTCCAGATCTCACATCAAACACAGATCTGTATACTTACGATTGTGAGGGTCTAATCTGCAGAACAGAACCAAATTAGCTGCACGCTCAAACAGCTTTCACAGTGACAATATGCAGGAGAGGAAGAATGGCTGAAGAAAAATAGAGAGATGGCAGTGAGGAATGGGCACTTTAGATTAATTATATGTATATATCTATATATATCAATACTTAGATTAGAAATGGAAACTCGAGCTCTATACAAATTATTGTTTAATAAAGTACAAAATTAAGAATAAAAAGGACTGTGAATGGCAGCACTGAGAACAAAATATTACATAATTCAGTTAAATCCAGTGAACCCTTACTCTATTGGGAACTGAATTTCATTTACTACCTATGAACAAAATAGTTTCTTATAAAGTCAAAGCGGCAAATTAATCTAAGTTACAATAAATTGAGCGAAACCATCAGAAATTCCATGATACTCTTAAATAATAAGCAATATAATTGTTAAGCTTACCTATGGCCTCTTTCTGGTCACTCCATATGGTAGCCATAGGCACCAATTGAGGTCTAAACTACCAACTACTATTCTCTTCTCCCCATCTTCAACAAACTGCAAATATCAGATTCAGAGGTTAAGATCTAGTATTGATAGATTATTCCTATTAGCATGAGTATAACATCCACACGACAAAGAGGACAAGTACAACCAACTGTAGACTAAGCACCTCTGGTAAACAGTTGCCTGGCTAATCTAAGAGAGACTAAGTATTTTTATTTATTTATTTTTTCCACATGATGAGCAAAGTTGGATCTAGCAGAACAAATAGCAAGTCCTGTGGAACTCAAAAGCACAAACCTGTTATCTTAGCACGCCTTCTGCACACCACAATGTTGGATAACCGAAAGTGAATCAAACTGGGCCAAAAAATGCACTCTTACAACTATCACATTTTAGGGGGTTTCCATGAAAACAGACCAGAAATTTCAGGGCTCTGAAATGCATTTGTTTATCATATTTGTATAATCTAGCCAGGCAACATGAAACGGAGAAGAGAAATAAATTTCTATTCGGGGACATTCCTTTTATATTACGATTCTACTCCTTGGCTGAAATCAATGATGCCAGTAGTGGTACTGTACCACATTTAAACAAGCGACTCTCCGAAAGTTAATCATATTCCCGGAAATCTGATTTTATAATGCTTCATACTCCCTTTCTGCCAGACCATAGAAATATGAAGTTTGTTGACACCTCTAACACTACAGTTAAGAATAGTTTCATTAGATTAACAACAACTACTCTCTTAAGTTTTGAGCTTCTGCAAAATCTCTGTTAACCCCATCTCAGAACTCACTGCTTCGGCTGTAAAGTAAGTTGTCTTCACATGCCTTGCAAAACTAAAAAGGTTGCCCTGCCCAATCCTAAAAGTCCTTGTTTCGGCAGACTCAGATCTGTGAGAATCAAATGCATAACAGAAACATGTAGGTTTACTTCTTACAACGGGTTGATTTTGTTGTTCAGTGTCATCAGAGAGAGGAGGACTGGATTTTGAGCAATCTTCTTGCACTAGAAGAGCATCTACCGCATACACCACACCTTTGATGAAAGATCCAAGGCATGCATCCGGAAGCTTTTGCATGAGAATCTTGATAATATTTAGTGATGAGATTAGCACATGATGATCCTTCTGGGACAATAAACCAGCTAAGAAGCTGACACGAAAATCACAAAAGTAGCATGTTCATTTATACTCAACAAATTAGCACAATTTAAGTGAATATGTTCTATCGGTTGATATGCGAGATATACAACCCTTCTTTCGCTAGGCATGTTTACCTTGGTATGTTTGTTTCCTTGAGCAAATGTTATTTACAATTGACGAACAACCATAGCAAATGTACGAGTTTGCACCAGAGTTGACTGCCTGCAGACAACAGCATACTCAGTTCATATTTCAGAGCAAGCATACTCATGAACAATTAGTTCTTGTTATGAGCAATACCTTGATCAAGACCAACTCCATGTCATCC
This sequence comes from Dactylis glomerata, assembly GCA_007115705.1. Taxonomy (NCBI): domain Eukaryota; kingdom Viridiplantae; phylum Streptophyta; class Magnoliopsida; order Poales; family Poaceae; genus Dactylis; species Dactylis glomerata. The sequence goes on along the minus strand of QXEO01001188.1, from coordinate 280,633 downwards.
ACAATTGTTTTTTCTTTTGCAAGTACCATATGGGTGTCTTCAACATCTCTTGCCACAGAAGGAATAAGCTGGATTGCTAGTGTGCACTCCAGGGCTACATGTTTGTGTAGAAATCTTTTCATTCAAAATGAGGCCACAAGTTCGCTGATGACCATCTGCATTAACCTGATATAAGCATTCAACTAAGGCAGCAAACCTTACCATCTGCATAACGCTCGCTGATGAAGAGAGGGAAATCGAGCGCGTCTCAGGCCGTGTCGAGATGTGCCTCATGAAGACCAGCACCTCCTTGGTCGCACCGACGATGGGCTCCCCTTTGTTGGCCTCCTCATGGCCGAACGACAGTAGCGAGGATGCGATCTTCGAGATCTCGGCCATGGCCAGGTTGCTCTGCATCATCGAGATGCTGCTCCTGATCCTGCCCCCGATCTCCGCGATGAGATCCTCCCGGTCGTGCCCATTCCGCCGGCCCCGTCCTCACCAAGCGTCCGTCATGGAGCGCCACCGCGCTGCCTTGGTCGTCCCCATACTGTGTGCCCGAGCCCCCTGCCCTCTACAGGCGCGGCCACAGGAGGGGCGCTCTCCCACCACCAACCGCCAAGGGAGTATGCTCCCTCCTCCGTGGGGGTGCTTCATGACCACGAGGGAGAGGGGAAGTGGAGGAGACTCGCCGGAGATTTGGAGGCCTGGCCGGCGGTGGGAGAGGCTGGGATGGCTGGGGAGGTGGGTGGTACAGGCGGTGCGATTGGATCCAGGGATGGCGGCCTAATGGAGAGGTTTCCGCTAGCGGGGTGGACACGGGAAGTACGGTGATTTTCTCTTTTTTAATGATAACTTGGCGGTGGCAAAGGTTGTAACATGCTTAATATCGCAGGGGTATTTTAAAAAATCAAATGATGTAGAGGTAAAGTACCTTCACCAACTACAAACCAATAGTAAAGATGGTGAAGCGCTATGTTGAGACGTTTGCTGAGACGCTACCCAAGTCGTCTTAAACTACAGATTTTACATATTATAGAAAAACTATATTAATTGATAAATAACTCCCGAGTCCCCCACTCCTGTACCCACCCACGTTCATCTATCTCTTCCCCACCACGTGAAAACCTAGGGCGGCCGCCGCAGCACCGCCTGATCCGCTCGTGGCCGGTTCCCTCTCCATCGAATGTTTCCCTCCAGCTACCTAGATGCGCTAATTCTATGTCCCTTACTCCTTTTGGAGATCCAGTCAACAACGGACGATTCTATCTCAGCCTGATGCCCTGATGGACTAGATCAACGTTAAATCTGGTGAGTTTCTTGTCGACTCGATTAACAGCTCCTTGCCGCTGGATTGCTGTCTCAATCTATTGTGTCTTTCCACATGACTCGATCGACTGCTCCTTGTCTCTTACCTCTTCCGCCTCTCGCAAGATCTCTGAAACCTTCCTTTGTATGATGCAGATTACTGTTCGTCCTTTTATCTGCCGGCTGATAATGGATATTTTTGTAGATTTTGCAGAAAAGATAATGCTTGCAGGACACCAATTGCATACATCAATAAGTTACATTTATTTTCGAATTACTCGAAGTGCATCTAGCTTCGCATTATGCACTGCACCTGAGATGCTCGATATTCTGAATTTATGTACAAACAGGATCAGCAGGTTTTGGCGTTTAGCTGGACTCATCTAGTACATATGCGGGTATGTACGTCTTCTATCAAACTGGTACTCTAGGATAATTATTTCTTCTACACACGGTATTTACTCTGAGATCATAGACATATTAAGTTGTTGTAAAATTATTAATGTACCTACTAATGATTTCCCGCTTATTTTTCCTTACAGAAACCTTTCTGCGGAGATTTTTCAAGCAGCATAGTATGGAGAGCAAAGAAAGTATGAAGAAGAACCGGATCAGATGATTTTGAGATCTAATAGTCCCATTAGATAGGATGTATATATTATTCAGTCGTGTATGCAAATCTTTGTAATAGAATTCTATAAATTATTCAGTCGTGTATGCAAATCTTTGTAAAAATGGCACATTTTACATGTATACAGTCGCCATCAAATAATATACTCCTTTACATGTAAGGGATAATATAATTTTTCTTTTGCGCATTGTGTTTCGTAATGCATTTTGCTTTTGACACAGCTGGATTTTTAATTTAGTCATACAAAGCCAATTGGTCCTAGTTGATTACAAAGATATGAACAATGAATTAATTTTTTATAAAAAAATTATCGTGGTTCGAGGGCGAAACAAAGCGACTCAATGTTGGTATAGGGAAGATATGTTGGGCATCTACAAAGAGCGTCCACGAACATAAACACGCTTTCAAAAACGTCTCATTTACATTTGAGACGCTCACAATGCGTCTTTATGGTGTTGAGACGGTGTACTGGAAGACACTCCTACGACGCTTTCTAGTAGCGTCTTTACAACTATGTAGAGTTGAAATTTAGCGTCTCTAGTAAATAAATTAGACGTCTCTACATGATCTTTGTGTTGTAGTGGCAATGAGATTCTTGTTATCTTCCATACTAAACAAGTTGAGAGCGGTTTTGAGTATTTGAAAATTAGCATTTACATGCTCTTTTATAAAGTTTGGCACTCCTCTCCACCTTTACTTTTACAAACCATGGCTAACCAAATCTTTCGGGTGCCTGCCAACAATCTCATACCATGGAGGAATGCCTTTTTTTTTTTAAGGTTACAATGGTCTGACCAGCTCTCTTGCAAAATTAGTGACGAGCAGATGAAGCATGCAAGTTAAGGGGTACTTAATTTAATAAGGAAGATAACAAACCCGACCACTACGTCCTCATGAGCTAAAAACAATGTCACAAAATAAGAAGTATTTTGAAGGTTTTGAAAGGTAGCACATAAAAATTTGCTTGGAATGGTTTGAAATGCCATGCATAGGAATTTATAGTGGACTCTTTGGAATAACTTTGGTTTTTGAGAGTTGAATGCACGAGTAGAGCTCATACTCAGTACATGTGAAGGCTAGCAAAAGACTGGGAGCGACCAACTAAGAGAGCAATAATGGCCATAATCATGCATAGCGACAAAATATTATTAATCAAAGCATAAAGTGATATTACAAGTCAAAAACTAAATGATCATAGAGGCTTGAGGCGACTGGTTTATAGTCAAAACATGGTGTAAGCATGCGCCAAGTCAACCCACATAAAGCATCAAAGGAGAATACCACAATATTATGCTTCTATATGATAAAAACAACGTATGATTCTTTCAAAGGCACATTAAGCACTCTTAGTCATTTGAGACAAGTCATGCTACAACAATAACTACTAAGCATATAATCAAAATAATATCTAGCATGACATGCTAAACTCTAAGCCACAGTCTAAACAAGCTTCCTTTTGCACCACTATAAGCATGAAATATTTTACTCTTTTCCAACACCAATCAACCTATTTGAAACAACTCTCAAAGATAAAAATCAACAAAGATCAGAGTTCTAAACACACCTACCTACAAAGAACTAAAAAGTTCCGAACAAAAATAAGGGCGAAAAACAAAAGCTAAACGTAGTACTAGCAAAAGAGAACACTCGCAGAATGATAAGAATGAAAACTAGAGTGTTCTAGGCAATGAAAACGGAGTGTGTCTTCTCCAAAAGAAATATGTTGGGGTCCAACCATTTATTACAGCAAACAAAACAAACGAAAATTGAAAGCAAAAATAAAGACGCTCCAAGAAAAACACATAGCATATGAAGCAATAAAAATATAGTGTCTTGAAAGATGACCTGATATTTTTGTTGATGAAGAAGGGGGTGCCTTGGGCATCCCCAAGCTTTGACGCTTGTACTTCTTGGATATTTCTTGGGGTGACATGGGCATCCCCAATCTTGAGCTTTTGTCCATCCTTCATCTCATCTCATCATTCTCCTTTCCCTACACTTGAAAACTTCCATCATACAAAACTTTACACAATTCTCATTAGCAACATTAGTTTATGCAAGATAGTAGATCCACTTTTAGTTTAGTTTTAACTCAAGTACAACATCTATTAAAACATTGGCTACTGTAGCAACTTCTTCTAAAAGTTCTGTGATCAAAATAACTGATGTGGGGTGACCCCCGAGGTGTGGCCCGATCTTCACGGATTCACGCGATTTGAGGCGGGAAACGGGGATGAACACGAAGAACACGATGAACACGAAGAACATGACGAACACAATGAACAAATCGAAGGCAAACACACACACACAAGATACACACCGGTTGTCCTCGTTGCCCCGATTCACCAACTCAATAGAATCACAAGGAAGAGACTCCAAGAGTAGAATTCCTTGTGAGAGATTGACTTGCTTGGAATAGAATTCCAATTGGAGAAGAGACCAATCAATTGGATAGAATTACACACACAAGTATGCAAGAGATCCAAATCAAGGTAGAATTCCCCAAATGGAAGAGATCCCAAACAAAGAGGGTGATTTCTAGATGTGGATCTAGTTGGGTTCCCACAAGGGAGAAGGCATCATGCCAATTCTTATCTTAATTCATCTCTATCCTATCTCTAGGGGAGGGGGAGCCATATATATAGGGAGCCACGAGCTAGGGGTAATTTGGTCACTAGGGAGAAAGATAACAAAGGTGGCTTCATGGCCAAGACATAGCTGACATGAGCAGGCCGGCTATAGCCGGGGTTAAGGCCGGCTTAAGCCGGTGTGGGACCGGCTTTAGCCGGTCCAGCTTCAGCCGCAACCTCTTCTTGCGGCGTTTCCAAGCTTCTTTCCGGTTGTTCTTCTTCTTCCTTCTCTTCCATGCCTCGATGATGTCGGACTTGATTGTTGACGCACATGATGTTGTGAGGTCCGAAAGCCACCCCACATCATCTCCCCCCGCTTCAAAGAACGTCGTCCTCGACGTTGACTCAACATCATCATGTAGGGGAGGTAGATGTAGGCGATTGTACTTGGAGTGCACCATGTGGTCGTTCTTGCGAAGATCGGTTTGGCAACTCTTCCATGTTCCTTCACCTTCCATGAGTCCTACAAAGGTCACAAGCAAAGCAAAACAATACTCAAAGAGTAGCCAATTGACGAAGGAATGACAGATGGGCCCCCGACATTCGCCTACCTGGTTTTCGGTCCAGGTGGGGTGTCTCAGGAAAGGCTTTCGAGGCCCGTCAAGGCAGTGTTTCGATGCGGCCCAGGAATATTACTTGGTGTACAAGCGAAATTTCGAAGAGTCCAAGCTAGATTAGGTCTCGGTTGATCCGATCTGTACTTGGCTTGAGAAACACTCATGAGACCTAGCCTTATCTTATAAAAGGCTGGGAGGGAGGTTTTGAAACCCTAGAATCACTTCCACCCACCTCACGCCGGAGCGCTCGACAACTTAGAGCTCTCTGCTTTTGGCCAGATTCAATCTGCGCCGCCATTGTAACACCATCATCGTCGCCACCACCTCAATACAAAAGTCAGACAAGCAGGACGTAGGCCTTTTACCTTTCGAGGGGGCTGAACCTGGGTAAATCCTCGTGTCCTTCTGCTTTCGTCTGATCGCCGTCGAGTTCGCCAGGTTCCCAATACGCTTCCTAGATCGAAAGCCCTTCGACATGGGCATTGCCGGGGATAAACCTCGTCAATTGGCGCCGACCATGGGGACGACGGGATCTGGATCTACGGATTCGCCGGCTCCATCACCAACCGCAACCAAGATCGGCATCGACACCGCCGTCGGCATCGCTGCGCCGACCAACGTCGGCACCCCCGTCAAGATCGACGCTACCATCGGCATCGCTGCGCCGACCAACGACGACACCACTTCCAAGATCGGCATCGACACCCTCGCCGGCATCGCTGTGCCGGCCATCGTCCACACCAGCCCGATGGAATTCGAGACTGGCGCCGTCGAATCGACTGTCGTCGATGGCATCTCGCCAAGCACTATCAACCTCACCTCGACGATGAGCGCCATCGACCCCGTCCCGAGCGCGGCAAGGGCAGCGCCCGAAGGCTACGACATGGCCTTCGGATTGTTCAATTTCCATGTGGACAGCAATGGAGCAATGGAATTGCTCTCCATCGGCGAATCGGCTCTGCTCGTGGCCGAAACGACGACACCACCATCCGTCGGGGGTAAACCCTTGGCAAGCGCGTCACTAGCGCCGTCGAAGGAGGAGCTGAGACTGAAGATTTCGACCCCATCAGTAGGGTCGAACGATTTCGAAGATCCGCCTCCATCCCCGACCACCGCATACTGCGTCGACTGCGACGCATACCACTACATAGGCGCCGGAGATTTCTCACTCCATGAGATCGCCGGCTGTGAAGATCCGCGGGGAGGTACAGCAGCTATCTACCCAACGATATCCGAGTGCGATCGGGCTCTCAACGCCCTCACGCTTCGCACAGCACCCTATGACCCTGACTACGTCGAAGGATTATACTCGGACTACACGTGCTCCGACGACGACGACGATGTCTACCCCGAAGCTAAGGGGAAAATCGGCAATTCGGTGAGCTCTGCCTCGCTATGCGAATCTAACGCATCTAGCGACGGCTATATGGCTGATCATGACTTTGATTTCATGGTCGAAGTCGGACCCTACGTCGAAAGCGACGACGTCTATCCTCCAGCGCTGGGAGAAATCAGCGATGACTCGACCCCGTGGCTCGGGGGCCACTGCATGATGGCATCACACAACGAAGGAAACAACAGCGGCGGTCGAAACCGAGCAGACAGCGGTCGACCAGTGGTCACACATGACCAGATTCGGTTCGCAAGAAGGGTCTATGCGGGCGAATTAAACTTCGGACCCAACCCAAGTCCAAGCGATCTGGCTGCACTCCGATTCGTCGTTCAGGAGCAAAAAGATCAGATCAGCGCTGATAGACGAGTGTTGGAACGACGCAGAGAGGAGGCCGACGCATCCAGCAGAAGGCGGGCAGAAAGATCATCGCACTACTCTTCAAGCGTTCAGCACAGATCAAGATCGCGCATTCAGCAGGGGGCCGATATGCATAATGTCACTCGAAACCTGGAGGCAGAATTCAATGAAGCAGAGTTAATGCCCAAGACCAAGGAAGCAGCAATCATGGCTGCAGCGGCATACATTGCTGCGAACGCGTCTAACGGTGACGAACACATGCGACACCTGCGAAATCTAGCACTCGAAGGAGTAAGGGTGCTGCAAGGCACGCCTGGCTCAGCACATGATGCGACAACAGCAAGAGCCGCTCCACCACCGGAACAGGCTAGGCACCCAGCACCAGCGCCAGCCGTAGCGCCTCGGACGCATGTGGTCGAACCTCTCAACGGAGAGCTTCGGCATGGCCTGGCCCAGCATAGAGTCGACCAAGGGCGAGCGCGACGCGAGGCGGAAGCGTTCGGCGGTCCCAGCGACGGACTCTGCGGGGCAGAATGCTTTAGCCTTTTGATCCGCTCGGCACCATTGCCGAAAGGAATCAAGCTCAGCGACGGCGTAGTCAAGTTCAACGGGCAGCAGGATCCCCGAATTTGGCTAGATGATTTTATGACCGCTGTCAAGATCAGCGGCGGATCCAGAGACAACGCTCTCCAGTTGTTATCACTGCACCTAAAAGATAACGCAAGGGCATGGTTGAATAATCTCGCCCAAGACAGCATTCGCTCCTGGGAAGAGTTTCGGCAAGCGTTTATTGCAAATTTCCGAGGCACCTCACGACGCCCTACGTCGTTCGAAGAGCTTCGCTTATGCGTGCAGAAGACCGGCGAAAACCTGAGGTCATACATCTCACGATGGATCAGCCTTCGGAACACGACAGAGAATATCTCGCCCGAAAGGGCCATTGATGCATTTCGGGACGGCTTATTTCGGCGTGACTTCAAGGAGGAACTGGGGCGCTGCAAGCCCAGAACCATCGACCACCTCATGAGTTTGGCGAGCGAATGGGCCGATGGCGAGGACTCCATCTCGGCTCCCAGAAGCCGCCGTCGATTAGCAGAACACGATGGCGATGCGAAGGATCAGTTCCATCCCGGATCTCGGAAGAAAGGTCGCCGAAGCCGCTACGACAACACGGAGAACGTAGACATGATAGCAGCTGGCTACGTCCACGAAGACCGCGACGACAATCGCGACTTACCACGACGAGGAAATACTTACTACGGCAGCAGCAGCCGTGACTCGAAACCCAGCAAGGAGTGGCGTCGCCGGCAGCCACAGCTGTCGGCAGAAGAGATGCTCGACAGCGGATGCCCAAGGCACACGTACCTCGACAAGGACGGAGTACGAAAACCTGCACACCTCCTCATCGAGTGCAGGGAATTCCTTCGCCTCAACCGAGCACTTCAGGAGAGGATGAATGTCGAGCAACCAGTGGCAGGGGCGATAGCCTACAACGCTCCACCGCCACCACCGAATCCACCAGCAAATGTCGTACAGCAAAGCCATCAGGCCGCTACGATCCAGCAAGCCGAGCAGCGACAGCCGGCCAACGAGGAAGAAGAGTTCCCGCCTCCAAGAGGTTTCGTGCCCATGATTCAGAGGGGGCGCCCGACGAACAAAGTTCGGCGGAAACGCGCGAGAGAAGTATTCCACGCCGAGCACGCGCCACCAGCTACTCCCGAATATCTGAATTGGTCCGAACACCCGATTGGTTTCGACCGGTCAGATCATCCACCGAAGATACCACGCCCAGGACACCATGCTCTGGTTCTTGAGGCGCAGATAGGGGGCTTCACCTCGAAAAAGGTGTTCATGGACGGAGGCAGCAGCTTGAACCTAATCTATGCAGACACGCTGCGAAAGATCAAGATTCCACTAAACAATCTCCTGCCAACAGAGACCTCCTTCCACGGAATCGTCCCGGGAAAGCCAACGTATCCATTGGGGGCGATACACCTCGACGTCATCTTCGGCACTAAAGCAAACTTCAGAAAGGAGAAGATCGAATTCGAGGTGGTCGACTGGCCCTCGCAGTACCATGCCATCCTCGGGCGACCAGCGGTCGCCCGATTCATGGCCGTACCCCACTACGCCTACCTCAAGTTACGGATGCCCGCAAACAGAGGACCACTGACGATCAGCGGCAGCTTTGCGCGGTCAGAAAATTGCGACAAGGACTTCAACGACATGTCCCAGACTTTCGGAGTGCACGAGGAATTGCACCACATTCGAGAAGCCACTGTCATGGACATCGATCCACCGGCGCAGCAGAACGCCCCAGAGCTGTCTTTCGATGCCACCAAAGACACCCGGGAACACCAGATCCACCCGACGGATCCAACCAAGACGGCGCGGGTGTCGAACTCCCTTTCCCCCGCATAGGAAAGCGCGCTCGTCGAGTTCCTCTGTGAGCACTGGAGGATGTTCGCCTGGTGTCCAGCAGATATGCCAGGCATCCCCAGGGAACTCGCCGAGCATGAGCTTAAAATATTTCCCAACGCGAAACCGGTCAAGCAGTCTATGCGACGGTACAATCCAGAAAAGACTAAGTCGATGGGCGAAGAAATTAATCGCCTCCTCGAGGCTAAGTTCATCAGAGAGATCAAGGAAGCCACATGGCTCTCGCCACCGATCATGGTGGAAAAGAAGGACACCAAGATCTACAGGATGTGCATCGACTTCACAGCCTTAAACAAACACTGCCCGAAGGACTACTTCCCCTTGCCCCGAATCGACCAGATCATCGACTCCACGGCAGGATGCGAGCGCCTCTCGTTCCTCGACGCCTACTCTGGATATAACCAGATATGGCTAAAGGTAGAAGACGAAGACAAAACGGCGTTCATCACCCCGCACGGGGTATACTGCTACATGACGATGCCTTTCGGGCTCAAGAACGCCGGAGCTACGTATCAGCGGTGTATGCAAGCATGCTTGAAGGAGCAAATCGGACGCAACGTCGAGGTCTACGTCGACGACATTGTCATCAAGACATCAAAAGCAGATACCTTGCTCGATGACCTTCGAGAAACCTTCGCCAACCTCGACAGATACAGCATCAAGCTCAACCCGAAGAAATGCTCTTTCGGGGTACCCACTGGCCAACTGCTAGGCTATTTGATCTCCGAGAGAGGAATCGAAGGCAACCCAGAGAAGATAAAGGCCATCATCAGCATGCACCCCCCGAAGACGCTTCGACATGTCCAGCAGTTGACAGGTCGACTCGCAGCGCTTAGCCACTTCATCAGCAAGCTTGGCGAAAAAGCACTGCCCTTGTATCGACTGCTCAGAAAAACAAACAACTTCGCGTGGACCGAAGAGGCGCAAGCCGCCTTCGACGACCTCAAGTGACGACTATCGACCTCGCCAGTTCTCGTTACACCTCGAGAAAAGGAGCCAATGTTGCTGTACATAGCGGCTACAAATCAAGTTGTCAGCTCGGTGCTTGTGGTCGAACGCGCAGAGGAAGGCAAAGAACACGGCGTACAGAGGCCCGTGTACTACTTAAGCGAGGTCCTGTCACCAACCAAGCAAAGATACCCCCATTATCAGAAGTTGGCATACGCCATCTACATGACGGGGAAGAAACTGCCGCACTATTTCGAATGCCACTCCATCATAGTAGTGGCTTCGAACCCAGTCTCTAGCATCCTCAACAACCCAAACGCTACAGGGCGTGTGTCGCTATGGGGAGTCACGCTGGGACCCTGGGAGATCACGTACCAACGCCAGTCTGCAATCAAGTCGCAAGTCCTTCCGGACTTCATAGCCGAATGGACAGAAGCCCAGATGCCCGAGCTGCCAGACCTGTCGAACAGCTGGACTATTTTCGTCGACGGATCCAAGCGAGTTTCGGGGGCAGGGGCAGGGGTGGTCCTGGTGTCACCACAAGGAGACAGGATGCGCTACGTCCTCCGAATGCGCTTCCCGAACCCCTCCAACAACAAAGCAGAATACGAGGCCGTCCTCCACGGAATGCGCATGGCGAAGGCCTGCGGGGCCACCCGCATCAAGATACACGGAGATTCGAACCTCATCGCCCAGCAAGTCATGAAGGAGTGTGACGCGACCTGCGCGAACATGATCGCATATCGCGCCATGTACGACAAGCTCGAAGGCGAATTCGAGGGCTGTGAAGTAACGCACATTGGCCGGGAAAGCAACGAGGAGGCAGATAACCTGGCCAACGTCGGCTCAAGGTGCCTCCCAATACCGCCAGGTGTTTTCTTCGAGGAGATATTCGAGCGCTCCGTCAAGATCAAGCCAGTAATTGAACCAGCGTTAGCAACACGTCCGGAAGCTGGGACGGTCAATACCGCCCCAGCGGCAGGAGCAGCAGACCTCCCGAAGGATGCAGCCGCGCTCATGCTTGTCGAAGCAATATGGACAAAGCCGTACTTGGCGTTCCTGACGAGGGGCGAACTCCCAGAAGACCCCATCCACCGCCGACAAATCATGCGGCGCTCTAAGGCCTTCACGATAATCAACGGGGAACTCTACAAGCGAAGCACTTCGGGGGTGCTCCAGCGGTGCATAGCGCAGGAAGATGGAATCACCCTCCTCCGAGAAATCCATGAAGGAACCTGCGGACATCACGCCTGCAGTTGAACCCTCGTAGCAAAAGCCTTTCGGTCCGGATTCTACTGGCTATCCGCCCTCTACGATGCCAGGAACATCGTCCAGCACTGCGAAGCGTGTCAGATGTTCGCCACCAAGCCGCACGCGCCGGCATCGGAACTGCAAACCATACCTGTGGCATGGCCCTTCGCACAATGGGGGCTCGACCAAGTGGGGCCTCTCCCCAAATCATCTCGAGGAGGGCATACATACTTGCTCGTCGCTGTGGACAAGTTCTCCAAGTGGATCGAAGCCGTTCCGGTCACCAACCAAGAGGCAATCACGGCAGTCAAGTTTTTCGAGTCCATTGTTTATCGGTACGGCGTCCCGAACAGCATCATCACCGACAACGGCACCAACTTCACTTCGGGCGAATTCCAGGGCTTCGCCAAAGACCTCGGCATCAAGCTCAAGTACGCTTCGGTAGCACACCCCAAGTCCAACGGCCAGGTCGAAAAGGCCAATGGACTCGTCTGCGGAGGCTTGAAGAAGCGATTGCTTCGACCCCTCAAGCGCGCAGCAGGCGCCTGGGTCGAGGAACTGCCTTCGGTGCTATGGAGCCTGCGAACAACGCCCAACTCCTCGACAGGCTACACACCCTTCTTCTTGCTCTTCGGAGCAGAAGCCGTGCTGCCCACGGACGTGCGCTACAGCGCGCCCCGCGTCGCCGCCTACGTCGAGGAAGACGCGGACAAGGCGTTAGCAGACGCCCAAGACCTGCTGGACGAAGCTCGAGACGTCGCCCTCGTTCGATCGGCGGTCTATCAGCAGAGCCTCCGCAATTACCACAGCAGACGGGTACGCGGACGCTCTTTCGAGCCGGGCAACCTCGTACTCCGACTCAAGCAAACAAGCACGTCGAAGCTGGAGCCACCATGGGAAGGCCCGTACCTTGTCCACGAGGTCATCCCAGGAGGAGCATATCGTCTACGCAACCCGAAGATGGGCAAAGACGTAGATAACCCATGGAACGCCGCGCAATTGCGCCGCTTCTATCCTTAGCTAGCAAAGCTGTCTCCTCTACCCCCTCTAATATGTAATCAAGTGTCGGCAGCAGTCCGCACCCAACATTATGCCTTCGGTACCAAGCAATAAAATTCGAGTTCCTCACTTCATGAGTTAACATATCCGCATATTCGCCTACGCTCGGGGGCTCAGTCCTTCGACCCACGCTCGGGGGCTCAGCCCTCGACCCACGCTCGGGGCTCGCCTACGCTCGGGGGCTCAGTCCTTCGACCCACGCTCGGGGGCTCAGTCCTTCGACCCACGCTCGGGGCTCAGTCCTTCGACCTACGTTCGGGGGCTTCACCTACGCTCGGGGGCTCAGTCCTTCGACCCACGCTCGAGGGCTCAGCCCTCCGACCCACGCTCGGGGGCTTCGCCTACGCTCGGGGGCTCAGTCCTTCGACCCACGCTCGGGGGCTTCACCTACGCTCGGGGGCTCAGTCCTTTGACCCACGCTCGGGGGCTCAGCCCTCCGACACACGCTCGGGGGCTTCGCCTACGCTCGGGGGCTCAGTCCTTCGACCCACGCTCGGGGGCTTCGCCTACGCTCGGGGGCTCAGTCCTTCGACCCACGCTCGGGGGCTTCGCCTACGCTCGGGGGCTCAGTCCTTCGACCCACGCTCGGGGGCTTCGCCTATGCTCGGGGCTCAGTCCTTCGACCCACGCTCGGGGGCTTCGCCTATGCTCGGGGGCTCAGTCCTTCGACCCACGCTCGGGGGCTTCATCTACGCTCGGGGGTTCAGTCCTTCGACCCGCGCTCGGGGGCTTCGCCCATGCTCGGGGCCTCGACGTCTCGGCCCATACTTGGGAATTGCGCTCTCTAATCCTGAATTCGAGCACTGCGTTGTCTTCGACCTACGCCCATGAATTTTCGTCTTCCCAACCTACGCCCGAAAGCTACGCCTTTTCGGCTACAGATGAAGAAGATATATATATACAGATTGAAGGTACAAACACAGCCACAAGGCCAGGTCATGGCGCCGCAGCGCCTTGGTTCGCCCTCTGCCGATCACTTTCGACAACAATTTGTCGAGCGATACAGTCAGCAGTACTTCTACAAGCAGCATAATGGGGCTCCATGTTGTAGCGGCCACTGGGCGACGGAGGAGGTGTCTTCAGAAGCTCAAGGTCGACTTCAGGGTAGTGAGCATGCACGAAAGCAAGTGCGACTACAGCCCCGCTGCGCAGGTGCGCCCGGACAAAGGAATGTATGGCGTTGCCGTTCTCGAATCGATCAAGCAGCGCCGGCAAACCTTCGGGCTGATCGTTTAGAGGAAACATCGCCTGGTGCACCAGCGCGAGGGCACCTCGGCTCGTCTCAGCCAACGCGCCAGCCTGAGCAATCCTATCTTGTAGAAGTGTCAGCTTCATGGCTTTCGATCGATCAGCCCAAAAGTTATCGGCAACAGAGTTGGCATGATTCTGGGCAGCAACAATATGCGCATTTACGCGCCGAGCTTCGGCTGCACTATCAAGGCACGCATCTGCGAAAAGAGACCGAAGATCAAAACCTGCATGTCTAAGTCAATGCACAGCGAAAGAAGTTCAGAGACTCACACTTCAGGGATTTTCCAATATTTTCTATCTCCTCGAGAAGAAATTTCTCGCAGTCTGCGGCATGCGACGCTTTCGATAGAGAGACGTCGACCCTGGCAGTAACCATCTTCAGTTGCCGCTGTGTATTTTGGAGCTGGTCGCGCAACGATCGAATTAGCGACAATTCGCCTGAGGAAGGTGCTCTTCATTCGACGGCACCAGAAGTACTGCTCGCCGTTTCGTACGAAACAGGCCAAGCACCAGCACTCAGGGAAGGATCCTGCACGAGAAACCAGTCATCACACACAAGCATTGGCAACCAGATGACAAGACGATTAACATGATAGCAGAACAAGTTTTACAGCAGAAAGGAGTTCTAATCGGGGTCACAGCCCTCGATGCGGGACAACCAAATCTAATTACAGATGCGTACTAAGCATCACCGACTCTACACTGAACTACCGGCCCTGCTAGACGGTGCGCCGGATGCTTCACGCTTCCGCGCCTTCGCCGCTGCACGCTTCTCGTTCCTTTCGGCCAGGAAGCTCGTCATTCGGGCGGCCAGATCACGAGCACGGGCAACGTAACCCTTGGCGGATTTGTCGCGCCCGTCCTTGTCTTTCGGGTACGTGCCCGTGATCTTGTCAGCATCGAACTCCACGTCGTGCATCATCATCATGGAGAAGACAGATGTGGAGCCGATAGTTACCTGACGACGAACCGCGGCAAATAACGGGTCTTCGCCGTCCGCCTTCACCGCCAGAGCTTCGAGAATCCCCGCCATTGTATCACTTGTCGAGTCGGGTACAGACGTATCCCGAACACGAACAAGCGTTGACCGCACTCGTCCTAGGAGGTTGACAACCTCTCGACTCAGGCGTTCGGCGAGGCCGACACTGGATTCGATTCCAGAGGGCTCCTTCATAGCTCCGGCATCCAATTCGGCAGCAGCTACAAACAAAGAACAACCTGCCAAGTCAAGATAGGGCGGTGCAGCACACAAGTTAACCCAGGCAGAGCTCGAAGAACTCACCGCGGAAAGCATCAAGCGAAGTTTGCAGGCGTTGGTGCAGCTCTCCTTCTCGGGCTTCGGCATCCAAGCGGCTCTTCTTCGCACGCTCCTGAGCTTCGGACGATTCGGCCTTCAGCCGGGCAATTTCGTCATTCAGCTCGGTAACTTTCGCCTTCAAACCTGAATTCTCAGCGGCAAGATTGTCCAGCTGAGATTTTAGAGAAGTCTTGTCAGCGGCGGCCTGAGCCCCAATCCCTAATCATTCAAAAGACGACATCAAAAAGAGAAATGAGATAACATACAGAGCAAAAATTCGCAAGTGGAGTCGCAATACTCACGCCGAGTCTCCTCGAATTTCTCGGACAACTTTCGGTTCTCCTCCTCCAAGGCAAAGAAGTTTCTGCAAACCTTCGACAGGTCCCTAACAACGGGCTAAAAAGGCAGAACAGAAGATTAACCTTCGAGTCATGATTTGGAGGGCAAGCCTAAGTGTAAACACTTCGACTCACCCTCGGGGGCTACTAATGGTCAAATACGCGAAGTGCAAGTCGAAAGTCTTTGGACTTACATGGTTGCTAGGACCGGAAGGCCCGCCGGACGAGGAGACAAGCACGAATTCTTGTTCCATCGCCTTCTTCTTGGAAGAGGTCGAAGGCTTCGTCGGAGCAACTTCGGGGGCGACAATATCAGCGACCTTCTCCTGTGAGTCTGCCGTTTGCTCAAGGGCGTCGTCATGAGGTCGAACCTGGTATCGATCTTGATCCCCCGGACCAGTCGACGTTTCCTCGGTGGAAGATCTGAAGCAATCATCAGCGTTAGAATCGGACAACCAAATCAAAACAAGACCACAAGTTACACGAAAGAAGAACTTACGATGCGTCGATCCCGAACTTCGGAAGGACCTTTTTCTCTGTTCGAGGAGGAGGACGGCGGTTCAAAGGCGAGGCAGGGATGGCGCTGTTGTCGTCATCCCCTGAAGAAAAGTGAATGTCATCAAGGTCTTCCGAATCCTCGACAACGTCCGCGACTCGTTGTCTCTTCGGAGCCCTCGGTGGCGATGGAGCAGCGGAGGCCGACCCTTCAGGCACCTCGGCGAAGTCACGCCCCGGATATTCGCCCATCTCTGGCTGGGGCGGATAGCATCGGGCTATGTTTATCACCTACATAATGAGAAAGACTGCATTCGACACTGGACGATCCGGCTAAGAAACGAAGAAGGCATTCGAATAAAAGCATAATCATACCTCGGTGCGGGGAAAGGCTTTGCTGAAGGCCACTGCACCGAAGACCTTCGGCACAGGATCCTTCTTCTTGATGTTGGTGACGGCGCGTACGCACTCGTCGATTTCGGCTTCGTGCAGCTCATCCTGAGAGATGCGAGTCGAGTCCCGGCGATCGCTGTAATCCCACATGCAGTGGGCTCGAGCAGCGAGCGGCTGGATTCGGCGCTCGATGAAGGTTCGGATGAGTTGGACTCCCGAAAGTTCCTTCTTCGGAGTAGCTCGAAGCTGTTGGATCTTCTCCATCAGCGGCTCTGTAATCTTCAACTCCTCGTCCGAAAGGTCGTGCCTCCAGGAGACGCGAGGTCGAAGAACACCGGTGGGATGGAATTCCTCAAGTCCGAAGTTTTTGCCGTCGGAGGATTTGTCCTTGGCGTAATACCACTTCGTCCTCCACCCGGGGTTGTTTTCGGGTGTTTGGAGGTTGAAATACTCGACGTCTGGGCGCACTTGGACGCCGAAACCGCCGGTCTGATAGGGCAGAGGGTGCCGAATCACGAAGATTCGGCGCCACAGTGCCCAGTGGGGTTCGATCCCCAGGAAGCACTCACAAAGCGTGATAAAACACGCAATGTGAAGAACAGAGTTGGGATTCAGGTCATGGAGCTGAATCCCGTAAGCAAAGAGAAGGCCACGGAGAAAAGGATGCGGGGGGAAAGACAGACCCCGCAGCAAAAAGGCGATGAAGATTACCCGGAAACCGAGGGGTGGCCGGGGAACGATCTCCGGGCCGGCGGCGAGCGATTCCGCCGGCGCATTCTTCAGCAGGCCCATCTTCTCGGCCTGGGTCAGCTCCTTGTTGCCAACCTTGGATTGGACCCAGCGGCCAACGCCGGAGCCTTCAGCATCGGCCGTCTTGGCCTTCTTGGCGGCGGCAGTGGCGCCGGCGGCTGTGGAGCTCCTCTTGCCCATGGTCAGGGCGCAGCAAAGATCGCAGAAATGGAGATGGAAAGGAAGAGCTACAAGGATGCTGCGCGAGGAAGAAGACGATGGCGGCGGAGTGAGATAGACTGTTACCCTGCCACCGTTATTTATTCTAGCTCTAGAGATCTACGTCAGATCTCAACCGTCCATGGCGAAGTGGAAACGGCCGGGTTGATCCGACCGTCCACGTGTCAGCACGCGAGCACCGCGGCGTCCACTACGCACGGTAGTCAAGGAAACCGCGCCGGTTATTTCTCACCCACGCGCGGGACGTGCGGTCAAACTCTGTCAACGGCCGCGATGCACGGCTTGAGGGCCCACCACACGTCTTGTCCTGGCAGGCTCAGGCCCGTCCTGCAGAAGATGAGGTGACGACTCGACGCAGTGTGTCGTCAGCGCTGACGCGTTCCCTAGGGTAAAATGCTGTCTTTTCGACTCAAGGGGTAAAAACTGGCAAAGGCTCTTTCGAGTCCCAAAGGTATGTACCCCTTGCACTCAGATGATCTCTCGATCGGGTTTCTTTTGAGGTCTTCTGTGCTTTTCTCTTTTGTGCCATTCGAGTGAGCATTGAGTTTCTCGACGACTCTGTCTTTCGTTCTTTTGGGGGAATTTTCCGGTCCCTCGAATTATCTCTTTTGGGCCAGCAGCGCCTTCGACATATTCGAGTCAGGGCTCCGGTCCCTCGAATTATCTCTTTCGGGCCAGCAGCGCCTTCAACATATTCGAGGCTGGACTTCGGCCCCTCGAGCTATTTCTTTCGGGCCAGCAGCGCCTTCGACATATTCGAGTCAGGGCTCCGGTCCCTCGAATTACTTCTTTCGGGCCAGTAGCGCCTTCGACATATTCGAGTCAGGGCTCCGGTCCCTCGAATTACTTCTTTCGGGCCAGTAGCGCCTTCGACATATTCGAGTCAGGGCTCCGGTCCCTCGAATTATTTCTTTCGGGCCAGCAGCGCCTTCAACATATTCGAGTCAGGGCTCCGGTCCCTCGAATTATCTCTTTTGGGCCAGCGGCGCCTTCGACATATTCAAGGCTGGACTTCGGCCCCTCGAGCTACTTCTATCAGGCCAGCAGTGCTCTCGAAATATTCGAGGCAGGGCTTCGATCTTTCGAGCTGTTTCTTTCTACCCAATAACACTTTTAGAGATTCGGGTTCGAGTTTCGGACCTTTGAATCATTTTGTTCTAATCTGTCTTTCGGGCTATCAACGCTCCTCAATCAACATGCCCGAATTTTGGTCGCCATATACCTGTTCGGATGCCGTATGTCAAATACGAAGGTAAGACCACGATTTGCAACATCGGATGGCCCGGTATTCGTATCAAACGCGCTCTGCCGGAAATTTTCCATACCTACGGTATGAAGCTTGCACCGATGGACGCATCGGGTGCCTCACAAATGAACTGGGCTTCGACTTGGTAAGTCCAATGCGGCTCAGGTCGAGGTAGCGCCAGCCCACGCGGGTTCGAGTCGGGGGACTCGAATCTGAGTAAGCTAACCGAATGTCTTTGCAGCAATGCAATTAACTGAGACCCGGCGTGAGTCTCAGGCTGGTTATGCGCATCCCTCTGCAAACCCAACTTAATGCTTTCGAGGCTCTACATGAGAGTAGCTCGAAAATCACGTAACGAAACAAGCATACTATTCGAATGACTTCTGTACATTTGCAGCTTTGCAGGCCAAGTGCTCATGTCGGGTGCGGCTGGGAAGACTTTCGGGAGGAGTCCCTGCCATAGTCTTTGGCTATCCCAGGCACTCGGGGGCTACTGACGAAGGAATGACAGATGGGCCCCCGACATTCGCCTACCTGGTTCTCGGTCCAGGTGGGGTGTCTCAGGAGAGGCTTTCGAGGCCCGTCAAGGCAGTGTTTCGATGCGGCCCGGGAGTATTACTTGGTGTACAAGCGAAGTTTCGAAGAGTCCAAGCTAGATTAGGTCTCGGTTGATCTGATCTGTACTTGGCTTGAGAAACACTCCTGAGACCTAGCCTTATCTTATAAAAGGCTGGGAGGGAGGTTTCGAAACCCTAGAATCACTTCCACCCACCTCACGCCGGAGCGCTCGACAACTTAGAGCTCTCTGCTTTTGGCCAGATCCAATCTGCGCCGCCATTGTAACACCATCATCGTCGCCACCACCTCAATACAAAAGTCAGACAAGCAGGACGTAGGCCTTTTACCTTTCGAGGGGGCTGAACCTGGGTAAATCCTCGTGTCCTTCTGCTTTCGTCTGATCGCCGTCGAGTTCGCCAGGTTCCCAATACGCTTCCTAGATCGAAAGCCCTTCCTATATATAGGTGGCCAGGTCTCAAGGAACGGGAGGGATCCGGTTCGTATTACAATATCGGTATACGACATGAACTCGTATCTCGACTTGGATTACACTTGGGCCTAGCTTAATGGGCCTCAGGGGTACTGAACTAACGGGCTCTCTTATCTATACCCTTGTCAGTAGCCCCTGAGATTCTACCAGAATTGCAGATTTGGGTTGAATCTCAAATCTTCAAATCTTCGACTTGGTCAATCTTTCGACTTCTTATTCTTCCTGTATTCAAACATAAACAACTTTCATTATATTTATTTCGCAAGGGGTTTTGATGAACAAGCCTGACAACTCTGACGGATCAAGAGGTCAGTTAACTGTCAGAACAGATACTTGTCACCTACTTCAAATTCAATCCCCTTGGACTTGAATCCGGAAAACTGGTCAAACCCATTCTTTTGCCGCATTTAGGACTTACAAAGAACGAATCATAGTGGTTCTCAGGGTACCTAGTCACCAGGATTTTCTTCGCGTCGTTGACACGGATAGTTACTAGCAGAGCGCATTCGTATGCGTATACCAGGCCACACAGGACGGATCCCGGGGTCTTACCTTCACGATATGTTCCAATCATGGCATTCGAATTTTGTCGCGATGACGCAACTCAAGAATTATATGTTGCAGCCTTGTTTGACTGTTGGAATATACAAGATTTTTGAGTTAAAAAATAGCTCTCTCGATGGGAGTAATCGATCTTTATTTTGTCGACAATAAAGTCGAAGTTTTTTGTCGATGAAATGTAGTCGATTGCACTTGTTTATACTTTTCTTTGAAATAGTCCATTGCCATCGGGCGCACGACAGTGCTCCTGAAATTAGTAGCCCCCTAGGCTATGGGCGGATACTTGTAGTTGATCATAGTCTCCAATTTCTTCTTCTCTTGTTGCCGAATTCTTTCTTAAAATTGCTTTTTGTTTTCATCGGGTGCACGACCAGCGCTCCCGATGGGAGTAGCCCCTGAGGCTATAGCCGAAAGTTTTCGGGTATAGGCTCAAAACTATAATATTGTCGCTTGGTAACTTGCCTCCTGTGATAGTCTTGGCACATTTGTGCTTTTAGATATTCTTCCTACTCTTTCTAACGATATAAGCCCCCGAGTTTATGACGAGGTGCGGTTTGTTTCTCGATATATTTCTGTACTTTATTCGTCCATACTGTATTTTTCCCTATGTGTCTTTGCCCTTGTTATTCTGCTGCCGTCTTATCTTCTGCTCAGGACTGAATATAAAAGCCCATAGATGTACTTGGACTTGTAATTTGCAAAGGCCCATTAAGGTTTGCTTATAAATAAAGCATGTTGTCTTAGGGAAAAACCCTAATTCTTTCATTACTATCTTCCTCCGCCGCATCATCTTCCTCTTCCTCATCTCATATGGGTTTTTTCCTCCCAGCACTTGTCTCCATGGCCGATGCAGGTGGATCACATCTGAACATCGGTGCGCCAGTGGAAAAGCAAGGTCGCGGCCGCCCTCGCGGCAGTAAGAACAAGTCCAAGGACCCTGCTGCGGTAGCATCATCGTCCGCTCCTGTTAAGCGGCGCCCTGGCCGCCCTATGGGAAGCAAGAACAAGACCAAGGTTTCTACTGCTGCTTCAGGTCTGAGTGCTCCGCCACATAATGCTTCTCCTCCTCCTTCGCCCAGGATATACTCCTTCTTCTGCATCGCCGACGCTCAATGCCGTGAGATTCAGTGGGTGCCGCTAAAGTTTACCAAGTTCATGGATGGGCGAGAACTACGGAAAGCAGTTCTTCGCGAACACTCTGGGGGAGGAACTCCCTATGAAGTGGAGGTCTGGTACGATGAAGACGGCGAGATGTACTTCAAGGGTGGCTGGTCTCAATTTGCAGAAGACCATGACCTCCATCAAGGTTTCTTCATGATCTTTGACTACCACATCGGTACGTCGAAGTTTGATGTGAAGATCTACGACGGTACTCAGTGCCAGAAGGAGTACGAAGCTGAAGTGCACTTTCAGTAGATACTCCTTTTGTGTAATCTCTTGTTCTGGTTATCCTTTTGCGTGTTATTTGTAATAAGTGGTCATGATGAATTTTATCTTGTGCCATCTTTATTAATATACCATGGGAACGAATCGTCATTCCGAGGTATGCTTTTGATGTATTATCGGGTTACCTTGAACCGTGCTTATTTTTTGTCGAATATCGGGTTGCGAACAACCTAGTAATATGTCTCAAATAATCGCGGATACAGAATCTCAATAACTTGTTTATTTTATTTCATACGACTCGAGGGTCTGAGCCCCCGAATGGAAAGAAAAATGCTCATACATATTGTTGAGTTGACCCAAAGAACCCGACCTGTGGCCTGATGTTCTGGGTTCAGAGGGTCAAACCTCGAAAGTTTCTTGTCGCCATATTCCTTCTATGCATAGAACCGCCATAGTTGCTCTGCATTCCATGGGTTGCTCTCGTCATTTCCCATTTTCTTGTCTTGTAGTCGATAAGCTCCTCCTGGTATTACCTCTGTCACGATGTAAGGTCCCACCCATGGGGACTCTAATTTGCCATGACCGTCTTGCTTTAATCGTAGGACTAAATCTCCTACCACAAAAGATCGTGGATGAACTCGACTACTATGGTAGTTTTGTAGATTTTGCTAGTATTGCGTAGCTCTGGCGAGTGCTATGTCTCTTGCTTCGTCGAGTGCATCGACATCATGTTGAAGTGCTTCTGTGGAGGTTGTCTCGTCATAAGCCGCAATTCTTGGGGCTTCATGGGTGATCTCGACTAGAAGCACGGCTTCTACGCCGTGGACCAGAAAGAAGGGGGTTTCTTGAGTAGCCGCATTGGGTGTAGTTCTGAGACTCCAAAGCACGGAGGGCAGCTCGTCTACCCAAGCGTGTTTGGCTTTCTCGAGGGGTGCTAACAGCCTCTTTTTTATCCCGTTGCATATTAAGCCATTAGCTTTTTCGACTTGTCCATTTGTCTTTGGATGCGCTACAGATGCGAATTTTAGTTTGATTCCCATACTTTCATAGTAGTTCTTGAACTCTTTTGATGTGAAGTTTGTCCCATTGTCCGTGTTGATGCTGTGTGGTACTTCGAAGCAAAAAACTATAGATTTGATGAAGTTGATTACGGCTATGGAATCTTGGGTTGTTACGAGGGCTGCCTCTACCATTTGGTAAATTTGTCGACTGCCACCAGCATGTAGACATGTCCTCCTGGCCAAGATTTGTGCAGTTTTCCTACCATATCGAGACCCCATTGCGCGAAGGGCCAGGATAGTGGTATCGGTTGCAATTCTGCTACTGGTGCGTGTGGTCGAGATGCGAAACATTGACAAGCCTCGCATTTCCTCACTATATCTTTCGCGTCTTCAATGGCTGTTAACCAGTAGAACCCTACACGAAAAGCTTTAGCTGCAATGGCTCTGCTGCTAGCGTGATGTCCGCATACTCATGCGTGGATGTCTTTTAATATTTCTTGTCCTTCTTGAGGAGTGACGCATCGCTGCAGGATGCTCGTTATACTTTTCTTATATAGTTTCCCTTGTAACACGACGAAAGCCTTGGATCGTCATATTATTCTTCTTGCTTCTACTGTGTCTTCGGGTAGTGCCTTGTTTATCATGTATGCCAGGTATGGCTGCATCCAGGTTTCTTCGATCATCGTGACTTCTTCTGGTTCTGCTGTGCTTCCTTGGCCAGGCTTGCCAGCCCCCGAGCCTATTGCTTGGTGCTGGCCTTGTTCTTCTATAGTCGAAGTTTTGTTGTTCTTTATTGATCTCTCTATGATTTCTTCCCAAAAGACTCCTGGCGGTATGGGTAAGCATTGGGACCCGATATTTGCTAGATTGTCGGCTTCCTCGTTGCTGGCCCTACTGACATGCGAAACTTCGCACCCATCGAACGTTCCCTCTAGATAATAGTATAAATTTCTGTATGCTGTCATATTGTCACTAATGGCGTCACACTTGTTCATCACTTGTTGGACGACGAGATTTGAGTCCCCGAATTTTTTTAGTTGGGTTGCTCCGCATGCTTTGGCCATTTTCATTCTATGGAGCAGAGCGTCGTACTCGGCTTCATTATTAGAAGCTTGAGGAAAACTCATCCTTAAAACATATTTCAATTTGTCGCCTTGCAGTGATATCAAAACTACTCTTGCTCCTGCGCCTTGGACTCCTTTTGATCCATCGAAGTACATTGTCCATACGCTTGATAGATCCGGCGGTCTTGTGTTTTGTAACTCTAGCCACTCTGCTGTGAAATCTGGCAGAACTTGTGATTTGATCGCCTTTCGCTTTTCATACGTGATGTCCAGGGCGATAATTCGATTCCCCATAAGGAGACACATCCTGTTGCTGAAGGGTTGTTCAATATGTTGGATAGTGGTGCTTTGTTAACCACTATAATTGGGTGCACCGCAAAATATTGCCGTAGCTTTCGTGCTATTGTGAATACACTATATGCAAGTTTTTGGTAGTGCGGGTACCTCTGTTTTGTTGGAGATAGTACTTCGCTGACAAAATATACTGGCCTCTGGACTCCATGAGCTTTTCCCCCTCTTTGCTCCTTTCGACTACTAATACTGTGCTCACCACTTGATGTGTTGCTGCGATATATAGTAGTAGCGGCTCTTTTTCATTTGGTGCGACCAACACTGGCGGTGTGGAAAGCACTTTTTTCAATTGTGCAAAAGCTGTATCCGCTTCTTCTGTCCACTCGAATTTGTCATCTGATTTTTTCATGAGTGCATAGAAAGGAAGTGCTTTTTCTCCTAATCGTGCGACGAATCGACTTAGTGCCGCGACGCGCCCTGCGAGCTTCTGTACGTCGTGCAGTTTTGTTGGTTTCCCCATCGTTAGTATTGCTTGGATCTTCTCTGGGTTTGCTTCTATTCCCCTTGTTGATACCAGGAATCCCAGTAGTCATCCTGCCGATACGCCAAAAGAGCATTTTGTCGGGTTAAGCTTGAGCTTGTACATGTTTAAGTTGTCGAATGTTTCTGCCAGATCACTGATTAAGAACTCTTCTTTTCTTGTGGTGATGACCACATCGTCGATGTAAACTTGAATGTTGCATCCAATTTGACTTCCAAGGCAGTTTTGCATCATCCGCTGATAGGTTGCTCCTGCATTTTTTAAGCCGAAAGGCATGACTTGATAGCAGAACACGCCGTATGGTGTGATAAAAGCTATTTTTTCCTCGTCTTCTTTCTTTAGCTTGATCTGGTTGTAACCAAAGTAGGCATCCAGGAAGGAAAGCCTTGCGCACCCCGCTGTTGAGTCTATTATCTGATCAATGTGAGGTAGAGGGAAGGGATCCTTTGGACAGTGCTTGTTGAGAGATGTGTAGTCGACGCACACTCTTTGCACGTCTGTGTTTTTCTTGGGTACAATGACTGGATTAGATACCCAAGTCGATGATTTGATTTCTCGGATGAATCCTGCATTTTCTAGCCTGTGTAGCTCAGATGCTATGGCTTTCCTTTTGGGTTCGTCAAATCGTCGCAGTGGTTGCTTGACTGGTTTTGCTTTAGGATCCACATTTAGTGCGTGCTCGATGAGTTCCCTAGGAACCCCTGGCATGTCTGAAGGACACCAGGCGAAGATTTCCCAGCGCTCACGCAGGAACTCGACGAACGCGCTTTCCTATGCGAGATCCAAGTTTACTGCTATAGAGGTGGTTTTGCTCGGGTCCGTAGGGTGGACCTGGATTTTCTTCAAGTCTTAGGTTGCATCGAAAGCCTGATCTGGCAGGGATCGCCCGACATCGGGTAGCACGTTGTGGTTAGTTTTGCCCTTCAACCTTGCGTATTCCGCTGTCATGCCGAAAGTTTGCGCTAGCCTATTGAATTCTTTGTCACAAGTGTTGGATACTTCGAAGCTGCCTTGTACCGTGATTGTTCCTTTGGGTCCTGGGATTTTGAGCATGAGATATGCGTAGTGAGGTACTGCCATGAACTTTGCAAATGCTGGGCGCCCCAGGATTGCATGATATTGTGAAGGCCAGTCCATGACTTCAAACTCTAACTTTTCTCTACGATAATTGATGCTATTGTCGAAGCAAACGTTGAGTTCTATTTCCCCGAGGGGGTAATTTGCGCCTCCTGGTACTATTCTGTGGAAGGAACAATCTGTTGGCTTTAGACTTTCCAGTGAGATACACATTGCCTTCAGAGTTCTTGCGTATATTAGGTTTATGCCGCTTCATGCGTCCATGAATACTCGCCCGACATCGTATCCCCCTATTTGTGCCTTTAGCACCATCGGCGCGTGCCCTGGCCTGGGAACTTTCCTTGGGTGGTCTGCTCTGCTGATTCTGACTGGATGATCAGACCACCTCAGGTACTCTGTAGTAGCTGGTGGTGATGATATTGCTAGATTTACTTGTCTGGATATGCTCTTCCGCTCTTTCTTGGATTTTGGCACTAGTTGGATCATTGCAGATATATATACTTTTGACTCCAGATGTTTTGCTAGATGGTACACTTGGTATCCCTGACTCATACTCTTTCCTCCCTGTCGTGCTCCTTGGTTTGAGTCCATGGTACTTTGCAACCTCAGGAAGATTCTGCAATCCTTCATCTGGTGGTTAGAAACTCTCTTCCCATCTAGGTACGCATAATGGATGCGACAAGGTCCATGGAGCATGTCCTCCGCCGACGGGCCGGAGTACTTTAGCTTTTCTACTTCACGATTACCTCTCGCCTGAAACTCCCTGCTTTCATAGCCTTCCTCATCCCTTCTATCATATCCCGCGGCTATCTGATTTCGCCTTGCGTGGTTATCTCCATTGCGGTATCTTCGCCTTTGCCTGCTCGCTCTGTCGACTTCTGGTGAACGTCCCCGTTTATTGTTATATGCGTCCTCTCCATCGGCGAATATGTTGGCTACTTCCATTAATTCTGATACCATCCTAGGTTTGTTCTCCCTACTTCTTCCACGAGGTTCGAACGACAAAGGCCAGCTGAAAAAACATCTATTGCTCGCTCGTCGGAGACGTCTTCTGCAGAATTTTTGATTACACTCCAGCGTCGTATATAAGAGCGTAGAGTTTCATCTTTCCGATGTACGTATGACTTGATTTCTTCCAGTGACGCTGGGCGTTTGTATGTTGACCGAAAATTTCTTGCGAATTGGCTCTCTAGTTCTCCCCAACTTCCGATGGAATCGTTGTGTAGAGTATTCAACGAGGACCGCGCTGCGCCAGTGAGGTGTAACTGGAAACTTTGCATTGCCGTTGCTCTTGTTCCTCCGAGTATTTGTACTGCTTGCAGGTAATCTGATAACCATAGCGTGGGTTCTTGCGACCCATCATACTTTTGCTGATCGTGTGGTAGCTTGAATCCTTTGGGTACCCGTGTCCTGCAAACCCTTCGAGTAAAGCATAACGCGCCCATCTCTTTTTCGTCGTCTTTGTAATTTTCTTCTTGCCACGCATAGCGCGCATTGTTTACTCTTGCTTGTGCTATTATATTCCTTGAGTCCTCCTTTCGTGTTTGACGCTTTTCGTCGCCTGACGACTCGCTTGTTTCATTTTGCGAAGGTTGGCGCTTGGGTCCTTCCTTTCGCTTCTCCTTATGATATGTCACCTTTTTCTCCGGAAGATGTTTCCTTAGCTTGTCTTCTACCAACCCGAGGCTTCGTATTGCAGCTTGATGCATGTGCTCCCGCGGATCTCCAGGCTTTGGTTGTGTTGTTAGTAGGTACGCCTGTGCTGCTACCAATGCTCTTTTGGTGTTTCTTGCACAAAGTCCTCTTCATCATCTGATGGGTGTGCGCTTATACTTTTCGTATGGCTTTCTTCTCTTGTCGATGCTATTGTCCTCCTACTGTGCTTCGGGTCTCCATGCCTTTCTATGCTGGACTCTGATGCATCGCTGTATTCATCCCAATATCCTCCGCTATTGTTTTCTTGGCTTCTTATAAACATGTATTTTTCCTCCCTCAACTTCTTTCTGCGTTAGAGCAGTGCGTATTGATACCCTATCAGAACTTCGCTTCTTGAATCGGCGGGTACTTCCATGCCATGATTAATGGCTGACATGATGATTCTCCACTCCCTGGTGGAGACGTGAATTTTCTCCTTCTCCTTCTTGCCATTGCTCCTTGGTTTGTCGACTTGCATGTCGACTTCTTCACTGCCTGCGTGATTATTCTCTTCTGGTGCTTCAGTGATAATGACGCATAACTGGTGTATGCTTCTGGAGAAGCCGCTGCTTCTGGTGGTGAAATCCCTTGGACTGTCGTGTGACTTATCCACTGTTACTTCCACGTCGGGTTCTCCCTGAGTTCTGTCGAATTCCTCGAGTTTCTTTGGCATATTTTCTGTTGCTGCGAGACTGACCGGCAAGTTTACCTCGCTGGAAGAGCCCACAGATGATCCAGACATTGTGATTGTCTTGGTTTTGCTTGCCGATAGACCCGATTCCGCTGGATTCGAAAGAGAGTCGAACCCGAAGGTCCGACGTAGAAGCTCAGACTTCCGATCGTCAACTCCATCTCTTGATTTTCGTCGACTTCTGGATTGCTATTGGCTAAAAGCGAAAAGCCATCGAATTCATGATTCCAACGCCCAGAGTCCCCACGGTCGGCGCCAATTGACGAGGGTTAACTCGACAAATGTCCAATATGAAGGACTTAGGATCGGGGGAATAGGGCGTTGGATGAACTCGAAGGTAAAATCAGTCAAACAAGGTGTATATCGAAAGTAAACATAGGTGTTAACTTGGCTTGCTTTTAATCTGTCCCTCACCATCCTCTCCTGGCCCCTATATATAGGTGGCCAGGTCTCAAGGAACGGGAGGGATCCAGTACGTATTACAATATCGGTATACGACATGAACTCGTATCTCGACTTGGATTACACTTGGGCCTAGCTTAATGGGCCTCAGGGGTACTCAACTGACGGGCTCTATTATCTATACCCTTGTCAGGAAGACACTTGGGTTCTCCCGCCATGGCACTGGAGCTACACTCGAAAAGAGGGAGGTAGGCTGCCAGGGTTTGCCAGGGAGGTTAACTCCACAGGGCAGGCACCTGTACTAAGGTAGGTAGATGGAAGGCTATGTTCGATTATCCGAACCCTGCATACTCGTGTATGATGGACCGTGGTGGTATCCCGACGGATTTATTGAATCTTGTGGGTAAAGTGTACAACCTCTGCAGAGTGTAAATCTATTCGAATAGCCGAGTCCTCGATCATGGACGGTTGAACTGGCTGTTACCTAACCCAATGTCAGGTTTCGGTTTTACAAAAATGTTTTCGGAAAAATGGAGAAAGGTGCCGGACGGGGTACTCGGAGGGTACTGTCGTGGCACGGTTATGGTTCGGAGTACTTGCAGGGTACTGCCGAAGGAATGGAGATGGTCATGTGTGATTGACCTGGTTTTATAAAGGAAGGTGGTCATGTTTGATTGACCATCGGCTCTCTCTCTTAAAAAGCAAATGAGTTCCCACTATCCTAGAGATTTTACTAAAAAGGTTTTCTAAAAGTTTTCTTTAATAAGGATATAGAAATGTCGTAAGATATGCTATATCGACACGAGAAATTGACTAGTTAGGATAAACTAGAATAGAGCCCTTCACCTTGCTACAGCCAAAATTGCATGTCAACACTTCCTCTTAGATGGTTTGCGAGTACAATTCCAAAATGTACTCACGGCTTTTTCCCTGGCTATTAACTTGGTCAGATTATGGTGAAGATTATGAGGATGATGGTGAGGAGTTCGACGACGCCGATGCGAACTAGGATCCGTCTCTCGGTCAGTCGCCTGTAGGGTAGATGCATGACACGGGCTACCAATGCTACCCTTGTATTCTGCTACAATGTTAGTTGAACTTGCCCTGCGTGGCATTTGAATTCGGCCAAGTGGCCATGTAAGACTATTTGAACTTGTTATGTAATGGATGATATACTCAGTAATGCCAACTATGTTATGTGGATTCACGACGGTCTTCCTGGGATCGTGAATTGTATGCATAACAGGAATCCCAGGTGGTAAGCCGGGGTCCCCACAGTGGTCCTCTCGCGCTCACGACCGCCTCAGCATCCGGTGTTCCTCTCGCCGCTGCGCTCATGATACGGATCAACATGATCCGAAGGGGGTTCAGCCCAATCTTTCATGGCGATCAAGATAGAAGGTAGATGAACTCAATTGTTGAGCAGATTAGATCTACTCCACGAACTGCAAAACAGATCCTTATGAATCAGCAAGCAAAACAAACGATATTGGTGTCCCTCGACATGGGACCTTTTTTCTTGTATATTCTCAACTCGAAAATTCAACTCCCCTCACATTGGTGCGCACCCCTTTGGCTTTATAGTTGCAGCTGACCTCCCTATTACTTGACTTACAAGCAAAACGAAAATATAGAAATAAAATAAACTCAACAACTCGGACAGCTGTTTCCTAAACCAAAAACTAAAATAAACAGAACTAAAATAAAAAGGACTCTTTTGTTGGTGCGCCACCATCTTCAACACGCTGCTAGGTGGTCCCCAACCGGACTCCTTGATGACCCACAAGTATAGGGGATCGCAACAGTCTTCGAGGGAAGTAAAACCCAAATTCATTGATTCGACACAAGGGGAGCCAAAGAATATATGTAAGCCTTAACAGATGAGTTGTCAATTCAGCTGCACCTAGAAACAGTCTTGCTCGTAGTGGTTTATCAGTAGCAACAGTTTTATAGTGGTGATAGTAGTGAAATAGTAACAACAGTAGTAAAATAATAATAGTAATAGTAGCAATAGTAAACCGTAGGAACAAATACTGTAGGCATAGGGATGGATGTACGGGCGTTGCATGGATAAGATAATTCATGAAATCAATGAGACATGGGCATTGCAGATAAATAATGATAAAGCATCCTAGTACTAATAATCATAGGCATGTGTTCCGTATATAGTCGTACATGCTCACAAGGAGAAACTTGCACGACATCTTTTGTCCTACTAGCCTGTTGCAGCAGGGCCTCAAGGGAAACTACTGGTAATTAAGGTACTCCTTTTAATAAAGTACCGGAGCAAAGCATTAACACTCGGTGAACACATGTGATCCTCACATCGTAGCCATCCCCTCCGGTTATCCCAATTTCTGTCACTTTGGGGCCTCGGGTTCCGAACAACAATATGTATATACAACTTGTAGATAAGACCATAAAACAACAAGTATCATCATAGAAAGAATAACATGTTCAGATCTGAAATCATGGCACTCGGGCCCAAAGTGACAAGCATTAAGCATAACAAGTTGCAACAATGTCATAAGCACTAATAGTAGATACTAGGCACCATGCCCTAACAATCTCATATCAAATTACATGAACAATCTCATCCAATCCCTACCATCCCCTCACCTACAGTGGGGGAATTACTCACACATGGATGGGGGGAGTCATGGATGGTCAATGGAGGGACGTCGGTGATGATGGTGATGAAGATCTCCTCCAAATCCCCATCCCGGCAGGGTGCCAGAACGGAGTTTCTGGTTCCGAATCGCGGTTTCTGATGGCGGCAGCGCAGCGGAAGTCTTTCTGGGAAAAATGCCATACCCCCGATATTTTCAGGTCAGAGGGTATATGTAAGCGGAAGGAGAGGTCGAGGAGACGGCCGAGCCGCCCTCACAACAGGTGGGCACGACCAGGGCTGGGCTGCGCCCCCTGTGTGTGTGGAGGCCTCGTGCCTCCCCTCCGTCTCATCTTCTGGATCCGTGGGTCTTCTGGTGAAATAGGATTTTTGCCAATTTTTCCCGAATTTTTACTGAAAGTTGGATTTCTGCACAAAAATGAGACACCAGAGCAATTCTGCTGAAAATAGCATTAGTCCGTGTTAGTTGTATTCAAAACACACAAATTAGAGGAGAAACAACAGCAAAAGTGTTCGGGAAAGTGGATACGTTTTGGACGTATCAACTCCCCCCAAGCTTAGCTATTTGCTTGTCCTCAAGCAATTCAGTTAACAACTGAGAGCGATAAAAGAAACTTTCACGAACACATTTGCTTCATAGATGTATATATACTAACTATATGATCAAGTACTCAGGCAATTCATAATAAGAAATATGCAGCTAATGCTACCTCATAGTCAAGCAAGCTATGAAAGAGCGCCAACATACTAATAACAAGTAACATGAAACATAAGAAGTTGCAAGATTGTAATGCTCATAAATGATATGAAAGAGTGGTATCCCGCTTGCCTTTATTTGTGGAGCAAAACATAAATGCTGAGGCACCTCTGAAGTTCAAGAGAAGACTAGAAGTAGAAATATCAAAGATACAAGCATCAAAGTTATACCACAATTAACCGTGTTCTGGGACAAGCACATTTCACTAAGAATAACAACTATGCTCTCAAGAAGTGCTTTAAAGTTAGAAGATGAAGACTCAACATAAAAGTAAAAGAAAGGCCCTTCGCAGAGGGAAGTAGTGATTTAACATGTGCTAGAGCTTTTCATTTGTAAAACAGAGATAAAAATTTATTTTGAGAGGTGATTGTTTCATGTCAACGACTGGCAATGGGGACATGCTATCTTCCATAATAAACAAGTGAGAGCGGTTCCGAGTTCTTTGAAATTTTGGCACATTGGTGCTCTTTTATAAAGCTTTGGCACTCCTCCCCACCTTTTTTCCTTTCTCAAACCATGGCTAACCAATTCCATCGGGTGCCCACCAACTTTCACATACCATGGAGGAGTGCTCTTTTTCTTTTCTTTTTAGATATTAGATTATAATGGTCTGACCAGCTCCCTTGCAAAATTAATGATGAGCAGATGAAGCTTCCTAGTCGAGGGGTACTCAATTTAATATGGAAGATAGCAATTCTAACCACTACGTCCCCATGAGCTAAAAATAGTGGCACAAAACGAGAAGTATTTAAAAGCTTGAAAGGTAGCACATGAAAATTTACTTGGAATGGCTTTGAAATACCATGCATAGGAATTTATAGTGGACTCTTTGGAAGACTTGGTTTTTGGTAATTGGATGCACGAGAAGTATTCCCTCTCAGTACAAGTGAAGGCTAGCAAAAGACGGGGAAGCGACAATCGAGAGAGCAATAATTGTCATAATCATGCTTGCGACAAAAAAAAATTAATATAGGCATAAAAATGATACAAGAACTTTGAGGCAAAGTAAATCATCGAGGCTTAATTGACTTTTTGTTCAGTCATATGCATGCTTGAGCATGTGCCAAGTCGATTCAAATGAAGATTTCAGAGGTGGATACCACAATGACATACCATATTATGAGTAAAACAATGCAAGCAAACGTCTACATGACATGCTACAAACTATTAGTAAATTGGAACTAATCATATGAAAGCAAAGACTACAAAGCATCCATTAGATAACATATACCTTACATGAACCGACTAAGCATGTCCACATAGATGAGTATATGCACAAATATGAAAATAAATAGAGTTCATACCAGCCTCTTACCACATCTCGGATTGTCATATGTCGTCATTATTGCCTTTTCACTTATGTGGCTTGAATAATATGAAGTGAATACCAAGCTCCAATGGAGTAACGAGAGACTGAACTCTGCAACAAACTTTACAAAACCGAAGAAGAACAACTAATATTTTTGGGTTTTTGATTTTTGAAACAAGAGCAAAAGGAAATAGCGAACAAAGCAAAATATTTTTGGATTTTTCAAATACCAAACCGAAAATAGCAAGTAAAGCAAATCAAAGCTAGGAAGCTAAAAAGACAAAGGAAGAGAAACAATGGAAATATTTTTGGTCTTTTTGTGTTTTGGAAAGAAGAAATAAGAACAAGAACAATAAAGAAAGCGAAACATGGATATACTAAGGACCGACAAAATATGATATGTAGATTAGTGAATCGTCGGCGTACCTCCCCCCAAGCTTAGGC
The DNA here is from genome assembly GCA_007115705.1 of Dactylis glomerata. Classification (NCBI taxonomy): domain Eukaryota; kingdom Viridiplantae; phylum Streptophyta; class Magnoliopsida; order Poales; family Poaceae; genus Dactylis; species Dactylis glomerata. Next base: position 247,196 of record QXEO01001188.1, on the reverse strand, counting down.
TTTTGGCCTAAGTGGAGATCAATTCTAGCCCTGGTAGTTGCTCCAGGCTGGTGGGTCATCATGGGTGTAATCATACCCCGGCTCTCATGAAGATGAAGCTGATGGCACATAATCATAATAAGGCTGCTCATATGGGAAATTCGCAATGTCGGAGGGCTGACCCGACTCCTCGGTGCCCTCCTCATCGCACACAGGTGGCGGGTGCTCCTCTACTTACGCGTCAAGCTCATCCTCCGTGAGCGACCATCCATTCCTGCGATCAAGGTTAAACAAAAGAGGTGCAGGCAAACGGACTGATCGATCAGTCTTCACTACCTTCCAGGTAGACTTCTTGAAAAAGGTTAGCTCAAATGTTAAATTAATCAAGCTAGCAGGAGGAGAAACAAACTTATGATGAATCATAGAATTAAGATCAAGTTTCTCCTCGGGGAACTGCAGATCTAGAAAATGAGGCACTACACCATGCAAAGCTAACAGGCGTGAAGCTATAAGTCCTCCACAGATTCCCCCTTTCTCTCGGTTAACATCAAGACGGAAAGCTATTAAGGCACCCAAATGGTATGTCCTATCATGTCTCAAAGCAGCAGCAATAAAAGCTAGATCATGGAGAGATAATTTACTTGCAGCTTTCCTAGCAAGAACACATTTGGTAATAAAGAAGGCAAAATATCGAATGGATGGGAAATGAATATTTCAAATTTTACCACCCTCTCCTGTGAAGCTTCTTCCTTGACAAATCTCCTCATATAGTTCCAACAATGGCCTAGGCTGTCCCCTTATCTTCTCGCGCGATCCCCACTGTGGTACTCTAATAGCTGTACAGAAAACATCAAGAGGCAAGTCCACAGATCTGTTATAGATTTTATAATGAACCATGGGGTTAGAAGTGGACCAACTAAATCTGAAATCCTGCACCACAGACATTGTTAGTTTAACATATTGGGGAGGTTCACCATCAATAAAATGCTCCAATCCTGCATTGGAGATTAAGGTTTGGAAATCCTGCAGGATTCCAGCAGCATTCATAAATTCTGAGCATGGATAGAGTGAGGGAAAGACCCTCTCTTCATGGTGAACTCTCATGACTTCTTGCACTTCTAGTTCATGTTGAGAGAGTTGATATGCATTCTTCTCCATTTCTGAAATTTTTAACAATCCTCATAAAAAGTGATTTTGAGACAAGCAAATGTAGGAAGCTACTATAGTGAGTTACTAGAGAGCTAACATGATAAGGGGAGCATAGCTACTACTCCTACTATTTTACCACCTCCTTATGTTCTGAAGCTTGGACAATTCTGTTTTGAAGTGCCTCCAGAAGATGATGTGAAGCCCAACTTTTGTACACCTCCAATGGAGTTTCATGGTCGCCGAGGCGCTGCAGCCAAAGATATTTAGGTGTTCTATTTTAATTAAGTTTGCGTGATGTTTTTATTTCAGTTTGGTTTTATTTGTGTGTGATGGTTTTGGGCCTGTCCAAAATCAAGTGTGTTTTGGCCATTTGGGCTTTTAGTTTGGTATGGGGCCTAGCCCAGCCAAAGTAGCATTTGGAGTCACCCATATAGGGATATGGCAGCCGTCTTGTATCATTCAGACTTGTTATTTTCGAGATAAGAAAGAGACCAGAAAAGTCCCAATGTTTGGTGGCACATATCGGTGTGTTTGCTTGCTGATCTTCGAGATCTAATATTATACCATGCGTGGGAGTTGATTCCGGTCAGTTTCAACGTGAGAAGTTCAAGAGGGTTTGATTTGATCTGTCTCAAATTTAATTCTCTTGTTGTTATCTTGTTGTTCATTTGATCGCCGTGAAAGATTGGGCCAAGCCCCCTTCGGATCACGTTGATCCGTATCATCTTGGTATCAGATTATTGGGTTGATCACGGCGAGTGTGTTGTGCTGATCAGATTGGTTTCAGATTGTTTCTTCACCAGTTGTTTTCAGATCGGATCTTTGGCAGTAGATTGACGAGGAGTTTGCATTGACGTTGTTGCATTGCGATCGATTCCCCATCGATTCCGTCGGCCGTTTGCTTGCAGATTATATCGCTCGAGGTCAGCCGAGTCGGTCGATCCAATTCTGCTGAATCAGTTTTCCGGGCAAAGTCTGTCGATTGCACTTTTCCTGCCAAGCGCCGATCGATCTACTCCGAGTCGGCAGGGTCCAGGCGAGCAATCGATTCAGCTAAAAAAAAAGCGGACATCGTCCGATCGCTAGACCCCAGACTTGGTCTGTGGTCGAGCGAGGGCCTGGCATCGCTGGCCCATAGTCGCTCGTCTGTGATTGAAATTTTCTTGTCCATTTGTTTATTGGATTGATCTGGAGATAGGTTCTGTGATTCTGTCCCGGTGAAGTACTAGTGCCAATTCGTCTCACCTGCATCACGTGGTTTGGTCAGCTAGTTCTAATTCAGATTGAATTGTTAATTCATCATCAACTTGGCCACGTAATTTCTGCCCTGCTAGCTAGCGCCAGATTTAAAGAACAAAGAAGGAGTTTGAGGCCATTGTTTCCACGTGAAGCTGCTCACATTGCGCTAGACCACAGACATTGTCTGGCCTCTAGCGAGTTGCTCCTGTGTCACGTTCAGTTCAGTTTTCTGTCAGCAGTTTTCTCTACGGTACAACTCATTTGTGGGCTGCAGTTGGAGCAACGAAATTACTGTATCTACAGTAACGCCACAGTATTTTGTCCTGGTTCTTGCCGTTGTTTGCATATAATGGTGAACTCAGCTAATAGCGAAAATTTAGTAGCTGATGGAGAGAAGAAAGAGGAGCTTGTACCGCCTGTTTTTGCTGCTGATTTAGCTCCTAATGTTCGGGCTGGTTTTGATAGTACGTGCGATTTTATTATGCGGAGTCTTGCCGCATTGACAGCACAAATTGCACAGCTAGCTACCCGGATTGATGCAATGGGCGATGCTACTGCCCGTGCACCCGTGCAGCCCCTTCTTGCTGCACAACCTCGCGACGTGGTACCACGCTGCCCTGCTGAAATTCGTGATCATCGACCCGTGGCACCCGCTTATGACGGAGAACTTGACGATGACGCTAATTATGTACCACAACAATGACAGTTTGCTGCTCGTCCTGCAGGTGCTCATCGTGATCGTGACCGTGTTGGCCATGCTGGTCATGTTCCACTTGATGATGGTGGTCTTGGACGCATCAAATTGTCCATACCTCCTTTTTCCGGTGACCGCGGACCTGACGATTATTTGGAGTGGGAGATGCGCATGGATCAGATTTTTGCTACTCATTATTACACTGAGGAGAAGAGACTTCAACTGGCTGCTGTTGAATTCACCGGTTATGTGCTGATTTGGTGGAATCAAATTCTGCATATGCGTACTCGCCCAATGTCATGGCAAGGTATGAAAGATCTTATGCGACATCGCTTTGTTCCTGAACACTACAAGAGAGACATGTATAATAAGTTGCAGCAGCTCACTCAAGGTACTAAATCTGTGGATGAGTATTATAAAGAGATGGAGTTGTTGATGATACGTACAGGGACAAGGGAGGATATAGAGGCCACGATGTCTCGGTTCTTGAATGGACTAAATTTTGAGGTGCGTGATCGTGTGGAGATGGTTTACTATAATGATCTTCAGGATCTTGTGCACCAAGCTGAGCGTGCAGAGCAACAAATCAAACGACGCCAAGCTGCAGCACCTACAAATTCATGGCATCGTTCCCATACCGAGGCTGCTGGTCCTAGTGTTAAGACGACACCTTCTACACGCTATAATAGTGCTTCTCATAGCGAGGCACCCAAATCTGGAGTGTCCAAAACTACATCTACGCAGTCCACCGCAAACATCGAGTGTTTTACTTGTGGAGGACGAGGACACATGAAGCGTGATTGCCCTAATAGAAAAAGGGTGATGCTCACACATGATGGCTATGTTTCTGCTAGTGATGATGAGAAAGCTGATGCGTCATCAAGTGAGGAATCTGAGGAAAATCCTGAAGTGATCGTGGATGGGTATGAACTTGCTGCAAATTTAAAAAATCTAATGGTGCAACGCGTACCAGAAGATCGCATACACAACCAAGGGCAACGCTGGAATATATTTCAGACCCAATGCATCGTCAAGGCCACCACTTGCAAACTGATTATTGATGGTGGAAGCTACACAAATGTTGTTAGCAAGAGTTTGGTGGATTCTCTATCATTGCCTACATGGAAGCACCCCCAGCCGCATTGTGTTGAGTGGTTGTATAATTCAGGGAAGCTGAAAGTCACACATAAGGTGCGCCTGAAATTTTCAGTAGGTAATTATGAGGACACAGTGGTCTGTGATGTTTTGCCTATGGATGCATGTCATGTGCTGCTAGGAAGACCGTGGCAATTTGATAGGCGTTCCACTCATGAAGGCAGGTCCAATGTTTATTCCTTGTGGCATAAGGGGAAGCATCATGTGTTGCAGCCTATGCTCGATAAGGATATCAAAGTGGACATGCTTGCTGCCCAGAAAAAGGTCCAACACATTCAGGCGAAACCGAGGATGGTTTCCTTTCAAGTTGGGGGGATGATAAGGGGAGCATAGCTACTACTCCTACTATTTTACCACCTCCTTATGTTCAGAAGCTTAGACAATTCTGTTTTGAAGTGCCTCCAGCAGATGATGTGAAGCCCAACTTTCGTACACCTCCAATGGAGTTTCATGGTCACCGAGGCGCTGCAGCCAAAGATATTTAGGTGTTCTATTTTAATTAAGTTTGCGTGATGTTTTTATTTCAGTTTGGTTTTATTTGTGTGTGATGGTTTTGGGCCTGTCCAAAATCAAGTGTGTTTTGGCCATTTGGGCTTTTAGTTTGGTATGGGGCCTAGCCCAGCCAAAGTAGCGTTTGGAGTTACCCATATAGGGATATGGCAGCCGCCTTGTATCATTCAGACTTATTATTTTCGAGCTAAGAAAGAGACCAGAAAAGTCCCAATGTTTGGGGGCACATATCGTTGTGTTTGCTTGCTGATCTTCGAGATCTGATGTTATACCATGCGTGGGAGTTGATTCTGGTTAGTTTCAATGTGAGGAGTTCAAGAGGGTTTGATTTGATCTGTCTCAAATTTAATTCTCTTGTTGTTATCTTGTTGTTTGTTTGATCGCTGTGAAAGATTGGGCCAAACCCCCTTCGGATCACGTTGATCCGTATCATAACATGCATCAAAATAACATTTCTAAGCAATAGAACAAGCATGCATACTCATTTATCCTGCCACCTACAATGCTAAAATACTCAAGAAATACTTCACTAAACAAAATTCTACTTGGACAAGCGGAGGAGTCACATACCGGAGAACAAATGCTCTAAATCTCAGCAACAATGATGGGCTGAGCAAGGAGATCAAAAAATCGAGATGGAGCGCAGCAAGAACTCGAGTTTGAGCTGGTGTGTCATTGTTTTTCGGGAGAGAGAAAGAGCTGGGGAGGAAGAGATAAGTGAGAGGCCAGGTGGGGCCCCCTCACAGCAGGTGGGCGCGGCCAGGGCTGGGCCACGCCCCCTGTGTGTGTGGTGGCATGGCAGCCTCTCCTGGTGTCTCCCAGGTGCCTCTCTGTCCCATTTTTGACATAAAAATTTATAAAGATTTTTCTGGAATTTTTTGAGAAACTTTATTTCCGAGGATTTTTCAGAAAAATGATAAAAGGATAAAACTCAGGAAAACGACAGTGGAATGATTGCAAGCAAATCAAACTCAAGTATGCAGCAGCTCTAAGATATTCTAATTCATGTAACTAAACTAAAGGAATAAAATTGGTGAAAGTAAATATAAGTGAGGTGGAGTGGATGCAGTGAAAACTAAGTTTCGTTCATATAAAATCACTTTGTTAACAAGGTTGATCAAGTCTTGTTACCAAACTAACTTTATATGAGGCAAAACTTTGCATTTCACTAGATGCTTATGTTACCTCAACTTTGATAGGCATAGTCCCAATCATAACAATTTTATATTCTTCCTTGGGCTTTTGCTCTGAACAAATAATCTAACCAACTTTGATGGTCTCAACATGCTTGATTGAATTTAGAGCATTTTTTCTATCAATCTTCTTGGGAAAATAGACCGTGTACTCTTTGTCATTGACATTAAAAGTTACTTTTCCTTGATTGCAATTAATGACAGCACCTGCAGTGTTTAGAAAAGGTCTCCCAAGAATAATAGACATATTGTCATCTTCAGGCATTTCCAGCACAACAAAATTAGTTAATATCAAACAGCTATTAGCAACTTGAACAGGAACATTTTCACATATATCAATAGGAATAGTAGTAGACTTATCAGCCATTTGCAAAGATATATCAGTTGATACCAATTTTTTAGATCAAGTCTCTTATAGAGAGAAAAAGGCATGACACTAACTCCAGCTCCCAAATCACATAAAGCAGTTCTAACATAGTTATTTTTAATGGAGCAAGGAATAGTTGGTATACCTGGATCTCCAAGCTTCTCCGGTACTTTACCATCAAAAGAATAATTAGCAAGTAAAGTGGAAATTTCCTCATTAGGAATCTTCCTTTTGTTAGTAACAATATCTTTCATATATTTTGCATAAGGAGGCATTCTAATAGCGTCAGTCAAAGGAATTGGCAAAAATAAAGGTTTCATCCATTCACAAAACCTGTTGTAGTGTTCTTCTTCCTTGGATTTGTGTTTCTTACCAGGAAAAGGCATTGGTTTCTGCACCCAAGGTTCTCTCTCATTACCATGCTTGTTGGCAATGAAGTCTTCTTTGGTGTACTTTGCATTCTTATCAATCTTTTCTGGTTCCTCTTCAACTTCTTCTTTATCGGAAGCATTACCTGGTTCAGTTTCAGCATCAGAATTAGAAACACTATTAGGATCTTTACCTGCTTCAGAGGATTTTGCAGTTGTTTTATGCTTCTTCTTCTTCTTCTTCTTGGAAGGAATATCATCTCTTGAAGTGCATTGAGAATCTTGCTCGATCCTCTTAGGATGTCCTTCAGGATATAAGGGGTCTTGGGTAGTAGCACCTCCTCTTGTGCGTATTTCACATGCTTGCTTCTCTCTTGCGGCATTAACTAGCAAGTCTTTTTGCACCTTAGTAAGCTGATCAATTTGTGTTTGAACCATTTGAAAATGTTTAACAAGTATCTTCACATCATTGGAGGTTCTCTCCACAATATCCTACAACTTGTTAATAGCTCTAGAATTTTCCAACAAATGATTCTGCACTTTTTTGTTAAAATTATCTTGCTTAACAATAAAATTATCAAATTCATCTAAGCATTGATCGGGAGGTTTAGAATAAGGAATATCTCTATCATCAAAGCATTGGAGAGAGTGTACCTCAATTGTAGACGAGTGAGGGATTGGCTTACATAATTCTTCAATAGGAGGTAAATTCTTAACATCTTCGGCTTTAATACCTTTCTCCTTTAGAGATTTCTTGGCTTCCCTCATCACTTCATCATTTAATTCAATCATCCCTCTCTTCTTCGGCGTAGGCTCTGGGACTGGCGCAGGTGTTGGTGCTGGTGTTGGCTCAACTAGAGTCCAATCATCATGATTCCGACTTATTTTAGCCATTAATTCTTCAGCTTCAACCGGAGTTCTTTCCCTGAAAACACAACCAGCACAACTATCCAGATATGTCTTAGATTCATCAGTTAGTCCATTATAAAATATATCAAGGAGTTCATTTTTAGGCAATGGCTCTTTAGGCAAAGCTCTAATTAAAGAACAAAACCTTGTCCAAGATTCAGGCAATATCTCTCCTTTTCCCTGTTCAAAGTCAATGATTTTCTGCACAGCAGCATGTTGAGCACTAGCAGGAAAATATTTCTGAAAGAAAGCATTAACCAAAGCAATAGGACTATTAAGAGATCCAGGAGACAAACTATTAAACCAAGTTTTAGCTGCATCTTTCAACGAGAAAGGAAAAATCTTAGCAACAAAATAAGTGCGAAGCTTAATATCATCAGAAAACAAATTACTCAAAGTAGAAAGCTCATTCATGTGCTCCATAGCACTCTCATCTTTAGTACCACAAAAAGGAGTTTTCTCAACAATAGATATGTAAGATAAATCCAAAGAGAAATCATAATCCTTGTCTCTAATATTTATGGGAGAAGCAGCAAACTTAGGATCAGGAGACAATTTATATCTAACAGTACGTCTTGCAAGAAGTTCTTTAACATCAGCTGCATTACGAGTAGCACGTGCTTCAGCAATAAAATCATCGTTAAGCTCAATATAAGCATCATCAAAATCATCACTAGGACATTCCCTAGACTCAGGTGAACTAATAGGTGTAACAGTGGTGTTTCCCAACTTAGCTCTAGCAATAGTAGCATCTAAAAAGGAACCTAGTGAACCACTCTCATCAAGCACAGTAGAAGCATCATCTAAATTATCAGTGGCATTTTCAAACTCAGCAGAAGTAGTAGCAGTAGCGTGTGCATGTGGTGGTGTAAGCAACTTACTCATAACAGATGGTGAATCAAGAGCAACAGAGGTGTTGAGAGTTGTACCTCTTCTTGTAGTGGATGGCAATATAGGAACTTTTCCATCACGAGGTTTACCCATGATGAAAGGATTGCAGCGAATAATATGAATACCAAGTGAACTTACAAATAAAGCTATGCTCCCTGGCAACGGCGCCAGAAAATAGCCTTGATGACCCACAAGTATAGGGGATCGCAATAGTCTTCGAGGGAAGTAAAATCCAAATTTATTGATTCGACACAAGGGGAGCCAAAGAATATATGTAAGCCTTAACAGATGAGTTGTCAATTCAGCTGCACCTAGAAACAGTCTTGCTCGCAGTGGTTTATCAGTAGCAATAGTTTTATAGTGGTGATAGTAGTGAAACAGTAACAACAGTAGTAAAATAACAACAGTAATAGTAGCAATAGTAAACAGTAGGAACAAATATTGTAGGCATAGGGATGGATGTACGGGCGTTGCATGGATAAGATAATTCATGAAATCAATGAGACATGGGCATTGCAGATAAATAATGATAAAGCATCCTAGTACTAACAATCATAGGCATGTGTTCCGTATATAGTCGTACGTGCTCACAAGGAGAAACTTGCACGACATCTTTTGTCCTACCAGCCTGTTGCAGCAGGGCCTCAAGGGAAACTACTGGTAATTAAGGTACTCCTTTTAATAAAGTACCGGAGCAAAGCATTAACACTCGGTGAACACATGTGATCCTCACATCGTAGCCATCCCCTCCGGTTATCCCAATTTCTGTCACTTTGGGGCCTCGGGTTCCAGACAACAATATGTGTATACAACTTGTAGATAAGACCATAAAACAACAAGTATCATTATAGATATAATAACATGTTCAGATCTGAAATCATGGCACTCGGTCCCAAAGTGACAAGCATTAAGCATAACAAGTTGCAACAATGTCATAAGCACTAATAGTAGATACTAGGCACCATGCCCTAAAAATCTCATATCAAATTACATGAACAATCTCATCCAATCCCTACCATCCCCTCACCTATAGCGGGGGAATTACTCACACATGGATGGGGGAGTCATGGATGGTCAATGGAGGGACGTCGGTGATGATGGTGATGAAGATCTCCTCCAAATCCCCATCCCGGCAGGGTGCCAGAATGGAGTTTCTGGTTCTAAATCGCGGTTTCTAATGGCGGCGGTGCAGTGGAAGTCTTTCTGGGAAAAACGCCGTACCTCCGATATTTTCAGGTCAGAGGGTATATGTAAGCGGAAGGAGAGGTCGAGGAGACGGCCGAGCCGCCCTAACAACAGGTGGGCGCGGCCAGGGCTAGGCCGCGCCCCTTGTGTGTGTGGAGGCCTCGTGCCTCCCCTCCGTCTCGTCTTCTGGCTCCGTGGGTCTTCTGGTGAAATAGGATTTTTGCCAATTTTTCCCGAATTTTTACAGAAAGTTGGATTTCTGCACAAAAACGAGACACCAGAGCAATTCTGCTAAAAACAACGTTAGTCCGTGTTAGTTGTATTCAAAACACACAAATTAGAGGAGAAACAACAGCAAAAGTGTTCGGGAAAGTGGATACGTTTTGGACGTATCACTCCTTCAAGGACAACACGCTCCACCAATATTGCACTCCAATTGCGTCCCTAATCTTTTCCTTGCGTGGTAGAAATAGGAATAAAAACTTTGTCTTGGTAGTATCAGCAACAACATAACTGGAGATAGCATAGTAAGCACTATCATACATGGGAGGTGCCACATCATCCTCCTCCACTTTAGGGGAAATCGTCCTCGGTTTCGAGTAAATCTGAAAAATGTGATGAGGAACGTTTTCAAAAAATTCAGCAGCAGGGTTGAGTTCTTGTGCACTGGATGGAACAAGCATGGAAAAAAGTGCAGCCTCATCGACTTCCCTCTTCTTTGTCTCTTCATGCTCTCTAAAATTTGCTTCAGCCGCTTGCATTTTCATCGTGTCCTCTTTATTTGTCTTGTCCTGCAATCTGTCATCTCTCCATGTCTTAAACAACGCCATATCCATGGATAACAAATTATATGTAACCCGACCACATGTAACAGCATATTGATAGTAATAATTATTCATGAGATCGAGGTAGGGAACTGCTTGTTGTTCAGTGCACCATGGCTTTCCTAGGAGCAAATGACACGAGACCATGTTCACTGGAAGAATGTCGCAACAAACCTATCCAGAAAATGTTCCCATACAAAATTACACCTTGGTCTGGTGGGTGACGTGAAACTCGTCGGAACCCCAACGCAAATAATATGGTTGCGGATGTAACGTCTTCGGCAACCCTATCTTGTCCACCATCTCGATGCTAGCAGCGTTGATCAAACTCCAATGATCAATCGTCAAAGCGCACGCTCTGTCATGCACAACTGTCTTCGTGTGAAAGAGTTTATCAAGATAGCCTCTCTCTTCAAGCCGAAAACCTGCAGACATGACGGCCATATCTTCCATAGTACGCGGCAAAGAGCAGACAGCAGGTGGGGAGACACAAAGTGGCAGTTGCCAAAACTGATCGAAAGTGGCCTCGTGTTACGTATAACAGACAAGAGGTCAAGTAATTGCAACCCAAGTCCAAAAGCTTCACGTACAAGAAATTGGAGATCTGAGCAGACCAAACGCGATGCAAACTTCCCTGTCCAGAATTCACGTATCAATCTGTCCTTTCCTGTGCCAGCAAATCAATCTGACTGGACCGCCTGAAGTAAAACATGCAGTAGCGATCAGAATTCAGAAGCGAGGAGCAGCTGAGGGCGCTCGACCCCAGAGATGGTTTGGGGACTAGCGACCATGGGCGGTCGCGCCCAGGCATGAACGAGCTGCCCGCTCAGTGCAGGTGGGCTGGCCCACGTGCACAAGGCGCTAGCGAGCGCCTCCAATCTCCAGACTCGATCGCCAAGCACGCGGGAGACTGGAGGCACGCCGATGGCGAGCCGCTAGGAAGAGACCGGTGATCCCTGGTCGTGCTATCCCTCGATCATCGTACCGCATGAGGGACTTCCGATCGGGCGCCCTTGGTGTCGCTGGAGGAAAGACGTCCTCCATGCGTGGGGCCAAACAGCGAATCCCTCGATCTCCTTTGACGCAGATTGTCGTCCTCCGATCGGATCTCAGACCCTTGATCAAGAAAAACTACACCGCACCAACTGGGAATCGATTGGAACCAAGGCAAGGAAACTCCAAGAAAGAACCAGCAACATAGCGATCCTGCTAGTCCTCCTCAGCAGATAAATCTCAGCAGAACAAATCGCCATGATAAACCCGACGAATCTGATACCAAGATGATACGGATCAACGTGATCCGAAGGGGGTTTGGCCCAATCTTTCACGGCGATCAAAATAGAAGGTAGATGAACTCAGTCGTTGAGCAAATTACATCTACTCCACGAACTGTAAAACAGATCCTTACGAATCAGCAAGCAAAACCAATGATATTGGTGTCCCCCGACATGGGACCTTTTTCCTGTATATTCTCAACTTGAAAATTCAACTCCCCTCACATTGGTGCGCACCCCTTTGGTTTTATAGTTGTAGCCGACCTCCCTATTACTTGACTTACAAGCGAAACGAAAATATAGAAATAAAATAAACTCAACAACTCAGACAGCTGTTTCCTAAACCAAAAACTAAAATAAACAGAACTAAAATAAAAAGGACTCTTTTGTTGGTGCGCCACCATCTTCAACACGCTGCTAGGTGGTCCCCAACCGGACTCCTTCAAGGACAACACGCTCCACTAATATTGCACTCCAATTGCGTCCCTAATCTTTTTCTTGCGTGGTAGAAATAGGAATAAAAACTTTGTCTTGCTAGTATCAACAACAACATAACCAGAGATAGCATAGTAAGCACTATCATACATGGGAGGCGCCACATCAGCTCACCACCGCCTCAGCATTCGGTGCTCATCTGTCCTCTCGCCGCCCGCGCCTCAGCATCCTTCGCACGCGGTCTTATCTCCGTCGTCACCTCAGTCTTGTCGCCATCGTCGCCCTGCCTCAATGTAGGGGAATCGAGGATAGAGGAGACGATGCAAATTCCACAATGCCCTACATGTAGGGGAATCGACGCTGGACTGCAGGCCGTGGCCCCGGATACGAAGCCGACCTGCACACCTAGGCCGGGAAATCAAAGCCGAGCTGCATGCCAGCACCGGGGAATCGAGGCCGCCCTCCATGCCGGTAGCCAACGCACTACTAGGAAAACCCTCATAGGGGGTCAGTTGGTTGGTGGCGCACCATTTTGTTGCCATGCCCTTATGCTGCCCCTGCCATATTGGTACACAAGAAAGATGGGTCGTGGCGGTTGTGCATCGACTATCGGCGCCTAAATGCCCTTACTGTTAAAAACAAGTTTCCCATACCGGTAATCGAGGACTTGCTGGATGAACTGAATGGCGCCACCATTTTCACTAAACTGGATCTTTGGTTTGGATACCATCAGATCCGAATGAAAGCGGTGGATGTTCCAAAAACTGCTTTTACCACATATACTGGACACTTTGAGTTTCTTGAGATGCCATTTGGCCTGACCAACGCACCTGCCACCTTTCAGGCTTTAATGAACTCAATATTTAGAGAATTTCTGCGCCAGTTTGTCTTGGTGTTTTTCGATGACATATTGATCTATAGCAAGTCTATTGCAGAGCATAAGAATCACCTGATCATTGTCATGGAAATACTTCGGAACCACTCCCTCTGCTTGAAGGAGAGCAAATGCACATTTGGCACCCTACAGGTGGAGTACCTCGGACATGTCATTTCAAAATTTGGCGTGGTGACCGACCCAGCCAAGATTGCAGCTATCGCCCAATGGCAGACACCAACTTGTGTGTAATATCCCAGCACATAGGACAACTCCGGGGTAGAATATAGGGCATTTGTGCATAGCATCTGAAATTATGGGATTTTTTCGTGCTTTTATCACTAAAACCTAAGAGGGATCTAATCTCTCTTCGAGGGGGAAATGGTACAGTCTCAAAGTGCGAAAGATTATGAAGTGATCTCTGTTGATCAAATTGCTTGTGGAGGAAAGGGTGAAATTGAATAAGTAAGAACCCTAAGTACAAATTATGAATTCAAATTTGAACCTTGAATTATGAAATTTGAATTTGAATTTAAATTGCACATTAGAAAAGATAAATATAAAGTGAGAGGGGAAAACTTGAGTTTTATTGATATCACACACATAATACATTGTCTTTACAATATCTGTAAACAGAAACAAAAGAATGAATTAAAGCATTACATCATAAATTGTGAATGGTTACATGAATATGAAAATATAAATAAATCCTAAATAACTACATCTCTTCTTCTTTCTTTCTTCTCTCTTCCTATTCTTTTTTTGTGACCTGCAAGCAAAACCCAAAAGAAGAAATACCACCAAGACAGTAATACAAGTGGCCATCAAAATTAAAAGGACACTGTTGATAATCATCAATAACTCAATCTTATCGTCAACTAGTCACAGCCAAAATATCAGCCATGCACCAATCTGGCCGGGCAGCAAGGCAGGTAAGCAAACAGCTCACTCACTAGGTGCATGGAGGGTGTGTGTCAACACCATAGAGAGGGGCAGGCCCTAAAAATAGGGCAAAATATCACAAAACTGTCGACCAAAGATCACCAAGCATATGCACACGCACATCACCGCACCACCACTGAGCCAAAGCCAACATTGAATCATAAGACAACACCAAAACCATCTGCATCAGTCTACCCTGCTCATGAGCTGAGCATCAGGGGAGATTATCACCACCACACCACACCCAGCAGCCAAAGTTTAGCAAGCATGGTTTCTTAAAAAAGATCAAGGCGCAGCTAGAAGCAGGCCAAGCACCAAGGAGGTGCAGGGCAAGCTAGGAGGAGCAGGCCAAGCACCAAGGAGGTGCAGGGCAAGCAAGGAGGAGCAGGACAAGGTCCAGGAGCTCTTGATCAAGCTCAATCAAAAGCATCATCAACAATCATAGCCAGCCACTAATAGCAGCAAGCACAGGATAAAGGTATGCATCAGAGATTGCATAGCATAGTCCAAATCATGGCAAGAATCAAAGATCTTGCATAAGCAAGTCCAAAAGCAAACTAAAACCCCACACCACCAAACCCTTCTACCAAGTGTAACACCTAGGAGGATTAGGGGTGTAGTTTCCTCAGACCTACAGAGAGGTGCTCTGTATAATCATCACAGGAAGTTTATTCAAAAGGGCACAATTATCTGTTCATCACCAACAAACTTTGCCTCAGACCATGCATCATAGGCTAGACCAAGACCATGGTATAGTTCTGTTCTTATCAGTATCTTAGCATGGCCAACAAGATAATTTAGCAACTGATCAGAAGTCACCAAAGCAAGCACCAACAGCACAATCATCAGCCATCCAGCTTATCATCAAGAATTAATTGTGCACCTCACAGGGAGGTACCACAATCATACTTAATTAATAGCAGTTACTTGATGTAGTATAGCATGCTATAGAAATCAAGCTAGAGACACTATTAAAACAGTATTCAAGCATGAATTGCTTGATACATCTTAAATCATCACTGAACTCATATTCAGTTCATAATATTCAACAGAGAGCTGTCACTGGACAATTCTTTACAAGCTTAAGCTACTCATGCTAGTGCCATCATAATTTCAATCATCAACACCAGCAAAGGTCTTGTAGCAGTGAACAAGCACTTGCTGCAAACCACAACAAGCTCTCCAGTAAATCAATAAAAGCATGGTTTAACTGACAAAAGTTAAACACTGCACCTTTTGATTCAGATAGTATCACTTAGTTACTAGACAACAATCATGCAAGCAGATCATCAAGCTAGCCCCATAGATAATGCAAGCTAACTGAATCTTAAATATGTAGTTAAGAAATTCTTAACTGAATACTTAACTGAACTAGCAGTAGCAGCAAGCATATGAGCAGATAATCAAGCTAGCCACCATAAAGAGAGCAGGCTAACTGAATCTTACAGATTCAGTTAGAAAATTCTTAACTGAATAATTAACTGAAGCTAACAACAACAACATGTAGTGGCCAACATAGAAGTTCTAGGATCTCCTCACAAGCTCAAGCACAAGCACAACTGCAGTAGGCAAGCATGCCTGGCTCACTAGCCAGGCCACCAACACAATTGGCACAGAGACAGAGAAGAGGGAGGAACTCACATGGTAAGCTCGCAGTAGGAGTTTGAAGGAGACATGGGCGGCGGCACCGTCGATGCAACCAAGGTTGTGGCAGCGCAGCGCCACCATCCAGTTGGCCACGACGTCGAGGAGCGGCGCCATTTCCATGGCCAGGCGACCACCGCATCACCACATCTAGGAGGCGCCGGGGTTGCAGACAATACCATCCAACCGGCGACGGCGGCGGAGATCCAGCAGGACACGCCGAGGAGAAGGAGCAATAGCCCAAGCAAGGCCAGAGCTAGTCGAGCAGCACGGGGGCAAGCTCGACTGGGCGACGAGTGGAGACAAAGGAGATGGACAGAGGCGGGGAAGACAGATCCCCACGGTCAGAAGAGAGAGCGCGAGGAGGCAAAGCGATTTCCCCACACGGTGACGGCGGAGACCGCCGAAGCTCGCTGAAATCGAGCGACAACATCGTCGGCGACGCAAGTCGCCAGAGAGCGCGATAGGATTAGGGTTAGGGTTAGACGCGGAGAGAGAGAGGGAGAGAGAGGTGGGCTCAGCCGGCTAGGCCGGGCTGGTCTGACCTAACCCACTCGGGTTGGTCTGACCAGTGGGCCCGGGCTGTTAGCCAGTTCATTTTATAAAATTGACTAAAAATCCTATAAAAACCCTAATTAGATAAAAACAGCACCAGAAAAAGTCCAAAAAAATAAATAAAAATGAAAAGTAACTATTTTTAGTCCTTCTAGGAATTTTGAGATTTACTTGGGATTTAAATAATCTTATGGGTTACTTATGCAAAAGGAAAGGAATTTAAAGGGTTTTTCTAAAATATTTAAACTTGTGTGATATCTAAGAAAAATCTGGCTAAAATTCTTAACTCTTTAAAATAAACTCCATTCAAGAATATTTGGGAATTATTCTTGAATGAAGATACTATTAACATATATTCCTTAAAATTATAAAAAGAATATATAAAAGCCAGCAAATAAATAAATCACTTTAAGGGGATATAAATGAAACACATACCATAAAGCATGCATTTTTGAATCTTTAACCATTGCCCTTACCAGACAATGATGCTGTTTTCTAGAACCCGAGGTCCCGGGTCACTTCAACAAATCCAACTCCACTACCTTGCAGTTTGCAGGCAAGTTCACTCTTGCTCGTATCTATTGTTTATCTTTATCAAATTACTTGCAAATATACCTATGGTATTACTAGTGCATTTAAAGCAAAAGTTTTGCTTTCTTAATCAATTTGATTAGTGGTTAGCAACCACGGTGGTTGTTACCCTAGGATGGTGGGCAGTGGGACCATGGTATGAGTATTGGTGGACGTCCCACTGCAACTGGAAAGTTCACCTAGGAAATAATAACCAATGTCGCCAGTGATTCTAGCGCCGCAAATAGCGGTCAACCATAAGATCTGGTATGGGACGGAGAAGTCAGCTGTACCAACTTCCTATTGCTTATCAACGGATGCACCATATCGTAGCTACATCCTGCTGGGTTGTAGTAATGGGTGAGACCCCTTAGTGCCCACGCGTATCGGTGGTCTATGATGGATTGTAGGAGACCAAAGAGGGAAGCCCAAGGTCGGGAAATCTACCAAAGAGTAGTAGGCCGGCATAGGGTATATCTGCCGAGGTCGGGACTACCAAAGGGTAGGAGGACGGCGTGGATTGTATCAATCGAGGTCGGGACTACCAAAGAGTAGGAGGGCGACATGCGAGGTCATGGAGGAGGACAGTGATTGGCTTGGATCACAAGACTAGGCCCCATACCAAGGAAGTATGGACGGGAAAGTATGCCCGGTTGTGCAGCAAGGCTTTGATCTCTTATGGGTATAAGTGACCACCTCTGCAGAGTGTAAGAAAGTATCTAGATACTCCCTGTTTCGGGAAGGAGCTATGAACGTGGCAGGAAAGGAGCCCATCGAAGCTCTAATCAACCTGTGAAGGCTGACATACCTAGTTTTCTGAATAAAATCAATCTTTAAAGAAATGATTATGAAAACTGCATTTGACCTAAGACTTTCGAGTCTACGGTCGTAGCTAGTGCATCAAACACCTATATATTGTTAAATGAACTTGCTAGGTAACGCTCGTTACTCACCCCATTCCCTCTTAACCCTTGCTTAGACTCAGAGGACCAGAATAAGGAGACTGAAGCATCGGAAGACATTGAGGAAGTTTACTACGAGGAGCCAGACCTTACCGGTGGAATCAAAGGCATGGATTACACCATCGCCTATGGTATTAGCGAAGGAACCGAGGAGGAGGCTGACAACTAGTAGTTTAGTGTAGTAACTTGAGTCGCATCGAACCCTATAGAATAAAGTGAGTTGAGTAGGCTATCATGTTTAGTCTATTACTTTCAGTCCTAGTTAAGGTTTGTAACATCAGGGTAGAACCTACTAGTGTTCCTCTTTGGACCGAGGAGGAACTGAAATCCTTTGTAACATTGTGGCTTGTAATATTTAGTGCTTGAATAAAAGACCGCTATGTTTCTGTTGTACCACTCTGAGGGATGTAATATTTGTGAAATGGTACTTCACGAGTGTTATGTCAACGACTTGCATACTACAACATGCAGTGGTATGCTGGGTCACCACAGTTGGTTTCAGAGCAAAAGCTTTGACCTTAGGTTGGACGCCTAGTTAATGGGAACGACCTGTAGGAGTCAAATAGGAATAGTAAAGAGTTCTCTAAAATGGTCATGATGTTATTTACTTGAGAATAACAAAGTCATACTTTTTAGTGTTACAATTCTTTATTGTTAGTATTATGATACATCATGTACTAATATCTCTTATGTACTGCTAGGATGGCACGCACAAACCCGTCAAGGACCGTGCAAGTTCGAGATGTGACTCTGGATGAGTATGATGGAAACCTATCTGACATGCTATGAGGCATCTTACAGGAGTGCGGGTGTGAAACTCGTATCCCTGTCAAGAAGTATGCTTATTACGAGGGTAGAGTCTTTTAGAAGTATAGGGTAGGGATCATGCTCCCTGCCAAATTGGGCATGAGCGTGATCATGCCAGCTAGAGAGGCACGCACAGTTAGTGTAGCTTATAAGATAGCAGTCATGAAGGCCATAACTGATATCCCTGAACACAAAACGGAGAAGTTATTGGGTACTAAGTTCACGCACATCCCACACGACGAGTAAGGAGAAGATCCTCGTCGGGATAGTTACAAGTTTGCGAAGAGACACCCACATGCCGTAGCAGAGCACATGGACAGGTGTGAGCATCTGCTTAGTGTCTTCTATCACGTTCACAGAGCTCTAGTTGGAGAGATACAGAGTTTAGTAGAGGAGATCACTGAGCCGACACCGACTCCATGGTGTACGGGGGAGACTTCTGGACCACCACGGGCACCTACTCCAACCTTTTTGACTGGAGATTTTATCACTTTAGAGGAGGAGGTTGATCCCGAGGAGCGGGAGTTCGAGCCCGAGGCCGAACCGAAGATGCCACCCGCACACTTCGCACACGGCTCGACTGGAGCCGGATACGAGGCGGGCATGGGGTCGTGGGGAATGCCCCATAACTATAGTTTCTGATGAAGATTGTTTGGCCCGATCTTTCACGATGCACCTCCTGATCCAATGGATCTGATAAGATATTCCAATCACGTGAGCAATACACGCAACCTGAAGATAGGGAACGTCAATCTTGCGAGCAACTCGTCGATGTAGACGAACCTAACGCCAAATAGATGAATCCAACGAGCAACTCGATGATGAACAACGAGCCTCACGCAGCAGCACGACAATACTTGAATAACAAGCACCTTCATGCAAAACAATATATTGGATAACTAGACGAACGTCACAGACGCCGTTTCAATACGCCAACCCCGGAGGGATGGAACACACGCGGGAACACAATGTTCTACATAATTTTCTGCCTCCTCAAACCCTAGCCATCTAGCCTCCTTATATAGACGGCCGGAAAACTATTGGGCTTGGACAGGCCCAAACCCAAAACATAAAATAAAACCTAAGTGCTAAGAAATAACATAAACATAGATACAAATTAATGACACAGCCTTAGACTTAATTATCACATATCGTAGGTTGTCCTGGCATGCCAATATCCTCATCATCCTCCCCTTCTTGGAAAGGCATTGTCCTCAACACCGGAGGGTCTTCTCGAGCACGTGGCGTCAAATCAACAATATCGCCACACTCCGTCTTCAAGCCTTGCCAGCCTGCCACACCACATCCTCCCTCTCGGCTAGCTTGACTTGCCCTTGGCGCCACTTTCATTGTCGGTGCCACCAACCTGGTTGAGACACAAACAATCATTGGAATGCAGTCTCGAAGCACATGAGCAGATCACCCAAAATGGATAGGACATACTCCTGCACACTGAGGGTCCAAATGAGCTGAATATACCCGCAGACGCAAACTAAATTTTTGTAGCAAACAAAGCACATCACCCAAAACGAACAGAACAAATTCCTGGACGCCAAGGATCCAAATGTATTGAATCTGCCACCTCTTTGGAACGGCTAACAGTGTCTCTATGTTCTTTTAGAAATTTCTAAGAATAATCACGTAAAGCAGCCAATATATTCTGCACCAAATCCTCCTTCCTATATGTGAATGTATCAAACCTTTTTTTTCTTGCGAGCTGAGCATCATGCACCACCAAAAAAAAGAAAAGAAAGTCCAATCCAAACTTTCCAATCTTGATTTTCTCGTTGCCAGTTAACGATCCAATCTTTTCCTTTGATCTGGTCATCAAACGTACATTGAATTCTTTCCTTTTTTTCTTTCCTTGCTTCTTTCCTTTTCTGTCCGTGCGCTGAAACTGCACCATTGAACAGAAGTAGTAATCTCGTAGACAAAAGCTGTAATCCAAACTGTCCCGATTCCTTGCCTTTCCTAAGCCCGCAAGGAAAAACCCACGTACCAAAGAAATCTGAGCTCTTCTTTCCTTAATTTTCTGGCCCAGAAAAACTTGCACGTACCAGTTCCAATCCCAAAAAAGAAACATCTCGTTCCTTCGTGACTTCACGTGAGAAGAGCCATCCAGGCACGGTCTAGGGCAAGTTGCCCTGGGCGCCTCGCTTGCGGACACAATGGGCTGGCCCACTAGGGGACAGACCCGAGCGCACGGCCGATCCGATCCCTGGCGATGCGATCGCCCAAGGTCAGACCTCTTCCGTGGTCTAGCGAGAAACAATCTCGTTATTTTTTCCTAGAGCGATCGGTGAATGCGCCGCCAGGACTCCGCCGAATATGATCAACATCAACAGATCGATTGGATCTCATCGAGATCGCCAGCAGCAGCAAGTTTCTCGTGGCCACCAATCCACATGAGGCTTTAATCTTCAAGTCAGCAACAACCAGAACCGGATGAACTGCTGCAGCGCCCAATCGATGACGTCAACACGCCGTCCACATACTCGTCGCCTAGCCGATGTAAGACCAACCCGACGATAGCAATCTGCACCGTGATCAATCTGGAGCTCTGATACCAAGATGATGAAGACTGTTTGGCCTGATCTTTCACGATGCACCTCCTGATCCAATGGATCTGATAAGATCTTCCAATCATGTGAGCAATACACGCAACATGAAGATAGGGAACGTCAATCTTGTGAGCAACTCGTCGATGTAGACGAACCTCATGCTAAATAGATGAATCCAACGAGCAACTCGATGATGAACAACGAGCCTCACGCAGCAGCATGACAATACTTGAATAACAAGCACCTTCATGCAAAACAATATATTGGATAACTAGACGAACGTCAGAGATGCCGTCTCAATATGCCAACCCCGGAGGGATGGAACACACGCGGGAACACAATGTTCTACATAATTTTCTGCCTCCTCAAACCCTAGCCGTCTAACCTCCTTATATAGACGGCCAGAAAACTATTGGGCTTGGACAGGCCCAAACCCAAAACATAAAATAAAACCTAAGTGCTAAGAAATAATATGAACATAGATACAAATTAATGATGCAACCTTAGACTTAATTATCACATATCGTAGGTTGTCCTGGCATGCTAATATCCTCATCATTTTCGGAGGAAATTCCATGGGTTGGTGTTTTGGTGAGTACATGGGGATGGCCGGAGATCCGATTCTGTGTGATTCGGAGCAGGAGGTAACAAGTTAGTTCAGGGTTGTTCACCGCGCTGGAGGCGTGGCGGGAAAGCCCATAGAAATAGGGTCGGATTTGGAGGGAGAGATGCCTATTCATATGGACCATGGGGAATGCTCGAGGCCCAAGATGGAGAGGGGTGCCACAGATAGTGCATACCCGTCGTTGAGCAGTTATCTGGGGATGACTGACTTCAACTTAGGCGCTACACCCGATTTCGGCTACATACCAGCGGAGTCATCTTATGCCCCTGCTTCACTCAGGAGGACATCCCGAGCGACCGGTTGGACACCTGGGATGTACCGGGAGTGCGACTACCCGTAGAGGACCACCACCGATATGGCGGTGACATGTTGTGTAACATATGTACCATATGTGTAATAGGCAGTATTTGCTTTTGCAGTTTGGAATAAGTGAGTGTAGCTACTCACGAGGCGATATGTAATACTATGTTGCTTTTTACCCATGTATATACATGGTATATGTTTGGTGTGATTTGGCTATGTTTTATTTGGATTTTATTGTGTGACTAACTCTGTGCATGAAGTTGAGCTTAGAAAGCATGAGCATGGTGTAACTATGAGCACGGTAGTGGGTGAGGAGTCAGAACAACAGAGGATGGAAACGGAAGCCAAGGCTAAGGAGGCAGCCGATGCAGCGGCAAGGGAACCATTACCACCACCACCACCATTTCTGACGCAACAGGATTTTGCTCAATACATGAGGATGGCGGATGAACGACAGCGTATGCTCATTGAATGCCAGGCCAAGATGATGCAAGATGTGATGGATCGTAATTGAGAGGGTCGAAATGAAGGAGTGCATGGGGTCTCACTGGCAGACTTTCTGAATACAAGGCCACATCCATTCGCATCAGCACCGAAGCCAATAGATGCTGAAGACTGGTTGTTGGACACTGAGAGAAAACTCAACACCGTGAACTGCAATGACAGTGAGAAGCTTAGGTATGCCACACATCTGTTATGCGGACCTACAGCAGCATGGTGGGACAACATTGTGGCAATACATCCTCGAGGAAGGGTATTCACTGGGGATGAATTCAAAAAGAAGTCCAGGGAGGCGAATGTGCCTGAAAGTATCATGGAGTTAAAGAGAAGGGAGTTTGACAACCTAGAACAGAAAGACAAGACCATTATGAGGTATGTCAAGGAGTTTACTCTTCTATCATGTTATACTTCGGACGCAGTAAACACCGATAAGAAGAGGAAGAAACGATTCATGAGAGGATTACATCCAATGGCAAAGATGCAGCTGAGAATGTTAAAGACAGCGGATTTCTAGGAACTTGTTGGTGCAGCCATCACTATGGAAGATGATTGACGAGGGTTAACTCGACAAATGTCCTAAATGAAGGACTTAGGATCGGGGAGATAGGGCGTCGGATGAACTCGAAGGTAAAGTTAGTCGAAACTAGTGTATGTCGAAAGTAAACTTTGGGTGTTAAACCAGGCTTGCTTTCAATCTCCCCTACACCGTCCCCTCCTGGCCCCTATATATAGGTGGCCAGGTCTCGAGGATCGGGTAGGGTCCGATACAGATTATAATATCGACATACGGTAAAGACTCGTATTCGACTATCATTACAATTGGGCCTATCTATACGGGCCTTAGGGGTACTCAACTAACGGGCTCTATTAGCTATACACTTGTCAGTAGCCCCTGAGATTCTACCAGAATTGTAGATTCGGGTTGAATCTCTAATCTTCAAATCTTCGGCTTGATCAATTCTTCGACTTCTTCTTATCCTCAAATCTTCGACTTGGTCTTTCGACTTATATTTATGATAATTTATTCGCAAGGGGTCTTGATGAACAAGCCTGACAACTCTGACGGATCAAGAGGTCAGTTAACTGCCGGAACAGATACTTGTCACCTACTTCAAATTCAATCCCCTTGGATTTGAATTCGGGATACCGGTAAAACCCACTCTTTTGCCGCATCTAGGACTTACAAAGAATGAATCCCAGTGATTCTCAGGGTACCCAGTGCGTCCACCAGGATTTTCTTCGCATCGTAGACACGGATACATACCAGCAGAGCGCATCCATGTGCGTATACCAGGCCACACAGGACGGATCCCGGGGTCTTACCTTCGTGACAAGTCACGGCATTCGAGTTGTGTTGCGATAACGCAACTCGAGAATCTCATGTCGCAGTCAAATGTTGACTGAAAGTATTCGGGTTTCTTCAACCATAAAACTCGCTCCCGATGGGAGTAATCTCTTTGCACTTTTGTCGACTATATAGTCGAAGTTTGTATACTAACCCTTCTTCATCTCCATTATTAATTATCTCATCCTCTATCGGGTGCGCGCTCAGCACTCCCGATGGGAGTAGCCCCCGAGGCTATGTTTGGATACTTGTAGTCAAGCATAGGCTCAAAGTTCATTTCTTCTTCCTTCTGTTAACATCTACTATTTGCAAGCCCCCGAGTCCAAGTTGAGGTTTTCATATCGTGCAACCACAATTTCTCTTCTTGGTTCTTCATGTCCTTCGACTTCCACATCGGCACATCGAAGTTCGACGTGAAGATCTACGACGGCACCCTCTGCCAGAAGAAATATGAAGCTGAAGTCCACTTCCATTAGGGTCTATCTTTTATGTAATCTTGTTTAATAATGGCATTGTTTGCCATGTTATCTGTAACGAATATTTTCACTTCGCTCTGATGTTTTTACTAGTACCATGAAAACAAGTCATTGTTCTGAGGTACGCTTGAGATATATCGGGTTCTTTGCGAACCAATTGGTATGAAGAGTATCGGGTTCTTTTTGTGAACCATTTTGTTTGAGTTTTTATCGGGTTGTCTATACAACCTTTATAGTGAAAAATACCTTCAAATCGCAATAAAAATTCCTTTCGTACGACCCGAGGGTTGAAGCCCCCGAGCGGAGAAGTAGAGATATTTGTATAACTTTGTCGAGTTCAACCCAAAGAACCCGACCTATGGCCTCATGTTTTGGGTTCAGAAGGTTAACTCGAATTTAATGATATCAACAGAGTTGTTTTACGCGTAAAAACGTCGTAGCTGCTCTGCGTTCCACGGATTGCTCTCGTCTTTTCCTGTCTTCTTGTCTTGTAGTCGATATGCTCCCCCTGGTATTACTTCTGTGACGATGTAGGGTCCCACCCAAGGGGACTCCAATTTACTGTGGCTGTCTTGCCTGAGTCGCAAAACTAGGTCTCCCACCATGAAGGATCGTGGACGAACTCGACTACTATGGTAGTTTCGTAGGCTCTGTTGATACTGCGTAGCCCTTTCTAATGCTTTATCTCTTGCTTCATCTAGTGCATCAACATCATCTTGCAATGCTTCTGCTGACGTTGTCTCGTCATATGCTGTCACTCTTGGAGCCTCGTGTGTAACTTCGACTGGAAGCACGGCTTCTGCGCCATGGACTAGGAAGAAAGGAGTTTCTTGAGTTGCTGCATTAGGCGTAGTTCTTAGACTCCAAAGAACGGAGGGCAATTCTTCTACCCAAGCGCTCTTGGCTTTCTCGAGAGGTGCTAAGAGCCTCTTTTTTATCCCACTACATATCAGGCCATTGGCTTTTTCGACTTGCCCGTTTGTCTTCGGGTGCGCCACAGATGCAAATTTCAGCTTTATCCCTAATCCTTCGCAGTAACTCTTGAATTCCTTTGAAGTGAAATTTGTCCCATTGTCTGTGATGATGCTGTATGGTACACCAAAACGGAAAACTATTGACTTGATGAAGCTGATTGCTGCTGTAGAATCTTGAGTTGTTACCGGGGCCGCTTCCACCCATTTGGTAAATTTATCGACTGCCACTAGCATGTAGACATGCCCTCCTGGCCAGGATTTGTGCAATTTTCCCACCATATCGAGGCCCCATTGTGCGAAAGGCCAAGATAATGGTATTGTTTGTAGCTCTGCTGCTGGTGCATGCGGTCTAGATGCAAACCTTTGACATGCTTCACACTTTCGAACTATATCTTTTGCGTCCTCGATGGCTGTTAGCCAATAGAATCCTGCTCGGAAAGCTTTTGCTGCTATTGCTCTGCTGCTAGCATGATGGCCGCACACTCCACCGTGTATGTCTTGTAGTATTGTTTGTCCTTCCTGGGGTGTTACACAACGCTGCAAAACGCCGGTAATACTTTTCTTGTATAACTTCCCCTACAACACGACAAACGCCTTCGATCTTCGAGTTATCCTCTTGGCCTCCACTGCATCTTCTGGTAATTGCTTATTTATCATGTATGGAAGATATGGCTGCATCCATGTTTCTTCTATCATCATGACCTCCTCTGGCTCCGATGGAGCCCCCGAGTCTGCTGCAGTAGTCGAGCTTTTCCCACTTTTTATTGATCTTTCTACTATTTCTTCCCAAAATACTCCGGACGGCACGGGTAAACATTGTGACCCAATATTTGCTAGATTGTCGGCTTCTTCATTGCTATTTCTGCTTATGTGCGAGACTTCGCATCCATCGAATGTTCCTTCGAGATAGTGATATAAATTCTTGTAGGCCATCATGTTGTCATTGATTGTGTCACATCTGTTCATAACTTGCTGGACAACAAGGTTGGAGTCTCCGAATATTTTTAGGCGAGTTGCTCCACATGCTTTGGCCATCTTCATTCCGTGCAACAGAGCCTCGTACTCTGCTTCGTTATTAGAAGCCTGTGAAAAGCTCATCCTTAAGACGTACTTCAATTTGTCGCCATGAGGTGATATCAACACTACTCCTGCGCCTGCACCTTGGATTCTTTTAGAACCATCGAAGTACATTGTCCAGATACTAGATAAGTCTGGTGGTCCTGTGCTCTGCAACTCTAGCCACTCTGCCGTAAAGTCTGGCAAAACTTGCGACTTGATCGCCTTCCTTTTTTCGTACGTGATGTCCATGGGAGACAACTCAATTCCCCACAAAGAGACACGTCCTGTTGTTGAAGGATTATTCAATATGTTCGACAATGGCGCCTCGTTGACCACTATAATTGGGTGCACCGCAAAGTACTATCGCAGTTTTCGTGCGGTTGTGAAGACACTGTATGCCAACTTCTGATAGTGCGGGTACCTCTGTTTTGTTGGAGATAACACTTCACTGATGAAATATACCGGCCTCTGGACGCCATGGGCTTTTCCTTCTTCGCTTCTTTCAACTACTAATACTGTACTCACCACCTGATGGGTTGCGGCGATGTATAATAGCAGTGGTTCTTTTTCTTTTGGTGCGACCAGCACTGGTGGCGTGGAAAGCACTTTTTTCAACTGTGCAAACGTTGCATCTGCTTCTTCTGTCCACTCGAATTTATCATCTGACTTCTTCATAAGTGCATAAAAAGGAAGCGCCTTCTCCCCTAGTCGAGCAACGAAGCGACTTAGTGCCGCGACGCGTCCTGCAAGTTTCTGCACGTCGTGTAGTTTCGTGGGTTTCCCCATTGTTAAGATTGCTTGAATCTTCTCTGGGTTTGCCTCTATTCCTCGTGCTGATATCAAGAACCCCAAAAGTTGTCCTGCTGATACGCCGAAGGAACACTTTGTCGGGTTAAGCTTAAGCTTGTACCTGCTCAGGTTGTCGAAGGTTTCTGCCAAGTCGCTGATTAAAGATTTCTCTTCTGTTGTCGTGATGACTACATCATCAATGTATACTTGGATAATGCGTCCTATTTGGCTTCCGAGGCAATTTTGCATCATCCGTTGATAAGTTGCTCCTGCATTTTTTAGGCCGAACGGCATTACTTGGTAGCAAAACACTCCGTATGGTGTGATGAAGGCCGTTTTTTCTTCGTCCTCTTTCTTCAATTTGATCTGATTGTAACCAGAATATGCGTCCAAAAACGAAAGCCTCGCGCATCCCGCTGTTGAGTCGATTATCTGATCGATGCGGGGTAGAGGGAAGGGATCCTTTGGACAATGCTTATTGAGAGATGTGTAGTCGACACATACTCTTTGCACGTCTGTGTTCTTCTTAGGTACTATGACTGGGTTCGACACCCAACTCGAATTTTTGATTTCTCTGATGAATCCGGCGTTTTCTAGCCTGTGCAACTCCGATGCTATCGCCTTCCTTTTAGGTTCATCAAATCGTCGCAATGGCTGCTTGACCGGCTTTGCCTTGGGATCTACATTTAATGCGTGCTCGACGAGTTCCCTGGGAACCCCTGGCATGTCTGATGGACACCAGGCGAAGATTTCCCAGTGCTCACAGAGGAACTCGATGAGCGCGCTTTCCTATGCGGGATCCAAGTTCACCGCAATTGATGTCGTCTTGTTTGCATCTGTAGGGTGGACCTGGATTTTCTTCGAGTCCTGCGTTGTGTCGAAAGCCTGATCTGGCAGGGATCGTCCAACATCGGGTAGTACATTATGATCCGTTTCTCCTTTTAACCTCTCATATTCCGCTGTCATGCCGAAGGTTTGCGCCATCCTGTTGAATTCTCTGTCGCATGTGTTGGCTACTTCAAAGCTCCCTTGTATTGTAATTGTTCCTTTAGGCCCTGGAATTTTTAACGTAAGATACGCGTAATGCGGTACTGCCATGAATTTTGCAAATGCTGGGCGTCCCAGGATTGCGTGATATTGTGATGGCCAGTCCATAACTTCGAACTCCAGCTTTTCTCTTCTGTAGTTTCCGCTACTACCAAAGCAGACATCGAGTTCTATTCTCCCCAGAGGGTAGTTTGCGGCTCCTGGTACTATTCCGTGGAAAGAGCAATCTGTTGGCCTCAGACTCGTTAGCGAGATGCACATTGCTTTTAGGGTTCTAGCATATATTAAGTTTATGCCACTCCCTGCATCCATGAATACTCTTCCGATGTCGTATCCTCCTATTTGCGCGTTTAAGACCATAGGCTGGTGGTGATGATATTGCTAGGTTTACTTGTCTGGATATGCTCTTTCGCTCTTTCTTTGACATGGGCACCGGTTGAATCATGGCTGATATGTACACTTTTGACTCTAGGTGCCTCGCTAGCCTTTGCATTTGATATCCTTGACTTCTGTGTCTTTCTCCTTGCCTCCCTTCTTGTTTTGAGCCCATGGCATTTTGCAACCTTAAGAATGTTCTGCAATCCTTCATCTGGTGATTTGAGACCCTTTTCCCGTCGAGATACGCGTAGTGGATTCGACAAGGTCCGTATAGCATATCCTCGGTCGAAGGACCAGAGTATCTTGATTTTTCTACTCCTTTTGCCTGAAACCTCCTACTTTCATATCCTTCCTCTTCTTCTAGTACGTAACCCGCGGCTACCTGATTTTGCCTTCCTTGGTTATCCCTGCTGCGGTGTCGTCTCCTCTGTCTACTTAGTCTGTCGACTTCTGGTGAACGTCCTCTCTTGTTGTTATACGCGTCCTCTCCATCAGCGAATTTGTTGGCTTGTTCCATTAGCTCGGTTACTGTCGTAGGTCTTGTTCTTCCTATTTCTTCCACGAGATCTGAGCGACGAAGTCCGGCCGAAAAGGCGTCTATTGCTCGTTCGTCGGAGACGTCTTCTGCTGAGTTTTTGATTATACTCCAGCGCTGTATATAAGAACGTAGCGTTTCGCCTTTCTTCTGCACACATGCTTTAACTTCCTCCAGTGACGCTGGGCGCTTGTAGGTGGAATGAAAATTCCTTGTGAATTGACTTTCGAGTTCCCCCCAACTTCCAATGGATTCGTTGGGTAGGGTATTCAACCAGGACCGTGCGGCGCCGGTGAGGTGCAGCTGCAAACTTTGCATTGCAGTCGCCTTTGTTCCCCCTAATATTTGCACTGCCTGCAGATAATCCGATAACCATAGGGTAGGTTCTTGCGACCCGTCATACTTATGCTGGTTGTGTGGTAATTTGAATCCTTTGGGTACCCGTGTTTTGTGAACCCTGCGGGTAAAGCATAACGCACCCATATCTTTATCGCCGTCCTCGTAGTTCTCTTCTCTCCAAGCATGACGCGATTTATTTACTCAAGTTTGTGCTATTATACTTCTTGCGTCCTCCTTACTTTTCTGTCGCCTTTTCTCTTCTGATGACTCGCTATACTCGTTATCTGTGAAATTGTATCTGAGCTTCTCCTTTCGATTTCCCTTGCAGCTTGTCGACTTTGTCTCTAGGCCTTGCTCCCTGATCTTTCCTTCTACTATTCCGAGACTTCGTATCGCGGCCTGGTGCATATCTTCTCGTGGGTCCCCAGGTTCTGGTCTTGTAGCTAGTAAATACGCTTGTGCTGCTACTAATGCTGCTTCTGGCGTTTTTTGTATGAAGTCATCTTCCTCCTCTTCTAGCTGTGGGGTAGGGCTCCTTGAGTACCTTTCTTCTCTGCCGCACGCTGTCGCCCCCCTATTGTGTTTTGGGTCTCCGCGTCTTTCTCTGCTGTATTCTGAGTCTTCACTATAGTCTTCCCAGTATTCCTCCCTTGATATACTGTTATTGTTTTGAAAAATCATGTCTTTTTCCTCCCTTAGTTTCTTCCTGTGCTGGTATAATGCATACTGATATCCCATTAGAACTTCTCTTCTCGATCCTTCGGGTACTTCCGTACCATGATTGATAGCTGACTTGATCATCCTCCATTCACCAGCCGAGACATGGACTTTCTCCTTTTCCTTTTTGTTGTGACCTTTTATTTTGTCGACTTGCCTGTCGACATTCTTACTTCCTTCGCTATTGTCCTCTTCTGTTTCAGTGATAATGACGCATAACTGATGTACTTTGGAGACGCCCCTGCTTCCCACGGCGAAGTCCTTTGCGTTGTCGCGCGTCTGACACGCTTTTTCTTCTGAGTCGAAATTTTCCGGCATTTTGTCGCCTTCTGAGATTGATGCTTTTCCTAGGCTGACCGGCGAGTTTACCTCACTGGAAGAGCCTTCTGATGATTCCAATGTTTCCTTTGTTTCGGGCTTGCTTGCCGACGGATCTGGTTTCGTCGAGTCCGAGAGGCGGGATGATCCCGATGGCCCGACGATGATGCTCAAACTTCCAATGGTTAACTCCATCTCTTGACTTCCGTCGAATTCTGAACTGCTGTTGGCTAGAAGCGAAAAAGCCGTCGAATTCATGATTCCAACACCCAGGTCCCCACAGTCGGCGCCAATTGACAAGGGTTAACTCGACAAATGTCCTAAATGAAGGACTTAGGATCGGGGAGATAGGGCGTCGGATGAACTCGAAGGTAAAGTTAGTCGAAACTAGTGTATGTCGAAAGTAAACATTGGGTGTTAAACCAGGCTTGCTTTCAATCTCCCCTACACCGTCCCCTCCTGGCCCCTATATATAGGTGGCCAGGTCTCGAGGATCGGGTAGGGTCCGATATAGATTACAATATCGACATACGGTAAAGACTCGTATTCGACTATCATTACAATTGGGCCTAGCTATACGGGCCTTAGGGGTACTCAACTAACGGGCTCTATTAGCTATACCCTTGTCAATGATTTCAAGCAAGTTTAGGAGGAACGCAGGAAGAAGGCAAAGTTGGAACCCAGGAAGTATCCAATCAATAAACCAACTACAGATCTTAGTTTCAAACCGCGATCACAAAATCGGGGAGTGTTACCTCGGATAGGAGGAGGAAATCCTCGGAATTTAATTATTCGTCGTTCTTGTGGAGCCAAGGGACACTACTCCACTAAGTGTTAGAAGCCCCAAATCATTTTTTTGGTTGCAATCAAGAGGGACATATGAAGAATCAATGCCCAAATAAAGCTGCATGGGGAAGGAAGTCAAATGGCGGAGGACCCAATCGAGGTGGTAATTCAGGAGGCAATGGTGCTGGATGGAGGACTCGACCATTTGGGAAGGTAAACTACACCAACTTGGAGGAAGTCAATGACTCCGATAAGACTGTGATAGGTACGCTTCAAATCCTATCTCATCCCGGTAATGTACTTTTTGATACTGGTGCAACTACTTCGTTCATTTCTCAAGAGTTTGTTGACCTTTACGGGATTCCTTGCAATAAGTTAGAATGTCCCATCACTATTTTATCGGCGGGGGGAACGATTTTAGTCACACACCTCAAGCAAGAGCAGGTCATTATGATCCGCGATTGCGTTTATCTTGCCGATCTTTTTATCATCCCTATGAAGGATATGGCTGTAAACCTTGGAATGAATTGGTTGGAGGAGAATGGAGCTCAGATTGGTTGCAAAGAGAAAACTCTGTCACTTAGGAATCAAGGAGGAGGAAGGTGATAAGGATCACACCGGCGATCCTATGAGTTTTGTCCCGATCTTTCACAGCGAGTCAACCCGGATAAATAATCTTCCAACAACGCAATGAACGTCACCTAAAGAAGAGGAACGGATCCAGCAAGCAACGTGATGAAGATCACCACGCCTCAAACCACAGCTCGATAATCCTTGATGACGCAAGAACCCTCGCAGCAATCTTTATTAGAAACACGGCAGCGCCGTTTCCCCGGAGGGATGATACACGGTGGAGCACACGATAGTTTTCAACTAAACAACTGAACTCCCCAAACCCTAACCTGCTGGCCTCCTTATATAGACGGCCAGAAAACTGTTGGGCTTGGACAGGCCCAAACCCAAAACACAAATAAAACTAAGTGGCCCATAACATGACCTGACACACGAAATAACATGAACAGATATGCAAACTAATGACACGGCCTTAGACTTAATTATCTCATATCGTAGGTCGTCCTGGCGTGCCAATCTGCAACGAGCTTCCCTCATCTTGGTGGAGTCCTGAAATTGGGCTTCACCTCCTCCTTCGTGCCCATATCATCCTCCCTCCCTTCAAAAAGCGTTGTCCCCAACGTGTGAGGGTCTGCTCGAAAGGGTGGCGGAATATCAACAATAGCAGCACATATATTCGCCGTCTTCAAGTATTGCTTGCCTTCCTCACCACATCCTCCCTCTTGGCCTGCGCGACTTGATACAGCCCTAGGTGGTTGCACCTCTTTTCTTCACCAAATGAACTTGTAGTTAGGCGCCTCCACCTTCTTCTTCTTCCTTGCTGGAACGTTGCGTTGCTGAACATGAACTTGCTTAGCACGACCCTGCAAAGTAGTTATGCCTGGGCCACACAACTGACGAACATGTCCATCCTTGCCTGTATGCACACGCACAGCTGCTCCAACAAAACGTCTCCGAGGTGTTCTAACAAAACTGTGGCTGACTACCCGTGGCACCGTATGCACCGGAACACGATTAGCACCACTGTCATCGGTCTGAACACCCATGTCAACACGAACTGGAAGTGGAACACATGGAATACATGGTGACATATCCTTCCCTTCAGCTATATGAGGCTTGACTTCAACCGGCTTGTCACTAACAAGAACAACTGGCTTGTCATCTACAGGCTTGGCTGAAACAATATCACAAACGACGCTTTTCGCATCATGCTCCTCATGCTGCACCTTAGCTAGCCCTGGTTGTGGCTTAGCTTTATGCAACTTCTCCTTGCGAACCACCAGCTCAACATGAGACTTTATTTGATCATCCTGCATAGGTTTCAAAGTCCGCTGTTTGCCATCATGCATAAAAGAATATGTATTTGCTCTCCCAGCATGCATAGCATTGCGATCATACTGCCATGGACGTCCAAGTAACAGCCCACACACCTCCAATGGCAACACATCGCACTCGACCTCATCAACATAATCACCAACTGTAAATGGCACACGTACCTTATGAGTAACTTTCAGCATACCGCAGCTATTTAACCATGCAACATGCTTAGGTTTAGGAAGACGCCATGTCGACAACCCCAATGATGCCACCACAGCCCTACTGATGCCATTACAGTAACTACCACTATCAATAATCAGTTTGCATACCTTCTCCTTGATGGTGCACTGTGTTTGAAAAAGGTTGCATCGCTGATTCCTCCTTACCACCTCATCACCATTGCACAATTTGTGAAGCTGTATACTCATACCTCTCAATGGTGTGTCATCTCGATCAAGTATAACATTGGCTTGTACCTCTGGAACAACCACCTTGTCCGACTCCACGGACTTCTCCACAAATCTAGCACGCAGAAAGTACTTAAAAACCTCCCAACGAGATGTTTCAAGTGTGATCCCCTTTGCGCGCCGTTCTTCACGCCACCAACCAACCACCTGCGTATCCACACGCCGATGGGCAAGTACAAATTCTGTAAAACCGCCAAACTTGCTATCACGGGCACGACATTGTGCAAAGCCACGCTCCATGTGAGATTCCCAAGACTCATACTCTGCACACTTTGCAGCACTGTGCAAACTCCACGTGATTTTAGTTGCATCATACCGAAAACCAGCCAAAATCTCTAAATAGTCACTGTAGATATCGTCCGCTTTGTCAGTTAACCGGACAGGTCTTGAACCCATACCGAAATATT
The DNA here is from genome assembly GCA_007115705.1 of Dactylis glomerata. Lineage (NCBI taxonomy): Eukaryota > Viridiplantae > Streptophyta > Magnoliopsida > Poales > Poaceae > Dactylis > Dactylis glomerata. The sequence goes on along the minus strand of QXEO01001188.1, from coordinate 213,153 downwards.
GCTAGTATGCACAAAATACGGCAGTACAAGTATCGTGCCTGTGCTTCCAAATCTGTACCAAATCTACTGAGATGCAGCCGTGTGATTAAAGGTACTTTTGCTCCAAACTGCTGACCAAAAAACTCCACGAGCAAACCAAACAGACGATCGTGTATTCCTCACAAAAGTTGTAACTGAATTGCGGCAAAATACAGACGGAAATCAGCAGACAATCGCACACAGGGCGAGGAACACAGGCGCGCCCGAGGGCAGACGCTCTCCGTGGTCACGCGCGAGCCAAATCGATCCGAGGAGCTCCTGGCGATCTCAGCCTCGTGGGCCGGCCCACTGAGCAACAGCCAAGCGAGAGCGCGAGTCAGGGACTCAGGGGCGAGCGATCCCAGGCGATCTGTTATTTTTTTTTGAGTTGGAAACGTGATCGATCAGTGAGACTTGGGCCAGGTATTGACCAGCGAGAACTGGGCCGGTCCTGGCGCTGGCGCCTCAGCGAGAGCGGCCGATCGGGCGAGCGGCCGGGTCCTCGGTAGCGTCGCCCGTCCCCAGCCTCCATATATTTCTGCCCGCACACGATACTGCCAGCGATCCCAGCCTCCGTGGCTCGCTCGGGGCTGCTCCGTGGCGATGCAGATGGGCTGGCCCAGCAGCAAGCGAACAACCCAGCGGCAGGGCTCGATCCTAGCGAGGCACGTGGGACGAGCGCGTGTGGTCGCGCTGGAGGCCAGACCGCCTCCGTCCTTAGGCGCGCGGACCGATCGCTGGAGGCCGCCTTCTGCTCGATCGGATCTGGAGAAACCGACAAAAAATCCTGGTGCGCCACCTCGAGGAAATCGTGCAACGCCTGGACTCCAACGGATCAGACAATCTCGATCGGAATTGGTGGCAAGCTCGATCGATCTGTGACTGCCGATGAAAAACAATGCAATCTGAAAACTCCGAGAACAATTCCCCAAGACAATCTCACAATTCCACCTTGCCAATTTGCAGATCAAAAATCCGCGGATCTGAAAACTGTTCGAGAAACAAGAACAGTCTGCAGATCAAACAATCAACAGAAGATACTCACTGTGATCAACCCAGTAATCTGATACCACATGATAAGGATCACGCCGATGATCCTTGAGTTTTGTCCCGATCTTTCACAGCGAGTCAACCCGGATAAATAATCTTCCAACAACGCAATGAACGTCACCTGAAGAAGAGGAACGGATCCAGCAAGCAACGTGATGAAGATCACCACGCCTCAAACCACAGCTCGATAATCCTTGATGACGCAAGAACCCTCGCAGCAATCTTTATTAGAAACACGGCAGCGCCGTTTCCCCGGAGGGATGATACACGGTGGAGCACACGATAGTTTTCAACTAAACAACTGAACTCCCCAAACCCTAACCTGCTGGCCTCCTTATATAGACGGCCAGAAAACTATTGGGCTTGGACAGGCCCAAACCCAAAACACAAATAAAACTAAGTGGCCCATAACATGACCTGACACACGAAATAACATGAACAGATATGCAAACTAATGACACAGCCTTAGACTTAATTATCTCATATCGTAGGTCGTCCTGGCGTGCCAATCTGCAACGAACTTCCCTCATCTTGGTGGAGTCCTGAAATTGGGCTTCACCTCCTCCTTCGTGCCCATATCAGAAGGATAGTGTATCAAGGTGACCGACATGCACATATTGAAGTTCAATTGCAGCTAAACACCCTGGAAGAAGCTAAACTTGAAGTTATTCTGGTAGTCAATGAATTTCAAGATGTGTTTCCTAAGGAATTACCAGGAATGCCACCAGACAGAGAAATTGAGTTCACTATTGACTTGATTCCAGGGACAACACCAATGACTCAGGCACCATACAAAATGGGACCCAAGGAGTTAGTAGAGTTAAAGGAACAGCTGGATGAGTTAGAATAGAAAGGATTCATTCAAGAAAGTATTTCACCTTGGGGAACACCAGTGATATTTGTGGATAAGAGGGATGGAGGATGCAGGATGTGCGGAGACTACATAAACCTCAACAATGTTACTATCAAGAACAAATATCCTTTGCTAAGAATTCTGGACTTATTTGATCAAGTCAGGGGAGCAGGAGTATTTTTCAAGATAGATCTTCGGTCAGGATACCACCAAATTAAGACCAAGAAGGAGGACGTTCCAAAGACAGCTTTTGTGTCCAGGTACGGACATCATGAATATTTAGTCCTACCTTTTGGATTGACAAATGCACCGGCAATTTTCATGAACCTCATGAATAAGGTCTTTATGCCTTACTTGGACAAGTTTGTGATAGTATTCATAGATGATATCTTGATCTACTCTAAAGACAAAGAAGAACATGCCAAACATTTGAGGATTGCTCTACAGATTCTACGAGAACATTAGTTATATGCCAAGTTTAGTAAGTGTGAATTCTGGCTGGACCAAGTGGAGTTTCTCGAGCATGTGATCAGTAAAGAAGGCATAGCAGTGAATCCAAGCAAGGTAGCATTTGTTCTGGAATGGGAGGCACCGAAGAATGTCAAGCAGATTAGAGGATTTCTGGGAATGGCAGGGTATTACCGAAGATTTATTGAAGGATTCTCCAAGATTGCAGGACCAATGACAAGTTGCTCCAGAAGAATACACCACTCGTTTGGTTAGAAGAATGTGAGGCAAGTTTTCAAACACTCAAGGAGAAGTTAACCACAACACCTGTGTTAGCCGTACCAGAAACTGGCAAGGACTACACGATATATTGTGATGCACCCAAGAACGGACTTGGATGTGTATTGATGCAAGATAGGAAGGTTATAGCTTATGGGTCGAGCCAATTACGACCGCATGAGGTTAACTATCCAACACATGACCTTGAGCTAGCAGCCGTGGTGTTTGCATTGAAAGGATATAGGCATTTTCTGTATGGAGCTAAGTGTGAGCTCTATACGGATCACAAGAGTCTCAAGTACTTCTTCACTCAGAAAGAATTGAACATGAGGCAACGAAGATGGTTAGAATTGATCAAGGACTATGATTTGACCATCAACTATACACCGGGGAAGGCTAATGTGGTAGCCGATGCCTTAAGCAGAAAGAGCACGAACACTCAACCAATGAGCCGAGAACTTCCTAAGGAATTGCTTATGGACTTGGGAAGGTTAGAAATTCAATGTCTTGAAGTGCAATCTCCGGGTAGTTTATCTATGATGAAGGTAATGGAAGAACGACAAAGTGATCTCAAATACACAATATTTCGATGACAAGGAGAAGATTCATTCACTGCTGAAGAGATTTGCAAGATTGAAGAAGGAAGACCGTCTGAGTTTTGCTTAGGTGATTTTAAATCACATTGGTTTCATGACAAAATCATTATGTCGGACATACCGGAAATCAAGGAGTTAATACTCAAGGAGGCACATGAAACCCCATACTCAATTCATCTGGGGAGTACCAAGATGTACATGGATCTTAAAGAACTATTCTGGTGGAACAACATGAAGCAAGAAATAGCCAAGTTTGTGTCTGAATGCCATACTTGTCAGAGAGTGAAAGCGGAACATCAAAGTCCCGCTGGACTTATGCAACCATTGAATATTCCAGAGTGGAAGTGGGAAGAGATTGGAATGGACTTTATCACAGGGTTACCATTGACACCAAAGAAAAAGGACATGATTTTTGTAATTGTGGACAAGTTGACTAAAAGTGCACATTTCTTAGCCGTTAATCAAAAAGATACCGGAGAGAAGCTGGTAAATCTATATGTTCAAGAAATTGTGAGCAAACACGGAGTGCCTAAGACAATAGTGTTAGACCGAGGGTCCGTATTCACTTTAGCCTTCTAGAAACACTTACATGAAGCTCTCGGGTCCAAGCTAGACTTTAGTACTGCTTATCACCCACAGACAGGAGGACAAACGAAGAGAACCAATCAAACTTTGGAGGATATGCTTTGAGCATGTGCGTTGGACTTTGGAGGATCGTGGGAAGAACACTTACCACTGGCAGAATTTTCATACAACAATAGTTACCAAAGTAGCATACAGATGGCACCATTTGAAGCACTCTATGGAAGAAAGTGCCGATGACCGATCTACTGGTATGAAACTAGAGCCAGTAAAGAGTTCCATCTGGACTATGTCAAAGAAAAGCAGCATGCCATTGACATCATCCGAGATTGATTAAAGATTGCTCAAAGTCGGCAGAAAAGCTATGAAGATTTAAAGAGGAGGACATGGGAACCTCAAGTTGGGGACATGGTATATCTAAAGGTTAGTCCTATGAAGGGAGTACATCATTTTGGAGTCAAGGGAAAACTCAGTCGAAGATACACCGGACCTTTCAAGATTCTAAGTCAAAGCCGAGGAGTAGCCTTTGAGTTAGAGTTACCAAAGGATCTATCTAAAGTTCATAATGTGTTTCATGCTTCTCAACTTCGCAAGTGTATGAAGACACCAGAGGAAACCATATCCTATGAAGAAGTTGAACTACAAGCTGATTTTACCTATGTTGAAGAACCGTCAAAGATTCTGGTAGAAAACTGGAAGCAACGCTGTAATAGGGCTATCAAATATTGCAAAGTGCAATGGAAACATCACCCATAAAGTGAAGCTACCTGGGAAAAAGAAGAGGATCTAAGGATAGCCTATCCAGAATTCTTCAGGTACACCTTACCCCAAACTTCTGAATGAAGTTTTTGTTAAGGGGGCAAGTCTATAATATCTCAGCACGTAGGACAACTCTGGGGTAGAATAGAGGGCATTTGTGCATAGCATCTGAAATTACGGGATTTTTTCGCGTTTTTATCACTAAAACCTAAGAGGGATCTAATCTCTCTTCGAGGGGGAAATGGTACACTCTCGAAGTGCGAAAGATTATGAAGTGATCTCTTTTGATCAATTGCTTGTGGGGGAAAGGGTGAAATTGAATAAGTAAGAACCCTAAGTACAAGTTATGAATTCAAATCTGAACCTTGAATTATGAAATTTGAATTTGAATTTAAATTGCACATTAGAAAAGATAAATATAAAGTGAGAGGGGAAAACTTGAGCTTTATTGATATCACACACATAATACATTGTCTTTACAATATTTGTAAACAGAAACAAAAGAATGAATTAAAGGATTACATCATAAATTGTGAATGGTTACATGAATATGAAAAATATAAATAAATCCTAAATAACTACATCTATTCTTCTTTCTTTCTTTCTTTCTTTCTTTCTTTCTTTCTTTCTTCTCTCTTCCTATTCTTCTTTTGCGACCTACAAGCAAAACCCAAAAGAAGAAATACCACCAAGACAGTAATACAAGTGGCAGTCAAAATTAAAAGGACACTATTGATAATCATCAACTAGTCACAGCCAAAATATCAGCCAGGGACCAATCTGGCCGGGTAGCAAGGCAGGTAAGCAAGCAGCTCACTCACTAGGTGCATGGAGGGTGTGTGTCAACACCACAGAGAGGGGCAGGCCCTATAAATAGGGCAAAATATCACAAAACTGTCGACAAAAGATCACCAAGCATATGCACACGCATAGCACAACACCACCACTAAGCCAAAGCCAACATTGAATTATAAGACATCACCAAAACCATCTGCATCAGTCTACCCTGCTCATGAGCTGAGCATCAGGGGAGATTATCACCACCACACCACACCCAGCAGCCAAAGTTTAGCAAGCATGGTTACTTAAACAAGATCAAGCCGCAGCCAGAAGTAGGCAAAGCACCAAGGAGGTGCAGGGCAAGCTAGGAGGAGCAGGCCAAGCACCAAGGAGGTGCAGGGCAAGCTAGGAGGAGCAGGACTAGCTCTAGGAGCTCTTGATCAAGCTCAACCAAAAGCATCATCAATAATCATAGCGAGCAACTAATAGCAGCAAGCACATGATAAAGGTATGCATCAGAGATTGCATAGCATAGTCAAAATCATGGCAAGAATCAAAGATCTTGCATAAGCAAGTCCAACAGCAAACTAAAACCCCACACCACCAAACCCTTCTACCAAATGTAACACCTAGGAGGATTAGGGGTGTAGTTTCCTCAGACCTACAGAGAGGTGCTCTGTATAATCATCAAAGGAAGTTTATTCAAAAGGGCAAATTTATCTGTTCATCACCAACAAACTTTGCCTTAGACCATGGATCATACGCTAGACCAAGACCATGGTATAGTTCTGTTCTTATCAGTATCTTAGCATGGCCAACAAGATAATTTAGCAACTGATTAGAAGTCACCAAAGCAAGCACTAACAACACAATCAACAGCCATCCAACTTATCATCAAGAATTAATTGTGCACCTCATAGGGAGGTACCACAATCATACTTAATTAATAGCAGTTACTTGCTGTAGTATAGCATGCTATAGAAATCAAGCTAGAGCCACTATTAAAACAGTATTCAAGCATGAATTGCTTGATACATCTTAAATCATCACTGAACTCATATTCAGTTCATAATATTCAACAGATAACTGTCACTAGACAATTCTTTACAAGCTTAAGCTACTCATGCTAGTGCCATCATAATTTCAATCATCAACACCAGCAAAGGTCTTGCAGCAGTGAACAAGCACTTGCTGCAAACCACAACAAGCTCTCCAGTAAATCAATAAAAGCATGGTTTAACTGACATAAGTTAAACACTGCACCTTTTGATTCAGATAGTATCACTTAGTTACTAGACAGTAATCATGCAAGCAGATCATCAAGCTAGCCCCACAGATAATGCGAGCTAACTGAATCTTAAATATTCAGTTAAGAAATTCTTAACTAAATACTTAACTGCAACTAGCAGTAGCAACAAGCATATAAGCAGATAATCAAGCTAGCCACCATAAAGAGAGCAGGCTAAGTGAATCTTACAGATTCAGTTAGGAAATTCTTAACTGAATAATTAACTGAAGCTAACAGCAACAACATGTAGTGGCCAAAATAGAAGTTCTAGGATCTCACCACAAGCACAGCTGCAGTAGGCAAGCATGCCTGGCTCACTGGCTAGGCCACCAACACAATTGGCACAGAGACAGAGAAGAGGGAGGAACTCACATGGTAAGCTCGCAGTAGGAGCTTGAAGGATACCTGGGCGATGACACCGTCGACGTAGCCAAGGTTGTGGCAGCACAGCGCCACCATCCAGTTGGCCATGACAATGAGGAGCAGCACCATTTCCATGGCCTGGCGACCACCGCATCACCACATCTGGGAGGCGCCAGGGTTGCAGACCATACCATCCAACCGGCGATGACGATGGAGCTTCAGCAGGAGACGCCGAGGAGAAGGAGCAGTAGCCCAAGCAAGGTCAGAGCTAGTCGAGCAGCACGGGGGCGAGCTCGACTGTGCGACGAGCGGAGACGAAGGAGATGAACGGAGGCGGGGAAGACAGATCCCCACAGTCAGAAGAGAGAGCGCGAGGAGGCAAAGCGATTGCCCCACACGACGATGGCGGAGACCATTGGAGCTCGCCGAAATCGAGCGGCAACATCGTCGGCGATACATAGTCGCCAGAGAGCGTAATACGGACTGTTTGGCCCGATCTTTCACGATGCACCTCTTGATCTGATAGATCTCCCAATCACGTGAGCAGAACACGCGACCTGAATATTGGGGAACACCAATCCTGCGAGCAACTCGACGATGAACGACGAACCTCACGGTGAATCAACACGCCAACAGCTCGACAACCCTTGACAGATTCAAGGACCTTCGCGCACACAGGATTACTCTTGACAATTCAAGAACTTTCTTGTCTTTATTGATAGATAACTAGACGAACGTCCGAGACGCCGTCACACACGCCGATCCCAGAGGGACGGTGATAACTTGAACTAAAAGTTCTACATAATTTCCAGCCTCCCTAAACCCTAGCCGTCCAGCCTCCTTATATAGACGGCCAGAAAACTATTGGGCTTGGACAGGCCCAAACCCAAAACATAAAAGAAAACCTAAGTGGCCCATAACATGACCTAGCACACGGAATAACATGAACATAGATACAAATTAATGACACAGCCTTAGACTTAATTATCACATATCGTAGGTCGTCCTGGCATGTCAATCCTCATCATCCTCCCCTTCTTGGAAAGGCGTTGTCCTCAACGCCGGAGGGTCTTCTCGTAAAACGTGGCGTCAAATCTGCAATATCGCCACTGTCCATCTTCAAGCCTTGCCAGCCTGCCACACCACATCCTCCCTCTCGGCTAGCTTGACTTGCTCTTGGCCCCTTTTAGTCTTCGGTGCCACCAACCAACAAACCTGATTGAGACACAAACGATCATCAGAATGCAATCTCGAAGCACATGAGTAGATCACCCAAAACGGACAGGACATACTCCTGTACACTGAGGGTCCAAATGAGTTGAATATACCCGCAGACGCAAACTAAATTTTGGTAGCAAACCAAGCACATCACCCAAAACAAACAGGACAATTTCCTGCATGCCAAGGATCCAAATATACTGAATCTGCCACCTCTTTGAAACTTCTAACAGTGTCTTTTTTTCTAATATCCAAACCACAAGCAGAATTGCACCAAAACTGAACCGATTCCATTCAAGCTGCATTAGCCAAAACGAGCAGACTTTCATGTAATGTTTTTTAAGACATCACACGGGAGCACCTACCAAATCCAATCCAATATCACTCACATAGTAGTCCAAAAGTGAAACAGTCAAACAGTTTGCTTCGTGAAACGGCAGGACAAAGTTCACATACTAATCCAATCTGCTCCCGATACCATCCGATCTAGCTTTTTTTTTCTTGCTGTTTCCATTCACGTACCAGCAATCAACCGATCCAATCCTTTTTTTCCTTTCTAGCTAGACTCCACGCCTTGTAATTTCCTTCCAAATTCTCTTCCTGTAATTCTATCATGATCGTCCAGGCAGGAAACGTGGAGTGCCTGGACTCCAAACAAAAGCGATCGCTGAGAAGATTGAACGTAACAACTCAATCCTTTTTTTCTTTTGACAAGGTCGATTGGATCTGGGAACTCCTGGCCAGATCGACAGAGCGGAAACGGGACCGAGAAAACACTATCGATCTGCTATGGACAAACCGTGAATACGTGTGAGTCAATTCGTATCCTTCCAAACTGCACGTGGTACCAAACTGTTTTCTCTCTCTCCTTTTAGCTGAGTACCACACACCATGTGATACCTCTGTCAGGAAATTTCTGCACCAAATTAGACACGAGTAAACACGTACACACTGCAACCACACTTTCCTTTCTTGCCTAGTTGGCAGCGCCCCCCGCTAGGGGACAGACCACGTCTATGGTCAGGCGCGTGGCCAAGCTGGGCGATCCCGGTTGCCTGCTTTTTTTATACTAATGATTGAAACCGATCGGCTCCGAGAAGTTGATGGCCTGGACTCTCGATCGTAAACAATCGATCGGAAACTGGATCGAGAAACGCCCGCCGATCTGAGAAGAAATCGATACCCACCAACACGCCAGAGACAACTTGACGATTGAGAATAGTTCGTCGACTTGCAAACTGAACTGCCTCGCCTGATCAGAAACGGCTCGCAAAAATGAGATCCGATCACATCTAACGGAAACAATTCCGTCTGTTCCACATAAACTCCACCCATCGCCGCCTTGAAAATCCGATCTATGCAGCAGCTCAACACGCCACCAACAATTGCACCGTGATCAACCTGGTGCTCTGATACCAAGATGATACTGACTGTTTGGCCCGATCTTTCACGATGCACCTCTTGATGTGATAGATCTCCCAATCACGTGAGCAGAACACGCGACCTGAAGATTGGGGAACGCCAATCCTGCGAGCAACTGGACGATGAATGACGAACCTCACGCTGAATCAACACGCCAACAGCTCGACAACCCTTGACAGATTCAAGGACCTTCGCGCACACAGGATTACTCTTGACAATTCAAGAACTTTCTTGTCTTTATTGATAGACAACTAGACGAACGTCCGAGACGCCGTCACACACGCCGATCCCAGAGGGACGGTGATAACTTGAACTAAAAGTTCTACATAATTTCCAGCCTCCCTAAACCCTAGCCGTCCAGCCTCCTTATATAGACGGCCAGAAAACTATTGGGCTTGGACAGGCCCAAACCCAAAACATAAAAGAAAACCTAAGTGGCCCATAACATGACCTAGCACACGGAATAACATGAACATAGATACAAATTAATGACACAGCCTTAGACTTAATTATCACATATCGTAGGTCGTCTTGGCATTTCAATCCTCATCAGAGCGCGAGAGGATTATGGTTAGTGTTATACACGGAGAGAGAGAGAGGGGTGGGCTCAGCCGGCTAGGCCGGGCTGGTCCGACCTAACCCACTCGGGTTGGTCTGACCAGTGGGCCCAGGCTGTCAGCCAGTTCTTTTTATAATATTGACTAAAAATCCTAAAAAACCCTAATTAGATAAAAACAGCACCAGAAAATGTCTAAAAAATAACTAAAAATGAAAAATAACTATTTTTACTCCTTCTAGGAATTTTGAGATTTACTTGGGATTTAAATAATCTTATGGGTTACTTCTGCAAAAGGAAAGGAATTTAAAGGGTTTTTCTAAAATACTTAAACTTGTGAGATATCTAAGAAAATTTGGTTAAAATTCTTAACTCTTTAAAATAAACTCCATTCAAGAATATTTGGGAATTATTCTTGAATGAAGATACTATTACCATATATTCCTTAAAATCATAAAAAGAATATATAAAAGCCAGCAAATGAATAAATCACTTTAAGGGGTTATAAATGAAACACACACCATAAAGCATGCATTTTTTAATATTTAACCATTGCCCTTACTGGACAATGATGCTGTTTTCCAAAACCCAAGGTCCCGGGTCACTTCAACAAATCCAACTGCACTACCTTGCAGTTTGCAGGCAAGTTCACTCTTGCTCATATTTATTGTTTATCTTTATCAAATTACTTGCAAATATACCTGTGGTACTACTGCATTTAAAGCAAAAGTTCTGCTTTCTTAATCAATTTGATTAGTGGTTAGCAACCATGGTGGTTGTTACCCTAGGATGGTGGGCAGTGGGACCATGGTATGAGCATTGGTGGACATCCCACTGCAACTAGAAAGTTCACCTAGGAAATAATAACCAATGTCGCCAGTGATTCTAGCACCGCAAATAATGGTCAACCATAAGATTTGTTATGGGATGGAGAAGTCAGCTGTACCAACTTCCTCTCGCATATCAATGGATGCACCATACCGTAGCTGCATCCTGTTGGGTTATAGTAATGGGTGGGACCCCTTAGTGCCCACGCGTATCGGTGGTCTATGATGGATTGTAGGAGACCAACGAGGGAAGCTTGAGGTCAGGAAATCTACCAAAGAGTAGTAGGCCGACGTGGGGTATATCTGCTGAGGTCGGGACTACCAAAGGGTAGGAGGCCGGCGTGGGTAAGTTAAATCGAGGTATGGACTACCTTCGGGTAGGAGGCCAGCGTGGATTGTATCAATCGAGGTCGGGACTATCAAAGAGTAGGAGGCCGGCGAGGATTGTTTCTGCGGTTGGAACAACAAAAGGGTGGGTATGCGAGGTCGCGGAGGAGGACAGTGATTGGCTTTTATCACAAGACTAGGCCCCATACCAAGGAAGTATGGACGGGAAAGTACGCCCGGTTGTGCAGCAAGGCTTTGATCTCTTATGGGTACAAGTGACCACCTCTATAGAGTGTAAGAAAGTATCTGGATACTCCCTGTTCCGGGAAGGAGCTACAAATACGGCAGGAAAGGAGCCCATCGAAGCTCTAATCAACCTGTGAAGACTAACAGACATAGTTTTCTGAATAAAATCAATCTTTAAAGAAATGATTACAAAAACTGCATTTGACCTAATACTTTCGAGTCTACGGTCATAGCTAGTGCATCAAACACCTCTATACTATTAAATGAACTTGCTAGGTAACGCTCGTTACTCACCCCATTCCCTCTTAACCCTTGCTTAGACTCGGAGGGCCAGAACGAGGAGACTGAAGGAGCATCAGAAGACATTGAGGAAGTTTACTACGAGGAGCCGGACCTTACCGGTGGAATCGAAGGCGTGGATTACACCATCGCCTATGGTATCAGCGAAGGAACTGAGGAGGAGGCCGACAACTAGTAGTTTATTGTAGTAACTTGAGTCGCATCAAACCCTATAGAATAAAGTGACTTGAGTAGTCTATCATGTTTAGTCTATTACTTTCAGTCGTAGTTAAGGTTTGTAACATCAGGGTAGAACCTACTAGTGTTCCTCTTTGGACCGAGGAGGCACTGGAATCCTTTGTAACATTCTGGCTTGTAATATTTAGTGCTTGAACAAAAGACCGCTATATTTCTGTTATACCACTCTGAGGGATGTAATATTTTTGAAATGGTACTTCACGAGTGTTATCTCAATGACTTGCATACTACAACATGCAGTGGTATGCTGGGTCACCACATTCTATGACACAGCTTTGTAGCTTCTTGGGCTTAACAGGCTATTATAGGCGTTTTATGAAGGGCTATGGCCAGATCTGCAGGCCATTGTATGATTTATTAAAGAAGGACGCCTTCAATTGGACTGACTCACAGTCTGTGGCCTTTGAGCAGCTTAAAGTGAGAATGATAGAACCTCTTGTTCTTGCTCTCCCTAACTTCACTGAACCATTTGTACTTGAGTGTGACGCTTCTGGCCAGGGCATTGGTGCTGTCATAATGTAGGACAAAAAACCAATTGCCTTCTATAGTAAAGCATTGGGAGTGAGAGCTGCAACCCTTTCCACCTATGAGAAAGAGGCAATTGCCATCTTAGAAGCTCTGAAGAAATGGCATCACTACTTCCTTGGAACAAAACTGGTTATAAAAACAGATCACGAGAGCCTCAAATTCATGAACGAGCAACCAGTTACCACTGGAATGCATCATAAACTACTCTTGAAGCTGCTGGAATTCGATTATGTCATTGAATATAAAAAGGGGCAAGAGAATGTTGTCGCTGATGCTCTGTCACAGCATGATCAACTTAATGCTTTGACTACTATCACCCCTACTTGGATAGATGACATTAAAAACTCCTATTCCCAAGACACTCACTGTCTGAACCTCATTGCTCAAGGTACTGCTGGTACTACCTTGCCTAAAAAATACACTTTCCATGCTGGCATCTTGAGTTTCAATGTACGCATTGTGGTGGGAGCTGACAATCTTCTCAAAAACAAACTCATGGACACCTTTCACTCATCACCAATGGGAGGCCACTCTGGCATACGTGCTAGCTACCAACGGATCAAACATATTTTCTACTGGCCTAATCTGAAAAGAGATGTTTAGAAGTTCATCCAATAGTGTCCTACCTGCCAACGGTCCAAGACAGAACACTATCACTACCCCAGCCTGCTAGTCCCACTTCCTATTCCTGACATGGCTTGGCGCCACATTTCTATGGACTTTGTGGAGGGTTTGCCCAAGTCAAATGGCAAAGAAGTGATTTTGGTTGTGGTGGATCATTTGACAAAATAGGCCCACTTCATTCCCTCAGCACACCCGTATACGGTCAATTCTATGGTGCAAGCTTTCCTTGACAATGTTTTCAAATTGCACGGCATGCCCAAGTCAATAGTCACTGATCGTGATCGTATATATTCACCAACAACTTCTGGCAGCAGCTATTCAAGACAATGAAATTGGATCTTTGCATGAGCATGTCATATCATCCACAATATGATGGCCAAACCAAGTGCGTGAATCAATGCCTCGAATCTTATTTGTGAAGCATGGCTTTCAATGAACCGAAGAAGTGGAGCTCTTGGCTATCACTTGCTGAGTGGTGGTACAACTCCACATATCACTCTACTACCAAATTTACTCCCTTCCATGCCCTCTATGGTTTCCCGGCACCCTGATCAGTGAGATCTCTGTGGCAGGACCAATGGAAGTGAATGCTCAAACCTTTTTAGAGCAAAAGGAAGAGATACTCCAGCAGCTCAAAGAAAATCTTTTGCATGCTCAACAATGGATGAAGAAGTATGCAGATTTGAAACGCACTGAGCGCCAATTCTCACTTGGAGATATGGTTTACATCAAACTCCAGCCTTACCGCATGGTAGCTTTTGATGTGAAACATGGTCTGAAGCTAGCAATGAAATACTACGGACCATATCGTGTGATGAAACGCATTGGGCCAGTTGCATACCAGCTACTGTTACCAGCTGGCACACAAATTCACAATGTCTTCCATGTGAGTCAACTAAAGAAGCATCTGGGGGCCTAAGGCAATTCTAGTACCTGACTTTCCTCTTGTTGACGACAAAGATAACATCAAGGTCGAACCAATTTTTGTCCTGGACACTCGTGTTGTACCTCAACACCCAGTTCTGGTCACTCAGTGGCTCGTTCAATGGCTCAACATGTCGCCGGAAGATGCCACCTAGGAGGATGCAGGTTTCATCTAAACTACCTTTCCTGAGTTTTATGCAGCTACCATCAGGCGTTGGTTTGCTTCCGGTGTTCCTCGGGGACAAGGAACTTCTTCAGGAGGGGGCAGTTGTCAGGACCCTAACGACGCACAAGTCTTGCAGCTATCATATGAAGATAACGAAGACGACGGTTACGTGTGGTGGCTAACGGACGACATCAAGAACAGCTAAGATGCGGCAACGTCGATCGACACCAAGCAATCAAGACCCTTCATCTAACGGCTACATGCTTCACCATTTGCGCCGTTAGTTGAAGCAACACGCTCCCGTGTTTCCACGCTATTAAGCCTCGTCCTTGTAATGAAAAGATTATCGCTGAAATTGTTCTCCCATCTGGAGCTTCTAGGCTAGAGTAGCGTAATTAGACTCATGTATCCTTTATCTATGGATTTCCGTTGAATCAGTATAGCTACTCCCTATATTCCTGTGTGAAATTTGTGTGAGTTTTATCTGAAATTGTTGGCAAGGCTAATTTGGGCTTGTCACCGCCGCGGCATGAACGGCTGTTCGCTGCTCTCGTTTCGATTCATTATTTTGCTGTGCGTTGCTTCATGCCAAGTCTCAACCCAGCTTTACCTGGTTTTCTTTTCACCTGTGCAGATTCTTCAGCTTGCTACAATCCACCAACACCATCTCTCTCTATGTGCCTGTCCGCCCGTCAGGTGTTCGACACTTTGCCCGCTTTGTTCCAATTGATCTTGCCCAACAGTGGCAAGGAAAAATATTAAACTTGGAACATTGCAAACATCACAAAAAACCCTTCACAAAACGAGCTATCATGTTCGATGTTTCATGGCTTTTAGGCCAAATGACCAATGTTATGGCTAGAATCATGGCATAGTTTGTGATAATGTGCCCATATTGTGCACAGATGTGCATCTTGGGATTGCTTACGATGTTGCAGAAGGAAGTTTCCCTTTTCATCGCACGAAAAAGCCATTTTCCATTTTTTAATGCCAAAACAAGGTTTTTTTGTGAAGCAACCACCAAATTAAAGTTTCACATTGCTATCAAAACCATTTTTCAAAAATACTAGACCACCTTAGAGCAGGCCAATCATTGATGGTTATGAAAAGCAACGCTCGTAGGTCAAATGGCTCCTGTTTGTGCTCATCCCACACACGTACACCTGGTTTGGCCCACAACTATAAGAGTTCTTCAACTAGTGGTCTTAGGTACACATCAATGTCGTTGTCGGGTTGCTTTAGGCCTTGGTTGAGCACTAGCATCATAATGAACTTCCGCTTCATGCACAACCAAGGAGGAAGGTTATAGATACATAGAGTTACATGCCAGGTGCTATGACTCCAGCTCTGCTCTCCAAAAGGATTCATGCCATCTGTACTTAGACTAAACCTTAAGTTCCTTGCATCGCCTTCAAAGTCCGGGTAGTCTCTCTCGATTTTTCTCCACTGCGACCCATCAGCGGGGTGTCTCAACATCGCGTCTTTCTTACGGTCTTCTTTGTGCCATCGTAACAACCTGGCATGCTCTTTGTTTCTTAACAGACGTTTCAACTGTGGTATTATAGGAGCATACCACATGACGTTGGCAGGAACCCTCTTCCTGGGGGGGCTTGCCATCAACATAACCAGGGTCATCTCGTCTGATCTTGTACCACAGTGCAGTGCATACCGGGCATGCTTCCAAATTCTTGTACTCCTCACTGTGATAGAGGATGCAGTCATTAATGCATGTATGTATCTTCTGCACCTCTAATCCTAAAGGGTAGAGAACCTTCTTTGCTTCATACGTACTGTCAGGCAATTCATTATCCTTTGGAAGCTTCTTCTTCATTATTTTCAGTAATTTCTCAAATCCCTTGTCAGATTAACCACTCTCTGCCTTCCATTGCAGCAACTCTAGTGTGGTACCGAGCTTTGTGTTTCCATCTTTGCAATTTGGGTACAACTTTTTTTGTGATCCTCTAACATGTCCTTTAACTTCCGCTTCTCATTTAAACTTTATGCTTCTCTGTGTGCATCAACGATGGCCTAATGAAGATCATCATCAGGCTCATCTGATGCCTCTTCATCTTCAGCTTCTCCTGTTCCTTCAGCTTCAGCTTCCCCCATTGCAGTATCACTATATTCAGGGTACATATCATCATCCTCTTCTTCTTTATTGTCTTCCATTATAACCCCTCTTTCTCCGTGCTTGGTCCAACAATTATAGCTAGGCATGAAACCTTTCCGAAGTAGGTGGGAGTGAAGGATTTTACAGGAAGAGTATTCCTTCTTGTTCTCACAGTCAACACATGGACAAGATATAAAACCATTCTGAATGTTTGCCCGAGCCACATCGCCAAAATTACGAAGGCCTTCAATGAACTCAGAAGTGCGTCGATCACCATACATCCATTGTCATTGGTTCATCTGCATCATATAATTAAGTTTACCAAAACCATTAGATAACATCAAAAATAGTGAAATGATCACTGTATATCAAAACATGCATTTGTATCAATGACAAATGAAAGGATAGAGTTGCTAACCTTGATGAGGAGGAAAGAACGAGGACAAGGCCTAAGTATCACTCGGGCACCTCATATCATTTTTATTTTGTGTGAGCTTAAGCAGCATCATGCTCTTAGGCAATTCATCAAACACCTCTTGTGCATAGGGAAAAAATGAAACTAGCACACCCCTCTCACACCTTCCGCAGGAAAAGAACAGAGGAGAGGGCTGGTGGGTGGGTGTATTTATAGGTAGGACCTTTAGCACCGGTCCGTGCACCAAACCGGTGCAAAAGGGCAACCTTTAGCACCAGTTTATGCCACGAACCGGTGCTAAAGGTCTAGCGCCTGCCACGGGGCAGACGCAACACCTTTAGCACCGGTTCATGGCACGAACCGGTGCTAATGGTTCCTAACGAACTGGTGCTAAAGCTCCACGGGCTCCCTTTAGCCTCCTGGCCGCTCGAACCGGTGCTAAAGCACCCCTTTAGTCTGGGTTCGTAAGCCAATCGGTGCTAAAGCCTTTGGCAGCTCCAAACGAAAGCCCTATTTTCTACTAGTGTATTACCACTACACACGAGCATGTGCTTTACATCAAGTCACAGTTTGTGAACGTTTTTTGTTTGTTTTGACAATCCAATATCTACTCTTGAGTTAACTTACACTGAGTTGATATGCAGCTATCTTTTTTGGATCTTAAAACTTAGCAAACTTCTATAGTAAGGAAAGGAAAGACAGTAGATTATTAATGTTTTTTTTACATTGTAGTTTATCAATGTTGAGCGTCAAGCCTACCGTCTTTTGATTGTACATGGCTATATGTAGGTTCCTGATGATTTCTCCTTGCATGTACATAATTATTTCACCCGTTTTGTGTATGGGCCGCTGAATCAGTAATATTTCAGATCTGTTCTGATGGATTTTTTTGGATACTTCTATTTACAGAGATGGAGTGTACATGCATTCAGTAAGTCAAGAAGGTGGCCCCTTAGTAGTATTACTTTAAAGCAACAAAAGAGATAAGAAAATTGATGCAACAAGGGTGATGGAAATGGAGTTCTAACATGAAGCAGGCTAGTTATTTTAATGAGTTGGAAGGTGAGAATACCTGTCCATCATGAGTCAGTTTTGTAAGTAATTATCTAAATAGCTCCTGATGAGATTAAACTTTTTGTTGATCTATCATATGTGTCATAATATTACACGTGCGTGCACGTACGCATTTACTAGTCCTGTAGGAAATGCGACTGCATTTGTATGGAACAACATACTATCTCCATTCTAAAGAGCAAGGCTTGTATTTTCTAGAAAAGCCAAGCAAAATAAAGTTTGATCAAACTTTTAGAAAAAACTATCAACAACTACAATGTCCTACGGATGTCATATGAAAATATATTTCATTTTGTATCTAATAATATAGATTTAATAATGTATATCAATAATTTACTCTTAAAACTTGGTTAAAATTTACACAGTTTGACTTTTTTAAAAATATAAGTCTTATTCATTGGAATGAAGGTAGCAATTATTATGTGGGCACTCTAGCTTCTTACACGGTGCCCACGTCTCTCATGCCTGTCGGATTACGAAAACTCTTGGAATTGGCTCACAGATTGCGCGCAGCGATCGGTTGTCCTCCGCGCCTTCAGATTTTCTTTTGGTCCGACATCCTTAGTGCTGCCACATCACCCGCATGAAGAGGAGGTCGGGTCACACCTATGGTTGGACCAAATCAACATTTCTCCTCTCACAGAAGGAAATCGCCCAAGCGAGAGGTGACACGCAGGGCGATTCGGTGCTCCAGATGCTAGTGACACAACAGAGCAGTCAAATCGGCAGGAGCGGAGCTTCTCCGACAAATCCCCACCGGCGATGAGGCTGTTGCCTTCTTGGTGAGTTTCCTCCATTCCCCCGTTCGTCGCCACCCTTTCCCCCGCTTCTCTCCACCCATCTAGAAGCACTACACCTTAGGGTTTCTGTCTTATCCTCCCCTCATGGTGATTATAGGCAAATGCTAGTAGTTTTTAAGTTGTTTTTGTTGCAATCTATGCCAAGTTACACTAGGTATTCATTGTGTTTTTGAGGATTTTTTGTGGTTAGGGTTTGTTACTTTGCTTCTAGATCTAGTTTTGCATTTGATCATAGGCAACTTTGGCAGTAACCATGAGCAGTGTTTGTAGATATTTTTGTAATGCTTCAACAACTTTTGTCTATGTGACATTATTTGTAGTGCATTTTCAACAAATTTGTTATTGCAGAACAACAAAATATGCTACTTGTACAAATTGGTGTAAACTAAATCATGGCATGTTTTGTATTGTACAAATTGGTGTAATGTGTTAATTACAACATTCTTGATATCTGTGCTCTGCTAGTTGTAGTAATTGGATGTAAATTTTCTTGTATGCATCTATGTAGTTGTAGACCTTCAAGTTGTGATTTGTTTCAATTCCTTTTTTTGATGTAGTAATGTATTTTAGTGATTTTGTGCTTTGTTCAGTTTAACATCATGGCGCCAAAAGAGGCGGTGTTTCCAATGCGCTTTGTAACAAGGCGTATTGCCAAAGTTGTAGAGGAAGATGAGTGATGCAAAGAGGCTAATCATTGTGGACACCCCCATCAAGGATCTGATGAATGTATCCCCATTTGCTGCACCGCTAGAGCTTATCGAGTTTGTTGTAACACAAACCCAAAGATCCGAGAGCACTGGGTCATGCATTTTGATGTATCAAAGTTGCTGAATGGCTCAGGGGCTAGAGTGACCCTTAAGTCACCCAAAGGATATGAGCTGAAGTACGTGCTGCAGATCCACTTCTCTACAACAAAACATGATCATAGAGTATTAGGCACTACTACATGGGTTCCGTGTAGCTAAGGAGATTGGCATCAAGCACATGTTGTGCTGTGGTGATTCAGACTTAGTCGCCCAGCAGGTGGCTAGAACAGATAAGCTCAGAACGAACTCATGGCGGCTTATAAAGACAAGGTTGACGAGATGGCCAGAAGCTTCATGTTCTACAAAATCAAGTATGTGAGACAAGCAGACAACATGGCTGTCGATACCCTGTCCAGGCTAGGATCTAGCCGCAAGGCATTTCCGCCAGGAGTACTCCTAGAGCACATACACATCCTGTTAGTCAAGATGGCATATCTCAAAAATCCAGAACATGCGAGCTTGCCAGTCTTGGCGGTGATGCCTACCACTCTACCATGGACGAAGCCGTATATGAAGTATCTGACAAACAAAACACTCCATGTTGGCGAAGTCACGAGAAGGCAAACTGAGCGTAGAGCAAAAGGCTATACAAATCATCACTGGTCACCTCTACAAGCAAAGCACTTCACACTAGTAATAAAAATCTCATTAGTGGTGTTTGGAAATGGAGGTTGGTGATGTGCAAGAGGCACGCCACCAATCTAGCACCACTGGCATGCCATGGGAGAACCACCAATGTATTCTATACTGATGGTGTTCCACTAGAACGCCACCAGTATGGCGTTCCCGCTACATACCACTTCTCTTTGTTTTACCAGTGGCATTCATTAGTCATGGAACTCCTTTAGTATTAATTTTAGGTGAAAAAAATAAAATTCGTTGCCGTCAAAATGTTTTGAAACAAATACATCGAGAGATCATTGTTACGCATAAAATAATAAGTTTGTCTCGCTTAAACAATATCAAGATTGTCTTAAATGTGAACAAGTTAGGTCAACTACTTAATTAGATAATCTAATGTGAACTCATAGAAGATGATATCGCCTCACATATGATAGAAACAGTAGAGATGCTATCACATAAGATAGAATAATATTAAGAATACACTGCCGATAAATTGGAAGATGATTATGTAGGTCTCAACCCTACTAGACCCAGACTTTTTCTTTCCAACTACATAGTCGACATTGCTTCTCTTTTCTCCTAAGGAGTTGAAGTACTCTTCTTCCGCCATCTTGATGTCTCAGAGGACCCGTTAGGAAACCCCAAGAGGAAGGTATGATGAGCACAACAGCAAGTTTCCCTCAGTATGAAACCAAAGTTTAATCTACCAGTAGGACAAAGAAATCACTTCTGAAGGTTGTTGCTAGCTGACTTTTGACAGGACGCCAAAAGATAGTTGATGGCGCGTGGTCGGCGCCAGTAGCAACGTGGAACCTGCATACAACACAACCAAACTACTTTGCCCCAACTTACAGTGAGGTTGTCAATCTCACTGGTTTGCTGAAAACAAAGGATTAGACATATAGTGTGGAAAGAGATGTTTGTTTGTAGTGAAATAAAATAATACTTGCGAAAAGTAAACAGTGTTTGCAGTAGATGGTAATATAAATGTAAAAGAATGGACCGGGGTCCATAGTTCACTAGAGGTGTCTCTCCAAAAAGATATAACATGCTGGGTGAACAAATTACAGTTGGGCAATTGACAAAATAGAGAATGCATAACAATGCATGTACATGTCATGAAGATCACTATGAGATTCATTTGGGCATTACAACATAATACATAGACTATAATCCAACTGCATGTATGACTAATAATTCACCCTCGGGATATCATCCGAACAACCTTTGGGTATTAAGTTGCAAGCAACAGATTATTGCCTTAAGCAAAGTGTGTAATGTAAACAATACAATTATCCTTGAACAAAAGATTGTTGTTTTCTCCCTAGTAGCAACAACACATCTACAACCTTAGAAGTTATTGTCACTGACAAGGGTATAGCTAATAGAGCCCGTTATCTTTGTACCCCTGAGGCCAGTTAAGCTAGGCCCAAACATAGTCATAGTCGAAATATGAGATGATATCGTATACAAACATTGTAATTTGTGTTGAACCTGACCGGTTCCTTGAGACCTCGCCACCTATATATAGGGGCCAGGAGAGGCCGGCCAGGGACGGATTGAGATTGAGCCAATTGAGTACCACACTTATTCTCGATACATGCATAATCACTCATTTTTGACTGACCTCTACCTTCGAGTTCATCCGACGCCCTCTTCCCCCGATCCTAAGTCCTTCATCTAGGACATTTGTCGAGTTATCCCTCGTCAATTGGCGCCGACCATGGGGACTCTGGGCGTTGGAATCATGAATTCGATGGCTTTTTCGCTTCTAGCCAACAACAACTCGAAAGTCATCGGAAACCAGATATCCTTCGGGACCGTAGATTTTCAACTTCATCCACCAACCCTTACTCCAGTCTTCGCAAGCCTGGATCAGGAGATGGATCTGATGATCGGAAACCTGAACTTTCGCGTCGGATCTTTGGGTTTGATTCGCCTCTCAGATTCGACTGAAATCAGATCCATCGGCAAGAAAAATTGCGACAATCGCAATGTCAAAATCATCGGTAGGCTCCTGCAGTGAGGTAAACTCGCTGGTCAGCTTTGCAACAACAGAAAACATAGGAGGAAAAATCAAAGAACTCGACGAAACCATGGATAACGTCAACTTAGGAGATCAATCAGAAGACTTCATGATCTGCTGCGACGACATCTCAGAAAAATCCATGGATACATGGAAAACAGGATTGGAGCTTCATGAGGATAATCAAACTACTCTCTCAAGCTACAGCAGCAAGTTCGACAACCAGTATCAAGTACTCGCAATCATAGGAGACAACTCAGAAGAATTCGACGACAACAACAACGCAGTACTAAACACATCAAATATAACAAGAGGAGCAAATCATGTGGCGGAAGGCGACACCGCAGACTCTTTGGTAAACAGAGCAAAAATTCGACTATCAGCCGAGGAGTGGAACACAATCAAAGCAGCCGTGGAGCATGGCGTAGCTATACCGACAGATGCAAGCAAAAATGTACTTTTAGGGTATCATTATGCCTTGCGAAAGGAATCAAGACAACTGGCAAAAGAGAGAAGTGAAATACAGAAAAGGAAGGACTCAGCAATTGCAGCAAGCGCAGCTTTTCATGCAGCACACAAGAACGCATCACATATGGACAACAGAAGGCACCGCGGGCATGGATCAAGAATTGAAAATCTTGAACACTCAGATAGGCGAAACCTCTCTAGAAACCTCGACTCATCTTTCCTATCGATCGATGAGCAAGGCAATATTGTACTAAAAACACTTGAAGCAGCGCTTGTGGCAGCACAAACATATCTATACACCACGCGGCCAAGCCCAGAGGATCCAAGAGAGCATATGCATCGAGCAGCACTACAAGGATTGAGATTGGTAGGTAACAAATTAACAGCCAAAGACGAAGAGGCATATCGCAACAAAGGTACACACAAGCCTAGATCACCACGCCGTCACAATAGTCCTCGGCACAGGAGTAGTAGCCGACGATCTAGGTCATCATCGCCAAAATACTACAAAAGCCCAAGGCATGGAGGAACCCAAAGGTCCAGGACTCCCACTAGGGCATATGACTACGAAGACGATGAAAAAGAGATGGGAGCATCGTGCTTTACTCGCAAAGTTTGCACCACACCAGTACCCAAAGGTTTCAAACTACCCCATGATCAACAAAAATATGATGGATCCCAGGAGCCACAATCATGGCTCTCAAATTATTTGCAGGAAGTCAGAATACTTGGAGGATCAAAGGAGACAGCAATGCAGAGTCTACAGCTCCACCTTACCGGCGCAGCTTGGTCATGGTTGAGTAAATTGGAAAGAGAAACAATCGGAAGCTGGGAAGAGCTCACAAAGCAATTCACAAGCGACTTCAAGTCAACATACAAACGACCATCATCAATAGAAGAAGTTAAAGCATGCGTACAATAGCGCAATGAGACACTTAGGTCATACATTCAAAGGTGGAGCATTATCAAAAACTTCACAGTAGAAGTTTCAGATGAGCGAGCAATCAATGCCTTTACACTTGGGTTACGACGAGGAGACCTAGTCGAAGAAATGGGCAGGATCAAACCAAGGACAGTATCGGAGCTAATGGATATAGCAAATAGATTCGCAGATGGCGAAGACGTGTGTAATAACAAGAGGACGTGATCACCAGAAGATGATAGGGGAAACAGATAGATTGCACAATTATGACAACTACGGCTCCCATAGCCAAGTAGCCGCGGGATACAAAGATAATAATTATCAAGGAGATGACCGCAAGAACTCAGGATACTGCAGCTACGGTAATGAAGACTCCAGCAATAACAAAAGGTTCTAGTCCATAGGATCTAGAGAATACAATCCATCACCAGATGACATGCTAAACGGACCGTGCCATATACACTTCGCATTCATTGATGGGAAAAGAGTCTCCAGACACGCAATGAAAGACTACAAAACGTTTCTGAAACTTCAGGAGGCAGCAAGAAATAAGCAAGATGAAGCAAGAAGGCAAGGTTATGAAGGCAACGCAAACAGCATACCTCCATCAAATCAGCAAGCAAACAATGGAGCACCTCAAGGCCAAAATCAACCAAGTCAAGGAAATGACAATGAAGGTGATAGGGTAAAGGTGCCCGATCTTTCGATGAGATGATAACTATCGATTATGGTGGAGGTCGATGTTGATGATCCGACTACAAACGTGCGAGACATTGCGCCTTAGCAACCGATACACCAACTTCCGAGGCTATTGATCATGCCGGAGCTAGATCAACCTGATCACGAGGATCAATCCCTGCAAGCAATCGAAGAACAAGCAAGATGATGAGGACATCCCAATTACACCACCATTATCTCCTGCTCCTACTGATGATGAAGATGTTGCTGTGAAGAAGTCCAACGAGATTAGGATTGGACCAATTACAAGAGCACGTGCAAAGCTATTGGAACAACAGGTGAACTCACTCTTAATTGAACCTGATGTTTTATTTAATGAGAGCTTTATACTACCTAAGTCTATGCATCTATGTATGATTAGGTTTGTTGATAACACAAGCATTGCACGAGGAGGAGACGCGTCGCAGCGAGATGAGCAAGACTTGAAGATCAAGTGCACGAGGGAGGAGAGGGAGGCAGGCACACCCGGAGATCACCAGAACATCAAGTCTACATGAGAGAGAGCACAAGATGGCACGCTAGGACAACCTTCGGTGTGATGTCTACGAGTCTAAGGCGCGCCACACTCATGGCCTGCGTGCCAAAATAGGCCGAACCCATGTATGGGTCGGTATGTACCAGTTTGAGTCGAACCGAGTCCGTTTGGGCCCAAAATAGGTTGGTTTTGGGCCAGGTCTTTGCCCAGGACGCCCCAACCCCTTTAAGTACCCCTGGGGCACCCCCTTCTATCGTTTAGACTACGTTTAGATTACCCCCAAACATCAAAACGAAATTGCTTGTAAGCTTTCCTCTGAAATCATACATTCCTCTGTGTTTCGCTCTAAATATCTACCCCACTCCAAGTTTGTTTCAATCTGGAGTTTTTCTACTGAGAATTCAAGTGTGATCTGCTGTTCCATTGGGAATTAGGAGATTGCAGAATCGCTTCGTGGCCGGCGGCTACGTGCGCAGGTGTATGGTGTCTCGAATATCCATAGGGTTGAAGATCTGTTGCATTGGCAACGGGGGAACAGCCGGAGAGTTCGTGTGCGTCTCACAGATTATCCACCAAGTTATCATCCATCTACATCGGCTCACTGAGAAGATCGGGCAACCCCTTATCATCTTGGTATCAGATTTTCAGAGTTTACTCGGTGAGCAATCCATCCCCATAAATTCATTTTTGTTTTTGTCCTATCCAGAAAAAGCCACACAAAAAAATTAGGGTTCTTAGTTTCGCCATAGCCTAGATTGCATCGAGGTACTGGTTTTAGTCGCTGATCGTTTTTTTCACGTATCTTTTCATCAAATCTGTAGGAGTCTAGGATCCTCGTTCTTTTCTGTATCTTCGATTCAGATTTCGTGTTTGTTGAGTCAATCTTTGATCTCCTGCCTGTTCCATAAGCCGGCGTCTGTGCACGTTGTTCTTCACAAGAAGTACTCCATCGAGGCAGTCAGCAGATCCGATCGAAAACAGTCAAAAAAAAAGCCTGCCCGCCCGGTGCCCCAGGACGGAGATCGTCAGGGGTCGGGCGACTCCATCCTCGCCCAGGCGCGGGGCGCGCTGGCCCCTGGCGCTGCTCGGGGCGCCACAGCGCAGAGGCTGTCTGGCCTCTAGCGCCAGACAGGCCTAAATTTGTTGGCCCAATTTGATTCAGTAAAATCAGTATCATGAAGGCCTCTTGTTGTGCATCGCCCCAAACAAAGGGCACATCCTTCTTTGTGAGCTCATTCAATGGCGCAGCAATAGAACCAAAATCTTTGACAAAGCGCCTATAAAACCCAACAAGACCCAGAAAACTCCTCACTTGTGTGACCGTCTTGGGCTGCGGCCAATTCTCAATTGCTTCAATCTTGGCTAGATCAACTTCAATTCCCTGTGCTATAACAACATAACCAAGAAAAGCAACTCTATTTGTGCAAAAGGTGCACTTCTCAAGATTACCATACAAACGTGCATCACGTAAAGCATTAAAAACAGCATGTAAATGATCCAAATGGTCCTCTAAAGATTTGCTATATATGAGAATGTCATCAAAATATACCACCACAAAATGACCAATAAAAGCACGTAAAACTTTGTTCATCAGTCTCATAAAGGTACTAGGTGCATTAGTTAAACCAAATGGCATTACTAACCACTCATATAAACCGAACTTAGTTTTAAAAGCTATTTTCCATTCATCTCCTGATTGCATATGAATTTGGTGGTAACCACTACACAAATCAACTTTAGAGAACATAATAGAACCACTCAACTCATCTAGCATGTCATCCAAACAAGGTATAGGGTGACGATATCGAATTGTAATATTATTAATAGCTCGACAATCAGTACACATGCGCGAAGAACCATCTTTCTTAGGTACTAAAATGGCATTACTAAGAGACTCACAAATATAACCTTTGTCCAATAAACTCTGGATTTGTCATTGGATCTCTTTTGTTTCTTCCGGATTGGTGCGATATGGCGCACGGTTGGGCAGCGAGGCTCCTGGAATCAAATCAATTTGGTGTTCTACCCCATGAATAGGTGGAAGTCCAGGTGGAACATCTTATGAGAAAACGTCCATGTATTCCTGCAAAAGGTTAGGAACTGCAGGTGGCAAAGAAGGAGGCATATCCTCAAATGAAAATAGAACTTCTTTGCAAACAATGGCATAGCATGGAGTAATATTCACATCAATGTCAACAAGATCAGATTTGCTAGCAAGTAAACAAGGATTCTTCAAACGAATTTCAGTAGCATGGTTAGAATCAGATTTAGAAGTATGCTTAGGGGGTACAAAATCTGCAACAATAATCTGATTCTCACTCTTATGTTTTTCCTCGTTTTTGATCTACTAGCTCTAGCAAGATCATCTTTCAAAATTTGTTCTGGAGTCATGGGTTTAAGTCCAATTTTCTTGCCAGCATGTGTAAGAGAATACTGATTAGTTTTACCATTATGTATAGATTCTCTATCAAATTGCCATGGTCTACCAAGTAACAAAGAACAAGCTTGCATAGGTACAACATCACAATCAACAAAATTTGAATAGATACCAACAGTAAAAAGCACGCGTGCAGTTCTTGTTACCTTGAGCTTACGAGAGCTCTCAAACCATTGAATGTAATAGGGATGAGGTCGTTGTCATGGGGAGAGCAAGCTTCTCCACCATGTCAATACTAGCCAGATTGTTACAACTCCCTCCATCAATGATGATCCGGATAGCTCTCTCCTTAACAACGCCTCTTGTTTGAAACAAATTGTGGCGTTGATCATGCTCGGCTTTGCTCAATTGCACACTCAAGACACGTTGTGCAACTAAACTCTTGTATTGATCAGAAGTTTCAGATCCCATTACCTCCATCTCCTTGTCAGAATCAGAATTGGCACCATCACGTGCAGCAATAAGTGCCAATGTATCATCATCAAAATCACTCGCAGAATCATATTCGCCATCTTCAAGCACTACCATCACACGTTTGGTTCTACATTCTTTTTCGATGTGACCAAACCCAAAACATTTGTGACATTAAATGTCGCGAGTCTTCCCCATGGAGGCCATGGAAGAAGAACTCTGTGTCGGACCAGCAGATGGTGATGGAGAAGGAGCAGGTAGCATTCTTGACGTCGGCGTGGTATACCTGGAGGTGGAAGGACCTGGTGCATCCCCACGAGAAGGTGGAGCTGATTGGCGCGCAGACCATGAAGAAGTACGACTTGCAGAATTATTAGCTCTTCTCCATGATGGTTGACGATCCTGCACTTCAAGTTCAGCTTTGCAAGCAAGATGAAATAAACGAGTAATGGTGTTGTACTCCTTATAGTCTAAAATATGCTGAATCTCCTTATTTAAACCACCAAAGAAACGTGCAAGCATAGCTTCATTATCCTCTACAATACCACAACGAATCATGCCCGTTTGTAACTCTTGATAATACTCTTGTACGGAATTTTTGCCTTGTTCTAAACGAGCTAATTTTTTAAGCAAGTCCCGTTGATAATGTGGAGGTACAAAACGAGTACGCATGGCATGTTTTAGACCAAGCCAAGTAGCAGGAATATTAGCATGATTGACTCGACAATGTTCAGACCACCAGATAGAAGCAAAATCTATAAATTCACATGTAGCAGCACTAACACGCAAATGCTCAGGGTAGCGTAAACATGCAAAACGTTGCTCTACTTCTAATTCCCAAGTGAGATATGCATCAGGATTATATCTACCCTCAAATAGCGGAATATTTAATTTCAGCTTGGCCACATGTTCATCATCACGTACCGGACGCGGAGGTGGACGAGCGTTGCGGTTGTATTGCCACGGACGACCAGGTGCAGGTAGTTGGACCTCATCCTCCTCGAGCTCGTTTTCATCTTCAAACTCGTTTTCCCCCTCGTCAGCAGCATATCCATCCTGGGTGGCCGCCTCCGTAGCGGCCGCAGCAGCTGCCGCGGCTGTAACGGTACCCACAAATGGCGGTATAAGAGGAACGCGATGAGCACGTGGTACATGGACGCCCGGATGTGGCTATGGTGGTAAATGGGCCAGTACTTCCTAGAAATTGGCGTCGAGCTTGGTGTTGAAGGATGCCTCAAGACCAGCAATCTTGTCTATCGCATCAGAAAACTTGGAATCAACATCACCCAAGCGTGTGTCCACATCTTGTGCACGCCCCACCAACAGCCGAGTGAAGTGGGCATGCAACTCTGCACTAGTCATCTTCTCCGGATCAACATCATCCTTCGTGGTTCCTGTCATGGTTAGCGTAGAAGCAAGCACAAATATATATACCTATGCACTACGGAATATGGTGGAATCACGCGTAATCCGTCAAGCGGTATACAAAGCTCTTATAAGTTCTTACCAAACAGGAGGAAGGTGATATGCAACCAGCAAAGATCAGCGACTCCCAAAATTGCACAAAGCGATTACCAGGTGTCGATACAAAGCACGTGCAGAAATATGTGTAGCTGTAGGAAGGCTTATATGGTAGCAAAAACAGCAAATATCAAAACAGTAATGCAATGTGGAAAGAATGCTCACCCACGGTACTGTGCTGGTCCTAGGCTAGACCGTGCGAGAGACGCGAGCCGAGAACACTAAGAAAGTCACGGCGGGGCACAACAAGCAGATAGAAACAGCTCAAAAGGAAGATATAAGTGAAGATCTGCAGGAATTTCTGGGTCTGAAATTTCAGAGGGCAAAAACTCAACCTTCCTGGACTCTTTTGGGAATTCTGAGTGATGAGGACATCCCTACTATTGTTCCATCTCCACTTCGTAATGATGACAAGCAAGTTGCTGCAAAGAAGAAGTCCAATGATGAAATCAGAATTGGACCTATCACAAGAGCTCGTGCAAAGTTAATAGAACAACAGGTGAATTTGCTCCTAATAGAATCTGATCATTTTGTTAATGAGAATTGTTTACTGCCTAAGTCTATGTGTGTTTGCATACTCAGGTTCATGGGAGAAGAAGGCATAGCACGAGGGAGCGAGGAGTTGAAGCAGCTGAAGCAAGACGTGATGATCATGCCCATGGACGCGAGGGAGGAGAGGGAGACCGGCGACCAGCATGAGGAGGAGGAGGACATCATGCAGGAGGCTGCATCTGGCGCACCACCAAGTGTTTGTGCGCCATACACCTAAGGCCTGCGCGCCTAGTTGGCTGCACCCAACCATTGGGTCAGTTTGTATCACATAAGGTTGAGTCGAACCACGTTAGAGGACCAGGTCAGGTCGGCTGCCCTTTGGCCAGCCGCACCCCCCCATATAATAAGTGCATGTGCGCCATAGTAGAGGTTAGACCACGTTTAAAACAAAACCCTAGTTCTTGAGACTGCTCTAAGCATTCATCTCGAATTCGTGTCTCCAATTCGTTTCGATCTGGAGATTATATACTGCAAGTTAAGTGTGATCTGCTGTTCCATTGGGAATTAGTGAATTGCAATTATACCGTTTCGTGGTCGACGGCTACGTTGCGCAAGTGTGTGAAGTCGTGAATATCCGAAGGGTAGAGAGCTGTTGCATTGGCATCAGGGATCTAGCGAGGAGAGATCATCGGCGACACCAAGTTATCCATCATCATCATCATCATCACTACCGCAAGCTTACTGAGAAGATCGGGCCACCCCATATCATCTTGGTATCAGATTTCCAGTGTTTCCTCGGTAAGCATCCACCAGATCATCCGTAGATTAGTTGTGTTTTTCGTCCTATCCAGAAAAGCCACAAAAAAATTAGGGTTCATAGTATTGCCATAGCCTAGATTGCATCGTAGATTGGTTTTAGTTGCTGGTCATTTTTCCTTCCTTGATCCGATCTGTTTCTTGTTTCGTAAGAGTCTAGGTTCTAGTCGGTTTTAGGTTTTGAATCTGAGTTGTGTTTTCCACCGAGTCCACTTTCATCTTGGGTTGTTTCCGCCGCCTACCAGACATCTCAGTCGATCGTGTCTACCCTTGGGCGTTTCCAGCGATCGCTGTTTTCCGCAGAGTCCACAAACAGCCCACGCTCACGATCAGACTAAAGCTCATTTTTGTCTGGCTGGGTGCGTAGGCCTCAAACGCTAGCGACCAGACATCATCCTCGTTTTGTCTGGTCTCGAGCGTTGTCCCTGCTCCTATTTTGAGACATAGCCACAGCCTTTCTGCTATACCATTGTGTAGGAGCTTACCTATTTGAGACTAGCATATTTTTTGTTGCTCCACGGGCTGCTATACCATTGTGTAGGAGCTTAGCTACAGTACTCCGTGAACTTGTTTTATAAAGTGAGTCAAAAAAAAAAGAGAAAAGAGAGAAGAATCAAAAACAGAAAAGTGAGAAGCGGAGTTTCACTTCATTCAGCGGCCGAAGCATATATCTAATTTGATGCACTAGTAGATTGAGCAATCTTGTGCCTGTTTACATTGAGCATTGCTAGTGTCTCTCTTGTGCATTGCAACATATCCTGTTTTATAGTTGCTTTGCCACGTTTATCTCCACGTGTGTGTTTCCCTTGGGTGTTTTGTTCACACGATCAGCACTAGGACTTGTCCTTGGTGTAGTTAGGATACCATACCTACAGCTCCACCATATACTCCTGCTTTGTCGTGTGATTGCTCTTATACCCTGGTATTCACTTCATCACATCCGTGCATTAGTCATCTATCCGAACGGGTACGCAATTGCTATTCACTTTGGAATGGTAAGATTTCCTTTTCTTGTCAGTTTTGAGTGAGTTGTGAGTGTGCCACCAAAAGATTTTTGATTTAGTGCACTAACCTACTAATCATGTCTGTTAGTGGTGTTGATGATGTGATGTAGAAAAAGGCTGATGATGCTACTGTTACATGGAGGGAATATGAAGCTCTCCGTGATCATTTGCAAGGGGTTATTACTAGATCCACTGAAAACATTGACGCTGATATTCAAGCTGTGCAAATGAAAGTGGATGCAACTGAAACTACAGTCAATGCTATGCAAGCGCAAGTCACTGCTCTCCAAACAAGCATACAGCAATTGACAACTTCCGTCAATGGGCTGCGTGTCGCTGTTGAGAAACGCCACCATGAGGACCATGGCGATGTTGATAGTGTCCATGGAGATAATGAACACATGATGGGCAACAATGGCCGCGGGCGTGGCTTTCCAGGACAGGGTCGGCCACCACCACCACTGGGTGCTCGGCGTGTGCCATTTCAGGAGGATGATGGCTTGGGCAAGCCCAAGTTCACGATTCCCAGATTTGAAGGCTCCACTGATGCAGAGGAGTACCTTACTTGGGAGCTCAAGATTGAAAAATTATGGCATTTGCATGATTACACTGAAGATAGGAAGATCAAGCTTGCTTCTTTAGAATTTGATGGTTATGCCTTGCGTTGGTGGGATAGCATTGTGAGGGAAAGACGAGATGACAACGAGCTTCCCGTTCTTACATGGCGCAATATGAAGGAGATCATGCGAGCTCGTTTTGTTCCCACTAATTACCTGCGTACTGTTTATGATAAATTGACACAGTTGAAGCAAGGAACCATGACTGTTGATGCTTATTACATGGAGATGGAGATGTTGCTGCAGCGTGCACGTGTTCGAGAGTCTATTGAGATGACCATGCAGCGATTTCTTCATGGGCTGAAGTACAACATTAAAGGTATGGTTAGGCATCATTCCTACAACAATATGAACGAGCTTTTGCATCATGCAAGGGAGGCTGAATCGCAACTAGCTGAAGAGGCTCAAATCAAGGCAAGATATCCTAGTTCTGGGAGGTTCTCTAGCAGGGCGCCGCACCAATCTGCAGCGCCTATGGAGGGTGCCACCAGAGGCCCCTCTTCTTCCCACTCTAACCCAGCCTCCAATGTTTCTACTGCAAAGAAACCAGCAGCTCTTGCGCCTAGCTCTGGTTCCAACATGTCTACAACTCGTAATAGAGATATGCAATGCCATACATGTGGTGGCAAGGGGCACTTCAAGCGAGAGTGTCCAAACAGAAAGGTGATGATTTTTAATGATGATAATGAGTATGAGACTGGAGATGACGCTGATCCGTATGATTCCAATGATGATGGTTACACAAGTGAGGGCAGCATGGATGCTTTTGCTTCTCCAGCGCCTACCATTGTTGTCTCACAGCGTGCATTGAGTGTCACGCCACATGCTGATTCCCAGCGCTGCAATCTGTTCCAAACAAAAGCACTAGTTGGCCCAAACAAAGCTTGCAAAGTAATCATTGATGGAGGTAGCTGCCGCAATCTAGCAAGCAAGGAGCTATGTGCCAAACTAAATCTGAAATATTTACCTCATCCAAATCCCTACTACATCCAATGGTTGAGTGATAATGGAGAGATGAAGGTAAATCATATGGTGCGTGTGAATTTTGAGATAGGACCATACAAGGATTCCATTGAGTTTGATGTGGTTCCTATGACTGTTTGTCACCTACTACTGGGTCGGCCATGGCTGTATGATCGCCATGTGCAACACAATGGCCGAGCCAATACCTATCACTTGGAGTTCAAGGGCAAGAAAATTAATCTACAGCCTATGTCACCGCAGCAAATTGTCAATGAGTCTCGTCAGAAAACAGAAGTGAAGCTCGAACAGCCACCTACACGAGAAAATAATGTAATAGCTGTGAGTGAAAATATAACGAAAAGTGAGAGACTGCCTAGTTTGCTTATATTAGCCACCAAAGAAGACATGGTAGAATTTAGAGAGGATCCTACAGCCATGCCACTTGTGCTTATGTACAAAGGCGAGGTGTTAGTTTCTAATGATATGCAACCTGTTTCTCTTGGTGTTTCTAATGTATTGCAGGAGTATGACGATGTGTTTCCGGAGGAGGTGCCCGCAGGACTGCCACCATTGCGTGGAATTGAGCATCAAATTGATTTGATCCCTGGTGCCACTCTTCCAAACCGTGCACCATACAGGACCAATCCCGAAGAGACAAAGGAAATACAGCAACAAGTACAAGCGCTTCTGGACAAGGGGTATATTCGTGTTTCTCTTAGTCCTTGTGCTGTTCCTGTTATTTTGGTGCCTAAGAAAGATGGTACATGGCGCATGTGCGTAGATTGTAGAGCTATTAATAACATCACTATTCGATATCGTCATCCTATTCCACGCTTAGAGGATATGCTAGATGAATTGAGTGGTGTTGCTATTTTCTCTAAGATTGATTTGCATAGTGGATACCATCAAATTAGGATGAAAGAAGGGGATGAATGGAAAACTGCTTTCAAAACTAAATTTGGTTTATATGAGTGGCTAGTTATGCCTTTTGGTCTTACTAATGCACCTAGCACATTCATGCGCTTAATGAATCATGTTTTGCGAGAGTTTATTGGTCGTTTTGTGGTTGTATATTTTGATGATATACTTATTTATAGCCGCACTGAATCTGAACATTGTGAGCATATTAGACAAGTTTTACAAGTGTTGCGTGATGCTAAATTGTATGCTAACCATGAGAAGTGCACATTTGCAAAAGATAAAGTGATATTTCTGGGATATGTTGTATCTACGCATGGGGTAGAGGTCGATTCATCTAAAATTGAAGCAATTCAAAATTGGCCTACTCCCATGAATGTTAGTCAAGTACGAAGTTTTCACGGTCTTGCTGGTTTCTATCGGCGTTTTGTGAAAGACTTTAGTACTATTGCTGCACCATTGAATGAATTAACTAAGAAAGGAGTGCCTTTTGTATGGGGCGCTGCCCAAGATCATGCATTTGATGAGCTGAAACGTTTGCTTACTTCTGCACCATTGCTTGCACTACCAGATTTTTCTAAGCAATTTGAGGTTGAATGTGATGCTAGTGGTATAGGAATTGGTGGTGTGTTGATGCAAGAAGGTAGACCTATTGCTTATTTCAGCGAGAAACTTTCTGGTGCTAGACTGAATTATCCTGTTTATGATAAAGAATTGTATGCGCTTGTTCGAGTTCTTGAGGTTTGGCAACATTATTTGTGGCCCAAATAATTTATCATACATTCTGATCATGAAGCTTTAAAATATCTGAAAGCTCAATCTAACTTGCATAGGCGCCTAGCTAAGTGGGTTGAGTTCATTGAGTCGTTTCCCTACATAATCAAGTATAAGAAAGGGAAAGAAAATGTTGTTGCTGATGCTCTATCTAGGAAGAACATGCTATTGACGCATCTTGATGTTAAAATTCCTGGTTTAGAGAGCTTGTGTGATTTGTATGCCACTGATCATGATTTTGCTGAACCATATCGTTTGTGTATGCTTAGAAATGCATGGGACAAGTACCACATACATGATAGATTTTTGTTTCGTGCTAACAAACTATGTGTTCCAGAATCGTCGGTCCGTTTGCTATTGTTGCAGGAATCACATGCTGGCGGATTGATGGGTCACTTTGGGCGTGAGAAGACGCTTCTCATGCTCGCTGATCATTTTTATTGGCCCAAGATGAGGCGTGACGTGGACAGATTTGTTAGGCGCTGCATTGTGTGCAACACGTCCAAGTCCAAGCTGAAGCCTCACGGTTTGTATACGCCACTACCTGCGCCTACCACACCATGGGAAGATATAAGTATGGATTTTGTGTTAGGTTTGCCACGCACTAAAAGAGGTCATGATAGTATATTTGTGGTAGTGGATAGATTCTCTAAGATGGCACACTTTATTGCATGCCACAAAAGCGACGATGCGTCGCACATAGCTAATCTGTTTTTCAGGGACATTGTCCGCTTGCATGGAGTGCCCAAGACAATTGTTTCTGACAGGGACATGAAGTTTATGAGCTACTTCTGGAAGACACTATGGGGCAAGCTGGGAACGAAGTTACTGTTCAGCACTACATGTCATCCCCAAACTGATGGTCAAACAGAGGTGGTGAATAGAACATTGACACAATTGCTGCGAGCCATGATCAAGAAAAATCCGCGTGAGTGGGAGGAGTGTTTGCCACATGTTGAGTTTGCATATAACAGAGCGGTGCACACTACTACTCAGCTTTGTCCTTTCGAGGTGGTGTATGGTTTCAAACCAATCACACCACTAGATTTGCTGCCTCTTCCATTGCATGAGAGAGTTAATATGGAGGCATCAAAAAGAGTAGATTATGTGAAGAAAATTCATGAGAAGACACGAGAGGCCATTGAGAAGAAAGGCAAGAACATTGCTGCTACACGAAACCAATCAAGAAAGCAAGTTTTGTTTCAGCCTGGAGATATGGTTTGGGTGCATCTGCGCAAGGATAGGTTCCCACAGCTGCGAAGTTCCAAGTTGAGGCCACGTGGTGCTGGTCCTTACAAGGTGCTAGCCAAGATAAATGACAATGCCTACTCGATTGATATTCCTATTGCTGAGTTTGGTGGCATTAGCAACAGCTTCAACGTTGCTAATTTGTCACCATATGATGGAGAAGACCTTGGAGCGTCGAGGTCGACGCCTTTTGAAGGGGGGGGGGAGATGATGAGGACATCCCTACTATTGTTCCATCTCCACTTCGTGATGATGACAAGCAAGTTGCTGCAAAGAAGAAGTCCAATGATGAAATCAGAATTGGACCTATCACAAGAGCTCGTGCAAAGTTAATAGAACAACAGGTGAATTTGCTCGTAATAGAATCTGATCATTTTGTTAATGAGAATTGTTTACTGCCTAAGTCTATGTGTGTTTGCATACTCAGGTTCATGGGAGAAGAAGGCATAGCACGAGGGAGCGAGGAGTTGAAGCAGCTGAAGTAAGACGTGATGATCATGCCCATGGACGCGAGGGAGGAGAGGGAGGCCGGCGACCAGCATGAGGAGGAGGACATCACGCAGGAGGCTGCATATGGCGCACCACCAAGTGTTTGTGCGCCATACACCTAAGGCCTGCGCGCCTAGTTGGCTGCACCCAACCATTGGGTCAGTTTGTATCACATAAGGTTGACTCGAACCATGTTAGAGGACCAGGTCAGGTCGGCTGCCCTTTGGCCAGCCGCACCCCCCCATATAATAAGTGCCTGTGCGCCATAGTAGAGGTTAGACCACGTTTAAAACAAAACCCTAGTTCTTGAGACTGCTCTAAGCATTCATCTCGAATTCGTGTCTCCAATTCGTTTCGATCTAGAGATTATATACTGCAAGTTAAGTGTGATCTGCTGTTCCATTGGGAATTAGTGAATTGCAATTATACCGTTTCGTGGTCGACGGCTACGTTGCGCAAGTGTGTGAAGTCGTGAATATCCGAAGGGTAGAGAGCTGTTGCATTGGCATCAGGGATCTAGCGAGGAGAGATCATCGGCGACACCAAGTTATCCATCATCATCATCACTACCGCAAGCTTACTGAGAAGATCGGGCCACCCCATATCACTGAGCGTTCCTACAGCCACCTAGGCTAGATAGAACTTTTTGTGCTGAGCATTTTGAGTGGTCGCACGTCGAAAACGGAGTTCGTATGCAAAAGTTATGGCCAATTGAATTTTGCTGTCGAAAACTGTAAAAAACTGACGAAACTGTCCAATTCGGACTAAATTCGGGCTGGACTAGTAGGAATCGGGTCAAACCGACTAGGATGCGGATTTGACTTTTTTTTTCGGATTTTTTTTGTTGCTCTTCTTCTTCCTCTTGCCTAGTGATGTCTACGCACTTCTATTCTTGTAGACACTTGTTGGGCCTCCAAGTGCAGAGGTTTGTAGAACAGCAGCAAGTTTCCCTTAATTGGATCACCCAAGGTTTATCGAACTCAGGGAGGTTAGAGGTCAAAGCTATCCCTCTCAAGCAACCCTGCAATTACGATACAGAAAGTCTCTTGTGTACACACCCAATACACTTGTCAGATGTATAGGTGCACTAGTTCGGCGAAGAGATAGTGAAATACAAGTGGTATAGATGATTATAAGTAGCAAACGTGATGTGAAATAAATATCGCTGCGAGCAAACAAGTAACAAAATAGCAAGTAAACGGCGTGCAATGCTTGGAAACAAGGCCTAGGGATCATACTTTCACTAGTGGACACACTCCCAACAATATAACACGATTGAACAAATGAACAACTACTCTCCACTATGGTACTCTGAATTGCTCTCCTATTGAATAACACTAATCATTGTGTAGTGGCTACAGAAGCACCCCTTAAAGTTCATCAAGTACTTGACAAACACCACTCATAGAGATATTCAAATTAGATCACAATTCAAGATAGATATCATTGCAACTTAGACCAAGTACTAACACGGTGCACACACTGTCAACATTACACCATGAAAGGAGGAATAGATCACTTCAATACTATCATAGTAATAATTACTCTCATAATCCACAAGAGATCACAATCATAGCCTAAACCAAGTACCGCCACGATGCACGCACTGTCACCATTACACCATGGCAGGAGGAATAGATTACTTTAATAACATCACTAGAGTACACTATAATAATTAAGCATAGGAGTAGCATAATATCTGAATAACAACATCTACTTGTTCAACATGATACAAAGCTCACGATCACATAAAGATCACATCATGGGAGAGAGAGGTGAACCACATAGCTACCGGTAGAGCCCTCAGCCCCGGGGATGAACTACTCCCTCCTCATCATAGGAGACAGCAAGGTTGATGGAGATGGCGGTGAGGTCGATGGAGACGGCGAAGACGGCGATGGAGATCGATGGAGATGGCTCCGGGGGCACTTCCCCGTCCCGGCAGGGTGCCGGAACAGAGACTTCTGTCCCCCGAAATTCGTCGGTGGCGGCAGCGGAACTGCGGAACTCTTTCTGGAAAATTGCCAATTCCTTTAGGGTTTTCCATCCCGAGGCTTCTTATAGGCGAAGGGGCGATGTCAG
Organism: Dactylis glomerata; assembly: GCA_007115705.1. NCBI lineage: Eukaryota > Viridiplantae > Streptophyta > Magnoliopsida > Poales > Poaceae > Dactylis > Dactylis glomerata. The sequence continues at coordinate 174,533 of QXEO01001188.1, read as the reverse complement.
GGGTGGGACCAGGCACCCTCACGCATGGCTGGCGCAGCCAGGGGCCTGGCCGCGCCACCCCTGCATGTGGGGCCCCTGTGGCCCACCTCCTACTCCTCTTCGGATCTCTGGAAGCTTCCGGGTAAAATAAGACTTCAGGATGAGGTTTCGTCCAATTCCGAGAATATTTCCTGTGTATCACTTCTGAAACACAAAAACAGCAGAAAACAGGGAACTGGCACTGTGGCACTTGTTAATAGGTTAGTTCCGGAAAATGCATAAAAGTGCCACGAAGTGTAACGAAACATTGGGTAAATGGTGTAAAAACAAGCATGGAGCATCAAAAATTATGGATACGTCGGAGACGTATCACCTAGCGGCCGAAACTTAACTTACGGACTCTGAAAAAGGAACAGATGAAATTGGAAGGAACGAACAAAACCTAATGTGAAGTTGGTGGCGGAAGTATATGGCGTGGTGGTGGAAGGATATGGTGGAGCGGTGGTGCAAGCATGCGGCGGCGGCGTGACTATGGGGAATCGAACTCGAAACTCTAATGGAACAGACACTAAGACCAGAAACTCGACACGTGGATGCAGACATAAATTCAATGATGCAAACTGAAAAGACAATGCAAAGGCTCGGATGGTTTATGGGACAAGATGATCTAAACCCTAACTGTATTTTTGGCTTTTTCATGGTTTATAGGTATGAACATAGATGCAATCTAGACTACGAAAACAGTAAATCTCACCGAGCAACCTGAAATCTGATACCACTTGATAGGGCAAAGGTGTCCGATCTTTCGATGAGATCTTGATATGTCGATTTGGTGGGTGGAGTTCGTGCTTGACGATCCGACTACACGTGCGAAGCTCGTGCGCCAATGCAATCACTAGGACAATCTCCGGGAGTTACTAATCTTGCGGATGCATGATCAGCCTAACTAGTGAGGGTCTTAATTCCTACCTGAAATCGAGAATAAGTAAGAACTAATATTGCAATCAAGATATTGCAGATGAAAGATATATGCTTTATTCAAAAGGTGGGATTCCGAATAGGCGGTCTTCTTCTGGGCGATTGGCCTCAAAAGTCGAGCTCGTAGTTGCAGCAATGGCTAACTTTAGTCTAAACAAAATCTGAGTTCTAATGATGGCTACGGGGGGTATTTGAGGAGGAAAAGGTAGGGGTGCGACCAGCCATGGGTATGGTGGTCGAACAAAACCCTAACAGGCCTTTTCTCCTCAAATTTGGAATCTAAAAGTGGCTGTCTTATTTTCTGCGAAAATTACATGGGCCTGGCCCAAAAATAAAAGTGACGCCACACCATATTTATCTATGGACGAATTTATGAAGCAGCTCTTTGTATATTTCATCCAAGTCTTCATCCTTCATTATGGTGGCTTCAAAGTTCTGAAATCTCCACTTGTGGCATCTTCTTCCATCCTCAAACGCTTGCTGCCATCTCCATGCACGATCATGCTCCAATGCTTGTCCCTCTCATCCATGCTAGGTCCATCATTCCTAAGAGTAACAAACATATCTGATTTAGGCAGCATCATATTCTCATGTATGTGAGAAAGAGTTCCAAGAAATGAAAGTACCTCATAGTTAAGTTGCTTGGCACGAGCTCGAGTGATAGGTCCTTGTATGTGTTCCGCTGTAGGTGCAGTGGGTGTATCAATAGATGGGATGTCCTCATCAACCAGGATTTTTCTTCGCATCGTAGACACAGATACATACCAGCAGAGCGCATCCATGTGTGTATACCGGGCCACACAGGACGGATCCTGGGGTCTTACCTTCGTGATATATTTTAATCACGGCATTCGAGTTTTGTCGCGATGACGCAACCCAAGAATCATATGTCGCAGCCTTGTTTGACTGTTTTAGTGTACAAAATATTCGGGTTATTTAACCTAAACCGATAAAAAGTTCCCTCCCGATGGGAGTAATGATGCTTCCTGAATCCTCTTTCGCCTTCTTTGCTCCAGTATGCATGAATAAATATCATCAGGTGCGCGCCCAGCGCTCCCGATGGGAGTAGCCCCCGAGGCTATAACCGAATTTTTCGGGTATAGGCTCAAGAAAAATAGATAGACTTGTTCCTTATATTTCTTCTCACGACATTTTTCGACTTTATTTGCTTTTGCAATTGTTCTCTCCTTCTTATGACGCAAGCCCCCGAGTCAAGGACGAGGTGATTTGTGTTTTTTTTATGGATATGTTCTCATCCCTGTACTTTTTTCTCTCCTCCTCTTTTTTTTGTACGCTTCTTTGTCCTTGATACATTGACCTTTCCTTTATCGTCTGCATTAAGCAGCATATAAGAGCCTGTAATAATATGTTGGACCATACTTTCGTAAAGGCCCATTAGTGTGTGCTTATAAATAAAAGATGCCTAATGAGGGTAAAAAACCCTAATCCAATTACTAGCTTCTCCTTCCGCCGCATCATCTTCTTCCTCTTCAACTCATCTAGGGTTTCTTCTTTCCCACCACCTGTCTCCATGGCCGATGCGGGTGAACCACACCTGACCATCGGTGCCCCAATGGAGAAACGGGGTCGCGGCCGCCCTCGCGGCAGCAAGAACAAGGCTTCAGTTGGCGCTGCGCTAGCTTCATCGTCTGCTCCAGTGAAGCGGCGCCCCGGCTTCACCAGGTCCAAGTGCCCCATCTGCTAATGTTTATTCTCCCAAGATCTATTCTTTTTTCTGCATCGCCGGCACATTGTGCCGTGAGATTCAGCGCTTACCACTGAAATTCACCCAATTCATGGACGGGCGAGAGCTGCGAGAAGCGATTCTCCGTGAACACTTCGGAGGAACTCCCTATGAAGTAGAGGTTTGGTACGTTGGCGCCGACGAGCAATACTTCAAGGGCGGCTGGTCGCAGTTTGCGGAGGATCATGACCTCCATCAAGGCTTTTTCATGACCTTTGACTTCCACATTGGCACATCGAAGTTCGACGTGAGAATCTACGACGGCACCCAATGCCAGAAGGAGTATGAAGCCGAAGTGCACTTTCAATAGTTTTCCTCTCTATGTAATCCTTTTGTTCGAGTTGTTCTTCCTTGTGCTATCCATAGGAAGAAGTCGTATTTATGTAATGCTCTCATTCTATTTAATAGACCAGGGGAACAAATCATAGTTCCGAAGTGTTTGATTTAATATATTATCGGGTTCTTTTGAACCGGCGTGTGTTTTTGCCAAATGTCGGGTTGTGAACAACCTTGCAGTATTTCAAAGATAATAATCCTTGTACTCGATAATAACTTTTGTTCTTTATTTCATACGACTCGAGGGTCCGAGCCCCCGAGTGGAAAAAATAAAATATGTACACATATTGTCGAGCTGACCCAAAGAACCCGACCTATGGCCTCATATTCTGGGTTCAGAAGATTAGAACTCGAAGAAATCCCTCATCACCTTATGTCGTCTTATGCGTAGAACCGTTGTAGTTGTTCTGCATTCCACGGGTTACTCTCGTTTTGCCCCGTTTTCTTGTCTTGTAGTCGATAAGCTCCTCCAGGTATTACTTCTGTCACGATGTAAGGTCCCACCCATGGGGACTCAAGTTTTCCATGGCCATCTTGCTTGAGTTGTAGAACTAGATCTCCTACCATGAAAGATCGTGGAGGAACTCGACTGCTGTGGTAATTTCGCAGATTTTGCTGATACTAAGTAGCTCTTGCGAGCGCTACATCTCTTGCTTCATCAAGTGCATCGACATCATCCTGAAGTGCTTCTGTGGAAGTTGTTTCATCATATGCCGCGATTCTTGGAGCTTCATGAGTTATTTCAACTGGAAGCACAGCTTCTGCGCCATGGACCAGGAAAAAGGGTGTTTCTTGAGTAGCTGCGTTTGGTGTAATTCGTAGACTCCAGAGCATAGAGGGTAACTCATCTACCCAAGCGTGCTTGGCTTTCTCAAGGGGTGCCAGCAGCCATTTCTTTATCCTGTTGCATATTAGGCCATTGGCTTTTTTGACTTGCCCGTTTGTCTTCGGATGCGCTATAGATGCAAATTTCAACTTGAATCCTAATCCTTCGCAATAATCCTTGAACTCCTTTGACGTGAAATTTGTGCCATTGTCTGTGATTATGCTGTGTGGTACTCCAAAGCGAAAGACTATGGCTTGATGAAATTTATTGCAGCTTTAGAATCTTGGGTTGTCACTGGGGCTGCTTCTACCCACTTAGTGAATTTGTCGACTGCCACCAGCTTATAAACATGCCCTTCTGGCCAAGACTTGTGCAATTTTCCTACCATGTCGAGACCCCATTGCACAAAGGGCCAGGATAATGGTATTGGTTGTAATTCTACTGCTGGCGCATGTGGTCGAGATGCAAATCTTTGACATGCTTCACACTTTTGAACTATGTCTTTGGCGTCCTTGATGGCTGTTAGCCAATAGAATCCTGCCCGAAAGGCTTTTGCCGCGATAGCTCTACTACTCGCGTGATGTCCACATACTCCTGCATGAATATCCTTTAAGATTTCTTGCCCTTCTTGAGGAGTGACGCATCATTGCAAGATGCCAGATATACTTTTTTATATAGTTTTCCTTGTAACACGACAAAAGCCTTGGATCGTCGTATTATCCTTTTTGCTTCTATCGTATCTTTGGGCAGCATTTTGTTTATCATGTATGCCAGATATGGCTGCATCCAAGTTTCTTCTATCATCATAACTTCTTCTGTTTCTGCTATACTTGCCTTTCCAGCCCCCGAGCCTATTACTTGGTGTTGACCTTGTTCTTCTGTAGTTGAGGTTTTGCTGTTCTTTATTGATCTTTCTATGATTTCCTCCCAAAAGACTCCTTGCGGTACGGGCAAGCATTGGGACCCGATGTTTGCTAAATTGTCGGCCTCCTCATTACTGGCTCTGCTGACGTGCGAAACTTCGCATCCGTCGAATGTTTCTTCGAGATAGTAGTATAAATTTCTGTACACTGTCATGTTGTCACTGATGGCGTCACATTTGTTCATTACTTATTGGACGACGAGATTTGAGTCTCCAAATATTTTCAGTCGAGTTGCTCCGCAGGCTTTTGCCATTTTCATTCCGTGGAGCAACGCCTCATATTCGGCTCATTGTTGGAAGCTTGCGAAAACTCATCCTTAGCACATACTTCAATTTGTCGCCTTGTGGTGATATCAGGACTACTCCTGCTCCGGCGCCTTGGATTCTTATTGAACCGTCGAAGTACATTGTCCATACACTCGATAAATCTGGCGGACCTGCACTTTGTAACTCCAACCACTCTGCTGTGAAGTCTGGTAGGATTTGTGATTTGATCGCCTTTCGTTTTTCATACGTGATGTCCAGGGGTGATAGCTCAATTCCCCATAAGGAGACACGTCCCGTTGCTGAAGGGTTATTCAATATATTCGATAGTGGAGCTTCGTTAACCACTATTATTGGGTGCACGGCAAAATACTGTCGTAGCTTCCGTGCTGTTGTGAAAACACTGTATGTGAGTTTTTGATAATGCGGGTACCTTTGCTTTGTCGGAGAGAGTACTTCGCTAATAAAATACACTGGACTTTGCATGCCCTGAGCTTTTCCTTCTTCACTTCTTTTGACTACCAATACTGTACTCACCACTTGATGTGTTGCTGCAATGTATAGTAGTAGTGGTTCTTTTTCCTTTGGTGCGACCAACACCGGAGGTGTGGAAAGCAATTTTTCAACTGCGCGAAGGCTACGTCCGCCTCTTCTGTCCACTCGAACTTATCATCTAATTTTTTCATGAGCACATAGAAAGGTAGTGCTTTCTCTCCCAATCGAGCCACAAATCGACTTAGCGCCGCGACGCGCCCTGCGAGCTTCTGTACGTCGTGTAGCTTTGTTGTATTTCCCATTGTTAATATTGCTTGGATCTTTTCTAGGTTTGCCTCTATTCCTCTTGCTGATACTAGGAACCCTAGTAGTTGCCCTGCTGATACACCGAAAGAGCATTTTGTCGGGTTAAGCTTGAGCTTATACTTGTTTAGGTTGTCGAAAGTTTCCGCCAGATCGCTGATCAGAGATTCTTCTTCTCTTGTGGTGATGACCACGTTGTTGATGTAGACTTGGATATTGCGTCCTATTTGACTTCCAAGGCAATTTTGCATTATCCGCTGGTAGGTTGCTCCTGCGTTTTTTAGGCCGAAAGGCATGACTTGATAACAGAACACGCCGTATGGTGTGATGAAGGCTATTTTTTCCTCGTCTTCCTTCTTCAATTTCATCTGGTTATAACCAGAATATGCATTTAGGAAGTGATGAGGACATCCCTACGGTTGATACAACCATTGCACCTATAGCCACACTTCCTCACATTCCACAATTCCAAGGACCTCTCACAAGAGCTCGTGCACGCCAACTAAATTATCAGGTACTTTCGTTTCTAGGAACTATTCCTAATATTTATGAGAATATGATGTTGCCTAAATCAGATGTGTTTATGTTACTTAGGAATGATGGGCCTAGCATGGAGGAGAGGGACAAGCATTGGAGCATGATCATGCATGGAGATGATGGCAGCAATCATGTGAGGATTCAGGATGACGCTGCAAGTGAAGATTTTAGAACTTTGAAGCCACCATAATGCTGCAAGGATGCTTGGATGAAATTCACAAGTTACCAAATCATAAAATTCATCCAAGGCTTTATATGGTGCTGCGTCACCTTATTTTATGGGTTAAACCCATGTTTTCATCATAGGCATTTTAGGGATTTTCTGGAGGCTGTTTGAGTGGAAATCGTCCCATCTAGGGTTATTTTCGGATGGCCCATTAGGGTTGTACGAAAATCCCTGCCCTTTCCCTCATATAAACCCCCTCCTAGCCGTCATTAGAACTTGGATTTTGTTTAGTTAAAGACTTAGCCACGAGCTACTCTTCGCCATAGGCACAAGTGTCAAATCGACCTTTTGTACTACGCACGGACAGAGTCCCACCTCTTCAATAAAGCCTTCATCTATATTCGCAATATCTTGATTGCATCTATAATTCTTGCTTGTTCTTCGATTGCTTGCAGGGATTGATCCTCGTGATCAGGTTGACCTAGCTCCGGCGTGATCAATAGCCTCGGAAGTTGGTGTATCGATTTCTAAGGCGCAACGTCTCGCACGTTTGTAGTCGGATCGTCAATGTCGACCTCCACCATAATTGATAGTTATCATCTCATCGAAAAATCGGGCACCTTTACCCTATCAAGTGGTATCAGATTTCGGGTTTGTTGGTGAGATCTTACTGTTTTCATAGTTTAGATTGCATCTGTTCTTCTTCCTATAAACCATAAAAAGCCAAAAAAAATTAGGGTTAGATCCGTATCCTAGAAACACCTTTGGGCCTTTTGCATCTTTTCTTTTTAGTATTTGCTTTGTTGAATTCTAGTCTGCATCGTCGTGTGCAGTGCTGGTTTTACGTCTAGCTCTTTAGAGTTTCGAGTTCTGGTCAGAGCCATCACCACCGATTTCGCTATCACCACCGCCACCACCGATTCCTCCATCACCACCGCCACCACCAATTCCGCTATCCCCACCGCCATACACTCTTTCGTTTTCCTACTCTTGTTTCCCATCTTTGCAGATCTGATCCGAGTTGTGACTTGATTCGAGTTCCAGAAAGTTTCGGCTAGAAGGAAAGAGGAGAGGAGAGCAAAAAAAAAAAGCAAATTTTTTTTTCCGGCCTATACTGTTTTTAGGCTTCTGGGATCGTTTTGAGCTATACGCCATTATAGTGAAAAAAATTTGGCGTCTGTACTCTTTCCGGCGCAGTTTCGTGCAGTTTTTGAAAATTTCAAAAAAAAATCTTGGTCCTATCCTGATATTTCACCTTGCTGATCGTTTTGAGACACTTTCCATCATAGTGATTTTTGCCTCATTCGCGCGCTGTTCAGAGCACTGCGGCCTGTTGCATTTCGGTGTCGCGGCGTGATTCATGGTATTCTAGGCTCGTGTCTCTAGTCTGGGCTAGTCTAGGACCAGCACAGTACCGTCGTTGAGCTGTTATTCAACTTTGCATTGCTGTTTTGAATTTTTGCTACAGATATTGCAGCCACCCAGAGCTCCACATATTCCTACACCGTGCGTTGACACCACCTGTGATGACGACACCTCTTCTATTGATACACCCACTCCACCTACAGCGGAACACATACAAGGACCTATCACTCGAGCTCGTGCCAAGCAACTTAACTATCAGGTACTTTCGTTTCTTGGAACTCTTTCTCACATACACAAGAATATGATGCTGCCTAAATCAGATATGTTTGTTACTCTCAGGAATGATGGACCTAGCATGGATGAGAGGGACAAGCACTGGAGCATGATCGTGCATGGAGATGGCAGCAAGCATTTGAGGATGGAAGAAGATGCCACGAGTGGAGATTTTAGAACTTTGAAGCCACCATAATGAAGGATGAAGACTTGGACGAAATATACAAAGAGCTACTTGATAAATTCGTCCATAGATAAATATGGTGCTGCGTCACTTCTATTTTTGGGCCAGGCCCATGTAATTTTCGCAGCAAATAACACAGCCACTTTTAGGAGCCCGAATTTGAGGAGAAAAGGCCTGTTAGGGTTCCATTCGACCACCATACCCATGGCTGGTCGCACCCCTACCTTTTCCTCCTCAAATACCCCCCGTAGCCATCATTAGAACTCAGATTTTGTTTAGACTAAAGTTAGCCATTACTGCAACTACGAGCTCGACTTTTGAGGCCAACCGCCCAGAAGAAGACCGCCTATTCGGAATCCCACCTTTTGAATAAAGCATACATCTTTCATCCGCAATATCTTGATTGCAATATTAGTTCTTACTTGTTCTCGATTTCAGGTAGGAATTAAGACGCTCGCTGGTCAGGTTGATCGTGCATCCGCAAGATCAGTAATTCCTGGAGATTGTCCTAGCGATTGCATTGGCGCACGAGCTTCGCACGTGTAGTCGGATCGTCAAGCACGAACTCCACCCACCAAATCGACATATCAAGATCTCATCGAAAGATCGGACACCTTTGCCCTATCAAGTGGTATGAGATTTCAGGTTGCTCGGTGAGATTTACTGTTTTCGTAGTTTAGATTGCATCTATGTTCATACCTATAAACCACGAAAAAGCCAAAAATACAGTTAGGGTTTAGATCATCTCGTCCCATAAACCATCCGAGCCTTTGCATTGTCTTTTCAGTTTGCATCGTTGAATTTGTGTCTGCATCCGCGTGTTGAGTTGCTGGTCTTAGTGTCTGTTCCTTTAGAGTTTCGAGTTCGAATCACCATAGTCACGCCGCCGCCGCACGCTTGCACCACTGCTCCACCATATCATTCCACCACCACGCCATCTACTTCCGCCATCGCCTTCACATTAGATTTTGTTCGTTCCTCCCAATTTCATCCATGCCTTTTATAGAGTCCGTGAGTTAAGTTGCGGTCGCCAGGCAAGAGGAAGAAGAAGAGCAAAAAAAAAAAGGTCAAATCCGCATCCAAGTCGGTTTGACCCGTTCCTACTAGTCCAGTCCGAATCTAGTCCGATTTGGACAGTTTCGTCAGTTTTTGACAGTTTTCGACAGCAAACTTCAACTGGCCATAACTTTTGCATACGAACTCTGTTTTTGACATGCGACCACTCAAAATGCTCAGCACGAAAAGTTCTATCTAACCCGCCATGTGCGACACTCGAAACGCCCAAAAAAGGCCGGGAAGGTCGAGTTTTTGCCCTCCGAACTTTCGGACCCGAAAATTCCTGCAGATCTTCACTTATATCTTGCTTTGGAACTGTTTCTTTCTGCTTGTTGTGCCACGCCGTGACTTTCTTAGTGTTCTCGGCTCGCATCTCTAGCACGGTATAGCCTAGGACCAGCACAGTACCGTGGTTGAGCATTCTTTCAACATTGCATTGCTGTTTTGATATTTGCTATTTTTCCTACCATATAAGCCTTCCTACAGCTCCACATATTTCTGCACGTGCTTTGTATCGACACCTGGTAATCGCTTTGTTCAATTTTGGGAGTCGCTGCTCTTTGCTGGTTGCATATTACCTTCCTCCTGTTTGGTAAGAACTTGTAAGAACTTTGTATACTGCCTGACGGATTACGCGTGATTCCACCATATTCCGTAGTGCGTAGGTATATATATTTGTGCTTGCTTCTACGCTAACCATGACAGGAACCACGAAGGATGATGTTGATCTGGAGAAGATGACTACTGCAGAGTTGCATGCCCACTTCACTCGGCTGTTGGTGGGGCATGCACAAGATGTGGACACACGCTTGGGTGATGTTGATTCCAAGCTTTCTGATGTGATGGACAAGATTGCTGGTCTTGAGGCATCCTTCAACACCAAGCTCGACACCCGGTTCCAGGAAGTCCTGGCCCGTTTACCACCACAGCCACAGCCGGGCATCCATGTACCACGTGCTCGCTGCATTCCTCTCATACCGCCATCTGTGGGTACCGTTACAGCCGCGGCAGCTGCTGCGGCCACTATGGAGGCGGCCACCCAGGATGGATATGCTGCTGACGAGGGGGAAAACGAGTTCGAAGATGAAAACGAGCTCGAGGAGGACGAGGTCCAACAACCTGCACCTGGCCGTCCGCGGCAATACAACCGCAACGCTCGTCTGCCTCCGCGTCCGGTACGTGATGATGACCATGTGGCCAAGCTGAAATTAAATATTCTGCCATTTGAGGGTAGATATAATCCTGATGCATATCTCACTTGGGAATTAGAAGTAGAGCAATGTTTTGTATGTTTACGCTACCCTGAGCATTTGCGTGTTAGTGCTGCTACATGTGAATTTACAAATTTTGCTTCTATCTGGTGGTCTGAACATTGTCGAGTCAATCATGCTAATATTCCTACTACTTGGCTTGGTCTAAAACATGCCATGCGTACTCGTTTTGTACCTCCACATTATCAACGGGACTTGCTTAAAAAATTAACTCGTTTAGAACAAGGCAAAAATTCCGTACAAGAGTATTATCAAGAGTTACAAACGGGCATGATTCGTTGTGGTATTGTAGAGGATAATGAAGCTATGCTTGCTCGTTTCTTTGGTGGTTTAAATAAGGAGATTCAGCATATTTTAGACTATAAGGAGTACACCACTATTACTCGTTTATTTCACCTTGCTTGCAAAGCTGAACTTGAAGTGCAGGATCGTCAACCATCATGGAGAAGAGCTAATAATTCTGCAGGTCGTACTCCTTCATGGTCTGCGCGCCAATCAGCTCCACCTTCTCGTGGGGATGCACCAGGTCCTTCCACCTCCAGGTATACCACGCTGACGTCAAGAACGCCACCTGCTCCTGCTCCATCACCATCTGCTGGTCCGACACGGAGTTCTTCTTCCATGGCCTCCACGGGGAAGACTCGCGACATTCAATGTCGCAAATGTTTTGGGTTTGGTCACATTGAAAAATAATGTAGAACCAAGCGTGTGATGGTGGTGCTTGAAGATGGCGAATATGACTCTGCGAGTGATTTTGATGATGATACATTGGCACTTATTGCGGCACGTGATGGTGCCAATTCTGATTCTGACAAGGAGATGGAGGTAATGGGAGCTGAGACTGCTGATCAATCAAGAGTTTAGTTGCACAACGTGTCTTGAGTGTGCAATTGAGCAAAGCCGAGCATGATCAATGCCACAATTTGTTTCAAACAAGAGGGGTTGTTAAGGAGAGAGCTATCCGGATCATCATTGATGGAGGGAGTTGTAACAATCTGGCTAGTATTGACATGGTGGAGAAGCTTGCTCTACCCACATGACAACGACCTCATCCCTATTACATTCAATGGTTTGAGAGCTCCCGTAAGCTCAAGGTAACAAGAACTGCATGCGTGCATTTTACTATTGGTACTTATTCAGATTTTGTTGATTGTGATGTTGTACCTATGCAAGCTTGTTCTTTGTTACTTGGTAGACCATGGCAATTTGATAGAGAATCTGTACATAATGGGAAAACTAATCAGTATTCTCTTACACATGCTGGCAAGAAAATTGGACTTAAACCCATGACTCCGGAACAGATTTTGAAAGATGATCTTGCTAGAGCTAGTAGATTAAAAAACGATGACAAACATAAGAGTGAGAATCAGATTATTGCTATAGATTTTGTACCCCCTAAGCATTCTTCTAAATCTGATTCTAACCATGCTACTGAAATTCGTTTGAAGAATCCTTGTTTACTTGCTAGCAAATCTGATCTTGCTGAAATTGATGTCAATATTACTCCATGTTATGCCATTGTTTGCAAAGAAGTTCTGTTTTCATTTGAGGATATGCCTCCTTCTTTGCCACCTGCGGTTGCTAACCTTTTGCAGGAATACATGGACGTTTTTCCATAAGATGTTCCACCTGGACTTCCACCTATTCGTGGGATAGAACACCAAATTGATTTGATTCCAGGAGCCTCGCTGCCCAACCGTGTGCCATATCGCAGCAATCCTGAAGAAACAAAAGAGATCCAACGACAAATCCAGAGTTTATTGGACAAAGGTTATATTCGTGAGTCTCTTAGTCCATGCGCTGTTCCTATTATTTTAGTACCTAAGAAAGATGGTTCTTCGCGCATGTGTACTGATTATTGAGCTATTAATAATATTACCATTCAATATCGTCACCCTATACCTCGTTTGGATGACATGCTGGATGAGTTGAGTGGTTCTATTATGTTCTCTAAAGTTGATTTGCATAGTGGTTACCACCAAATTCGTATGCAATTAGGAGATGAATGGAAAACAGCTTTTAAAACTAAGTTCGGTTTATATGAGTGGTTAGTAATGCCGTTTGGTTTAACTAATGCACCTAGTACCTTTATGAGACTGATGAACGAAGTTTTACGTGCTTTTATTGGTCGTTTTGTGGTGGTATATTTTGATGACATTCTCATATATAGCAAATCTTTAGAGGACCATTTGGATCATTTACGTGCTATTTTCAATGCTTTACGTGATGCACGTTTGTATGGTAATCTTGAGAAGTGCACCTTTTGCACAAATAGAGTTGCTTTTCTTGGTTATGTTGTTACAGAACAGGGAATTGAAGTTGATCTAGCCAAGATTGAAGCTATTGAGAATTGGCCGCAGCCCAAGACGGTCACACAAGTGAGGACTTTTCTTGGTCTCGCTGGGTTTTATAGGCGCTTTGTCAAAGATTTTGGTTCTATTGCTGCGCCATTGAATGAGCTCACAAAGAAGGATGTGCCCTTTGTTTGGGGCGACGCACAACAAGAGGCCTTTATGATACTAAAAGATAAGTTAACACATGCTCCATTACTCCAACTTCCTGATTTTAATAAGACGTTTGAACTTGAATGTGATGCTAGTGGAATTGGTTTGGGAGGTGTTATTACAAGAGGGTAAACCTATAGCATATTTTAGTGAAAAATTGAGTGGGCCTAGTCTGAACTATTCTACTTATGATAAAGAATTATATGCGCTGGTTCGGACATTAGAAACTTGGCAACATTATTTATGGCCTAAAGAATTTGTTATACATTCTGATCGTGAATCTTTGAAGCATATTCGTAGTCAAGCAAAACTGAATCGTCGCCATGCAAAGTGGGTTAAATTTATTGAATCTTTTCCTTATGTTATCAAACACAAAAAGGGTAAAGATAATATTATTGCTGATGCTTTGTCGCGCCGTTATACTATGTTATCTCAGCTTGACTTCAAAATTTTTGGGTTGGAAACTATCAAGGAACAATACTTGCATGATGCTGAATTTAAAGATGTGTTGCAGAATTGTAAAGATGGTAGAACATGGAATAAATTCATCCTTAATGATGGATTTGTGTTCCGTGCTAACAAACTATGTATCCCAGATGGTTCCGTTCGTTTTTTGTTGTTACAGGAGGCGCATGGAGGAGGATTAATGGGACACTTTGGTGTCAAGAAGATGGAGGATGTTCTTGCTGCACACTTCTTTTGGCCACGCATGCGGCGAGATGTTGAGAGATTCGTGGCACGCTGCACTACTTGTCAAAAAGCTAAGTCTCATCTTAATCCACATGGTTTATATATGCCTCTTCCTGTTCCTAGTGTTCCTTGGGAGGATATTTCGATGGACTTTGTTTTGGGATTACCTCGTACACAGAAGGGGAGGGATAGTATTTTTGTTGTTGTGGATCGGTTTTCTAAGATAGCACACTTTATTCCTTGTCACAAGACCGATGATGCTGCGCACATTGCAGATTTGTTTTTTCGTGATATCGTTCGTTTACATGGTGTGCCAAATACTATTGTTTCTGACAGTGATACTAAATTTCTTAGCCACTTTTGGAGATGTTTATGGGCTAAGTTGGGGACTAAATTGCTGTTTAGTACTACATGTCATCCCCAAACTGATGGACAAACTAAAGTAGTTAATAGAACTTTAGCTACCATGTTGCGGGCTGTTTTAAGGAAGAACTTAAAATTGTGGGAAGAGTGTTTGCCTCATATTGAATTTGCTTATAATCGTTCGCTGCATTCTACCACAAAGATGAGCCCTTTTCAGATTGTCTATGGTTTTGTTCCACGTGCACCTATTGATTTGTTGCCTTTACCATCTTCAGTGCAAAATAATTTCGATGCTACACAACGTGCTGAATTGATTTTAAAATTGCATGCAACTACTAAAGACAACATAGAACGCATGAATGTTAAGTATAAAGTTGCCGGGGATAGAGGACGAAAGCATGTTGTGTTTGAGGTTGGTGATCTTGTTTGGTTGCATTTGCGCAAAGATCGTTTTCCCGATTTGCGCAAGTCTAAGTTAATGCCACGTGGTGATGGTCCTTTTAAGGTGATACAGAAAATCAATGATAATGCATATAAACTTGAGCTTCCTGCAGATTTTGGTACGGTAAGTCCTACATTTAACATTGCAGATTTAAAACCTTACTTCGGTGAAGAAGATGAGGTTGCGTCGAGGACGACTTCAATTCAAGAAGGGGAGCATGATGAGGACATCCCTTCTATTGATACACCCACTCCACCTACAGCGGAACACATACAAGGACCTATCACTCGAGCTCGTGCCAAGCAACTTAACTATCAGGTACTTTCGTTTCTTGGAACTCTTTCTCACATACACGAGAATATGATGCTGCCTAAATCAGATATGTTTGTTACTCTTAGGAATGATGGACCTAGCATGGATGAGAGGGACAAGCACTGGAGCATGATCGTGCATGGAGATGGCAGCAAGTGTTTGAGGATGGAAGAAGATGCCACGAGTGGAGATTTCAGAACTTTGACGCCACCATAATGAAGGATGAAGACTTGGACGAAATATACAAAGAGCTACTTGATAAATTCGTCCATAGATCAATATGGTGCTGCGTCACTTCTATTTTTGGGCCAGGCCCATGTAATTTTCGTAGCAAATAACACAGCCACTTTTAGGAGTCCGAATTTGAGGAGAAAAGGCCTGTTAGGGTTCCGTTCGACCACCATACCCATGGTTGGTCGCACCCCTACCTTTTCCTCCTCAAATACCCCCCGTAGCCATCATTAGAACTCAGATTTTGTTTAGACTAAAGTTAGCCATTGCTGTAACTACGAGCTCGACTTTTGAGGCCAATCGCCCAGAAGAAGACCGCCTATTCGGAATCCCACCTTTTGAATAAAGCATACATCTTTCATCCGCAATATCTTGATTGTAGTATTAGTTCTTACTTGTTCTCGATTTCAGGTAAGAATTAAGACCCTCGCTGGTCAGGCTGATCGTGCATCCGCAAGATCAGTAACTCCTGGAGATTGTCCTAGCGATTGCATTGGCGCACGAGCTTCACATGTAGTCGGATCGTCAAGCACGAACTCCACCCACCAAATCGACATATCAAGATCTCATCGAAAGATCGGACACCTTTGCCCTATCAACCTGGCAATCGCTCTATTCAATCTTCCTGAAGTTTGATCACGACGGTTGCTGATGGCCACCTGCTGCAGGGTAAGAACGGGTAAGAGTATTGGTTTGCTTGACAGATTAAGCGTTTTCCACCCCTGTTCTTGTTGCATCTCTATTCTATAACTGTGCTTTTGCATACTAATCATGCCACTAGACAACACCGAGCCACAACCACTGGAGGGTGAAGCCTTGCAGGCTCACGCCACCAAACTTTTGTCTGATCATATGCAGGATGTGGCCAAGCATTTTAGTGACACGATGGAGCACCTCGAGGGACTCGAGACCACCTTCACCGCCAAACTCGACGCTAAATTCCAGGAGGTGCTAGCACGCTTACCACCTCCACTGCTGGCTCGCGTGACTCCTCCACAGCCGACTCGCGTGGCTCCCCCACCGACCTTTTTGGGACGTGCACAATGCATTCTCCATCAACCGGCACAAACTTCGGCTGCGGGTGCTACCGCGGGCACTGCGGCTGCTGGCGTTGCAGGAGCTACGGGTGTTACACAGGCCCGTGATGCACAGTTGGATGATTATTACAGGGAAGATGAGTACGAGGGCGATTACGCGGACGACTTGACAGTTGATCAGCCACCTGGTCATCCTCGGCCCTATATTCGCCGTCCACCTCCTCGTCCGTTGGTACGTGATGATGACCATGTTGCTAAATTGAAATTAAATGTTCCTACGTTTGATGGTCGCTATAATCCTGATGCATACCTTTCTTGGGAATTAGAATTAGACCAGCGTTTTGCATGCTTAAATTATCCCGAGGATAGACGTGTTAGTGCTGCTACTTGTGAGTTCACTAGTTTTGCTTCCATATGGTGGTCTGAATATTGTCGTGCTAATCATGCTAATCCAATCACTACATGGGATGCTTTAAAACATGCTATGCGTATTCATTTTGTTCCACCATATTATCAGCGTTCCATGCTTACCAAATTAGCATGTCTAGATCAAGGCAAAAATTCTGTAGAGGATTACTATCAGGAGTTGCAAACTGGCATGCTACGTTGTGGTATAGAGGAGGATAATGAAGCATTAATGGCACGTTTTGTAGGCGGGTTAAATAAGGAAATTCAGACCATTCTTCGATATAAATCTTATCACACTATTACCCGTTTGTTCCATCTTGCTTGCAATGCTGAATGTGAAGTGCAGGATCGACGCGAGGCGACACGAACTAATTTTTCTGCAGTGCGTTCTTCTTGGAGATCACCGAATTCGGCGTCACGGGCTGCTGCACCTACACCTCCAGCGACCACATCCACGCGATCTGCAGCATCTAAACCACCTTCGTTTGCTGCACGGAAGACTACTACGGGACAAGCCCCGAGCACTGCGTCCTCCATGGCATCTATGGGCAAGTCCAGCAAAATTCAGTGCCGCAAATGTGGTGGACTTGGTCACTTTGCACGTGATTGTGCCTCCTCCCGCGTGATGATTGCTCTTGAGGATGGTGGATACGACTCCGCCAGTGATTATGATGAAGATACTTTGGCTCTTATTGCATCTGATGAGCAATGTGTTGCAGCACCCACGGAGCAAGATTCTGAATATATGGTTGCAGAACATGCGGAGAAATACCCGAGTTTAGTTGCACAGTGAGTGTTGAGTGCACAAATTACCAAGGCCGAGCCCGACCAGCGCCATAATCTGTTCCGTACCAAGGGCGTGGTTAAAGATCGCTGTATTCGCATTATTATTGATGGCGGGAGCTGCAACAACTTGGCAAGCATGGAGATGGTTGAAAAGCTTGCTCTTACGACACGACCCCATCCTCATCCATATCACATTCAATGGTTTAATAACAGCGGCAAGGTTAAGGTAACACGTACAGTTCGTGTGCATTTTACTATTGCTGCATATGCTGATTATGTTGAGTGTGATGTTGTTCCTATGTAAGCATGTGCTCTTTTACTTGTTAGACCATGGCAATTTGATTCAAATTCTATACACTATGGTAGCACAAATCAGTATTCTCTTGTTCATAATGATAAGAAAATTGTGTTACTTCCCATGTCTCCTGAAAGTATTTTAAAAGATGATCTTGCTAGAGCTAGTAGAGCACATAATGAGAGGAAAAAGCTGAGCGAAAATCAGATTGTTGCTAAGGAACTTATGCCTTCTACAAGTACTTCTAAATCTGCTCCAAAACATGCTAATGAAATTCGTTTGAAAAGTACTTGTTTGCTAGCTAGCAAATCTGATATTTCTGAAATTGATGTGAGTACTACTGCATGTTATGCTATCATTTGCAAAGAAGTGTTGATTTCGACTGAGGAGATGCCTTCTTCTTTGCCGCCTGCTGTTGCTAACATTTTGCAGGAGTATGCGGACATTTTCCCACAAGATGTACCTCTAGGACTACCACCTATTCATGGAATTGAGCACCAAATTGTTTGGATTCCTGGAGCATCGTTGCCCAACCGTGTGCCATATCGTACCAATCCAGAGGAGATGAAAGAGATTCAGCAATAAATTCAAGAACTTCTTGACAAGGGTCATATTCGTGAGTCTCTTAGTCCTTGTGCTGTTCCTATTATTTTGGTACCAAAGAAAGATGGTTCTTCACGCATGTGTACTAATTGTAGAGCAATCAATAATATTACTATTCGTTATCGTCATCCTATTCCTCGTTTAGATGACATGCTTGATGAATTGAGTGGCTCTACCATGTTCTCTAAGGTTGATTTGCGTAGTGGTTACCACCAAATTCGTATGAAATTAGGAGATAAATGGAAAACTGCATTTAAAACTAAATTTGGCCTATATGAGTGGTTAGTGATGCCCTTTGGTTTAACTAATGCTCCTAGCACTTTCATGAGATTAATGAATGAAGTTTTACGTGCTTTTATTGGACATTTTGTGGTGGTATATTTTGATGATATATTGATATATAGCAAATCTGTAGATGAACATTTGGAACATTTACATGCTGTTTTTGATGCTTTATGTGCTGCATGTTTGTTTGGTAACACTGCAAAGTACACCTTTTGCATGGATAGAGTTGTTTTTCTTGGCTATGTTGTTACAGCACAGGGTATTGAAGTTGATCCCGCCAAGATTAAAGCAATTTCGAGTTGGCCGCAACCCAAAACAGTCACACAAGTAAGGAGCTTCCTTGGCCTCGCTAGATTTTATAGGTGCTTTGTCAAAGATTTTGGTTCCATTGCAGCGCCGCTGAACGAGCTTACTAAGAAAGATGTGCCCTTTGTTTGGGGCAATGCACAACAAGATGCCTTCATGTTACTCAAAGATAAGCTTACACATGCTCCTTTACTCCAACTTCCTGATTTTAATAAGACCTTTGAGTTGGAATGTGATGCTAGTGGGATTCGTTTAGGAGAAGTGTTGTTACAAGAGGGCAAACCTATTGCATACTTCAGTGAGAAATTGAGTGGAGCTAGTTTGAACTATTCTACTTAAGATAAGGAATTATATGCTCTTGTTAGAACATTAGAAACGTGGCAACATTATTTATGGCCTAAAGAATTTGTTATACATTCTGATCATGAATCTTTGAAGCATATTCGTAGTCAAGCTAAGTTGAATAAATGTCATGCAAAGTGGGTTGAATTCATTGAATCTTTTCCTTATGTTATTAAACACAAAAAGGGTAAAGATAATATTATTGCTGATGCTTTGTCACGTCGTTATACCATGTTATCTCAACTTGACTTCAAAATCTTTGGTTTGGAAACTATTAAAGAACAATATGTGAATGATGCCGACTTTAAAGATGTTTTGCAGCATTGTATAGAGGGTAGACCTTGGAACAAATTCGTCCTCAATGATGGGTTTGTGTTCCATTCTAACAAACTATGCATTCCAGAAGGTTCCATTCATCTTTTGTTGTTGCAGGAGGCACATGGAGGAGGATGGATGGGTCACTTTGGAGTAAAGAAGACCGAAGACGTACTTGCTACACACTTCTTTTGGCCACGCATGAGAAGGGATGTTGAGAGGTTTATTGCTCGCTGCACAACATGTCAAAAAGCTAAGTCACACCTTAATCCACGTGGTTTATATATGCCTCTTCCTGTTCCTAGTATACCTTGGGAGGATATTTCTATGGACTTTGTTTTAGGATTGCCTCGAACACAGAAGGGGAGGGATAGTATTTTTGTGGTTGTGGATAGATTTTCTAAGATGGCACACTTTATTCCTTGTCATAAGAGTGATGATGCTGCTCATGTTGCTGAATTATTCTTTCACGATGTTGTTCGCTTGCATGGTGTGCCTAATACTATTGTTTCAGATCGTGATACTAAATTTCTTAGCCATTTTTGGAGATGTTTATGGGCTAGGTTGGGGACTAAATTGTTGTTTAGTACTACATATCATCCCCAAACTGATGGACAAACTGAAGTAGTAAATAGAACTTTGTCTACCATGTTAAGGGCTATTTTAAAGAAGAACTTAAAAATGTGGGAAGATTGTTTACCTCATATTGAATTTGCTTATAATCGTTCCGTGCATTCTACAACTAAGTTATGTCCTTTTGAGATTGTGTATGGTTTTGTTCCTCGTGCACCTATTGATTTATTACCTATTCCATCTTCGGTGCAACATAATTTTGATGCTACACAACGTGCTGAACAGATTCTTACGTTGCATAGGATTACTAAGGAAAATATAGAACGTATGAATGCTAAATATAAAGTTGCTGGTGATAAAGGACGAAAGCATATTGTGTATGATGTGGGAGATCTAGTTTGGTTGCATTTGCGCAAAGATCGTTTTCCTGATTTGCGCAAGTCTAAATTAATGCCACGTGCTGCTGGTCCTTTTAAAGTGTTAGAGAAAATGAATGATAATGCATATAAACTTGAGCAACCTGCAGAGATGGGCACGGTAAGTCCTTCATTTAACATTGTAGATTTGAAGCCATACTTTGGAGAAGAAGATGAGATTGCGTCGAGGATGACTTCAATTCAAGAAGGGGAGGATGATGAGGACATCCCTACGGTTGATACAACCGTTGCACCTACAGCCACACTTCCTCACATTCCACAATTCCAAGGACCTCTCACAAGAGCTCTTGCACGCCAACTAAATTATCAGGTACTTTTGTTTCTAGGAACTATTCCTAATATTCATGAGAATATGATGCTGCCTAAATCAGATGTGTTTATGTTACTTAGGAATGATGGGCCTAGCATGGAGGAGAGGGACAAGCATTGGAGCATGATCATGCGTGGATATGATGGCAGCAATCGTGTGAGGATTCAGGATGACGCTGCAAGTGAAGATTTCAGAACTTTGAAGCCACCATAATGCTGCAAGGATGCTTGGACGAAATTCACAAGTTACCAAATCATAAAATTCGTCCAAGGCTTTATATGGTGCTGCGTCACCTTATTTTATGGGTTAAACCCGTATATTTTTGTCATAGGTATTTTAGGGATTTTCTGGAGGCTGTTTGAGTTGAAATCGTCCCATCTAGGGTTATTTTTGGATGGCCCATTAGGGTTGTACGAAAATCCCTGCCCTTTCCCTCATATAAACCTCCTCCTAGCCGTCATTAGAACTTGGATTTTGTTTAGTTAAAGACTTAGCCACGAGCTACTCTTCGCCATAGGCACAAGTGTCAAATCGACCTTTTGTACTACACATAGATAGAATCCCACCTCTTCAATAAAGCCTTCATCTATATTCGCAATATCTTGATTGCATCTATAATTCTTGCTTATTCTTCGATTGCTTGCAGGGATTGATCCTCGTGATCAGGTTGATCTAGCTCCGGCGTGATCAATAGCCTCGGAAGTTGGTGTATTGGTTGCTAAGGCGCAACGTCTCGCACGTTTGTAGTCGGATCGTCAATGTCGACCTCCACCATAATCGATAGTTATCATCTCATCGAAAGATCGGGCACCTTTACCCTATCGGGAAGGAAAGCCTTGCGCACCCCGTTGTTGAATCGATTATTTGATCAATACGAGGTAGAGGGAAGGGATCCTTTGGACAGTGCGTGCTGAGAGATGTGTAGTCGACACATACTCTTTGTACGTCTGTATTTTTCTTGGAGACTATAACTGGATTAGATACCCAAGTCGACATTTTGATTTCTCGGATGAACCCTACATTTTCCAGCCTGTGTAATTCCGATGCTATTGCTTTCCTCTTGGGTTCATCAAATCGTCGTAGTGGTTGCTTGACTGGCTTTGCTTTGGGATCCACGTTTAGTGCATGCTCGACAAGTTCCCTGGGAACACCTGGCATATCTGAAGGACACCAGGCGAAGATTTCCCAGCGCTCATAGAGGAACTCGAGGAGCGCGCTTTCCTATGCGGGATCCAGGTTCACTGCTATGGAAGTGGTCTTGTTCGGGTCCGTGGGGTGGACCTATATTTTCTTCGAGTCTTGAGTTGTGTCGAAAGCCTGATCTGGCAGGGATCGCCCGACGTCGGGTAGCATGTTGTGGTCAGTTTCGCCTTTGAGCCTTGCGTACTCTGCTGTCATGCCAAAAGTTTGCGCCAACATATTAAATTCTTTGTCACAGGTATTGGATACTTCAATGCTGCCCTGTACCATGATTGTTCCTTTGGGTCCTGGGATCTTGAGTGTAAGGTACGCGTAGTGAGGTACTGCCATGAATTTTGCAAATGTCGGGCGCCCCAGGATTGCATGATATTGTGAAGGCCAGTCCATGACTTCAAACTCCAGCTTCTCTCTGTGATAGTTGCTGTTGTTCCCGAAGCAGACATCGAGTTCTATTTTCCCCAAAGGGTAATTTGCGGCTCCAGGTACTATTTCATGGAAAGAGCAATCTATTGGCTTTAGATTTTCCAGTGATATGCACATTGCTCTCAACGTTCTTGCGTATATCAGGTTTATGCCACTTCCTGCATCCATCAATACTCTCCCGACATCGTATCCTCCTATTTGTGCTTTTAGCACCATTGGTGAGTGGCCCGGTCTGGGCACTTTTCTCGGGTGGTCCGCTCTGCTGAATCTAACTGGTTGATCGGACCACTTTAGATACTCCATAGTAGCTGGTGGCGATGATATTGCTAGGTTGACCTGTCTTGATATGCTCTTCCTTTCTTTCTTCGATTTTGGCACTAGTTGAATCATTGCTGATATATATACTTTTGACTCCGGCTGTTTTGCGAGAAATTGCATTTGATATCCTTGGCCTATGCTTTTTCCTCCCTACCGTGCTCCTTGGCTTGAATCCATGGCGTTTTGCAACCTTAGGAAGGTTTTGCAATCCTTCATCTGGTGGTTGGAAACTCTTTTCCCATCTAGGTAAGCATAATGGATGCGACAAGGACCATATAGCATATCTTCTGCCGAAGGACCCGACTACCTTGGCTTCTCCTTTCCCCTGTCGTCTCTTGTTGGAAATTCTATATTTGCATAGCCTTCTTCATTCCTTCCGTCGTATCTTGTGGCTATCTGATTTCGCCTTCCGTGGTTGTCGCCGTTGCGGTATCTTCGCCTTTGCCTACTTGTTTTGTCGACTTCTGGTGAACGCCCCCTTTTGTTGTTATACGCGTCTTCTCCATCGGCGAATCTGTCGGCTACTTCCATTATCTCAGACACTGTTCTTGGCCTTGTTCTCCCTATCTCTTCCACTAGGTCCGAACGACAAAGGCCACTCGAGAAAGCATCTATTGCTCTTTCATCGGAGACGTCTTCTGCTGAGTTTTTGATTACACTCCAGCGTTGTATGTAAGAACGTAAGGTTTCACCTTTTTGTTGCACGCACGACTTGACTTCTTCTAGCGATGCTGGGCGCTTATACGTTGAGCGAAAATTTCTCACGAATTGATTCTCTAATTCTCCCCAACTTCCAATGGAATCATTGGGTAGGGTGTTTAACCTAGGACCGTGCTGCGCCGGTGAGGTGTAACTGCAAACTTTGCATGGCTGTTGCTCTTGTTCCCCCTAGTATCTGTACTACTTGCAAGTAATCTGACAACCATATAGTTGGCTCTTGCGACCCATCATACTTCTCTTGGTCATGTGGCAACTTGAAGCCTTTGGGTACCAGCGTTTTGCGAACCCTGCGGGTAAAGCATAGCGCGCCCATCTCCTTTTCGTCGTCTTCATAATTTTCCTCTCTCCACGCATAACGTGAGTTGTTTACTCGTGCTTGTGCTATTATGTTCCTTGCGTCCTCCTTCCTTTTTTGTCGCCTCTCATCTTCTGATGAATCATTGGAGTTGTTTCGCGAGGGCTGGCGCTTAAACTCTTCTTTTTGCCTTTCCTTTCGATGTGCCGCCTTTTCCTCTGGAAGGTTTCCCATCAATCTGTTTTCTACTAGCCCGAGGCTTCGTATTGCGGCCTGATGCATATGCTCCCGTGGATCTCCAGGCTCTGGTTGCGTGGTTAGTTGGTACGCCTCTGCTGCTACCAACGCTGCTTCTGGTGTCTCTTGAATGAAATCTTCTTCCTCTTCTGACTGCTGTGCGCTCTGACTTTTCGCGTAGCTCTCTTCCCTTACCTGTGCTGTTGTCCTCCTGTTATGTTTTGGATCTCTGTGTCTTTCCATGCTGCTTTCTGATGCGTCGCTGTAATCATCCCAGTATCCTCCACTTGATGTACTGTCGTCATCTCGGCTTCTCATGAACATGTCGCTTTCCTCCTTTAGCTTCTTTTTGTGCTGGTGCAGTGCATACTGGTACCCCATCATAACTTCTCTCCTTGAATCTGCGGGTACTTCTGTGCCGTGGTTGATGGCTCACATAATGATTCTCCACTCTCTGGTTGAAACGTGAATTTTCTCCTTTTCCTTTTTGCTGTTACTCCTCGCTTTGTCGACTTGCAAGTCGACCTCTTTGTTGCCTTCATGATTGTCCTCTTCCGCTGCTTCAGTGATAATGACGCATAACCGATGTATGCTTCTGGAGATGCCACTGCTTTCGATGGTGAAATCCCTTGAGCTGTCGTGAGTTTTAGCCGCTGCTTCTTCTATGTCGAGCTTTCCTCAAGTTTCATCGAATTCCTCGAGTGTTTCTATCATATCTTCTGTTGCTGTGAGACTGACTGGCGAGTTCACCTCGTTAGAAGAGCCCACAGATGATCCAGATGCTGTGATTCTCTTGGTTTTGCTTGCCGACGGACCTAATATCGTCGGATTCGAAAGGCGAGTTGAACCCAAAGGCCCGATGCAGAAGCTTAAGCTTCTGAACGTCAACTCTATCTCTTGATTTTCGTCGACTTCTGGATTGTTACTAGTTAAAGGCGAAAAAGCTGTCAAATTCATGATTCCAATGCCAAGAGTCCCCACGGTCGGCCCCAATTGACGAGGGGTTAACTTGACAAATGTCCTAGATGAAGGACTTATGATCGGGGAGATAGGGCGTCGGATGAACTCGAAGGTAAACTCAGTCAAACAAGGTGGCTATGAAAGTAAACGTGGGTGTAAAACCTGGCTTGCTTTCAATCTGTCCCTTACCGTCCCCTCCTGGCCCCTATATATAGGTGGCCAGGTCTCGAGGATCGGGTAGGATCCGATACAGATTACAATATCGACATACGGTAAGAACTCGTATTTTGACTAGTATTACAATTGGGCCTAGCTTAATGGGCCTCAGGGGTACTCAACTGATGGGCTCTATTATCTATACCCTTGTCACCCCGATCCTAAGTCCTTCATCTAGGATATTTGTCGAGTTAACCCTCGTCACCGCCAATAAGTCCTAGTGCTGATCGTGTAAACAAACACCCAAGGAAACACACACGTGGAGATGAATTTGGCAAAGCAACTATAGAACAGGAGTTGTTGCACTGCACTTGAGAGATGCTAGCACAGGCTCAACGAACAGGCACAAGAGTACGCATACACGGCAACAGCCTGATAAGCACAAAAATGCTAGTCTCGATGGGTCAGTTCCTAACACGATGCTGTAGAAAGGCTGTAGCTAAAGCTCTCCAAATATGCAGGAGTGACGCGATGTGGACATCGCAGCAGAGAAAACTGACCAAAACCGTGTCGCGGCAGGGCACACATCAACGGAACATGGAAGGCAGCAAAAACGGTGTCGAGACAGGGTCGCGGCATAGAGAACGCGCAAAACGCGTGTCGCGACAGGACACACAACAACGGACCACGGGCGGTAGCGATGCGATATCGAGAAACTGTCGCGGCAGAGAAAAACTCAAACATGAGCCGCGGCAGGAAAAACTTGGCGAGGACGAAGTATGGTGTATCTTTTTTTGACCTGGGTGCAATAGGAAACACTGTTCAAACCCCCTTGTTTTTTTACTAAACTAAACCGAAACTTGGGCCTAAACTGAAATGGCCCGATCTGGTGCTAGACGCCAGATGTTCTCCACGCGTCGGCGTGCTGATCGAAGCGAGCGGTCGCTTGAGGCGCATGGGGCTAGACCCTCTCCGCGCCTCAGCAAGCGGAGCGAGGGCGTCGAGGCCAGGCGCGCGTCGTACGAGCATGGAGCTCGTCTAGGGGATGGCACGGTGACTGCTTCCTTTTTTTTGGTAAGTTGATCGATCAGGGCTGGCTGGGAAGACTCGATGGATAGATCGGATCGGACTCTTGCTCTCGACCAAAACTCCTCCACGTGAAGCTGATACCGCACATAGCCGCCTACCGTAGGGATGAAGATCAACAAGAGACCAAACGAGATCCAAACCCTAAATTACTATGCAGAAAAGATCGAGAAAACTAGACTCCTACGAATTGGAAGAAAAGATACGCGAAAAGACGATCAGCGACTAAAACTCAAGAACGGTGCAATCTAGGCTATGGCAAAACTAAGAACCCAATTTTTTTTTGGCTTTTTCTGGATAGAAATTAAACAGAAACTAGACTACGAGATGGATGTATGGATTGCTCACCGAGGGAACTGTGGAATTCAATACCAAGATGATAAGGGGTGGCCCAATCTTCTCAGCGAGCTGGGATAGATGATAGTGGTGGCTTGATGATGATAGCGATGGCGACATGCAGATAACTCGTATTTAGCGGACGAACTCATTGGCTGCTTCCCTGTCGTCATATGCAACAAATCTTCAACCCTATAGATATTCGCAAGACCACACGCTTGCACAGCAGCCGTTTGACTACGGTTGTTTGAGAGCTTCCAATTCCCAATGGAATGATAGATCTCACAGCAATTTCAGTAGCAAACCTTCAGAGCGAAACACACATAAAGGGGTTTGATAATCCTTAGCGAAACACAAGAGGAATTATCATAGTTCATAGGAAAAGCTTGCAGCTGTTCGGCTGATCTAAGGGGTTTTGAGTTTAACGTAGTCTAACCGTAATTTGGGGACACCCCAGGGGTATATAAAGAGGGTGGGGCATCCTCAACAACGACCTGGCCCAAAACGAACCTGGTGTGGGCCCAAACGGACTCAGTTCGACTC
Source organism: Dactylis glomerata (assembly GCA_007115705.1). Lineage (NCBI taxonomy): Eukaryota > Viridiplantae > Streptophyta > Magnoliopsida > Poales > Poaceae > Dactylis > Dactylis glomerata. Next base: position 147,321 of record QXEO01001188.1, on the reverse strand, counting down.
AAACGAGCACATACCGACCCATACATGGGTTCGGCCTAATTCTGGCATGCGAGCAATGAGTGTGGCGCGCCTTAGACGTGTAGACATCGTGTCGTAGGCTGTCCTAGTGTGCCATCATGGACTTTCTCCTATAGACTTGACATTCTGGTGATCTCCTGGTGCGCCTGCCTCCCGCTCCTCCCTCGCGCACTTGCTCATCAAGTCTTGCTCTTCTTGCTGTGATTCGTCTCGTACTCGTGCAATGCTTGTGTTATCAACAAACCTGATCATACATAGATGCATAGACTTAGGTAGTATAAAGTTCTCACTAAATAAAATATCAGGTTCAATTAAGAGTGAGTTCACCTTTTGTTCCAATAGCTTTGCACGTGTTCTTGTAATTGGTTCAATCCTTATCTCACTGGACTTCTTTGCAACAACATCTTCATCGTCAAAAGGAGTAGGAGATAATGGTGGTGTAATATGGATGTCTTCATCACATAGGAAGAAGGTGAGACTTTGTTGTTATTATTTCCATATCTTGTTGTGCTCTTTACCATATTTTAGCTTGACTATTATTTTGATGAACACACCATGGAATCCCAGTATAATGTATGGAGCACTTTCCAAGTAAGAAGTTGAATATTCAGAGATACAAGTGCCCTCATGGCACTTGCCATTCTTGAAGCAATAAGGTAAAAAGCCTAGCTATATGGCTGCAAAGAAAGCGCTTTACGGGAGGCAACCTGCTAGTATTTACTTTTTTTTGGTTTTGTTTTTCATTGCTCTTGGATGAGAGTAATTTTATTTGAGTCTTATTTTTGTGTCCTTGCTGTAGCAAGAAAGTTTGTTTTAGTCCATCTACTATAGCAAAAATAAAGTGCCAAGTTTTACCCACCTTGGGTGTTTTAAGATTGCAATACTTATTTGGGGATGCTAAAATCTGCACTGCACTTTTTGTTGCATGATTTTTCATAATTTTTTTGTAACTCCTATGGACCTGTTCTATTTATCTAAATTGCAAATTTTCATCCTCTACCAGAATAAAAATATAACACAAATTTTTGACCTGTTTAAGGGGGACAGAAAAATTTGCCAAACTGCGACTGTTTTTATTGGCAGATTTTGTCTTTGTTGTTTTGAGCATTTGTTTGAGTAACAAGATGATTCTTTTTGGGTATTTTGATATTTAGTGAATGTTAGAAACTTAATACACTCTCTGGACACCTTGCACCAAATTTTATTTGGGGTTTTCTTTGCATTACACATATTACCTTTGTGCCCTCTAATATTTGCCACTCTAGAAAAGAGGTGGGAAATAGTTTTGGGGTGAAGTTTTTTCACAGGGAAGGAATAATCATCAAGAAAGGAGTCATCTAAGTACTAGATAACACCATAAGCTTGGGGATACCCCATGGCAACCCCTGGACCTATCAAGTCCTCTGTTTGCATACTATTCTTGCCTTGTTTTCTGAGCATCACTTTACCTTGCATAAACTTGGAGCATCTGCATCTAGTTTTAAATTTTTTGTTTGCATCTCTTGTGTTGAATAAATAGACCACCACCTATAGGTATACTTTATATTTATGATTAATATACTGTAAGACTTGAGAGAAAAAGTTGGGAAGGAAAGGGAGATAGCAATGGAAGTAATCCTTATGTTCTATGCTTCATATTATTTGAGTGAATAGTTATTTGCTAGTGCTGTATTGAGTGTTATTTCTTCTTTGCACATTGATGGTTAACTTTGAGTTACTAAGTTCATTTATAAATGTGTAGCATTATGAACATTATGCATGCTTGTGTCTTTTATACCTTTTCAATGGCCAAGAAACGAAAAGAAAAGAAAAAGAAAAGGCAAGCAAAGACTTGTATATCCAAATACCTTGAGCCATACTTCTCTGCGAAATCTCCACCATACCTACGTACATAGAAAAAATGCTATTCCAAGTATAGTATATGTGCCATGTCTTTACATTCAAAATTATCCTTTTTATTGTGCAATTCAAAGCTCATGAGAAAGTAGCAGTCTATAGTGGAGTTCATTTATGTAAGTTGCATGTTTGTCATTTTATTAGTTGGGGTTAAGTTAAACCATGCTGTCATGAAACAAGACTTTCAACTTTAATTATGTTTTTGTCATACACCTTTGGTTATGCATATCTTTCCGGTGTGAAATGAGTGGGAGTTATCATGCTACAGATTTGAGTGTGCATATTTGTTAGAGAAGAGCATTGGGCCGCTAAACGATACCATGCTTAATTGTGGTAGAAGTTTTAGCATGGACTTCCTTATTAGCTTATACAAGTTTAATTTACTACATAATTGAGTACTTTAAGAGGAGTTCATTTGTCAGCTGTCATGTCATCTCGGTATGTATTGCCTTTGCAAAAAAGATGAAAAATCCAAATGGTACAGGTGGCATGGAGGTACCCCTTTGTGAGCACTTGGTTGAAACTATATGCACACAATGAAACTCTATGGTAATTCTAAAGTTCAGTAGTGCATGGAGGAAGGTACTATTAACAACGGGGTATGCGAATTACAACTAGTAAATTGTTGATCATGTGAACCATATTTGCTCTTCACTACCGTTGACTTGGGTTGCACAGTCCTAAAATGAATTTTCCTCTTTGGCTTTGAAGCTTGGCACATATACTCCCTACTTACTTTCAGTGGTTGTTTATTCAATAGAAAGAGAAGAAAGAAAGAAATAAAAAAGAAAAATTCCAAAGCACAGGCACTTCCATGTTTAATGTCCATAGTACTTTCATTTGTTTTTGCACTATGTTATTGATTGTTGGACTTCATTGAGTTGAATTAGAAGTACCACTTTATATCTCATTTGCTTGTTGTTGTACATTAAAGAATGAATAATCTATCATATGCATTACTACTTGTTATTTTCATGATTGTAATAAACTCCAAAGTTCTATTTTAATTTTATCACCTTCATACTCGAGGACGAGCATGGGTTAAGCTTGAGGATGTTGATGCATGCAAAATACATGCATGAACTTTGTAGTTTATTGATGCATATTCCTACATATTATAATGTTATTAGTTGTCATAATTATGTTTTATAATGTTTTATGGGGGTTTTCCATCGATCCCCTTATTTTGGTTATAACTCTGCAGAAAACCCTGTTTTGCGTATTTTTTAGTTTCGGGAACCTTCCCGAACTCAAATTAACCTGGGATTTTTGGAGCGTTAATATTTTATCACGAGAAGCACCCGGAGAAGAAGAAGTCAATAAGACGAGGCCCAGGGGCCGAACTAGCACAGGTGGCGCGGGCCCCCTACCAGACCGCGACACCCATACTCGTTGGGGCCTTGAGCCTCCAACATCGTTGATCTTCATCCCTGGATGCTTAGCTTGACCTAAAAATGCCTATATATAGATCCTTACCTCGACGATCCTGAAATGAGGCAATAGAGTAACATGAAACACAGAAACAGAGGCTGTTCCAGTGAAGATTGGACGGGGAAACGCTGTCGGAGTCACCCCTGGATGCTTCTCCACCCTCTCCGACATCAACACCATCATCACCGCCATGAAGAGGGAGTAGTCTACCGCTGGACTATGGGTTTGTGGCAGTAGTGTGTCCTATTTCTCTCCTATGCTTCAATGTTTAGACATCATATGAGCTGCCCAACATAATTATGATGCATATTATGTAATTCCTATGTGCTGGATCTTTATTTTATTGGATGATTGATGAGATGTGTTATGTTATTATGTTCATATGTATTAGTAGATGCATATTATTACCCTGTTCTTTATTACATGTTCTGATCTAACATGTATGCGAGAGTGTGAGAGGGGGATGGTGTGTATTAGATGGAGTAACTAGGTAGTAGTGATTTAATAGAGACAATGTTCATGATTTCTAACGGTATTTTACCTTTTCCATGGTTACCTCACTAGGGATAAAGAGAATGCATATGTTATAATTTCTAAGTTACAACTGAGAATCCTGAGCGACATTCATAGATAAAGTTTCTATCGTAATATGTCCAAGTGGTAGAATATTTGTTGTTCAACATCATGTCAAAGTACCTAAGGCTATACTCTGTTAATTCTTAATACTAGATTGCTTGAAGTTTATTCCTTTCTAGTGGAGTATAAGTAAGATTTGTTGCATCGTCTTTTAATTAGGACGTGATGCCCATATGAATATCAAGTTAACATAATATAAATCATGTCAACATTTCTGTCATCCACCTTGCGCTTAATGCCACCACAACTTCACGAGAGAGTAGGCAAGTGGACCCATGAACCCCAGTCCAATTTTAACCATAAGAAATACCTTTTCAACGCATTTACATTCACCTTTATTTTTAGCATCATTTTATTCCGAAAATACAAAAACATATTTACTTTCTTGCATACACAACCAATACCCAAAAACACCATTACCGCATCATATTTACTTTATTGCATTGTTATTTACTTTATTGTACTGCATATCGTATTTTATTTTACTTACATTTAAACCTTGTGCTTGACAACCTCTCGGTGGAATTGGGGACACAAGACAAGGAAATTGTTTTGCAGGTTGCTTAAAGAAGAATGATAAGAGCTTTTTCGACTGTTCCTCGAGAGTTCGATATTAAACCCCAAGTTTTCCTCGAGGGGAAAATTTACTCCTTATACAACACTCTGCACTTGGAGTCCCAACGAGTTGGCACCTTTGCTTAGTGTCATCAAGGACCCATCCTCGCACGATGACGGCAGTATCCCCTCTCGCTAGCTATTAGAGGTAGCCACTATCCATCCATGATCCATGCATTAATTGGGGTTTTCTTCTTCTTAGTTTTTGTCTTCGCTCTTCCTGATGGTTAGGCCATGCAGGAAGCCAAAATGACTATCTTAAATTGGGTTGAATTTCTCTGGCATCTCACTTCTAACCTTCATGCTGAGCGCGATAAGTTGAAGAAGGAGGTTGCCGCCCTGGCCAAGCAGTAGGCAGAGTGCCTTGCATCAAACGAGACAATGAATGCTACCATCCACAAGCTCATGGCTAACAATTACATGCTTCACATCAAGTGCAACAACCTTCATGATGAGAGAGTCCCGCTAATGAAGAAGTGTCATGAAGCACTTCAGGGTGCCATCAGCGCCAATCGCGCCAGGCAAATCGTTCTTGACACATTGAAGATAATGTTTGAGGGAAGCATTGCTGCCAAGAACCAGATGATCACGGATTCCCACAGCTTGGTGGATGCAATGCGGGTTTTGTTTCCGTGCAACGAAGTCAAGTACCGCCCCGTCCAGTGACAACCAACACGGAGGTCGCAGAGGTGACACAGCTCGTGCAACTCGGTCATGTTCTTCCGATTACGCCGGAGGAGATAGAGAAGCATCACGGTGTCTGCCTTTTGTCCTAGGCAATTACTGCTTTTCTCACTTAATTGAGCTTTTATGTCCATAATCCCTATTGTGCTATCTTAGAACAATTTCAATAGATCTTGGAGATTATTTATGTTTTTACTTCATTCTCCATTGTATAAAAGGTGCATTTTCATGGTTTATATTCCCTAGTAAAATCACAATTAAATATGCATGGTAGTCCATTTAGACCATGCAGTTAAATCTACTTATTATAGTTTAGAATTTGAGCAGTAGTTCAAAGTTGGAACAATATTGTGTGCGAATTCTACTTGTAGACGGATAGAAACTATGCATAGGTCTAATAATAAGAGTCAAACAAATTTTTGATACGTGGTAGTATGCATATATGACTATGAGATAAGTGAAAGTGAAATAGTGAATTGCATGCATTCGTATACACGGTGATACTAGAGTCAAACAAATGTTCAATAATGAGTACAGTCTCTGATCACCGCATGCACGCAACCACGTGGTGCTGAAATCACAGTACATGTTTTCATTCCTGAAAATATAAGATTGTTCAAAATTTGAGTTCAGTGCCAAAACCGAAATATTTTGGGGAGCCTCCACCCAAAATATTTCCTGCCCCAAGTTTTAAACTCTGAGTTGACGTTAAATTCCTCTTCTATCCATCATACATACTCCCTCCGTTTAGAAATATAAGATGTTTTAGCTTTGTGAAGCGAGTGTATCTAGACATCTTTTAGTGTATAAGTTCGCTCAAATCTATACACTAAAACATGTCTAGATACATTAGCTTTACAAAGCTAAAACATCTTATATTTTTAAACGGAGGGAGTATCACGCAATGAATTTGTGCTGAGGGGTTCATTGGTAACTCTCCCGTTTACGCACCTGCACGGCTACACCTTCATCCCTAGGACTTAGGGTTTTTGTTTAACTTGGCAAGCCTTTTCCCCTACATATCCTCCGAACACCAACCCCCTCCAACCTCCTGGACCACCTCGCTGGCACAACCACACCGCAGTTCCCCGCCCTACACTACACACCTTGAAAACCTGTCTACCGGAGCCGCTTTAAGCTTCGGTCTCGTCCACTGTACCTCAGCCGCTTCACTGACATTCACCATACCGGATCTACATCATGTAGTCCCTCTTCCACAACACCTGACCAGCTCCTTCATGGCCACCAGTGTAACCTGCACCAGATCTACTTCACCGACACTCTTGTCCACCGCGAGAAGCCATCATAGACAGCCTAGATCTCCTTCCTCGCTGCCAATAGGTGCTGCAACGCACCGGATCTGCTTCACCACTCTCACGTACACCGGGCCTGATGAGAAGATCTTCCAAGTTCCAGTAAGTTGGTTTAACTTCATTACTGTTATGCTAGTTACTCCAGAAAAATTCAATTGGGCAAAATATTTCTTAAGCTCTGCTCTATGGAAAATCATTTTGGAAGAATCTGCTCAGGAAGAGTCTATTAAATTCATCGTACCTGAGAAATGCTCTGTGGAGTTCAAATCTTCATTTTGCCTGCTGGACTCTTCTGAGGAAGAAAATGCTGCTGAGAATGTTAGTGGCTTGCAGGTGCTGGGTGAGGAGCCTTCCACCCCTTTGGCTCCGAGGAGAAAGAGAAGGCCTAATTCTCTCCTTGTGGAGTCTAAGGTGAGAAGAAACCCTAGAATAATTGAATTAAATGGAGGTTTTAAAAATCATGATAATTGTGCAAGCAAAAATTGCCTCTCATGCAACTCTGCTCCTCCTGGCCTTAATGGAAATGTTGTTAAAATTTTGGTTGTTTCCTTCTGTAAGGTACAAGAGAAAGATCTGGACAGAAAGCTGAAGAAGAAAAGCAAAGATCAGGAGAAGAGCAAGGAGGAGGCAGTCCAGCGTAGGGTCTCCCCAAAGGGCAAGACAACAAAAAAGGGGAAAGAAGTTGAAGCTGCTGGGACTAGTGCCCCTCAGCAGAAGAAGAAAAAGACCAATTAGTTACCTATGTATCATGTAACCCTATGTATTAGTTGCTGGTGTTGGATAAGAGGGTGGTTCTTTTGCTCTTGGTTACAAAAGTTTATGTACTCCCTAAATATGGTAAATGTATGGTATTGCTACTTAGAGTAGAAAATGTTGTTGGCCTTGGCTTCATTGTTAACTGGTTCTCATGAATGTTTTATTATGGATGTTATATTTGCTATACATCTGTTTCTACCACCTGTGGTGGGCCACTCTCAGTTTTTTAATGGATAAAAACAGAACTTGGAAAATTCTTAATTGGAATTTGAGGGGCATTAATTTAGAAAAGAAATGGTTAGCCCTTTCTAGCAAAATTGAGGAGTCAGGCTGTGACATTATCTGCTTGCAAGAAACAAAAAGAGAATCTTTCACAATGGAATATATCAGAAAATTTTGCCCAAGGAAATTCTTGGATTTCAAATTTCTTACTTCAGTGGGTGCCTCTGGAGGGATTTTAACTGTTTGGAATGGGGCCATGTTCAAAGGAGAATTGGATTTTCAAAATGACTTCTCTCTGTCAGTAAACTTTCCAAGGATGAGTGGATTTTGACCAATGTTTATGGCCCATGTGCTGCTGATAGGAAAGTTCAGTTCTTAGATTGGTTCAAACACATTGATATGCCTGATTCCATGGACTGGATAATCATGGGAGATTTCAATTTTATTAGAAGTCCAGCTGATAGAAACGGAGAAGGAGGTGATGTTAATGATATGCTTGCTTTTAACGAAGCCATCAGTAATTTGAGTCTAGTGGAGCTACCACTCTAAGGCAGAAAATTTACATGGAGCAACATGTAGCAAGCCCCTTTGTTGGAAAAACTGGATTGGTTCTTCACATCAAACGATTGGACAATAAATTATCCTTCCACTTTTGTGTTTCCTCTATTTAAACCAACTTTAGATCATCTACCATGTGTGGTGGCCACTGGAACCAAAATTCCAAGAGCTAAGATTTTCAAGTTTGAAAACTATTGGTTGCAACACAGCTCGTTCAAGGAAATTGTGGAGAATGCTTGGAAAATTCTAGTTGAATATTCTAACAGTGCCAAAAGAGTCAATGCAAAGTTCAAAAATCTTAGAAGGGCCATTAGTCTTGCCTCAAGAAGCAGATTGAGCAGGTAAATAGTGTTATTGAATTGCTTGATATATTTGAAGAATCAAGACCCTTGAAATCTTATGAATGGAATCTGAGAGATTTGTTGAAATCCGATGTCATTACTCTGCTGCAAAACCAAAAGTCCTACTAGAAGCAAAGAGGGAAAATAAAGTGGGTCAAGCTGGGAGATGCGAATACAAAAAAAATTCATTCCAAGGCCACTGTCAGCTATAGGCACAACTATATTTCCATGCTTAAAATAGTGAAGGTGCCAAAATTTCTGATCATGATGGCCACAATGCATTTCAACTTAAGAAATCTCTTTGGCACACCAGAGCATCATGAAACCTGCAAGCTTTGGAAGCACCTTTCTCAGAAACTAAGATTGATGATATTATCAAGAACCTGCCTAATGATAAATCTCCTAGCCCTGATGGGTTTAATAATGAATTTATCAAAAGCTGCTGGAGTATAATTGGTCTTGACATCAAGGAATTAATCAATGATTTTTACAATGAGAAGATCTCTCTAGAGAGTATTAATTCTTCCTATATAACTCTTGTTCCTAAAACTGATTCTCCTTCTCCAAATGATTTTAGGCCAATTTCTTTGCTCAATAGTTCTCTGAAGATTCTGACAAAATTATTAGCTTCTCGGCTGCAAGATATTATTTTGAAACTTGTTCACAAAAATCAATATGGCTTCTTGAGGAAAAGATCTATTCAATACTATCTTGGGTGGGCATTTGATTACATCTTCCAGTGCCAACAATCAAATGAGAAAATCCTAGTTCTCAAATTGGATTTTGAAAAGGCCTTTGATAAGATTGAACACAGCACTATCATTGAAATCCTTAGGGCAAGAGGTTTTGGTGACAAATGGATAAAATGGATTCAACTGATTATGGATTCAGTTACTTCCTCAGTGCTCCTCAACGGAGTTCCTGGGAAAACATTCTACTGCAAAAGGGGTGTTAGACAAGGTGATCCCTTATCACCACTTATGTTTGTCTTAGCAGCTGATTTGCTTCAAACAATCTTGAATAGTGCAATGAGACTTGGTTTATTAAAACCCCCCTAAATATCCAAGCATGTCCTGATTTTCTAGTAATTCAGTATGCTGACGACACCCTAAAAATTCTAAAAGCACATGCAAGTCAACTTGTCTTCCTGAAATCCATTCTTCATTCCTTTGCCTTGTCTACTGGGCTCAAAGTAAACTACATCAAGTCAAACATTTTCCCAATTAATTTGGGCCATGAAAGATTTTGCCATTTCGCAAATACTATTTGCTGCCAGACTGGAAGCTTCCCTTTTACATATCTTGGTCTCCCCCTAAGTATAAATAAACCATCTTTGGAGCACTTTCTACCAATCGTTTGCAAAGTAGAAAGAAGATTATGTGGCATTGCAAATTTCTTGAATTGTGGAGGAAGGCTTGAATTAGTTAAATTAGTTCTCTCTTCCTTGCCACTCTTCTACGTGAGTTGCTTGGACATTCTAGTGGGAATCACTGAACAGATAATTAAATCCATGAGGCACTACCTATGGAGAAAGAAAAATCAAGAGGTCCAAGCAAAAGGAAATGCCTTAATCTCTTGGGACAAGGTTTGTATACCAAAGGATCAAGGAGGTGAAGGAAATATGCCCTAGAGGCAATAATAATATTGTAATTATCATATTTCTTGTTCATGATAATGTTTATACTCCATGCTAGAATTGTATTAAGCAGAAACATTAATACTTGTGTGGTTTATGAACAACACCGTGTCCCTAGTATGCCTCTACTAGACTAGCTCATTGATTAATGATGGTTAAGGTTTCCTAACCATAGACATGAGTTGTCGATTAATAATGAGGTCATGTCATTAGGAGAATGATGTGATGGACAGAACCAAATAAAGCACAGCAATTAGATCGTGTCATTGTGTTAATCTTTGCAAAGCTTTTTCCTATGTCAAGTATTGTATTCCTTAGACCATGAGATAATACAACTCCCTAGTACTGGAAGAGAGCTTTGAGGTCATCAAACATTATCCTATGAAAGGGTGATCATAAAGGTGTCTCTCAGGTAATCGGAAAGTAATTGTTGGGTTGCATGTATCGAGATAGAATTTGTCCCTCCCGAGTCAGAGAGATATACTTCGAGCCCACTCGGTAATCGATATCAACACCGCTTGCAAGCATATGGTTAAGGAGTTAATCACAAAGTGATATTGGATTATGGAACGAGTAAAGTACTTGCTGTGAATGAGATTGAACTAGGTATGCCGATACCAACGATCGAATCTCGGGCAAGTAAAATATCGCGAGACGAAGGGAATACATATACGGGATTAATTGAATCCTGGCATCATGGTTCATCCGATATGATCAGCGATGAATATGTGGGAGTCGATATGGGTTTCCAGATCCCGCAATTGATTATTGATAGAACATCATGTCTGCATATTCTCGAACCCGTAGGGTCACACACTTAACGTGCATCGATGCTAGGATAGAATGGATAATTGGTTATTGAGTTTTTTGTTTGGAGTCTCGGATGAGATCCCGGACATCACGAGAGGTTTCAGAATGGTCCGGAGAATAAGATTTATATAATGGAAAGCAGTTTTGGGTTTCAGAAAAGTTCTGGACTTTATCGGTAGAGTACCGGAATGTTCTAGAAAGTTCCGGACGGCTCCATGGTGGGGCCCACATCCCCCAAAGGGTCCACATGGACCAAAGGGTGCTGCCTACATGGGCCTGGTCGTCCATGCCCACTTGTCCTATGAGGCCAAGGGCAAAACCCTAGGGTTTTCTTATGGGCCAAGGCAAAGGAAACTTAGGGGGCAAGTTTTCTCCCTGGGGCCACCGGCTTGACTTGGAGGCTAAGGCTGCCCCCTTGGCCGACCCCCTTGACCTATTTAAAGGGGAGGGGAGGGCTGGGGCATGCTCCTCTCCTAACTGATAGGGCAAAGGTGTCCGATCTTTTGATGAGATCTTGATATGTCGATTTGGTGGGTGGAGTTCGTGCTTGACGATCCGACTACACGTGCAAAGCTCGTGCACCAATGCAATCGCTAGGACAATCTCCGGGAGTTACTGATCTTGCGGATGCACGATCAACCTGACCAGCGAGGGTCTTAATTCCTACCTGAAATCGAGAACAAGAACTAATACAGCAATCAAGATATTGCGGATGAAAGATGTATGCTTTATTCAAAAGGTGGGATTCCGAATAGGCGGTCTTCTTCTGGGCGATTGGCCGCAAAAGTCGAGCTCGTAGTTGCAGCAATGGCTAACTTTAGTCTAATCAAAATCCGAGTTCTAATGATGGCTACGGGGGATATTTGAGGAGGAAAAGGTAGGGGTGCGACCAGCCATGGGTATGGTGGTCGAACGGAACCCTAACAGGCCTTTTCTCCTCAAATTCGGACTCCTAAAAGTGGCTGTCTTATTTGCTGCGAAAATTACATGGGCCTGGCCCAAAAAATAAAAGTGATGCAGCACCATATCTATCTAAGGACGAATTTATGAAGTAGTTCTTTGTATATTTCGTCCAAGTCTTCATCCTTCATTACGGTGGCTTCAAAGTTCTGAAATCTCCACTCGTGGCATCTTCTTCAATCCTCAAACGCTTGCTGCCATCTCCATGCATGATCATGCTCCAATGCTTGTCCCTCTCATCCATGCTAGGTCCATCATTCCTAAGAGTAACAAACATATCTGATTTAGGCAGCATCATATTCTCATGTATGTGAGAAAGAGTTCCAAGAAACGAAAGTACCTGATAGTTAAGTTGATTGGCACGAGCTCGAGTGATGGGTCCTTGTATGTGTTCCGCTGTAGGTGCAGCGGTTGTATCAATAGATGGAATGTCCTCATCACTAACGCTAACCACCGGCCCAACTGTTGCCCTCCATATCTCTCTCTCGCGACTGCACGTAGGCGAAGCCCTGCTGCAGAAATTCTCCACCATAAGCACCACGCCGTCATGCTGCTGATCCAATCTATCTCTCCACCATACTTGCTGGACCAAGGAAGGAGGAGACATCGCTGCACCGTACGTGTGCATCTCTCGAAGGTGTCGCCACTTGCGGTGTTGGATCGGATCGGATCGCAAGGAGGAGACGGCTAGTATGACTACATCATCCACGTTCCGTTGAACGTTTCCGCTGTGCGATTTCTTCAAGGGTATGAAGATCTCATCTATCTCTCTCGTTGATTACATCTCCTAGATTAGATCTTGGCTTTCTCGTTCACATCCGTAAGAAAATTTTCTTATATGTTGCGAAACCCATTAGTGGTATCAGAGCCAGATCTATGCGTAGATGTGTTTCACGAGTAGAATGCAACATGGTTGTTGCGGGCGTTGATGTTTTCTATTGCAAACCTCTATTTTGTGTACTTCTTATGGCGCAGTATAGTGAGATCAAAGCGGTCCAGGCCAACCTTACGCGACCTCATTCGCGAGACCGGCTCCGCAATTGACGTGTGGCTTGTTCCACACATGCGGCTGGTGGATGCCAGTTTCTCTCACTATAGTTGTCATGGGATTTACAATGGATGTTGGCAACCATAATATCACCGTTGTGGCCTTTCGTAGGTAAGAATCGTTCTTAACTTGTTACTCCCATAAGCCACGTAAAACATGCAACAACAAAGTAGAGGCGTCTAACTTGTTTTTGCAGGGAGTGTTTTGTGATATGGTATGGCCACAAGATGTGATGTGATATATGTGATGTATGCGATGATCATGTTTTGTAATATTTCATGACTTGCATGTCGATGAGTTCACAACCGGCAGGAGCCATATGGTTGTCTTTATAATTGTGTATGACCTACGTGTCAACTTCTTATACGCCATGTAATAGCTTTACTTTATCGCTAACTAGTTAGAAATAGTTGTAGTTGCTATTCGTGGTGGAGACAATCATGGTGGAGTGATGGAGATCATGCCGACGCGCACGAGATGGAGATCAATGCGCGAAGATTGGCTATACCATGTCACATATTGTATATGCATGTGATGTTTATCCTTTATGCATCTTATTTTGCTTTGATCGCAAAGGTAGCATTATAAGATGATCCCTCACACTTAATTTCGAGATAAAATGTGTTCTCCCCTCGCATGCGCCGTTGCGAAAGATCGTCGTTTTGAAGCATCACGTGATGATCGGGTGCTATAAACTCTATGTTCACATACAACGGGTGTAAGCCAGATTTACACATGCAAAAATACGTGGGTAAAACTTGACGAGCCTAGCATGTATCGACATGGTCTCGGAACACACGGACCGAAAGGTCAAGCATGAGTCATATGGATGATATGATCAACATGTAGATGTTCACCATTAAAGCTACATCATTCATGTGATGATCGGTCTCGGTGTAGTGAATTTGGATCATGCTTCACTAAACAACTTTGAGGGATGTTGAATTTAGTGGGATTTCATTAGTAATTTGATTAACTTGAACTAATTATCATGAACTAAATCTTGATGTATTTGCATAAGTCGTTGTAGTCTTTGGCACCGTTTCCCACTGACACTTAGCTTAATTGAGTTAAAAGAACTATAGAATTCTAGATAATCACTTTACGGGCTAGTACCGTTTAGTTAGAATGTCAAGAGTAAGGATTAAGTCTTATTGCAAACTTTAGCAAACCTCACTTGCTCCATGTGAATTAATAAGTTGTATTAATCTAAGAGCAATGATTCAAGTTTAGCATTTAAGATCATGGTTGCCTCCATGAGAAATTGATCTTCAAAATTGTTTGAGAATCAAAGTGATCTTAGAGCTGAAAGAATTGTTTCAGAGACTAGCAAGAAGTGAAAGATATTTGATATCTAAAACTTTGATTGTTTACAAAATGATTAAGTATAATTTAGTAAAAGAACATATGCTCATATTGTATGAATATATGCGAAGATTGAAGACACTAGGCATCCCGATCACCCAAAAGTTTGGGAAACTGATATTATACTTGCATTTGTCCTTAAGAGCTATAGTAGTTTCATCATGAAAGATGTCATGATAGGACGAATGAAAAGGTATCGGCTAAATTATTTTGCTATACCAAAAGAATACTAAAGAATGGAATCTGGAAGAATACCAATTATATGATGATGGTGATCCACCTCAATTTGCGAAGTCCAAGGCCATTAGTATTTGACTGACATCCTTTGGACTATGTGTCAAATGGTTGACACCACTATTGATGTTGATAGATTCTTATAAATAGAGAGGAAATGCTAAATAGGATCTGCAAAAGTATTTGGTAGAAAAGGAAAAGACTAGAAATGTCCAGCTCAGGTATATAAATGATATACATGTTATAGATGTATTCTTTGCTAGTACATAATGTAATTCTTGGGTATTGGATACTAGATTGTTGGTATAAAATGTCATACAAAGAAACAATACAAGAACTACAATGGCCTAAGTAACTAGCAAAAAAATGTGGTAACAATGCGCATCGAGAAACAAATAAATGTGTTATTGTGTTTTTTTCGTCGGCATAAAACCTAGCCTTCTAGATTTGTTAAGAACTTAATAATTGTTATTTTGTTCTGTTATTATGAGAGCAATGGTTGTTCAAATTATTACCGTCTTCCATAATCGATGGATAGATTATTATTATCTTCTTGGTGAAATAGACATTTATAACACTGATGCTAAAGGTCGCAAGACAAAACGAATTTCACTTATATATGACACCGCCGTTTAAGTCATATTGGAAACAAAACATGAAAGAAAAATTCTATATTGATTGATTTTCGAGTCATTTGATTTTGAATTGATTGACGCTTGTGAGATTTTTCCTAAAGATGATTAAACTCTGTTCATGGGCCATGGACAGAACAAGTGACTAACTAAATGGAGATCGTACATGTTGATGTATGTAGTCCATGGTGTGAAGTCGATCATGGTGTATTTTCTATTTCATCAATAACTCAAATAGATGTATGGTATATCTACTTGATGAGATAGAAGTATGAAATAATTGAAATTGTTCAATTTATGAAGTGGAAATTATTGTAACAAAAAAATTCAAGTTTTTATGATTGGATCATAAAGAAGAATATTTGAGTTATGAGTTTAGCAAACGTCTAAGAGTTAAAGGAATTGTTTCACAAACTTGCATCTCGAGAAACGCCATAGGAGTATGGAATTTTCGATGGATGTAATCAAACCTTGTTTTGACATGGTTAGATCAATGATGAAATAAATAAACTGCCATTATAATTTGTGGATTATGCTTTAGAGACTACCGCTTTTCACTGAATAGAGTGCCATCACAATCTGCTGAAATCACACCGTACAAGTTATTGTGGTGTTTTCTTAAATTTTGGTATGCAAGGCATGTGTAAAATGTTTACAACCAAAATCAGATTAGTAAGTCTTTGTAGGTTATCCCAAAGAATGTCGATGGGTATTCCTTCTACTATGAACCCAAACACATAGTGATTGTCGCTAAAAGTGAATTTCTTACGAAGGAGTTTTCTCGCGAAAGGTTTAAGTGGGAGGAAGATAGAACTTGATGAGGTTATTGAATCTGAGCAAGATGATCAGAGTAGCATAGCACGAGAAAATGTTCTGGAAGCGGTAACTGCATTCATGGCTCATGCGTCTACAATATGTTGTAGTCACGACATTGAAGTTCCTATTTAACCAAGTTGGTCGTAATCAAATAGCAAGATTTGAGGATGAGATATTATTAGATAATAGTAACCAATAATATACAAAGAAGCGGTGATGGGCCCTGACTTCGTCATATGAATTATTCTAGCAACAATTACATTTTGAGATATGATAGTTGAATAAATGAAACAACGTTCCTCAACCAGAATGCGCACCAAGGACGTGTACCTGACACGACCCAATGGGTTTTGTTGATTCAAAGGTTGCTAGATATGTATGCAAACTTCTATGGTAGAAGTAAGCATAGCGAAGTTGGAATCTTCAATGATGAAAATGTTAAAGTGTTAATTTCATCAAGATATCTGAAGATGCTTGTATTACAAGAAAGTAAGTGGGAGCGCTCATGATGTGGGGTGGCTTTCGAACTCCACCACATCATGTGCGTCAACAATCAAGTCCGACATCATCAAGGCATGGAAGAGAAGGAAGAAGAAGAACCACCGGAAAGAAGCTTGGAAGCGCCGCAAGAAGAGGCGACAGTTGAAGCTGGACCGGCTAAAGCCGGTCCTACCCTAGCTAAAGCCGGCCCACCAGCTTTAGCCGGCCTTAACCCCGGCTATAGCCGGCCTGCTCGAGTTAGCTATATCTTGGCCATGAAGCCACCTATGTTATCTATTTCCCTAGTGACCAAACTACCCCTAGCTCGTGGCTGCCTATATATATGGCTCCCCCTCCCCTAGAGATAGGATAGACAAGAATTAAGATAAAAACATGGCTTCATGCCCTTCTCCCTTTTGGGAACCCAACTAGATCTACATCTAGAAATCACCCTCTTTGTTTGGGATCTCTTCTATTTGGAGAATTCTACCTTGATTTGGATCTCTTGCATACTTGTGTGTGTAATTCTATCCAATTGATTGGTCTCTTCTCCAATTGGAATTATATTCCAAGCATATCAATCTCTCACAAGGAATTCTACTCTTGGAGTCTCTTCCTTGTGATTCTATTGAGTTGGTGAATCGGGCCAACGAGGACAACCGGTGTGTATCTTGTGTGTGTGTGTTTGCCTTCGATTTATGTGTCGTGTTCATCGTGTTTGTCGTGTTCTTCGTGTTCATCCTCTTCCCCGCCACAAATCTCGTAAATCCATGAAGATCGGGCCACACCCAAGAGGTCACCCCTCATCATATGGTATCAGCAGCTTTTGGTTGCCACGGATTTACTCTTGTTTGCGATTTCCTCCATAAATTTTCGAAAATCCAAAAAATAGCCCCAAAATTGCCTCGAATTTTGATCTCTAGATTTGTTGATTTTTTTGTGGTTTTGATCTATAGATTTGTTGTCTTGGGTGTTGATCTACATTGCCACAAATTTTCTAGCCCCAATTTCTCTTATTTCTCTCGGAATTGATGATTTTTCCTCTCAATTTCCGCCCAATTTGACAAACAGCTCGCGCAGGATTTCTCAAAAAAGTCTGAACCAGCTAAAGCTGGCCCTCAGACCGGCTAAAGCGGGCCCACCGGCTAAAGCCGGCCCGTGCCTTCCGCAGGTCAACGCCACTCCATCCGTTTCCAGCCTCGCCCCGCTCCCGCTGGTCCTCGCTCCTCCCTTCACTCACCTCGACCACGCGCCTCGCCTGCCCTGCTCGCAGCAAGCCACCGAGCTGCCCAACCACCGCCGGGCCTGCCCAGCCCAGCCCCGCACCAATCCGCCTCCACAGACACCTGCACGCGCAGCTCGCTCCTCCACCGCACGCTCCCGGGCCGCCTGCTCCCGCCTTACCCCACCACGCCAACCCGCCTCCGCCAACTCGAGCCAGGCCACCGCCCAGCTCGCCCTGCAGCGCCCCCGCACGCCCCCCAGCTCATCTCGACCAAGACCGGCTAAAGCCGGTACAACCCGGCTAAAGCCGGCCTACATTCACCTAGCTCACTTTGACACCAGTTTTTTACATCGTTTTAACATCATATTCCACCTTTTTGACACAAACCTTGACAACTTTTGTGAGTCCTTTTTGCCCCAAATTTTGGGGAATTGACGTGTGTGTTCAGATTTCGGTTTTTGCGTGCCTTTGTTCATGCCAAGTAATACCGCGCCTACATCAACATCGCGACGATGGCATCGGCACCTCCGGAACTTTGACTAGTCTTTTGACTCCATCTTCATCGACATCGCTGCAAGTCGTGTGTTTTGACACCGCCTAACCTTTGCATAGGTATAACTTGCACCACCTTTGTAACCCCTTTTCTTCATGATGAGGACATCCCTATTACACCACCATTATCTCCTGCTCCTATTGATGATGAAGATATTGCTGCGAAGAAGTCCAACGAGATTAGGATTGGACCAATTACAAGAGCACGTGCAAAGCTATTGGAACAACAGGTGAACTCACTCTTAATTAAACCTGATGTTTTATTTAATGAGAGCTTTATACTACCTAAGTCTATGCATCTATGTATGATTAGGTTTGTTGATAACACAAGCATTGCACGAGGAGGAGACGTGTCACAGCGAGATGAGCAAGACTTGAAGATCAAGTGCGCGAGGGAGGAGAGGGAGGCAGGCGCACCCGGAGATCACCAGAACATCAAGTCTACATGAGAGAGAGAACAAGATGGCGCGCTAGGACAGCCTTCGATGCGATGTCTACGAGTCTAAGGCGCGCCACACTCATGGCCTGCATGCCAAAATAGGCCGAACCCATGTATGGGTCGGTATGTACCAGTTTGAGTCGAACCGAGTCCGTTTGGGCCCAAAACAGGTTGGTTTTGGGCCAGGTCTTTGCCCAGGACGCCCCAACCCCTTTAAGTACCCCTGGGGCGCCCCCTTGTGTCGTTTAAACTATGTTTAGATTACCCCCAAACATCAGAACGAAATTGCTTGTAAGCTTTCCTCTGAAATCATATATTCCTCTGTGTTTCGCTCGGAATATCTACCCCACTCCAATTTTGTTTCGATCTGGAGTTTTGCTACTGAGAGTTCAAGTGTGATCTGCTGTTCCATTGGGAATTAGGAGATTGCAGAACCGGTTCAAGTGTGGTCGGCGGCTACGAGCGCAGGTGTGTGGTGTCTCAAATATCCATAGGGTTGAAGATCTGTTGCATTGGCAACGGGGGAACAGCCGGAGAGTTTGTGTGCATCTCACAGATTATCTACCAAGTTATCATCCATCTACATCGGCTCACTGAGAAGATCGGGCAACCCCTTATCATCTTGGTATTCGTTGAGCCATTGCTAGCGTCTCTCTTGTGCTTTGCAACATCGAGCGTTCCTCCGACATACCTCAACTTTTTGAGCTCATTTTCAGAGTTGCATTGCCCCATTTATCTCCACCGTGTGCGTTTTCCATGGGTTCTTTGTCATACGATCAGCACTAGGACTTGTACTTTGGTGTAGTTAGGTATCCATACCAAGCCCCACCATATACCCTGGTTGTCGTGTGATAGTCTTTCCCTCGGTATTCGTTACATCACATCCGCGCACGTTTTTTTCCTATACAAGTTGGTAAGCTCTTCTATTCACTTTGGAACGGTAAGATACCTCGTTTCTCTCAGTTTTGAGTGAGTTGTGAGAGTTCCACCATACACCTATTTTTGTTTGCACTAACCTACTAATCATGTCTGAGTCTGATGATGTGCAGCACAAAAAGGATCCAAATGAGGTCGTGTGTTGGAATGAATACGAAGCTCTTCGTGATACTTTGACGAAGAGGTTCAATGCTGTTTGTGATAGTTTACATGACGATGTGCTTGCTGTTGACAATAAGCTGAATGCAACACATGATATAGCCACTGCGACACAAGAAACTGTGACCACAATTCAGCGTTCTATTGCAGATTTGACACAAGCTGTGCATACGTTGCAAGCTTCTTTTGATCGTCCACCTCACCAGCAACCACTTCATCATGAGGCTGCTGCAAGTGTCCAGGATGACAATCACGCACATGATGACGCTAATGCTACAGCAGCTGCTGGTCGTCATGAAGGATTGCTTCTTGGTGGTCACGGTGGTCGTGGGAATGGAGGCCGAGGTGCTGGTATTCCGCCTGGTCGTGGTTTTGCTCCTCTTGGCGCTTGTCGTCGCTTTGATGATGATTTTGGCCAACCAGCCAACCATGATGATGATGGGCTGGGCAAACCAAAGTTCATTGTACCCAAGTTTGTTGGTTCTACTGATGTGGAAGAGTACCTCAATTGGAAGCTAAAGGTGGAAAAACTATGGCGCATGCATGAGCACACCGAGGATAGAAAAATAAAACTTGCATCTTCAGAATTTGATGTATATGCATTGCTTTGGTGGGATAATATTGTTCAATCCAGGCTTGAAGCTCGAGAGCTACCTATTACTACATGGAGGGGTATGAAAGAAGCGATGCGTGCTCATTTTGTTCCCCGCAATTATATTCGTTCTCTCTAGGATAGATTGACGAATTTGAAGCAAGGTCTTAAGTCTGTTGATGACTCTCATCAGGAGATGGAGTTGATTATGCAGCGTGCTAGGGTGCGTGAACCAGAGGAACAAACAATGAAGCGTTTTCTTGCTGGTTTAACTTACAATATTCGACGCATTGTTCGGCATCACCAATACTTTGATATGACAGATTTGCTTCATCAAGCACGTGAGGCAGAATTGACATTGGCTAAAGATGCTAAATTTGGACCTTGCTCTACAACAAGTAGAGGTCGTTTTTCCCCACGGACGGACCCTAGTGTGCCTACCTCTAGTGGTACTTCTGGATTCCGTGGTAATGCTTCCTCAAAACCTGATTCAGTTATTTCCAATGCCAAGAAAACATCACAACCTGCTGCTAGTGGTACTGGTTCCTCCAATTCTATAGCAAGAAATAGGGATATGAACTGTCATACATGTGGTGGTAAGGGTCACTTCAGGCGAGACTGTCCCAATAAAAAGGTTATGTTGATAAATGAGGAAACTGAAGAGTATGAGACAGGTGATGATGCTGATCCAAATTCGGATGAGGAGGATGATGATATGCTCTATGGTGATGCGTCATCACTGCCTACCATTGTTTGTTCGCCTAAGGTGCTGAGTGTGAGCCCAGATTCGGCGGAACAGCGGTGTAATTTGTTTCAAACAAAAGCTGCTGTTGGTCCTGGCAAGGCGTGCAAGGTTATTATTGATGGTGGGAGTTGTCGCAATTTGGCTAGTAAAGAGCTCTGTACAAAACTGAAGCTCAAATATATCCCGCACCCCAATCCATATTTTATTCAGTGGCTAAGTGATAGCGGAGAGATGAAGATCAGCCACATGGTGCGTGTTGAGTTTCAGATTGGACCATATAAAGACACTGTCGAGTGTGATGTGGTTCATATGACAGTATGTCATTTGTTGTTGGGCCGCCCATGGCAATATGATCGTGATGTCCGTCACAATGGGAAAGCCAACACATATCAGTTACATTGGCGTGGCAAGGATGTTACCTTGAGACCTATGACACCACAAGCTATTGTAAATGAATCTCGTCAAAAAATTGAAGTAAATCTTGAAAAAGAGAGTGAGAGAGTAGATAGATGAGAGCCTACACTTCCGGTGAGGGAGAGCCACAAGCCAAATCTGAGTGGTAAAAGTATGAGTGAGGGAGCGCATTCTTTAGTCATGTTAGCCACCAAATCTGATCTGAGAGAGTTTCGTGAGGATCCTACAGCTGTTCCTCTTGTGCTTATGTACAAGGGTAACATTTTGGTTTCTAACGACATGACCCCTCTATCTATTGGTGTTTCTAATGTGTTACAGGAATTCAGCGATGTGTTTCCAGAAGAGGTGCCTGCAGGTCTGCCACCCTTGCGAGGCATTGAGCATCAAATAGACTTGATTCCAGGAGCATCGCTGCCCAACCGAGCACCATACCACACCAACCCCGAGGAGACAAAAGAAATTCAGAAACAAGTACAAGCGCTTCTCGACAAAGGTTATATTCGTGTGAGCTTAAGCCCTTGTGCTGTTCCTGTCATTTTAGTTCCTAAGAAAGATGGTACCTAGCGCATGTGTGTAGATTGTAGAGCAATAAATAACATCACTATTCGATATCGTCACCCTATTCCACGCTTGGAAGATATGCTTGATGAATTGAGTGGTGCTGCTGTTTTCTCTAAAACTGATTTGCGTAGTGGTTATCATCAAATTAGGATGAAAGAGGGGATGAGTGGAAAACAGCCTTTAAAACAAAATTTGGTTTATATGAGTGGTTAGTCATGCCATTTGGGTTAACTAATGCACCTAGTACCTTCATGAGATTAATGAACCATGTTTTGTGTAATTTTATTGGCAAGTTTGTGGTTGTCTATTTTGATGATATATTAATCTATAGCCGCAATGAATCTGAACATAGTGATCATATTAGACAAGTTTTGCAAGTGTTGCGTGATGCTAAGTTATATGGTAACCTTGAAAAGTGCACATTTTGCAAAGATAAGGTCATATTTCTGGGATTTGTTGTTTCTAAGCATGGAGTAGAGGTAGATGCATCTAAAATTGAAGCTATTGAAAATTGGCCTACTCCCATGAATGTTAGTCAAGTACGAAGTTTTCACGGTCTTGCTGGTTTTTATCGCCGTTTTGTGAAAGACTTTAGTACTATTGCTGCACCTTTGAATGAGTTAACTAAGAAAGGTGTAGAATTTGTATGGGGCGCAGCCCAAGATAATGCCTTTGATGAGCTGAAATGTTTGTTAACTTCTGCACCTTTGCTCGCACTACCAGATTTTACTAAGCAATTTAAGATTGAATGTGATGCTAGTGGCATTGGTATTGGTGATGTTTTGATGCAAGAGGGTAGGCCTATTGCCTATTTTTCTGAAAATCTTTGTGGTGCGAGGTTGAACTATCCAGTTTATGATAAAGAATTGTATGCACTTGTTAGAGTTCTTGAGGTTTGGCAATATTATTTGTGGCAAAAAGAATTTATCATACATTCTGATCATGAAGCTTTGAAATATCTGAAAGCTCAATCTAATTTGCATAGGCGTCTTGCTACGTGGGTTGAGTTCATTGAGTCTTTTCCATACATAATTAAACATAAAAAGGGTAAAGACAATGTGGTTGCTGATGCTCTCTCTAGGAAGAACATGTTGTTGACACAATTAGACATTAAGGTTCCTAGTTTAGAGAGTTTGTGTGATTTATATGCTACTGATCATGATTTTTCAGCACCATATAGCATGTGTACAGGTGGGAAAGCATGGGATAAATATCACATTCATGATGGGTTTTTGTTTCGTACTAACAAACTATGTGTTCCAGAATCGTCCGTGCGCTTGCTATTGTTGCAGGAATCACATGCCAGCGGTTTGATGGGTCACTTTGGGTGTGAGAAGACGCTACTCATGCTCGCTGATCACTTTTATTGGCCTAGGATGAGGCGTGATGTGGACAGGTTTGTCAAGCATTGCATTACATGCAACAAGTCGAAGTCCAAGCTGAAGCCTCACGGTTTGTATACTCCATTACCTGCACCTACTACACCATGGGAGGACATTAGCATGGATTTTGTATTAGGTTTGCCTAGGACTAAAAGAGGCCATGATTCTATATTTGTGGTAGTGGACAGATTTTCTAAGATGGCTCATTTTATTGCCTGCCACAAAAGCGACGATGCGTCGCATATTGCTAACCTATTTTTTAGGGACATTGTACGCTTGCATGGAGTTTCCAAGACAATTGTCTCAGATCGTGATGTGAAGTTTATGAGCTACTTCTGGAAGACACTTTGGGGAAAGCTGGGCACAAAGTTATTATTCAGCACTACATGTCATCCCCAAACTGATGGTCAAACGGAGGTGGTAAATCGCACACTTTCAACTGTGCTGCGATGCATGATCAAGAAGAACCTGCGTTAGTGGGAAGATTGTTTGCCGCATGTGGAGTTTGCATATAACAGGGCGGTTCACTCTACCACGCAGCTATGTCCTTTCGAGGTGGTCTATGGTTTCAAACCCATTACGCCTCTTGATTTGTTGCCTCTTCCTATCCAAGAGCGAGTCAATATGGAGGCATCAAAGAGGGCAGATTTTGTGAGGAAGATTCATGTGAAGACTAAAGAGGCTATTGAGAAGAAAGGCAAGTATACTGCAGATCGTGCAAACAAGAAGCGAAAGGAGGTCTTGTTCCAGCCCGGTGATATGGTTTGGGTACACTTTCGCAAGGACAGATTTCCACAGCTACGTAAGTCCAAGTTGCTCCCCGTGGTGCTGGTCCTTACAAGGTTCTTGCCAAAATTAATGATAATGCCTACAAGATAGATCTTCCTATATCTGAATATGGAGTGAGCAATAGCTTCAACGTTGCTGATTTGACACCGTATGAGGGTGAAGACATTGCAGCGTCGAGGTCGACGCCTTTTGAAGGGGGGGAGGATGATGAGGACATCCCTATTACACCACCATTATCTCCTGCTCCTATTGATGATGAAGATGTTGCTGCGAAGAAGTCCAACGAGATTAGGATTGGACCAATTACAAGAGCACATGCTGTCGGTGTTCTGGATACCGGGGTATCCCGGTCCACCTGCTCCTGGGCCCCGTCATCGGCCCTTCTTCAGCCCAGGGGAAAGACGATGACCCAAGCTATGGAGAAGACCCTCACGAGGAGGTGCCTCGTGAGGAGAACGACGACCAAAACTGCTAAGGACCAGAAGACCTCCTCACGAGCCCCTGCTGGTGAGGAGAGGAAGCACGCCCACGTCAGCTCAGCACGTTTGCGTGTAGAGCAAGAAGATAACGGGCAGAAGACCGCGTACCGCCCATGCTACCCCCGACAGGGAGGAGACCAACTTTCGCTGTGCCTGCCCAAAGCGGCACAGTGGTTGTTGGCCACCCCCCTAAGAATAGCGTGGACGGTGCAGGGCGCCAGAGGAAGACGTCAGCTTCCTCCACCCACTCCGGTGGACCGGCGCCACTACTCTACGAAGACTACGTCCACAGAAGAATAGAGTCTACAGCTGTCCTCCCTCCTTGGCCGTGTGTGGCAACCCCTTCCCCAAGAAGATAAGGGGAAGGAGGACCTGGGCGCTATAAAAGGAGGGGGAGGCCACCCCTTAGGGGGGATCGGATCTTCATCTTCTTGAGGCTGCTAGCTGGGCAGGCAGGTTCTTCAACCTCTGGCCAGCTAGAGCTTTGTAACCAAGACCTTGTACTCCTCGCGAGGTGTCGCGTTGCAATACAAGAAGGCAGGAAGTAGGGGTTTTACCTCACCACGAGGGCCCTGAACCTGGGTAAAGCTCGGTGTCTCTCTCTGCAGTGCGTAGTGCGTTCGACTGCTCGAGGCTTCTGTCACCGTGTTTCGTTGCGATCCTAGATCTCACACGTTCAGCCCCCTGCGTTCGAATCTTTGGGTCCGTCGCGTGGTACCCCGTGTTCTTGCGACACGAAATCCATTGACATTTGGCGCGCCAGGTAGGGGGCTGTGGTGTGACTTCTTCCAGATCTGCTTCGACATGAGTGACAATCGTCGTCGTCGTCTTCGCCTTCGCGCTGTCTACGCGAGCCGTCGCCGAGATCGTCTTCAGGTCCTTGATGGCCTCGAGGCCATTGGAGAGGGCGCGCCGGCTCCCGGCGACCTCGGCTTCGAGGGCTTCGCGGCGCTCGACGGGCCACTTCGCCGCGCAACGTGGCCGTCTCGCTTCCGGCCGGAGATTGGGGCGCGCTATGACGGAACCTCCGATCCTGTGGAGTTCCTTGCAGCATTACGCGGCCGCCGTACGGTCGGCGGGAGGTGACGGGCGTGTCATGGCCGGCTGGTTCATGATGGCCACAAAAGGAGAGCCTCGCCGGTGGCTCTACGGGCTACCGCCGAGATCCATCTCATCCTGGAGGGACCTCTGCGAGCGCTTCCTCGACAGATACGCATCCCTGGGGCCCGAGCCAGAGGACGCATAGGCCTGCGCCGTCCTCGATGGCCCCATACCCAGGTGCTTGAAGATTGGGCAGGGGGGCTTAAGGAACTCACCCCCTTGCCTTCGCCTGAGGAAACGGAACTCTTCGTCTGCGCAAGGAACAAAGTGTAACGGCAGTCTCACTCGCCATTAATCTTTTCTAATCTATAGAAACTGCCTGGGATCGTGAGTTTTGGCTCCACCAGCCTTGCTATTTCAGCTAACTGCGGCTTAACGCGAACGCGAGTTTTCGCTCGACTGCCCTTCGAGAAAGAGCCGGGGCACGGTGTCCGCGCTGGGGCCTTCGCCCGAAAAACAGCAGGCCCGCAAAACCCAGAACGGATCGAGCTCTGACTAGGGAAGGGACCCGCTACAGTCACCTCATACGATCCATGGTGCTCTCTCCTCTCGAGCGACACTCGAATGAAGGCCCATGAGCGCGCGAGAGTCGCACAATTCGTGTAGATTTCTCCAAGTTTTCTGCTGTCCTTGTCTGCGGCCTTGTTTTTCTTCTCCTGGAATCGTCTTTGTTGTGTTTGGACGCCTGGGGGGCTGCAGGGAGATAGTCATGTATGCCATTACAGTCACCTCTGGAGCGCCAGTGCCCGCTAGCCTTGCACCACGAGCTGCATACTAAGCGTTAGGCTGCTGTCCCGCTCGGAGGCTGGCCCCTGAACGGCGTAGAGCATTCCCCAGACAAAGACGAGACGAGGAAAGATGTGCAAGGGTGCAAATGAGGACAATTTGGCGAACGACGCCTTAAGTACGATTACAATTTAAACTGGCCCAGTAGGGCAATGTCTGACGGCTGCCAAGTGTGCAGCTAACTTAGTTCTTCTGGAGGAGGTCTAGGAGGAGCTTACTGGGCGACCGCTGCTTCGCCCTCGCCATCGTCGGTGCCTTGGCTGGAGCCTGAGGACGCCTCTCCGCTGGACTCTGACGATCCGTCGTCTTCCTCCCCAGCTTCCCCGCTGCCGGACTCTCCGGAGCCGGAGGTGTCGCCGCTGGAGGAGCTCTCCGGTGCGGGTGCTCCAGGGCGGGCGTAGATGGCCTGCAACCGTCGCAGGGCGATGTCCAGACGCCCTGCCCTGGCCACTGCTGCACGGTCAGGCGTTCCTGGCGGAGGAGGCGGCGGCCTCCGCAGCACCTCTTCCAGGTTGAGGTTGGGGCGAAGGCGTTGGATGTTGGAGAAGATCCTCGTCCCCACGAGCCCCAGCAGCTCCCGGCACTCGGTGTCGATGAGCTCCAAGACCTTCGCCGACGCGCCGTCTAGCTCTTCAGCCAGCTGGCTGAAGAAGAGCAAGATCGACCCGTCGTCCTCAGGGACGGTGGGCAGGTTTAGCCCGTGGATGCCCAGGCGGTGCGCCGCTGCCATGACGCGGGCCGAGAACCCGCGGAACATCTGCACCCGCTGCCTTCGCAGCACCTGTGCCTCCTCCTCAGAGTCCCTAGCCTCTTGGAGCTCCCTGGAGGTCTCCACGCCCTGCAGGACCGACGCCAAGTTCTCCTCCTCAAGCCTCTGCACGTCGCGCCGGAGCGAGGCGATGGTGGCGTCCGCTTCAGCAAGGGCTCGCTCGGCGCCCCGGCGCACCTCGTGCGCCCCCCTCAGCTCAGTCTCCAGGTCGCGGACCTGGCGCTCCAGGGTCTCGCGCTTCTGCTTGTACATCACTAGGGCGGCGTCGGTCTTGGAGCGGAAGTCCGCGCGGCACGCCTCGGTGGTCTCGGCGTGCCTCCGCTCAAACTCCTGCTCCATGCTGATCCGTCGCTGGTTCAGGATGTGGTCCATCTTCGCCTGAAGGGAAGCCTCGCGCTGGTTCAGCGCTTCTTGGCGCCGAGTCAGCTCTTCATTAGACCGGCTGGCCATTGCCTCCCGGCTCTCGAGGGCCTCTCGCTCCCTGTTGAGCCGGTCCTCGAGGGCATGGAGCTGCTCCTCTCGGAGGTGAAGTCCCCGCTCGCGCTCGCGAACCTCTGCTTCTCGAACAGTGAGCCCAGCCTCTTGCAGGCTCAGGCTCTCCGCCCGGGAATCAGCGCTCTCCTCGCGAGCATGGAGGAGGGCCTCCCGGTCTTCGACCTCGTCCAGCCTCTGCTGGGCATTGGCGAGAAGGCCATCGGCATTGGTCCTGGCTTCGTCCAGGAGGTGCTGGGCTGCCCGCTTGGCTTCCTCCCCAGCCAAGGCTGGGTTGGGAGGCCCGACGGTGGGGGAAATCTTCTGGCGCGCCTCGGAGATGATCTCCATGGCTTCTTGATGCGCCCTGGCCAGGACTCCCCTCGCCGACTCCCTGGCGTTCGCCAGAGCTTCTTCGGCCTCCTCGACTGCGCTGGCGCGGATCTCCTCCGCCTTCTTCCTTGCCTGCTCGCGGCGCTCGGCGGCACGCTGGTCCAGGAGACGGCATCTCTCCGTCGCTTGGTGCAGGAGGGCCCAGCCCTCGTTGATGCGCGCCTCCTCGGCAGTGTGCGCCCTGGCGACCTCGTCGCGGAGGGCGCCGGTCACGGTCGCGAGCACCCTCGCCCATGGGTCGGCGGCGTGGGGCTCGGCGGCGATCCTCGCGGGCCTCCCCAATATCTCCGGCAGGGGAGGCGATGTAGCCCTGGAGGGCCCCGGCTCGGTGGAGGTCGTCCCCCTCTCGCAGCTGGGCTCGGGGGCTGTCCCTGAGCTAGGCGGTGCGGCGGTTCTTGCCGGAGGTGCCTCCGGGGTGGTGCTGGCTACAGAGGGGGCAGCAGGAGCTGCCCCCATCGTCTCCGATGTTCCCCCTGCGCTAGGGGGCTCGGTCGCGCTGGGAGCTGTAGTGGCTCCCGGGGCGGGCTACGCGTCCATGGACGCTCGATCTTCTTCTTCTTCTCCGGCGGCGCACGGCGGCGTCGCCGGGGCGGCAGTGGTTGCCGGGTTGGGGCCCGGCGTGGTCTGCCCGGTCTTCCTCTTCTTCCTCCTCTTCTTCTCTTCCTTCTTCTCCTCGGCGTCCCTGGAGAGAGCGGGGGGAAGAGAGATGAGAAAAAAAAGGTAAGTCAAAGAAAGGAGTTTTCTGTGCAGGGACACTCACGAGGCATCTCGCTCCACCCATCCTCTTTTGCTCGGGAGGCCGGAGGATGCCGGTGGTGGTGCGGAGGATTCGCCCGCCGGCTTCTTGCCATGGGAGACCCCGGCATCAGGTCGCCGGCTAGCGCGCTCGTCGTTGAACTTGGAGCGGCGCTCCGCCTCCAGGCGGGCTTGGCGCCCCTCTTCCTCCAAGTCTCGCGAGGAGGACGCGTCGACATCTCCCCCGGTGGGCTGGTCCGGTGAGAAGGAGTCGTCATCAGAGGAATCCGAGAGCACCACTGTGCCCTCAGGGCGCCTCCGACGGACCAGCCGCTCGCCGGACTCCGCATCGTCATCGTCAAGGTCTCCAGAAGCCGAGGGCCCCGCTCCCCTGGCCACCGAGTCCTGCTCCGAGCTTGCCGCCGGTGCGCTCGGGAGGGGGCCAGGCACGACGCCGTCGGCAAGGAATGGGCCCCAGGCGTTGAACTTCAAGATCCCCGCCATGACGCGGCTGGTCTCCCGAGCGCCCAAATTGTAGATCGGCAAGGCATTGCGCGGGATGGCGGGGATGGCAACAGAAGAGAAGAAGGCTCATATTACTTCCTCCCGAGCATCGGCGTTGAGCTCGCTGACGTGGAGCCGGAGGTCGTCCCTGGCCCTGTGCCTCCAGATCTCCCGGCGGTGGTCCTGCAGGGGGGCGATGCGTCGGGTGACGAACTCCACCCCGACCATGGTCCCTATGACGCCTGCCTCCCAGAGATCTCGGATTCGCGGGCGGAGCGTCCTCAGTGCTTCTTTAGGAAGGGCCTCGCTGGCCCAGGTGGTGAGCTTGACGGGAGGGATCCCGGTGACAAGGAAGAGCTCCGATTCTTCGAGGATGTCGACGAAGAACCAGCGACTCCGAAAGTCTTCAACTTTCTTCATCCACTTCAAGTCGATCAAGTCGCCCTCCGTCCCGGCGGTGGCGATGAAGGAAACGCATCCGGAACTCTGGTTCAGCCCAGAGGACCGGAGAGAGAAGAGGTGGCGAAAGTACGCCACCGATGGCTTGATGCCGATCCAGGCCTCGCAGGCGTAGGCGAAGACCACCAGCAAGGTGACGGACTTGGGATGCAGGTGGATGGCCTGGATCCCGTAAGTCTCCAAGATCGCCAGGAAGAAGGGGGAGAATGGCGGCAGCAGGCCGGCGAAGACGGAGAAGAGGAAGAAAGGCTGCGCCGTTGGGGGCAGGGTGTCCCGCGGCGCGCGGCCGTGACAGATGCGGGTGGTGCCCCACTCATTGTTCCTGCTCCCGACCATCTCTCGGACGGTCTGGAGCTCGCGGCTGCTCTTGATGCGGGAGTCGAGCAGGGGCGCCGCCGGCCGCGGCGCAGCTGCGGAAGACCTCGCCGCTCCAATGGCCCTGCGCGGTGCCATGGCTCTGGGCGGGGGCGAGTTGCGGCGAGAAGATTGGAGGCTAAGAAGATTTGGATGCGCAAGATCTTCAGAAGGGAGGTGGCGGCGGCGGTGTGCTGTGGGAAAGAGGAAGGAGCCTTCTCTGCCAAGTTTTTAAGGGGGCGGCCAGGGCGCGGTTTCCGAAGCGTCGGCCTTGACGCGACGGTTCGAAAAATGCCCGTTACCCCACCCACTACGCACGATCTCCACGCCGCCTCGCTTCGCCAATTGCAAGGGCGCCACGTGCCCATGACCTCCGCTTCTTCACATGGTCCTCTGACCGCGCAGTTGATGCGTGCCGTTAGAGGGCCCAGCAGCTTCTGGGGCCCCCGGCCCTTCGCTCCCTCAAGAGGGCGCGTTCGCGGGCCGGGCTCCCAGGGGCTACTGTCGTTGTTCTGGATACCGGGGTATCCCGGTCCACCTGCTCCTGGGCCCTGTCATCGGCCCATCTTCAGCCCAGGGGAAAGACGATGACCCAAGCTACGGAGAAGACCCTCACGAGGAGGCGCCTTGTGAGGAGAACGATGACCAAAACTGCTAAGGACCAGAAGACCTCCTCACGAGCCCCTGCTGGTGAGGAGAGGAAGCATGCCCACGTCAGCTCAGCACGTTTGCGTGTAGAGCAAGAAGATAACGGGTAGAAGACCGCGTACCGCCCACGCTACCCCCGACAGGGAAGAAACCAACTTTTGTTGTGCCTGCCCAAAGCGGCACAGTGGTTGTTGGCCACCCCCCTAAAAATAGCGTGGACGGTGCAGGGCGCCAGAGGAAGACGTCAGCTTCCTCCACCCACTCCGGTGGACTGGCGCCACTACTCTACGAAGACTACGTCCACAGAAGAATAGAGTCTACAGCTATCCTCCCTCCTTGGCCGTGTGTGGCAACCCCTTCCCCAAGAAGATAAGGGGAAGGAGGACCTGGGCGCTATAAAAGGAGGGGGAGGCCACCCCTTAGGGGGGATCGGATCTTCATCTTCTTGAGGCTGCTAGCTGGGCACGCAGGTTCTTCAACCTCTGGCCAGCTAGAGCTTTGTAACCAAGACCTTGTACTCCTCGCGAGGTGTCGTGTTGCAATACAAGAAGGCAGGAAGTAGGGGTTTTACCTCACCACGAGGGCCCTGAACCTGGGTAAAGCTCGGTGTCTCTCTCTGCAGTGCGTAGTGCGTTCGACTGCTCGAGGCTTCCATCACCATGTTTCGTTGCGATCCTAGATCTCACACGTTCAGCCCCCTGCGTTCGAATCTTTGGGTCCGTCGTGTGGTACCCCGTGTTCTTGCGACACGAAATCCATCGACACATGCAAAGCTGTTGGAACAACAGGTGAACTCACTCTTAATTGAACCTGATGTTTTATTTAATGAGAGCTTTATACTACCTAAGTCTATGCATCTATGTATGATTAGGTTTGTTGATAACACAAGCATTGCACGAGGAGGAGACGCGTCGCAGCGAGATGAGCAAGACTTGAAGATCAAGTGCGCGAGGGAGGAGAGGGAGGCAGGCGCACCAGGAGATCACCAGAACATCAAGTCTACATGAGAGAGAGAACAAGATGGCGCGCTAGGACAGCCTTTGACGCGATGTCTATGAGTCTAAGGCGCGCCACACTCATGGCCTGCGTGCCAAAATAGGCCGAACCCATGTATGGGTCAGTATGTACCAGTTTGAGTCAAATCGAGTCTGTTTGGGCCCAAAACAGGTTAGTTTTGGGCCAGGTCTTTGCCCAGGACGCCCCAACCCCTTTAAGTACCCCTGGGGTGCCCCTTGTGTCGTTTAGACTACGTTTAGATTACCCACAAACATCAGAACGAAATTGCTTGTAAGCTTTCCTCTGAAATCATATATTCCTCTGTGTTTCGCTCGGAATATCTACCCCACTCCAAGTTTGTTTCGATCTGGAGTTTTGCTACTGAGAATTCAAGTGTGATCTGCTGTTCCATTGGGAATTAGGAGATTGCAGAACCACTTCGTGGTCGGCGGCTACGAGCGCAGGTGTGTGTGGTGTCTCGAATATCCATAGGGTTGAAGATCTGTTGCATTGGCAATGGGAGAATAGCCGGAGAGTTCGTGTGTGTCTCACAGATTATCTACCAAGTTGTCATCCATCTACATCGGCTCAGTGAGAAGATCGGGCAACCCCTTATCACTTCCTTTGTGTACCTATCCTATTGAGAGTGGCTTTTTGAGTGTTGTGATGCATTGCACAAGTGTTCACGACTGTGAGAGGGTTTGTGTGTGTGCCTAAGTTGAGCAAAGCTCTGAAGCAAGCTCGATGAGAAAGATACACAAAAGTAGAAATAGCCATTGTGTGACATAGATAGCAAATAAGCTTTTAAGCATAGAAACACCAAAAATCCAAAAAGAGTGTGTGTTCCACCGATAAAAAGGTGTTCAAAGGTTGTAAGCAAAAAGAGAGAAAAGAGAAGAGTGGCATCTTGTGTAAATCTTGTTGCTTCTTTCTTATGCAACCAAGCTACGGTCTCTCTTGCGTTGGCGTGACACCGAACTAATAGTCTTTGTTAGTACCCTTTTGTTTCTTGCTCACTTCCTTGGTCACGCTAACCCCATTATATCTTTTTGTGTGTGTTTCCGTGTTTCCTTGACGTAGATCATCGTTCTTGACATTTGTCTTTGGATTTTACCCACATTTGACAATAGACTTTTCTTTTGATCATTTTCATTTGGCATTTCCACATTTCTTACCCATCCACTATATAGCCTTTTGCGTGTGTTCTAACTTGTGCACCATGGTTGTCCTTTCGGTGTTTCATCCATTCAAT
Source organism: Dactylis glomerata (assembly GCA_007115705.1). NCBI lineage: Eukaryota > Viridiplantae > Streptophyta > Magnoliopsida > Poales > Poaceae > Dactylis > Dactylis glomerata. The sequence goes on along the minus strand of QXEO01001188.1, from coordinate 114,129 downwards.
AGTTTCTATGGGAAGTGTTCTAATTGTAGTTTTCTAACCCCCACCACTTCTACATATATATATATATATCTTGCCTTGTGTGAGCTATGTCTAGGTTCAACGGACGCTATTATGGAAAGTTCATGGAGGACTATACCGACTACGACATTGACTACTACTCACGCATGGAGGGCATGGGCGACAACTTCGACTACATGAGCAAGGTGGACAAGAAACAATTACATCGACGATAACTTCGACTACATGAGCAAGGTGGACAAGAAACGCTACATCGATGACAACTTTGGCTACATGAGCAAGGTGTCCAAGGAACAATACATTGACAACTCCTTCGACTACGACAAGCGTGCATGGGCATATCAAGATACTCGAGACCATCACATATTTCACCAAGCACAACGCCAACATGATCTTCCTCATCGCACAAGGTTGAGCTCATCAAGATCTTCTTCACGCTCCAATCATGTGGGTGACCATGAGCGTCGTCGCCAACCTCAAGAGCATGGTGCAAACCACAAACAACCTACTTGGTGTCCATGCCTTGAAGAAACCATTTACGACAACATCCACGACAACTCCTCGAGAAGGACCACCACAAGGGCTCCAAGATTGCCAAGTCATGAGATGTCCTACCATGATGCGACGTTATCTCCAATGGTGTCTCCCATACCACATGCCACCACCGCAATGGCTCCTACAAGATGGTCTCATCACCACGAGAAGCATTCCAAGGCTCATGATCGTCACCATCAAAGTCATCATGAACATCCTCAACAAGATCAAGAACAACCGTGACAAGCAGCACATCAACCTCAAGGCCAACCACATCATGGTGCCCTACCTATGGTGGATCAAGATCGGCACCAAGCAAACCAAGATCAAGATGGAGAACCTAAAGACCCTTGGCTCGAAAAGTTCCACGCACGACGTGCCGCCACGGACAAAAAGATCACCGACTCATACGCAAGGATTGGGGACGCGTACGCAACACGCAACACAAGGATTGGGGACTCGCTCACCGCAATGATGAAGGAGTCGGAAGCAAAGCTCACTGCAACAATGGAGCAATTCATGTCGTCTTTCGACAATTTTAAGCACCACCATCACCACTCAAGGTCCCGTTCATCAAGATCTTCTTCCCGCTCCAACCATGGGAGTCACCATGAGCGCCATCGACAACTTCACCCTCAAGAGCATCGTGCAAACCAACAACCACATATTGATAGCCTATGTGAGAGGAGGAAACCTACCCCACGCAAGGATGAGAGCCACTTACACACTGAGAGCAAGAGTGATACATCACATGAGTTGAGTGAGGACATTTTGCTTTCTAACAACTTAACCCCTACTCCTCTTGTGTTGTTGATGAGGACATCCCTACTACACAGCCATCTCCACCTATTGTTGATGATCCTATTATTGCTAATCAAGATAAGTCCAATGATGAGATTAGGATTGGACCAATTACTCGAGCCCATGCCAAGTTATTACAACAGCAGGTGAACTCACTCCTTGCTGAATCTGATATTTATTGTAATGAGAATTTTATACTGCCTAAGTCTTTGTTCATATGTATGATCAGGTTCATTGGAGAAGAAGGGGTTCGAGGGAGCGAGGAGATGCAACACATGGAGCACGACGTGGTGATCAAGCAAGAGAGCGCGAGGGAGGAGAGGGAGGCCAGCGCCGCAAGCATGGAGAACATCACCACATGAAGGAGATCGAGTCTGGATGAGCACAAGCATGTGATGGCGCACTAGGACTGCCTACGACACGATGTCTACATGTCTAAGGTGCGCTACACACTTGGCCTGCGTGCTAAAATTAGGCCGAACCCATATCTGGGTCGGTATGTACCCGTTTGAGTCGAACCGAGTTAGTTTGGGCCCAAACCAGGTAGGTTTTGGGCCAGGTCTTTGCTGAGGACGCCCAGCTACCTATAAGTAGCCCTGGGCACCCCCTCAATTAGGGTTAGACCACGTTTAGGCTATAGATTATTTCGTTGAACTGCTGTAAGCATTCATCTGAATTCCTCCGCACCAATTCATCTGGATTTGGTGATATACTACTGCAAGTTTAGTGTGATATGTTGTTCCATTGGGAATCAGTAGATTGCAAACTACCGTTTCGTGGTCAACGGCTACGTGCGCAAGTGTGTGGAGTCGTGAATATCCTACAGGGTTTGACAGCTGTTGCATTGGCATCAGGGTTCAAGCGAGGAGAGTTCATCGGTGACACCAAGTTATCCCCGACAATCATCCGCTGCCATCATCACCATCGCGTCGCTCACGAGAAGATCGGGCCACCCCATATCATCTTGGTATCAGATTTCCACGGTTTACTCGGTGAGCATCCACAAATTCATCCTTGCAAATCATTTTTGTTTTCAGTCCTATCCAAAAAAAGCCAAAAAAAATTAGGGTTCTTAGTTTCTGCCATAGCCTAGATTGCACCGTTCTTGAGTTTTAGTCGCTGATCGTTTTTCGCATTTTCTTTCTTCCATCCGTAGGAGTCTAGGTCTAGCAATCTTTTTTGCATCTTAGTTTTACTTTTGGTCGTCTGTTGCATCGCCTGGGATCGTCATCTTCTTCCTTGGTTCGTGCGAGCTGTTATTTACGCTACAGCATAGATCTTGCAGATCGGATCGCAAAGTCAAAAAAAAAACAATGAGCAGCAGGCGCTCGCTCGGGTCCAGGCTCGACGTCGCTATCGCTCCCTGCCAGCAAAGTCCGATCGTTTTGCATAAAAAAAAAGCCACGCCTCCGCTCGCCCGAGCCCAGACGTGCTCCGCGGTCGAGCGCGCGCTCGCCTCGCTCGGCGCTGGGACGGGGTCGCCCGACCCCAGACAGCCTCTGCGGTCTAGTGCTAGATCGGGCCAAACAATTTTAGGCCCAAATTCGAGTTAGTAAAAAAAAACATCGGACGTGCCTGCACATGCTGCACCTATAATTAAAAAAAGAGACAAACTACTTTGTCTGTTTCGCGTCGCTGTCGCACTGCCGTGTGTTTCCGGCGTCGTATATCTCTGTTTCGACACGTTTTTTGTCGGTTTTCTCTACCGCGACAGCGTGTTACCACCGTGTCCATATAGCGTCCTTTCTACACGATTTTGATCGCTTTAGCTACAGCCTTTCTACAGCCTCGTGTTAGGAGCTTACCCATACGAGACTAGCTACTTCGTGCTCATCAGGCTGCTGCCGTGTGCGCAATCTTGTGCCTGTTTGTCAAGCCAGTGCTAGTGTCTCTCTTGTGCATTGCAACACGAGCTACTGTGCGTTGTCACTTATATCTCTTGAGCTCTTTTTCAGAGTTGCTTTGCCTCGCTTATCTCCACCGTGTGTGTTTCGTGGGTCTTGTCATACGATCAGCACTAGGACTTATTTGCGGTGTACTTAGGTTACCATACCTATAGCTCCACCATATATTCCTGGGTTGTCGTGTGATCGCTCTTATACCCTAGGTATTGACTTCATCACATCTGTGCACGAGCTTGATACTTTGTTCTGGTACGCACTACTATTCACTTTGGAACGGTAAGATTATCTTTTGTTGTCAGTTTTTGAGTGAGTTGTGAGAGGCACCACACGTTTTTGATTTCGTGCACTAATCTACTAATCATGTCTACTAGTGGTTACGATGTGATGCAGGAAAAAGATGGGGATACACCTATGGTTTGGATAGACTTTGTTGGACTGCGCACTCATCTGGAGGGGGTGTTGGATCGTTCTACTGCCGACGCTGTCACTGCACATCAGCAACTCCAGTTCAAAGTGCAAGGCACCGTAGATACTGTTCAAGCTATGCAAGCTCAGTTCACTACTTTCCAGCACAGCATTGATCAGTTGAACCAATCCCTAGCGGAGCTGCATCGGCCCATGGTACCGCCGCTTGTGCAGCCTGCTGCTGACTTTGCTGATGATGACAGTGTCCATGACAATGCCAATCTACTAGGCCCTAATGCTCGTGGGCGTGGTCTTGGACAACATGGTCGGCCCCCACATGGCCTTGGTGCCCGACGTGTAATACCTGCTGAGGATGATTTTCTAGGGAAGCCAAAGTTCTCGATACCCAAATTTGATGGTGAAGGTGATGTGGAGGATTACCTCACTTGGGAGCTCAAGATTGACAACCTATGGCGTTTGCATGCTTACACTAAAGATAAGAAGGTCAAACTTGCATCCTCAGAATTTGATGGTTATGCCCTGCGTTGGTGGGATAATATTTTGACACAACGATGAGCAGCTCATGAGCTTCCTGTTTTGTGATGGATAGAGATGAAGGAAATCATGCAGGCTCGTTTTGTACCCACCAATTATTTGCGTTCAGTTTTTGATAGATTGACATAGCTGCAGCAAGCATTTTTGACAGTTGATGCTTATTACAAGGAGATGGAACTGTTGATGCAGCGATCGCGAGTTTAAGAGTCTAGTCAGATGACTATGCAACGGTTTTTGCATGGACTCAGACTTCCTATCAAGAACATCATCCAGCATCATACTTACAATGATATGAATCAGTTGCTTCACCATGCTATGGAGGCTGAGGTACAGCTTGCTGAAGAGGCGCAACAAAAATCTCGCTTTTCACCTGCCAGTCGATAGACTGCCAGGGCGCCTTCTAGCCCTGCCCCAGCGCCACTTGAGGGGACTCCTACTCGCCCCTCCTCGTCCACTAGGCCAGCGACCTCTGGAGCTCAGTCCAGACGTCCCGCTCCCACACCAGCCGCTAGTTCTGGTTCGAGTGCCTCCGTGACTTGTGCTACTGAGAAACTATGTCATACGTGTGGAGGCAAGGGACACTTTAAAAGAGATTGTCCCAACAACAAAGTGATAGTGGTTACAGAGAATGGATATGAGACCGTAGAAGATGCTGATCCATTTGGTTCTGATGATGAAGGTGAAGATGCTTATGTTGACTCTTCTCCTATTATTGTTGTCTCTCCATGTACATTGAGTGTGCAACCCAATATTGTTTCTCAACGCTGCAACCTGTTTCAAACCAAGGCACTAGTTGGTCCCAATAAAGCTTGCAAGGTGATCATTGATGGCGGAAGCTGTCGCAATCTCGCAATAAGGAGTTATGTGCCAAGCTGGGTTTGAAATATTTACCTCATCCTAACCCATATTATATTCAGTGGTTAAGTGACAATGGTGAGATGAAGGTAAACTACATGGTACTTGTGAACTTTGAGATAGGTCCATACAAGAATTCTATAGATTTTGATGTGGTTCCTATGACGGTTTGTCATCTCTTGTTGGGTCGGCCATGGCTCTATGATCGACATGTGCAACACAATGGTCGAGCCAATACTTATCACTTGGAGTTCAAGGGCAAGAAAATCAACCTACTACCTATGTCACCGCAGCAAATTGTTAATGAATCTCGTCAGAAGACTAAAGTGAAACTCGAACAGCCACCTCCACGAGATAATGTAACAGCCGTGAGTGATATAACGAAAAGTGAGGGAGTGCCCAACTTGTTAGTTTTAGCCACCAAAGAAGACATGAGAGAATTTAATGAGGATCCTACAGCCATGCCTCTTGTGCTCATGTACAAGGGCGAGGTCTTAGTTTCTAACGATATGCAACCTGTTTCTCTTGGTGTCTCAACTGTTTTGCAGGACTTTGATGATGTTTTTTCCGGCGTAGGTACCTGCTGGGCTGCCACCGTTACGAGGCATCGAGCACCAGATCGACTTGATTCCTGGCGCCTCCTTGCCCAACCGCGCCCCCTACAGGACCAACCCCAACGAAACAAAGGAGATACAAGCACAAGTGCAAGCTCTTCTGGATAAAGGGTACATTCGTGTCTCTCTTAGTCCTTGTGATGTTCCTGTGATTTTGGTGCCTAAGAAAGATGATACATGGTGCATGTGCGTAGATTGTAGAGCTATAAACAACATTACTATTCGATATCGTCACCCTATTCCCCGTCTCAAGGATATGTTAGATGAAATGAGTGGTGCTGCTATTTTCTCTAAAATTGATTTGCGTAGTGGTTACCATTAAATTTGCATGAAAGAAGGAGATGAATGGAAAACTGCTTTCAAAACTAAATTTGGTTTATATGAGTGGCTAGTCATGCCTTTTGGTCTTACTAATGCACCTAGTACATTCATGCGCTTAATGAATCATGTTTTGAGAGAGTTCATTGGTCGTTTTGTGGTTGTCTATTTTGATGACATACTTATTTACAGCCGCAATGAAACTGAACACTGTGCTCATATTAGACAAGTTTTGCAAGTGCTGCGTGATAATAAATTGTATGCTAATCTTGAGAAGTGCACATTTGCAAAAGATAAGGTCATATTTCTGGGTTATGTTGTTTCTAAGCATGGAGTAGAGGTAGATCAATCTAAAATTGCTGCTATTCAAGATTGGCCTACTCCCATGAATGTTAGTCAGGTACGAAGTTTTAACGGTCTTACTGGTTTCTATTGCTGTTTTGTGAAAGACTTTAGTACTATTGCTACACCATTAAATGAGTTAACGAAGAAAGGTGTTCCTTTTGTGTGGGGCGCAGCCCAAGATCATGCATTTGATGAATTAAAACGTTTGCTTACTTCTGCACCTTTACTTGCATTGCCTGATTTTTCAAAGCAATTTGAAGTTGAATGTGATGCTAGTGGTATAGGCATAGGTGGCATTTTGATGCAAGAGGGTCATCCTATTGCTTATTTTTCTGAGAAATTATCTGGTGCTAGACTGAATTATCCTGTTTATGATAAAGAATTGTATGCACTTGTTAGAGTTCTTGAGGTTTGGCAACATTATTTGTGGCCAAAAGAATTTATCATACATTCTGATCATGAAGCTTTGAAATATTTGAAAGCACAATCCAACCTGTATAGGCGTCTCGCTAAGTGGGTTGAGTTTATTGAATCTTTTCCGTACATCATTAAACATAAGAAGGGAAAAGATAATGTGGTTGCTGATGCTTTATCTAGGAAGAATATGTTATTGACACAACTTGATATTAATATTCCTGGTTTAGAGAGTATTTGTGAGCTTTATGCAACTAATCATGATTTTGCTGAACCATATCGTTTGTGTGCTTTGAAAAACGCTTGGGAGAAATATCACATAGATGATGGGTTTCTATTTCGAGCTAACAAACTATGTGTTCCGGAGTCGTCTTTGCGTTTGCTCTTATTGCAGGAATCACATGTTGGAGGTTTGATGGGTCACTTTGGGCGTGAGAAGACATTACTCATGCTAGCTGATCACTTCTTTTGGCCCCAGATGAGGCGTGATGTGGACAGGTTTGTGCGGCACTTCATTGTCTCTTGATTTCGGCGGGATCGGCGCCCGACATCCCCCTCCTTGCGGCCCATTCCTTATTCCCTGCAGTGAGCTCTGCTTCCCATTCCGCTAACCTTGCGTCCGTTTCCGCTATCCGTGCGGTGAGCCTTGCGTCCGATTCTTGATCTTGTTGAGGATGTTCATGATGGCTTTGATGGTGATGATCATGAGCCTTGGAATGCTTCTCGTGGTGATGAGACCGTCTTGTAGGAGCCATTGCGGAGGTGTCATGTGGGATGGGAGAGACCATTGGAGACAAGGTCGCATCTTGGTAGGACATCTCACGGCTTGGCAATCTCGAAGCTCTTGTGGTGGTCCTTCTCGAGGAGTTGTCGTGGACGTTGTCGTAAATGGCTCTTCAAGGCATGGACACCATGTAGGTTGTTTGTGGTTAGCACCATGCTCTTGAGGTTGGCGACGACGCTCATGGTCACCCACATGATTGGAGTGTGAAGAAGATCTTGATGAGCTCAACCTTGTGCGATGAGGAAGATCATGTTGGCGTTGTGCTTGGTGAACTATGTGATGGTCTCGAGTATCTTGATGTGCCCATGCACGCTTGTCGTAGTTGATGGAGTTGTCGATGTATTGTTTCTTGTCCACCTTGCTCATGTAGTCGAAGTTGTCGTCGATGTAGCGTTTCTTGTCCACCTTGCTCATGTAGTCGAAGTTGTCGTAGTCGGTGTAGTCCTCCGTGAACTTTCCATGATAGCGTCCGTTGAGCCTAGACATAGCTCACACAAGGCAAGATATATATATGTAGAAGTGGTGGTGGTTAGAAAACTACAATTAGAACACTTCCCGTAGAAACTATTGAATGGATGAAACACCGAAAGGACAACCGTGGTGCACAAGTTAGAACACACGCAAAAGGCTATATGGTCGATGGGAAGGAAAAGTGGAAATGCCAAACGAATATGATCAAAAGAAAAGTCTATTGTCAAATGTGGGTAAAATCCAAAATCAAATGTCAAGAACGATGATCTACGTCAAGGAAACACGGAAACACACACAAAAGATATAATGGGGTTAGCGTGACCAAGGAAGTGAGCAAAGAAACAAAATGGTCCTAACAAAGACTATTAGCTCGGTGTCACGCCAACGCAAGAGAGACCGTAGCTTGGTTGCATAAGAAAGAAGCAACAAGATTTGCACAAGATGCCACGCTTCTCTTTTCTCTCTTTTTGCTTACAAGCTTTGAACTCCTTTGTATCGGTGGAACACACACTCTTTTTGGATTTTTGGTGTTTCGATGCTTAAAAGCTTATTTGCTATCTATGTATGGCACACAATGGTTTTTTCCTCTTTTGTGTATCTCTCTCACCGAGCTTGCTTTGGAGCTTTGCTCAACTTATGCACACACACAAACCCTCTCACGGTCGTGAACACTTGTGCAATGCTTCGCAACACTCGAAAAGCCACTCTCAATAGGATAGGTACACAAAGGAAGAAAAGATGTTACAAAGGTGGTGCAAGTTATACCTATGCAGAGATTAGGCGGTGTCAAAACACACAACTTGCGGCGATGTCGATGAAGATGGAGTCAAAAGACTAGTCGGAGTTCCGGTGTGCCGATGCCGTCGTCGCGATGTTGATGTAGGCGCGGTATTACTTGGCACGAACAAGGCACGCAAAAACCGAAATCCGAACACACAAGTTAATTCCCGAAAATTTGGGACAAAAAAAGACTCACAAAAGTTGTTAAATTTTGTGTCAAGATAACGCCGGATTTTGTGTCAAAGTGTCAAATGGATATCAATAGGGGTATTATAGTGTAGAAACGAGTCAAAATGGTGTTAAAGAGGTGTCAAAACTTTGTTGGCTGATGTACACCAGCTTAAGCCGGTTGGATGGCCGGCTATTTCCGGTCGTGGTGGTCAAGCTGGCGAATGTTGGCGGATGTGTGGGCGGGAGCTGCAGGGCGAGCTGGGTGCGTGTCCTGCGGGCGGAGCTGCTGACCAGGTGCGGCGTGGGCGTGCTGGTGTGCTGAGAAGGTGGGGTGCGGGAGGCACTGGGCGGTCGGCCTGCTGCGGGCGTGCGCGTGCGCGCGGGGCATGGGCGATGCTGGGCCGGAGCGGGTTCCTGGCGGGGCGAGTTGTCGGTTGCATCGCGCGGGGGCCAGGCGATGGAAGACGTCGGCGAGTGGAGCAGGGCCTGCAGGTGGGCGGTGGCGCGTGGGGCAGCCGAGCAAGGAAGGAGCAAGGCCAGGGGCGAGCGTGTGGGGCTGGTGGAACTTGGAGCGGCCGAGCTGGGCGGGATCGAGCTGCTGCGGCCAAAGGGCTGCGCGGGGTGCGCAGAAGGGCGGCTAGGGCGAGGAGGTGCTAGCGGAAGGGCGGCCAAGGCGCTGCGCGGCGTGGGCGGAAGGGCAGCTCTGTGGCTTGGCGCGCGCTGGGAGTGGTGCGGCCGAGCTTGCTTGGGCGGGCAGGTATGCGGCCGTCTCGGTGGAGGCTGAGCGAGGGCGAGCGAGGCAGGAGGCCATGGAGTAGTGAGGCGGAGCGTCGTAGTGGTCGATTGCGTTGATTGGCAGGGCCGGCTTTAGCCGGGCTTGGGCCGGCTTTAGCCGGCGTTCCGGCTTTAGCCGGTCTGAGGGCCGGCTTTAGCCGGTTCGCACTTTCTCGAGAAATTTCTGCGCGAGCTGTTCGTCGATTTGGGCGGAAATTGGAGTGGAAAATCGATGATTCCGAGCGAAATAAGAGGAATTGGGGCTAGAAATTTTGTGGCGATGTAGATCAACACCCAAAACATCAAATCTATGGAGCAAAACCACAAAAAACTCAACAAATCTTGGGATCAAAATTCGAGGCAATTTGGGGCTATTTTTTGGATTTTCGAAATTTATGGTGGAAATCACAAACGAGAGTAAATCTGTGGCAACCAAAAGCTGCTGATACCATATGATGAGGGGTGACCTCTTGGGTGTGGCCTGATCTTCACGGATTCACGAGATTTATGGCGGGGAACGAGGATGAACACGAAGAACACAATGAACACGACACACAAATCGAAGGCAAACACACACACACACACAAGATACACACCGGTTGTCCTCGTTGGCCCGATTCACCAACTCAATAGAATCACAAGGAAGAGACTCCAAGAGTAGAATTCCTTGTGAGAGATTGACTTGCAAGGGATAGAATTCCAAGAGGGGAAGAGACCAATCAATTGGATAGAATTACACACTCTTATATGCAAGAGATCCAAATCAAGGTAGAATTCCCCAAATAGAAGAGATCCCAAACAAAGAGGATGATTTCTAGATGTAGATCTAGTTGGGTTCCCACAAGGGAGAAGGCATCATGCCAATTCTTATCTTAATTTATCTCTATCTTATCTCTAGGGGAGGGGAGCCATATATATAGGCAGCCACGAGCTAGGGGTAATTTGGTCACTAGGGAGACAGATAACAAAGGTGGCTTCAAGGCCAAAGCAGAGTTGACTCGAGCAGGCCGGCTATAGCCGGGGTTAAGGCCGGCTTTAGCCGGGTTAGGACCGGCTCAACCTCTTCTTGTGGCGCTTCCAAGCTTCTTTTCGGTTGTTCTTCTTCTTCCTTCTCTTCCACGCCTCGATGATGTCGGACTTGATTGTTGACGCACATGATGTTGCGAGGTCCGAAAGCCACCCCACATCAGGAAAGCTAGGAACAAAGCTGTTGTTCAGCACTACATGTCATCCCCAAACTGACGGCCAGACCGAGGTGGTGAATCAAACTTTGTCATAGTTGATGAGGACAATGATCAAGAAAAATCTGCGGGAGTGGGAAGATTGTTTGCCGCATGTGGAGTTTGCATACAACAGGGCGGTACATTCTACTACTCAGCTTTGTCCGTTTGAGGTGGTGTATGGCTTCAAACATATTACACCACTAGATTTGTTGCCTCTTCCATTGCATGAGAGAGTTAATATGGAGGCATCAAAGAGAGCTGATTTTGTGAAGAAAATTCATGAGAAGACTCGAGAGGCTATTGAGAAGAAAGGGAAGAATACTGCAGCTGCTCGCAACAAGTCAAGAAAGCAGGTTCTTTTTCAGCCCGGCGATATGGTATGGGTGCACCTGCGCAGGGATAGATTTCCTTTGCTTAGGCATTCCAAGTTGAGGCCCCGAGGTGCTGGTCCCTATAGAGTGCTTGCAAAGATCAATGATAATGCCTACTCAATTGATATTCCTATTGCTGAGTTTGGTGGTGTTAGCAACAGTTTCAACGTTGTTGATTTATCACTATATGATGGAGATGACCTTGGAGCGTCGAGGTCGACGCCTTTTGAAGGGGGGAGATGATGAGGACATCCCTATTACACAGCCATCTCCACATACTGTTGATGATCCTATTGTTGCTGATCAAGATAAGTCCAATGATGAGATTAGGATTGGACCAATTACTCGAGCCCGTGCCAAGTTGTTACAACAGCAGGTGAACTCACTCCTTGCTGAATCTGATATTTATTGTAATGAGAATTTTATACTGCCTAAGTCTTTGTTCATATGTATGATCAGGTTCATTGGAGAAGAAGGGGTTCGAGGGAGCGAGGAGATGCAACACATGGAGCACAACGTGGTGATCAAGCAAGAGAGCGCGAGGGAGGAGAGGGAGGCCGGCGCCACAAGCATGGAGAACATCACCACGTGAAGGAGATCGAGTCTGGATGGGCACGAGCACGTGATGGCGCACTAGGACTGCCTACGACACGATGTCTACATGTCTAAGGCGCGCTACACACTTGGGCTGCGTGCTAAAATTAGGCCGAACCCATATATGGGTCGGTATGTACCCGTTTGAGTCGAACCGAGTCAGTTTGGGCCCAAACCAGGAAGGTTTTGGGCCAGGTCTTTGCTGAGGACGCCGGCCACCTATAAGTAGCCCTGGGTGCCCCCTCAATTAGGGTTAGACCATGTTTTGACTATAGATTATTTCGTTGAACTGCTGTAAGCATTCATCTGAATTCCTCCGCACCAATTCATCTGGATTTGGTGATATACTACTGCAAGTTTAGTGTGATCTGTTGTTCCATTGGGAATCAGTAGATTGCAAACTACTGTTTCGTGGTCAACGGCTGCGTGCGCAAGTGTGTGGAGTCATGAATATCCTACAGGGTTTGAGAGCTGTTGCATTGGCATCAGGGTTCAAGCGAGGAGAGTTCATCGGTGACACCAAGTTATCCCCGACAATCATCCGCTGCCATCATCACCATCGCGTCGCTCACGAGAAGATCGGGCCACCCCATATCAGTTGTCTTCTTCTTTGCTAGGTTGCTCGGATGATGATGACGTCCATTCCATGGAGATAAGGGACTCCACTATATGTGAGATGAGTGAATCCACTATATGTGAGATGAGTGATTCCACTATACGTGAGATGAGTGATTCCACTATATTTGAGATGAGTGATTCCACTATATGTGAGAGTGAGTGCTTCCACTTTGAGAGCATGAGTGATACATTGAGTAAGACGAGAGTGGTAGTTGATTGATCAAGTGAGGCCATTTCGATCTCTAACAACTTACCCTCTACCTTGAGTGTGTTTTCTCATGTTGCAATAGATCCCATGGATGAAGCGACGCCAACCTTGGAAAAGATGTACATGGTGCATAGACTTGATGATAATTCACCATGCTTAGAAGATGATGAGCATGTCATCCACATGGAGCTACCTACTTCCACAACACCTACCTCAAAGGAGTGCGACTACAAAGGTAACAACATAGGTTTTGGTGATGCCATGATTCCCATGAAGATGTTAAGCTATGAGTGCTTCAAGTTATCTCCTATTGCATGCAATATGTTGAACAATTGCTCTTTCCCATATATTGCTTGCAATGATGATAATGATACTTTGGTTGTGACAACCTTGTTGAACAATTGCTCTTTCCCTAGGTTTGTCGACAACAAGGATAAAATTTTGAAAATGTTTTTGTGCACAATGCTTGCAATATTCTTCCATTAATGCAACCAAATTGTTGAACACTTGCTCTTTCAAATGCTTGGTTTGCAATAATGTTATTATGTTTGACAATGAGAAGGCCCCCATAGCTCTCTCAACTAATGAAGATTTTGCATTTGCACATGATACGCATGTTCCCACTTATACTTTGCATAATCACCATGAATATTATGATATCTTGCTTGATGCTAATGGTGATGTGCAAATAAAGAGATGCATCATGATGGATGATGTATTCATCTACCATGCACACACGTTGTTTTGGCTATCTTTTGTGTGTGTAGGTACGCGGATAACAACGTCAACCTCGATTGAGCACGAGTTGGCGAAAAGAGCTCATACTTGTGAGTTCAAACTCAAACTCCGCTCGCATACCCTTTACATGCTATGCATCAAACATGTTGAGAACTTGTTCTTCCATATGGTTTCTTTACAAGCATGTTGATGATTTTTGTGACAATTGTGACATTCATGCTCCCATGATATTGAACATTGATGCTTTATGTGTTGCAACATACATGTGGAACGATTTATCTTCCCTTTGTTTTGTGTGCAACCACATGTAACATCCCAAGATTTTATCAAATTTTGGGGATTTTTTTTTGCCTTTGTTTTGCTTGAGATGATTGGAAATTCATAGGGATTTAAAACTTTTGAGTCTATTTGAAATCTTTATTAGAAAACTATTTTAAACTTTCTATTATTTTTCTTGAAGAACTTCTTTGAGAAAGATCAAGTATCAAAATACTAATCTCCATCCCTTATTCAAACCTATGCAAGCTTGCTTGCAAAGGAGTGAATCACAAATGTGTTTTATTTAGTAAAGATTGTATTTTAAGAACTACGTTTGAAAGATAATTTCAAACATTATTTTTATAAAGTATTATCTCTTATTTCAAAGGATTTATTTTCAAACCCTATTTCTATTTCTTTTATGCAAGCAAACCCCTTGTTATGTTTGTAAAGATATATTCAAAAATTAGCTTTTATCTTGAAAACATATTTCTTACTGGTTTGGAGCATTGCATGGAATATTAGAAGAATTTAGAATTTTGTTTGAATTGATTTGAAGGAGTTTTGCAAAAGATTTGATTCAATTCAGAAAACAGAAAAAGAAAAAGAAGAAAGAAGAAAAAAATATACAAAAGGGCCAGGGGCAACGAATCGGCCCAGCTCCAGATCAGGCCCGCGGCCCAGGAAGCCGATCCCGAACCGGTACCCAGCTCGCTCTCTCTCCCTCGCTGCCATGTGGGACCCAGCTGTCATCCCTCACCTCCAGCCCGAATTTCTCGCCGGAGACCGAGCCTCCCGCCCGTTACTCCCCCTCATCAATACGCTTTAATCCTTGCCCGTTACGATCTCTCGCTGTGCCTATAAGTAGCCCATGGCCTCCTTCCCCATCTCCCTTCGTCCTCCTGCACGAGATGCCGCCAAGCCGGCAGAATTCCTCTCCGGAGAAGCACAAACCCGCCGCAGAGAATCGCCGATTTCGGCATAACCCCGGTATCCCGAGCCCCCTCTCTGGCCTTGTCCTCTCTCCCTCACTCTAGAGATCCTGCTGATGCCTCCCTTTTGAACAAACGCACCGCAGGTCGACGCAACCATCGTCACCCGAGGCCGCCTCCCTCTCCAGCCGACCCTCCGAGCCGCTTCTGGACGCAAACGAGCCCTACGACCACGCACACGAGATCTCCTTGCCCAGCCGCAACTCGTTCACTGCTCCATCGACGCCGGAAACCACCAGAAGCTCGCCGTCGACTTCTCTCTGGCCGCTCCTCGCCGGGAAGCCCGTCGGAACCCTAGCCACGGTAAACCTTTTCTTTCCCCTTCCTTTCAACCGTCAGATCCAGATCCAGTAGTCTAGATAGATCCACTTATCTGAACCGGAACCTTCAGATCTCGGCCGTCCATCCGTCCTTAGATCCTACGGTTCAAATTGCAGATCTGGCCGAAATGGTACCGTGCAATCAGAAATCGCCATGTGGCAGCCCTCTGATTAAAACCAATTTCGAATTAGAATTTCAAACCAGATTTGATCCCAATCTTGCAAAATCCATATCTTTCGCTTCATAAGTCCAAAAATAACAAATAATATACCGTTGGAATCCTTAGAACATCTAGAATCCAGTACTACAATAATAATTCATATTTTATGGGTTCCATTTGAAACTATTTTCAAATTGGAATCAAACCTTCTGTTAGCTTGTTTAATTCATATTTTTAGAACCCAGTGTCCAAAAATTATAATTTTGTAGTCTATGGAATCCTCTGATCTTGTAGAACATCATAGGATCAAGAAAATCCAAATTTGATACGTGCACACACTTTGTGCATTCAAATTCGTCCAAATCACTAATCTGATCATAATTTGAATCCTATAACTTATTTTGGGATGATTCCAATTGCAGTGACTTTGTATTACTACAAGCTATCCAGCAGCATCACTCCCATATTTTTTATTGAAAAACTTCACTATTATTCAAATTCTAATATGAGGATTTGAGTAATTTCCATTATAAGATTAGGTCTATTTCTTTTCAGTAATGTTTCCTTCTACCATAGCAAATCCTATAATCATACCTAGTCACCAATGTTATCTAAACAACATCTTGATCAAGATCATTTCACTCAGACCTATCTTGCATAGTACCCACTTATTCAAATTACAAATGTGTCATTTGAGTAAAGTGTGATACTTTCAATCTTAGTTTCTACCCTTGCTACTATGGTATTGATCAAATCAACATCATAGTACTTAACCCAATCCCATTTACTCATTAGGAACCTTAAGCCATGTTTTCAAATATCATCTATACATATCCATAGCCATTTATTCATGTCTACTCAATCTTAGCCTTGCATTGAACTATTCAATTTGCATTTGAGTTAATTGAGTACTTCAATGTTATTAGAATCCTAGCCTAAGCTTAAGTGTAATATATACTATTTAAGAATAATTGTTGTCACACTTATTCAATAGTATTGCTATTGCACTATTTTGTCTCTTATGTGATTTACCCACATGAGTTATTCCAAGATTCAATATGCTTTAATAAAGCATAAAGATCTCACTCATTATATTTTGTCTAATTCATATATATTCAAATTGTAATGGTGCTACTTGAGTAGAATATGAATTCATCTCAAACTTAGGTTCTATTAATGTGGAGTTGTTATAACCCGTACCATAGTATGTGTTATACACCATGTTGATCAATGAACCATTTGAGCCATGTCCTCAAATATCAATCATTCATACCCAATCCAATGCCTACTTAGTTTTGTTCACATGTATTGAACTATTCAACTTGCAAATGTGCTAATTGAGTACTTCAAGCATTCTTAAAACCTAGCCCAGTTCCTAAGTGCAGTAGATACTATTTAAGAGTGATTGTTGTCACATTTACTCAATAGTGTTGTAGTTGCACAAACTGACTCTTGTGTAATTTATTACACATGAGCTATTCCTAAAACTCTTATATGCTTTGATAAAGCATAAAAACTTCATCAATTGTATTGCCTAGTCCAATCCTCTCTCAAATCATATTGATCCTTCCCAACTAAGCTCTCAAATCCATATCTCACAAATCATGATCCTTTGCGATATCTTTCTTGTCATAACATCTCAATGAATCTAAATTGTTAAACAAACACTTTTCAATTGTTTGATTTGTTTGATTGTGTTGGTATGGTATGTTTATGTTATGTTATTTCTGTGCTATAGTTTGTGTGAAGAGCTACGAGCTTAGTTGAGAGAAGTGAAACATCGTGATCTATTCAAAAAGGCAAGTGACACACATATCCCCTACCTATTTTACTACTGCATTAGTGTGTTTCAGTAGCATGCATGATAGGTGAAATGTTCAACTGTTTTATCAAATGCTTAGATCCTAGTAGTGTGTAGCTATCCCTCAAACCCCACCTGTTAGGATGCTAAATACTTTGAAAAATATTGATGCCATGCTGTGATCACTTGTAAAAGTGTTTTGTGAACAAATTAAGAACTTCAACTAAAATGAAACACCTGGGTGGATTGGTTTGATGATGGAGGCGATGTTGAGTGGTGACCTAGAGCTACACGTTGTGTAGTTGCTGCCTGGGCATTCACTTGTGGTTTGCCACCCAGGAACAAAGAGGTTTACTATGTCTTCCATGCTTAGAATGCTTCCAGTGCAGCTTTATGACATTATGGGCTCTGTCTTGACTGATTAGATGTGGGAGTGCAACTTGTGTGCAAGAAGTGGCTGGTAGTTGAATTGTAGGTTGGGCACGGAGCTTCCCAGTTAGTTGCCCTCTCCTTCTAAAAGGTCTTGTTTCATTTTATGTATGGGCATAAAATGAATCGTAAGGTGAAAGTGCACAACCCTTGCAAGGTGTCAAAACTAATCGATTAGCCGAGTCCTCGGAATGGACAATTGAGTCTCTAGACATGGAATGTACGGAAGAATCTCATCACCGATTTTGAATGAATAAAATTTTGTCTAGAAACCCCTAGGTGGGAACTAAGGACCACGCACTCCGAGGGGTGGTGGTGCCTGAGGTTCCAACTTTGTTGAGTTGCGCCCAGAACTACATACCGGCCAGTATGTAGTGTATGGGGGTTGTCTTGACCCTTGAAAAATAAAATTTTGAAAGAAAGTATTAAAAAGGATTTTAGGATAAAATTGGCTTTATGCAAATCAGCCTATGAGATGCACCAGCCAAATGTCATGTAGATAGTTCTTTCACAACAACCACCAAATATGTGTCATTTGCCAGTACATCATTGTACTGACCCCTCTGGGGCTGCATATTCAAACGTGTAGGTTTTATTTCGAGTAAGGAACCAGGAGTAGGATCTCGAGACTACATTCCAACATGTCTGCCTGTGGCACGTGATGAAGAATGGAGGCTCACTGCAACTATGCTTTATGCTGTGTACTCGTAAGGTTGAAGACCTCTGTAACTGGATTTACGTTGTAATATTGATGCTATTGCAATGATTACTTATTTTGTACTGTGGTGCTATCTACTGATCCAGGGAATGGCATAGATACACAGGAGTTCTATCTTTAGTAAAAGGTGGGGCGCTACAGAATGGTATCAGAGCATAGTGTTGCCTGTAGGATCGAGACCCTAGGTTTGGAATAGACTAGGAAGCCCTAGGAATTCTTTTCTCACCTTCACAAGAAAATCAATTCAGTTTTCTAAATGAAATCAATCTATTTACTTTAGTTTGAAATTTTCTTGTAAGAACTTACCCCATTCATTTGTTTTACACTACTCTTCTTTCTAATTTAGATGACCAGCCTCATTGAATCACTGAAGAAAGGACCAGTGATGATCATGACTCTGAAGAGTGAGACTGAATTTCCCAAAGCATTGAAGAACCTCATGTTAAGTATGGGAATGCAAGGAGAAGCTGTTTACAAAGGATTTCCCGTGATGGATGAAGGTGAAGAATATTGGTGGGTGCAGCTTCATTTATACAAGAATAAGGAAGATGACCACAAGAAGATGGGACATTGGATGTTCACCAACTCCGAGATGTATCCATCATTTCTAGACTCAGCGAGATGTGCTGCTTGGTCAGCTATAAAGGAACTTGGAGAAAGACTCAAGTGGAGACTTCATAATACTCAGCAAGATCTCAAAGAAGAAAAGGAGGGTACTACTGCCTTAAAGGAAACCATAAACCAACTTCAAGGTGACAAGGAAAAATTGGTATCTGAACTTAGTGTTCAACAGGACCTCATCACCACCAAGGATGAGCAAATTTCCAATCTACTGAAGCAGCTGGACTAGAACAATGGATCTGCTTAGAAGAGAACCAAGAGCCTTAGTTGGACTTCCATTTAATAATTTTTATAAGAGACGACGTGTAATAGACGTTTATGATCATACCGACTTGTGGATGATCGTACCTTTTTGTGTGTGTTATAGAACTAGTCTGCTTGATATGATGAATGTTTGTTAGATATTGCTTGTAGGATAAATTGTTTTGATCTACTGTGTTTGGGTAGGAAACTTCTTTAGATCTCTTCTATCTAATTCTCAACTATGCTAAGACCTAAACTTGTCCCAAAATCTAAACCAAAGTTTTCTCAATGACAGAACAGCAACAATGACCCTCATTGGAGATAAGGATACAGAGTACAACAACAAGAGGTAGTGTTGCGAGTACAAGAGACTGGAACATTACGCAAGAGGTTGCACAAAGGATGATACCCCAAGACTCCAGTAAGCTAGGATGGCTGAAAGATACCTCGCAAACAATAAGAAGACACCCCAAGGTGTAGCTAATGTGGAAGTAACACTATTCAACCACCTCATGCAAGAAAGGTGGAAAAGAGCAAACAGAGCAATGGAAAGAGCAAACAGAGCAAGGGAAAGAGCAAATAGAGCAATGGAAAGGATTTTAATTCCTCTTAAATGGCAAACCAAAGGATCTACAACTTATGGATTATTGCCATGAGCTTTGTTGAAAACCTCTAGCTAGGAACGATAGTTTTTGTTTTCAAAATTCAAAATGGGATTTGGAAACTTGGTTCCAATTTCAACAAAACTTTTGTTTAGAAGCTAGTGAGGTTGACCAAGAGTTAGAATGCGAGATGCACCAAACCAAATGCAAGGTAATGATTGGGTGCGACATGGATTGGCCCCCATGACGACTACTCATATTGTTCACCCTTGTTATGAGGAATGGTGAATCTAGAGAGACTTACCTACATGAGAAACGACATCGTTAAACCAAAACCTTAGGAGGATAATATGTTACACCCCTTATAGTGAGCCAGTGTGGCCAAAACATAGGAATACGGTGAGGTTTTGGATTATTGAACGACTACACGAATCAAAAACGTTTTGCTCAGTGGGCTTTGAATGCGAAGGTTGTTCAACTTCGGCTGCTACCTGTTCGGCTACCTTCCTGAGCCTATAAAAGAGAAATCACTCCTCACCAGAGAGTCACAACAGAGACAACCACCACTACCTATGAGATTACCTCCTGACTCCAAAGCCTTACGCCACCGAAGTCTACCCCATCCCGACCTGAGATGTTATGGGGCAACCCTCTGAGTCCCTGAAACTACTTTCCTGCCCATGAGAGCTTCGTTAGATCCCTTTTTCTTGCAAAGGAGTTCATCTTCGAGATATGATCAAGTTGTCCAGCGTCTTCCAATGACTATGAAGATGGTTGCTAAAGGAATTCTTAAGGACCATCTAGTGCTAGTGGCAGATAGCATGATGAGCACCGGTATCAAGAAAAGATTCAACAATACTGGTTATAAGGCGACCTTCCGTCCCTTAAAGGTGCAAGTACCTCTTACAGAGTCCACCTTGTTTACCCCTATGAAATGCATGAGAAGACTGCAGAGAGATGCCATCCTAATTCATTGGGATGTGTGGTCTCATCATGTTCGTGGGGCAAGCATGCAGCACTTGGCACAAAATCATCTTTTGAGATTCTGTAATGAAAATCAGCTAAAAAGCAACAAGGAGTATGGTTATAGCCTGTATGCTGTCTTGG
Organism: Dactylis glomerata; assembly: GCA_007115705.1. Taxonomy (NCBI): domain Eukaryota; kingdom Viridiplantae; phylum Streptophyta; class Magnoliopsida; order Poales; family Poaceae; genus Dactylis; species Dactylis glomerata. The sequence continues at coordinate 93,382 of QXEO01001188.1, read as the reverse complement.
CCTTGGTGAGGACAGACCAAGAAAATGGTAGATACACATTCTTAGACGATGTGGACTACCTTATTGATGACAACGCAATGGATGATATCTGCTTATCACCAGAATTGGATGGAACCCTTGGTATGCCCACTTTTGAACATAGTATTGAACATCAGAACTGATGAGGACATCCCATCTATTGATACAACCGCTGCACCTACAGCGGAACACATACAAGGACCCATCACTCGAGCTCGTGCCAAGCAACTTAACTATCAGGTACTTTCGTTTCTTGGAACTCTTTCTCACATACATGAGAATATGATGCTGCCTAAATCAGATATGTTTGTTACTCTTAGGAATGATGGACCTAGCATGGATGAGAGGGACAAGCATTGGAGCATGATCATGCATGGAGATGGCAGCAAGCGTTTGAGGATTGAAGAAGATGCCACGAGTGGAGATTTTAGAACTTTGAAGCCACCGTAATGAAGGATGAAGACTTGGACGAAATATACAAAGAACTACTTCATAAATTCGTCCTTAGATAGATATGGTGCTGCGTCACTTTTATTTTTGGGCCAGGCCCATGTAATTTTCGCAGCAAATAAGACAGCCACTTTTAGAAGTCCGAATTTGAGGAGAAAAGGCCTGTTAGGGTTCCGTTCGACCACCATACCCATGGCTGGTCGTACCCCTACCTTTTCCTCCTCAAATACCCCCCGTAGCCGTCATTAGAACTCGGATTTTCTTTAGACTAAAAGTTAGCCATTGCTGCAACTACGAGCTCGACTTTTGAGGCCAATCGCCCAGAAGAAGACCGCCTATTCGGAATCCCACCTTTTGAATAAAGCAGACATCTTTCATCCGCAATATCTTGATTGCAGTATTAGTTCTTACTTGTTCTCAATTTCAGGTAGGAATTAAGACCCTCGCTGGTCAGGCTGATCGTGCATCCGCAAGATCAGTAACTCCCGGAGATTGTCCTAGCGATTGCATTGGCGCACGAGCTTCGCACGTGTAGTCGGATCGTCAAGCACGAACTCCACCCACCAAATCGACATATCAAGATCTCATCGAAAGATCGGACACCTTTGCCCTATCAAGTGGTATCAGATTTCAGGTTGCTCGGTGAGATTTACTGTTTTTGTAGTTTAGATTGCATCTGTGTTCATACCTATAAACCACGAAAAAGCCAAAAATACAGTTAGGGTTTAGATCATCTCGTGCCATAAACCATCCGAGCCTTTGCATTGTCTTTTCAGTTTGCATCGTTGAATTTGTGTCTGCATCCGCGTGTCAAGTTGCTGGTCTTAGTGTCTGTTCCTTTAGAGTTTCGAGTTCGAATCACCATAGTCCCGCCGCCGCCGCACGCTTGCACCACTGCTCCACCATATCCTTCCGCCACCACGCCATATACTTCCGCCACCGCCTTTACATAAGTTTTTGTTCGTTCCTCCCAATTTCATCCGTGCCTTTTTCAGAGTCCGTGAGTTAGGTTTCGGTCGCCAGTCAAGAGGAAGAAGAAGAGACAAAAAAAAGTCCACTCCGCATCCAAGTCGGTTTGACCCGTTCCTACTAGCCCAGTCCGAATTCAGTACGAATTGGATAGTTTCGTCAGTTTTTGATGGTTTTCGACAGCAAATTTCAACTGGCCATAACTTTTGCATACGAACTCCGTTTTCGACGTGCGACCACTCAAAATGCTCAGCACGAAAAGATCTATGTGACCACAACATAGCTGCTGACGTTCCTCTCATACCGCCATCTGCGGGTACCGTTACAGCCGCGGCAGCTGCTACGGCCGCTACGGAGGTGGCCACCCAGGATGGATATGCTGCTGACGAGGGGGAAAACGAGTTCGAAGATGAAAACGAGCTCGACGAGGATGAGGTCCAACAACCTGCACCTGGCCGTCCGCGGCAATACAACCGCAACGCTCGTCCACCTCCGCGTCCGGTACGTGATGATGAACATGTGGCCAAGCTGAAATTAAATATTCCGCCATTTGAGGGTAGATATAATCCTGATGCATATCTCACTTGGGAATTAGAAGTAGAGCAACGTTTTGCATGTTTACGCTACCCTAAGCATTTGCGTGTTAGTGCTGCTACATGTGAATTTACAGATTTTGCTTCTATCTGGTGGTCTGAACATTGTCGAGTCAATCATGCTAATATTCCTGCTACTTGGCTTGGTCTAAAACATGCCATGCGTACTCGTTTTGTACCTCCTTATTATCAAGAGTATTGTCAAGAGTTACAAAAAGGCATGATTCGTTGTGGTATTGTAGAGGATAATGAAGCTATGCTTGCACGTTTCTTTGGTGGTTTAAATAAGGAGATTCAGCATATTTTAGACTATAAGGAGTACAACACTATTACTCGTTTATTTCACCTTGCTTGCAAAGCTGAACTTGAAGTGCAGGATCGTCAACCATCATGGAGAAGAGCTAATAATTCTGCAGGTCGTACTTCTTCATGGTCTGCGCGCCAATCAGCTCCACCTTCTCGTGGGGATGCACCAGGTCCTTCCACCTCTAGGTATACCACGCCGACGTCAAGAATGCCACCTGCTCCTGCTCCATCACCATCTGCTGGTCCCACACGGAGTTCTTCTTCCATGGCCTCCACGGGGAAGACTCGCGATATTCAATGTCGCAAATGTTTTGGGTTTGGTCACATCGAAAAAGAATGCAGAACCAAGCGTGTGATGGTGGTGCTTGAAGATGGCGAATATGACTCTGCGAGTGATTTTGATGATGATACATTGGCACTTATTGCTGCATGTGATGGTGCCAATTCTGATTCTGACAAGGAGATGGAGGTAATGGGAGCTGAAACTGCTGATCAATACAAGAGTTTAGTTGCACAACGTGTCTTGAGTGTGCAATTGAGCAAAGCTGAGCATGATCAACGCCACAATTTATTTCAAACAAGAGGCGTTGTTAAGGAGAGAGCTATCCGGATCATCATTGATGGAGGGAGTTGTAACAATCTGGCTAGTATTGACATGGTGGAGAAGCTTGCTCTACCCACACGACAACGACCTCATCCATATTACATTCAATGGTTTGAGAGCTCCCGTAAGCTCAAGGTAACAAGAACTACACGTGTCCATTTTACTATTGGTACTTATTCAGATTTTGTTGATTGTGATGTTGTACCTATGCAAGCTTGTTCTTTGTTACTTGGTAGACCATGGCAATTTGATAGAGAATCTGTACATAATGGTAAAACAAATCAGTATTCTCTTACACATGCTGGCAAGAAAATTGGACTTAAACCCATGACTCCGGAACAAATTTTGAAAGATGATCTTGCTAGAGCTAGTAGATTAAAAAATGAGGACAAACATAAGAGTGAGAATCAGATTATTGCTGCAGATTTTGTACCCCCTAAGCATTCTTCTAAATCTGATTCTAACCATGCTACTGAAATTCGTTTGAAGAATCCTTGTTTACTTGCTAGCAAATCTGATCTTGCTGAAATTGATGTCAATATTACTCCATGTTATGCCATTGTTTGCAAAGAAGTTCTATTTTCATTTGAGGATATGCCTCCTTCTTTGCCACCTGCGGTTGCTAACCTTTTGCAGGAATACATGGACGTTTTTCCACAAGATGTTCCACCTGGACTTCCACCTATTCGTGGGATAGAACACCAAATTGATTTGATTCCAGGAGCCTCGCTGCCCAACCGTGCGCCATATCGCACCAATCCTGAAGAAACAAAAGAGATCCAATGACAAATCCAGAGTTTATTGGACAAAGGTTATATTCGTGAGTCTCTTAGTCCATGCGTTGTTCCTATTATTTTAGTACCTAAGAAAGATGGTTCTTCGCGCATGTGTACTGATTGTCGAGCTATTAATAATATTACCATTCGATATCGTCACCCTATACCTCGTTTGGATGACATGCTAGATGAGTTGAGTGGTTCTATTATGTTCTCTAAAGTTGATTTGCGTAGTGGTTACCACCAAATTCATATGCAATTAGGAGATGAATGGAAAACAGCTTTTAAAACTAAGTTCGGTTTATATGAGTGGTTAATAATGCCGTTTGGTTTAACTAATGCACCTAGTACCTTTATGAGGCTGATGAACGAAGTTTTACGTGCTTTTATTGGTCGTTTTGTGGTGGTATATTTTGATGACATTCTCATATATAGCAAATCTTTAGAGGACCATTTGGATCATTTACGTGCTGTTTTCAATGCTTTACGTGATGCACGTCTGTATGGTAATCTTGAGAAGTGCACCTTTTGCACAAACAGAGTTGCTTTTCTTGGTTATGTTGTTACAGAACAGGGAATTGAAGTTGATCCAGCCAAGATTGAAGCTATTGAGAATTGGCCGCAGCCCAAGAAGGTCACACAAGTGAGGAGTTTTCTTGGTCTCGCTGGGTTTTATAGGCGCTTTGTCAAAGATTTTGGTTCTATTGCTGCGCCATTGAATGAACTCACAAAGAAGGATGTGCCCTTTGTTTGGGGCGATGCACAACAAGAGGCCTTCATGATACTGAAAGATAAGTTAACACATGCTCCATTACTCCAACTTCCTAATTTTAATAAGACGTTTGAACTTGAATGTGATGCTAGTGGAATTGGTTTGGGAGGTGTGTTATTACAAGAGGGCAAACCTGTAGCATATTTTAGTGAAAAATTGAGTGGGCCTAGTCTGAACTATTCTACTTATGATAAAGAAATATATGCGCTGGTTCGGACATTAGAAACTTGGCAACATTATTTATGGCCTAAAGAATTCGTTATACATTCTGATCATGAATCTTTGAAGCATATTCGTAGTCAAGCAAAACTGAATCGTCGACATGCAAAGTGGGTTGAATTTATTGAGTCTTTTCCTTATGTTATCAAACACAAAAAGGGTAAAGATAATGTTATTGCTGATGCTTTGTCGCGCCGCTATACTATGCTATCTCAGCTTGACTTCAAAATTTTTGGGTTGGAAACTATAAAGGAACAATACTTGCATGATGCTGAATTTAAAGATGTGTTGCAAAATTGTAGAGATGGTAGAACATGGAACAAATTCATCCTTACTAATGGATTTGTGTTCCGTGCTAACAAACTATGCATCCCAGATGGTTCCGTTCGTCTTTTGTTGTTACAGGAGGCGCATGGAGGAGGATTAATGGGACACTTTGGTGTCAAGAAGACGGAGGATGTTCTTGCTGCACACTTCTTTTGGCCACGCATGCGGTGAGATGTTGAGAGATTCGTGGCACGCTGCACTACTTGTCAAAAAGCTAAGTCTCGCCTTAATCCACATGGTTTATATATGCCTCTTCCTGTTCCTAGTGTTCCTTGGGAGGATATTTCGATGGACTTTGTTTTGGGATTACCTCGTACACAGAAGGGGAGGGATAGTATTTTTGTTGTTGTGGATCGGTTTTCTAAGATGACACACTTTATTCCTTGTCACAAGACCGATGATGCTGCGCACATTGCTGATTTGTTTTTTCGTGATATCGTTCGTTTGCATGGTGTGCCAAATACTATTGTTTCTGACCGTGATACTAAATTTCTTAGCCACTTTTGGAGATGTTTATGGGCTAAGTTGGGGACTAAATTGCTGTTTAGTACTACATGTCATACCCAAACTGATGGACAAACTGAAGATGATATGGGGTGGCCCGATCTTCTCGTGAGCGACGCGATGGTGATGATGGCAGCGGATGATTGTCGGGGATAACTTGGTGTCACCGATGAACTCTCCTCGCTTGAACCCTGATGCCAATGCAACAGCTCTCAAACCCTGTAGGATATTCACGACTCCACACACTTGCGCACGTAGCCGTCGACCACGAAACGGTAGTTTGCAATCTACTAATTCTCAGTGGAACAACAGATTACAGTAAACTTGCAGTAGTATAGTTCTCCCAATCGATGAATTGGCGAGAGGAATTCAAGATGAATGCTTGCAGCAGTTCAACAAGAGTATTTTGTCTAAAACGTGGTCTAACCCTAATTGAGGGGGTGCCCAGGGGTACTTATAGGCAGCCGGGCGACCTCAGCAAAGACCTGGCCCAAAACATGCCTGGTTTGGGCCCAAACTGACTCGGTTCGACTCAAACGGGTACATACCGACCCATATATGGGTTCGGCCTAATTTTAGCACGCAGGCCATGTGTATAGCGCGCCTTAGACGTGTAGACATCGTGTCGAAGGTAGTCCTAGTGCGCCATCACGTGCTCGTGCTCATCCAGACTTGATCTCCACTTGTCTCTCGATCGCCGTCCTCCCTCTCCTCTCGCTGGCGATATCTTGACAGATGACGTACCTAAATACAACATAGTACATCACTTTTAGGTAGTATATAATTCGGAGATATCAAGACATTCTTTCCAACTAGGAAAGAATTCACCTTATAATAATCATCAATTAGACTCAATATTTCCTTCCAGCTCAAACACTCAAAATCAGCATGATCCATGATTGTATCCTCATCATCCTCCCTTTCTTCAAGAAAAGCCGTCCTCGGCTTTGGGTAAGCTGAAAGTGGCAGGAACAAAAAGAACAACGTGTACGCAGAGGATGTGTATACATAACATGTTGTATTATTTTTGTTCACATGAAAAATATGTCGACTATACATCAAGCAACTTAAATTGCAGGTATAAGTGAAGTACAAGGAATCATCATAATGGTGAAAAACAAAGAGATATATAGTCTTATTGTTCAGTATCAAATTCAGTTTTCGCAAAGAAGTTCTATGATCAAATTTGTGATGCACTAAATTAAACCAATCCAAAAGATATGTAAATATAATTGGTTCAGACCGTGCTTCAACTGCGCTACTCTGATTATTATAAACAAGTGATGAATTTACACAAATATCATCAACAATATGGGCATGATCATTATGTTTGGCAGATAAGAAGCAACTCAAATTGCAAATATAAGTAACGGGTAGATCAGTAGCACACTTAGTACAAACATGTTGAGACAAACACATTGAATATAGCAAATCAGATTCTGAACTAACAAGAGTGGAACAACACAGTTGAGGTAAATCAATTATGTGAGACTGGAACACATCAAGTATACCAGCATACATCATACTATTTCGAAAATTAACCATTGTCCCATAGCAAAAACACTTCGACACATAGCATATAGGACTGAAAACAACAAGTTTCAGTTCATTAATTCTATCATAGGTTATGCATATGTTATCGACAAGAAAATTATCATTCATGCTATATTCACCAATCAAGTTAAACATGAAGCAATAGGCATGTGTGCTAGAATTCAAATATAAAATTTCAGAAATCTTATTCATAGCATAACGCAAACTAAGAGGTTCTTTTAGCATGATGGAATACACAATGTCATTCGATGGTATTCTAGCAAGTACTTCCTTATGTGTCAGCACTACCACATGATCAAAATTCGAAATCAAATTATCACATGGTGCTAAAACATTAGTGCAAGATAAATCACTAGAAGGAACTAGCAAAGGAGTAGACTCACAAATATTATCCATAGCTGCTGGTTCTGGTTCCAAATCAGTACCTATGTCAATGACATGCTCCTCAGAAGAAGTAGGCACTGGAACATCCTCCTCAAGTGATAATGCACAAAGCGGTGATGCAGGTTGTAAAATAGGCGGCTCCCTTTCTTCAAAAGCAACCTGCATATCACAAGAAACAACACTAGGAGTAGACAGAGTTACATTAGTTGAAATATCCTCACATATCCTATCGTCGACTACTCTTGTGTTTTGATGTTTGCTCATACTCTCAAAGTGTATGCTCTCAACCTCACGTTTGGTGGAATCACACAGCTCACTTTTTATAACACTCTCACTCAATTTGGCTATGTGGCTCTCATTCTCACATGGGTTGTGAAGCACACCATGGTCAAGATGGCAAATAATGGGACTGCCACCATCCATCATGACCTTGTGCTTAGGCGACAAGCAGAACTCCTTTGTCCTCTCCTTGCAAAGAAGATGATTCTTATGAAACTGTTCAGCTGTTAGACGCAGCCAAGCATGTCGCTGCTTATTCCACTTGAACGAAACTGTCGGCCTATCATGACAAGGCTGAGCATGATAGGTGTGAAACCAAGGATAACCCAACAGAATATGACAAGATTCAAGTGGCATTGGGGATACACCACAACGAATAACCTCGGTATGCCCTCTATAAGTAACAGGAACGTCAGCTATGTGTGAAATCAGCAAAGTGCCATATGAGGAACGCAAGAGGTATGGCGCTGTACTAGCACGTGTGGCTAGGTGCAACGTCTCGACGACCTCAATGCTGATTAAATTGATGGTAGAGATGTGATCAATGGTGGTTGCAGCACATCTATCTCCAATCATCACACCATGGTGAAAGAGCCCATCACCATCAAAGTTGCCACGTTCTTCCTCCCAAAAAGTGGCACTACAATATCTGTGGCGGAAAAATTGGTATCTTCCAGCCTCCACAGTATCCATAACATCATCTGCCATAATTAGTGCAGAAACAAATATGTATATATAGTGAAACACTCTACTCACTCAACTGACAAGAAAAGATGAATCTTACCGTTCCAAGGTGAATAGCGATGCTTACCAAATCGGATAAACGACCAATGCTCTGATGTGAAGAAGTGAATACCGAGGGTAGAATAGCGATCACACGACAAACTAGGAATATATGGTGGAGCTGTAGGTATGGTATCCTAAGTACACCGCAAATAAGTCCTAGTGCTGATCGTATGACAAGACCCACGGAAACACACACGGTGGAGATAAGCGAGGCAAAGCAACTCTGAAAAAGAGCTCAAGAGATAGAAGTGACAACGCACAATAGCTCGTGTTGCAATGCACAAAAGAGACGCTAGCAAGGGCTCGATGAACAGGCACAAGATTGCGCACACGGCAGCAGCCTGATGAGCACGAAGTAGCTAGTCTCGTATGGGTAAGCTCCTAACACGATGCTGTAGACAGGCTGTAGCTAAAGCGATCAAAATCGTGTAGAAAAGGACGCTATGTGGACACAGTGGTAACACGCTGTCGCGGAAGAGAAAACGACAAAAAACGTGTCGCGGCAGAGATATACGACGCCGGAAACGCACAGTAGCGCGACGGCGACGCGAAACGGACAAAGTAGTTTGTCTCTTTTTTTTATAGGTGCGGCGTGTAGTGTACACAAAGCTGCAGTGTACGTATCCAGTTTTTTTTTTTTACTAAACTGAAACTTGGGCCAAAGCTGTTTAGGCCGAAACGGACCGCTGGACCACAGACCCCCTCCGCCCTGGCGCGAGGCGCACGCAGCCGAGCGAGCGAGCGAGTCTGGGCGCTCGACCCCAGACTCCCTCTGCGCCCAGGCGCGCGGGGCCAGTGGGCGAGCGAGGCCAGGCGAGACTCCGCGGGGCGAGCGACGGTCGAGTTCGCTCGACCACAGACGTGCTCTGTGGTCTAGCGAGGGAGCTGTGTTTTTTTTTTTTGATGACTGCCGATCGGATCTGGCCAGGAACCAGCTATCCTTGGTGCGATCTGAGACAGGAACGAAGACTTGAGCGATGAAGGGAAAAAAAACAAAGACGTGGACACGGTGACGTACTTGGCGAGCGATCCGATCTGGTAGAACCAAAAGGCCGGATCACCAGTGGAATACGCGAGCTCACCGCTGACAGACGAAGAACACGAGACCGAACACGACGAAGACTCCAACGGCTCTGAACAAAAAAACACAACCTAGACACTACGACTCAGATAGAAGAAAGAAAATGCAAAAGGAAACACGATCAGCGACTAAAACTTATGAACGATGCAATCTAGGCTATGGCAAAACTATGAACCCTAATTTTTTTTGGTATTTTTCTGGATAGGACTGAAAACAAAAATGAATTATGTGGGTGGATTTGTGGATGCTCACCGAGTAAACCGTGGAAATCTGATACCAAGATGATATGGGGTGGCCCGATCTTCTCGTGAGCGACGCGATGGTGATGATGGCAGCGGATGATTGTCGGGGATAACTTGGTGTCACCGATGAACTCTCCTCGCTTGAACCCTGATGCCAATGCAACAGCTCTCAAACCCTGTAGGATATTCACGACTCCACACACTTGTGCACGTAGCCGTCGACCACGAAATGGTAGTTTGCAATCTACTAATTCCCAGTGGAACAACAGATTACAGTAAACTTGCAGTAGTATAGTTCTCCCAATCGATGAATTGGCGAGAGGAATTCAAGATGAATGCTTGCAGCAGTTCAACAAGAGTATTTTGTCTAAAACGTGGTCTAACCCTAATTGAGGGGGTGTCCAGGGGTACTTATAGGCAGCCGGGCGACCTCAGCAAAGACCTGGCCCAAAACATGCCTGGTTTGGGCCCAAACTGACTCGGTTCGACTCAAACGGGTACATACCGACCCATATATGGGTTCGGCCTAATTTTAGCACGCAGGCCATGTGTATAGCGCGCCTTAGACGTGTAGACATCGTGTCGAATGTAGTCCTAGTGCACCATCACGTGCTCGTGCTCATCCAGACTTGATCTCCACTTGTCTCTCGATCGCCGCCCTCCCTCTCCTCCCGCTGGCGATATCTTGACAGATGACGTACCTAAATACAACATAGTACATCACTTTTAGGTAGTATATAATTCGGAGATATCAAGACATTCTTTTCAACTAGGAAAGAATTCACCTTATAATAATCATCAATTAGACTCAATATTTCCTTCCAGCTCAAACACTCAAAATCAGCATGATCCATGATTGTATCCTCATCAGAAGTAGTTAATAGAACTTTATCTACCATGTTGCGGGCTGTTTTCAAAAAGAACTTAAAATTGTGGGAAGAGTGTTTGCCTCATATTGAATTTGCATATAATCGTTCGCTGCATTCTACCACAAAGATGAGCCCTTTTCAGATTGTCTATGATTTTGTTCCACGTGCACCTATTGATTTGTTGCCTTTACCATCTTCAGTACACAACATGCTGATTTGATTTTAAAATTGCATGCAACTACTAAAGACAACATAGAACGCATGAATGTTAAGTATAAAGTTGCTGGGGATAGAGGACGAAAGCATGTTGTGTTTGAGGTTGGTGATCTTGTTTGGTTGCATTTGCGCAAAGATCGTTTTCCTGATTTGCGCAAGTCTAAGTTAATGCCACATGCTGATGGTCCTTTTAAGGTGATAGAGAAAATCAATGATAATGCATATAAACTTGAGCTTCCTGCAGATTTTGGTACGGTAAGTCCTACATTTAACATTGCAGATTTAAAGCCTTACTTCGGTGAAGAAGATGAGGTTGCGTCGAGGACGACTTCAATTCAAGAAGGGGAGCATGATGAGGACATCCCATCTATTGATACAACCGCTGCACCTACAGCGGAACACATACAAGGACCCATCACTTGAGCTCGTGCCAAGCAACTTAACTATCAGGTACTTTCGTTTCTTGGAACTCTTTCTCACATACATGAGAATATGATGCTGCCTAAATCAGATATGTTTGTTACTCTTAGGAATGATGGACCTAGCATGGATGAGAGGGACAAGCATTGGAGCATGATCATGCATGGAGATAGCAGCAAGCGTTTGAGGATTGAAGAAGATGCCACGACTGGAGATTTCAGAACTTTGAAGCCACCGTAATGAAGGATGAAGACTTGGACGAAATATACAAAGAACTACTTCATAAATTCGTCCTTAGATAGATATGGTGCTGCGTCACTTTTATTTTTGGGCCAGGCCCATGTAATTTTCGCAGCAAATAAGACAGCCACTTTTAGGAGTCCGAATTTGAGGAGAAAAGGCCTGTTAGGGTTCCGTTCGACCACCATACCCATGGCTGGTCGTACCCCTACCTTTCCTCCTCAAATACCCCCCGTAGCCGTCATTAGAACTCGGATTTTGTTTAGACTAAAAGTTAGCCATTGCTGCAACTACGAGCTCGACTTTTGAGGCCAATCGCCCAGAAGAAGACCGCCTATTCAGAATCCCACCTTTTGAATAAAGCAGACATCTTTCATCCGCAATATCTTGATTGTAGTATTAGTTCTTACTTGTTCTCAATTTCAAGTAGGAATTAAGACCCTCGTTGGTCAGGCTGATCGTGCATCCGCAAGATCAGTAATTCCCGGAGATTGTCCTAGCGATTGCATTGGCGCACGAGCTTCGCACGTGTAGTCGGATCGTCAAGCACGAACTCCACCCACCAAATCGACATATCAAGATCTCATCGAAAGATCGGACACCTTTGCCCTATCAAGAACTTCTGAGAAGGGCGATTCAGGGAAAATCGCACAACGGTGAATGCAAGCTGGGAACAAAATGCAAGTGCCTAAGGAAGCATCAAGATACCACCAAGAGGAATTTTCTTTTAAGGGTGGTAGCCACCTAGTAAACCCAAACCTATCCTTCTTTCTAGCCTCTCCAATCTCGAGGACGAGATTTCTTTTAAGGGTGGTAGTCTGTAACATCCCAAGATTTTATCAAATTTTGGGGAATTTTTTTTTGCCTTTGTTTTGCTTGAGATGATTGGAAATTCATAGGGATTTAAGACTTTTGAGTCTATTTGAAATCTTTATTAGAAAACTATTTTAAACTTTCTATTATTTTTCTTAAAGAACTTCTTTGAGAAAGATCAAGTATCAAAATACTAATCTCCATCCCTTATTCAAACCTATGCAAGCTTGCTTGCAAAGGAGTGAATCACAAATGTGTTTTATTCAGTAAAGATTGTATTTTAAGAACTAAGTTTGAAAGATAATTTCAAACATTATTTTATAAAGTATTATCTCTTATTTCAAAGGATTTATTTTCAAACCTTATTTCTATTTCTTTTATGCAAGCAAACCCCTTGTTATGTTTGTAAAGATATATTCAAAAATTAGCTTTTATCTTGAAAATATATTTCTTACTGGTTTAGAGCATTGCATGGAATATTAGAAGAATTTAGAATTTTGTTTGAATTGATTTGAAGGAGTTTTGCAAAAGATTTGATTCAATTCAGAAAACAGAAAAAAAGGAGGAAAAAAATATACAAAAGGGCCAGGGGCAACGAATCGGCCCAGCTCCAGATCAGGCCCGCGGCCCAGGAAGCCGATCCTGAACCGGTACCCAGCTCCCTCTCTCTCCCTCGCTGCCATGTGGGACCCAGCTGTCATCCCTCACCTCCAGCCCGAATTTCTCGCCGGAGACCGAGCCTCCCGCCCGTTACTCCCTCTCATCAATACGCTTTAATCCCTGCCCATTTCGATCTCTCGCTGTGCCTATAAGTAGCCCGTGGCCTCCTCCCCCATCTCCCTTCGTCCTCCTGCACGAGACGCCGCCAGGCCGGCGGAATTCCTCGCCGGAGAAGCACAAACCCGCCGCAGAGAATCGCCGATTTCGTTATAACCCTAGTATCCCGAGCCCCCTCTCTGGCCTTGTCCTTTCTCCCTCACTCTGGAGATCCTGCTGATGCCTCCCTTTTGAACAAACGCACCGCAAGTCGACGCAACCATCGTCACCCGAGGCCGCCTCCCTCTCCAGCCGACCCTCTGAGCCGCTTCTGGACGCAAACAACCCCTACGACCACGCACACGAGATCTCCTTGCCCAGCCACAACTCGTTCACCGCTCTATCGACACCGGAAACCACCAGAAGCTCGCCGTCGACATCTCTCAGGCCGCTCCTCGCCGGGAAGCCCGTCGGAACCCTAGCCACGGTAAACCTTTTCTTTCCCCTTCCTTTCAACCGTCAGATCCAGATCCAGTAGTCTAGATAGATCCACTTATCTGAACCGGTACCTTCAGATCTCGGCCGTCCATCCATCCTTAGAGCCTACGGTTCAAATTGCAGATCCGGCCGAAATGGTCCGTGCAATCACAAATCGCCACATGGCAGCCCTCTGATTAAAACCAATTTCGAATTAGAATTTCAAACCAGATTTGATCCCAATCTTGCAAAATCCATATCTTTCGCTTCATAAGTCCAAAAATAACAAATAATATACCGTTGAAATCCTTAGAACATCTAGAATCCAGTAGTACAATAATAATTTATATTTTATGGGTTCAATTTGAAACTATTTTCAAATTCGAATCAAACCTTCTGTTAGCTTGTTTAATTCATATCTTTAGAACCCAGTGTCCAAAAATTATAATTTTGTAGTCTATGGAATCCTCTGATCTTGTAGAACATCATACGATCAAGAAAATCCAAATTTGATACGTGCACACACTTTGTGCATTCAAATTCGTCCAAATCACTAATCTGATCATAATTTGAATCCTATAACTTATTTTGGGATGATTCTAATTGCAGTGACTTTGTATTACTGCAAGCTATCCAGTAGCATCACTCCCATATTTTTTATTGAAACACATCACTATTATTCAAATCCTAATATGAGGATTTGAGTAATTTCCATTATAAGATTAGGTCTATTTCTTTTCAGTAATGTTTCCTTCTACCGTAGCAAATCCTATAATCATACCTAGTCACCAATGTTATCTAAACAACATCTTGATCAAGATCATTTCACTCAGACCTATCTTGCATAGTACCCACTTATTCAAATTACAAATGTGTCATTTGAGTAAAGTGTGATACTTTCAATCTTAGTTTCTACCCTTGCTACTATGGTATTGATCAAATCAACATCATAGTACTTAACCCAATCCCATTTACTCATTAGGAACCTTAAGCCATGTTTTCAAATATCATCTATACATATCCATAGCCATTTATTCATGTCTACTCAATCTTAGCCTTGCATTGAACTATTCAATTTGCATTTGAGTTAATTGAGTGCTTCAATGTTATAAGAATCCTAGCCTAAGATTAAGTGTAATATATACTATTTAAGAATAATTGTTGTCACACTTATTCAATAGTATTGCTATTGCACTATTTTGTCTCTTATGTGATTTACCCACATGAGATATTCCAAGATTCAATATGCTTTAATAAAGCATAAAGATCTCACTCATTATATTTTGTCTAATTCATATATATTTAAATTGCAATTGTGCTACTTGAGTAGAATATGAATTCATCTCAAACTTAGGTTCTATTAATGTGGAGTTGTTATAACCCGTACCATAGTATGTGTTATACACCATGTTGATCAATGAACCATTTGAGCCATGTCCTCAAATATCAATCATTCATACCCAATCCAATGCCTACTTAGTTTTGTTCACATGTATTGAACTATTCAACTTGCAAATGTGCTAATTGAGTACTTCAAGCATTCTTAAAACCTAGCCTAGTTCCTAAGTGCAGTAGATACTATTTAAGAGTGATTGTTGTCACATTTACTCAATAGTGTTGTAGTTGCACAAACTGACTCTTGTGTAATTTATTACACATGAGCTATTCCTAAAACTCTTATATGCTTTGATAAAGCATAAAAACTTCATCAATTGTATTGCCTAGTCCAATTCTCTCTCAAATCATATTGATCCTTCCCAACTAAGCTCTCAAATCCATATCTCACAAATCATGATCATGTGCCATATCTTTCTTGTCATAACATCCCAATGAATCTAAATTATTAAAAAAACACTTTTCAATTGTTTGATTTTTTTGATTGTGTTGGTATGGTATGGTATGTTTATGTTATGTTATTTCTGTGCTATAGTTTGTGTGAAGAGCTATGAGCTTAGTTGAGAGAAGTGAAACATTGTGATCTTCAAAAAGGCAAGTGACACACATATCCCCTACCTATTTTACTACTGCATTAGTGTGTTTCAGTAGCATGCATGATAGGTGAAATGTTCAACTATTTTATCAAATGCTTAGATCCTAGTAGTGTGTAGCTATCCCTCAAACCCCACCTGTTAGGATGCTAAATACTTTGAAAAATATTGATGTCATGCTGTGATCACTTGTAAAAGTGTTTTGTGAACAAATTAAGAACTTCAACTAAAATGAAACACCTGGGTGGATTGGTTTGATGATGGAGGCGATGTTGAGTGGCGACCTGGGGCTACACATTGTGTAGTTGCTGCCTGGGCGTTCACTTGTGGTTTGCCACCCAGGAACAAAGAGGTTACTATGTCTTCCATGCTTAGAGTGGTTCCAGTGTAGCCTTATGACATTATGGGCTCTGTCTTGACTGATTAGATGTGGGAGTGCAACTTGTGTGCAAGAAGTGGCTGGTAGTTGAATTGTAGGTTGGGGACGGAGCTTGCCAGTTAGTTGCCCTCTCCTTCTAAAAGGTCTCATTTCATTTTATGTATGGGCATAAAATGAATCGTAACGTGAAAGTGCACAACCCTTGCAAGGTGTCAAAACTAATCGATTAGCTGAGTCCTTGGAATGGACAATTGAGTCTCTAGACATGGAATGTACGGAAGAATCTCATCACCGATTTTGAATGAATAAAATTTTCTCTAGAAACCCCTAGGTGGGAACTAAGGACCACGCACTCCGAGGGGTGGTGGTGCCCGAGGTTCCAACTTTGTTGAGTTGCGCCCAAAACTACATACCGGCCAGTATGTAGTGTATGGGGGTTGTCTTGACCCTTGAAAAATAAAATTTTGAAAGAAAGTATTAAAAAGGATTTTAGGATAAAATTGGCTTTATGCAAATCAGCCTATGAGATCCACCAGCCAAATGTCATGTAGATAGTTCTTTCACAACAACCACCAAATATGTGTCATTTGCCAGTACATCATTGTACTAACCCCTCTGGGGCTGCATATTCAAACGTGCAGGTTTTATTTCGAGTAAGGAACCAGGAGTAGGATCTCGAGACTACATTCCAACATGTCTGCCTGTGGCACGTGATGAAGAATGGAGGCTCACTGCAACTATGATTTATGCTGTGTACTCGTAAGGTTGAAGACCTCTGTAACTGGATTTACGTTGTAATATTGATGCTATTGCAATGATTACTTATTTTGTACTGTGGTGCTATCTACTGATCCAGGGAATGGTACAGATACACAGGAGTTCTGTCTTTAGTAAAAGGCGGGGCGCTACACCATATTGCTAATGGTCATGACTTGTCATACGTGTTCCCGCTTTGAGTTCATTGGTGTTGCATCCAACAAGTTGACAAATTGCTCTTTCTTTTGGTTGGGATGCATAACCACTTGTGTTAATGATATCTTCTTCTACTTGTGGATGAATATGATTTGTGTTGCAACAAATATGATGAAAACTTGTTCTTTCCTATGGTTTGTTTGCACACATGTTGATGATGATTTTTACATCTTGCCGTATGTGTCTTTGCCAAACTCTCCTCTTATTGCATCAAAGGATGTTGACTACTTGCTCTGTCCAAAGCCTTGAGCGCAACAATATGCATGTCTTTCAACATGAGATGGACTCCATGGTCTTCTCAAATTTTGTTGGAGTTTTTGTGTTCCCACATTTGGAAGATAGCCAAACAATTTGCTTACACATAGACCTTGCATATGCATTCCCTTTATTATACTTGTGTTGTGCTAATGGTGTTGTGACCAAGAATGGACATGTCCTTGATGATATGGTCCCCTATCACGCACACACATACTTTGTTTGGTCTTTGTTGTGCGTAGGTACACATGGATTCTATTGGTGGGTGCGCTTCCGTGAGTGGTTTCAATCAACAACTTCGCCAACGAGAGCACATCAACAAATTTGTAAGGTGAACTCCTTCTACTCACAAACTCATGCCATAAACTCCAAGAATTGGCTACTCTTTGAGTGTTGTTTTGCTTTGCTTGCGACCTTTGTAGGCCACATGGAAGGTGAAGGAACATGGAAGAGTTGCCAAACCGACCTTCGCAAGCATGACCACATGGCGCACTCCAAGTACAATCGCCTACATCTACCTCCCCTACAGGATAATGTTGAGTCAACGTCAAGGACGACGTTCTTTGAAGCGGGGGGAGATGATGTGGGGTGGCTTTTGGACTCCACCACATCATGTGCGTCAACAATCAAGTCCGACATCATCGAGGCGTGGAAGAGAAGGAAGAAGAAGAACCACCGAAAAGAAGCTTGGAAGCGCCGCAAGAAGAGGCGGCAGCTGAAGCTGGACCGACTAAAGCCGGCCCACCGGCTTTAGCCGGCCTTAACCCCAGCTATAGCCGGCCTGCTCGAGTCAGCTATGTCTTGGCCATGAAGCCACCTATGTTATCTATTTCCCTAGTGACCAAACTATCCCTAGCTCGTGGCTGCCTATATATATGGCTCCCCCTCCCCTAGAGATAGGATAGACAAGAATTATGATAAAAACATGGCTTCATGCCCTTCTCCCTTGTGGGAACCCAACTAGATCTACATCTAGAAATCACCCTCTTTGTTTGGGATCTCTTCTATTTGGAGAATTCTACCTTGATTTGGATCTCTTGCATACTTGTGTGTGTAATTCTATCCAATTGATTGGTCTCTTCTCCAATTGGAATTCTATTCCAAGCATATCAATCTCTCACAAGGAATTCTACTCTTGGAGTCTCTTCCTTGTGATTCTATTGAGTTGGTGAATCGGGCCAACGAGGACAACCGGTGTGTATCTTGTGTGTGTGTGTGTGTGTTTGCCTTCGATTTGTGTGTCGTGTTCATCGTGTTCGTCGTGTTCTTCATGTTCATCCTCTTCCCCGCCACAAATCTCGTGAATCCGTGAAGATCGGGCCACACCCAAGAGGTCACCCCTCATCAGCTCAGACATATTTCTAATACTTTATGTGGACGACATATCGTTTATTGGAAATAATGTGTTTTTCTTGATATCATTATGTTTTCATTAAAATTAGTTTTTGATGAAAGGCTTAGGTAAAACCAGAATATTAAGCATCAATATCTATGCAGATAGATTGAGGCACTAATATAGTTTTGCCAGAGTACATAGATGAAATATTGAATTTGTTCAATATGGAAACAATAAGAACGGTTCTTGTTGCATGGAAGAGGTTGGAGAAAGAATCAATTGTTTTGACACTTTGATATGGGGTGGCCCGATCTTCTCGTGAGCGACGCGATGGTGATGATGGCAGCGGATGATTGTCGGGGATAACTTGGTGTCACCGATGAACTCTCCTCACTTGAACCCTGATGCCAATGCAACAGCTCTCAAACCCTGTAGGATATTCACGACTCCACACACTTGCGCATGTAGCCGTCGACCACGAAACGGTAGTTTGCAATCTACTAATTCCAAGATGATATGGGGTGGCCCGATCTTCTCGTGAGCGACGCGATGGTGATGATGGCAGCGGATGATTGTCGGGGATAACTTGGTGTCACCGATGAACTCTCCTCGCTTGAACCCTGATGCCAATGCAACAGCTCTCAAACCCTGTAGGATATTCACGACTCCACACACTTGCGCACGTAGCCGTCGACCACGAAACGGTAGTTTGTAATCTACTAATTCCCAGTGGAACAACAGATTACACTAAACTTGCAGTAGTATAGTTCTCCCAATCGATGAATTGGCGAGAGGAATTCAAGATGAATGCTTGCAACAGTTCAACAAGAGTATTTTGTCTAAAACGTGGTCTAACCCTAATTGAGGGGGTGCCCAGGGGTACTTATAGGCAGCCGGGCGACCTCAGCAAAGACCTGGCCCAAAACATGCCTGGTTTGGGCCCAAACTGACTCGGTTCGACTCAAACGGGTACATACCGACCCATATATGGGTTCGGCCTAATTTTAGCACGCAGGCCATGTGTATAGCGCGCCTTAGACGTGTAGACATCGTGTCAAAGGTAGTCCTAGTGCGCCATCACGTGCTCGTGCTCATCCAGACTTGATCTCCACTTGTCTCTCGATCGCCGTCCTCCCTCTCCTCCCGCTGGCGATATCTTGACAGATGACGTACCTAAATACAACATAGTACATCACTTTTAGGTAGTATATAATTCGGAGATATCAAGACATTCTTTTCAACTAGGAAAGAATTCACCTTATAATAATCATCAATTAGACTCAATATTTCCTTCCAGCTCAAACACTCAAAATCAGCATGATCCATGATTGTATCCTCATCACACTTGATGAGTGAAACTGCAAGAATGATTTTATCAATCTTGTGTCCCATGATATGTAGATCCAGATATGTCTCATGCTCTAAAAGGTTACGAGCATTCATATGATGATTATTGGACAGTAGTAAGAATATTCTTATGTACTTTCGAAGAACTAAGAATATATTCTGTATGCAAAAGTGACAAATGGTTCATTGCAACGTGTTACATTGGCTTTGTCACATATACTGGTAAAATTTTATCTCAATTTTAAGCTATTTTTTTTAGTTAGAAGGTGGCACAATAAGATGGAAGAAAGTTCCATGATGACTTGGATAAGTTCCAATGTTAACATTGTGGCAGACACTGCAACTAGGGCTAAGTATATAATCGCTTTAGAAGTGGCATAATGCAAAGTAGATAGTGATAATTCCAACTTATTTGTGGCACTGTCGTCTAGGTCATATTGGCGTAAAACGCATGAAGAAACTCCATTCTGATGGACTTTTTGGAGTCTCTTAGTTTTGAATCAATTGACACGTGCGAGCCATGCCTCATGGGCAAGATGATCAAAAACCCATTCTCCGGAATAATGGAGCAAGCAATAGACTTATTGGAAATCATACATACCGATGTGTGCGGACCAATGAGTATTTCGACGCGCGGTGGATATCGCTATTTTCTCACTTTTACTGATGAGTTAAGTAGATATGGGTATGTCTATTTAATGAAACATAAATCTGAAATGTTTGAAAAGTTCAAAGAATTTAGAACGAAGTAGAAAACCATCGTAACAGGAAAATTAAATTTCTGCGATCCGATCGTGGAGGTGTAGTTCCAAGTGTGCTAGTACTATGTAGTTCTATTGTATGACAATAGTGACAACATAGTTTTGGCAAAGAAACAAAGGTTTCATCAGAAGACCAAGTTTATATGATGCCATCTCATACAACATGAATAATGTGTGCTGATGCAAAAGAATATGCAAATACAAATGGACCTGAAAGTGTCAGACCCGTAGATAAGGTTTACCATGTGCAATGCGCATGAATAACACCGGAATGCCATAGGTGTTAAAGGCGCAAGTATGACTAGATTATTGACTCTAGTGCAAGTGGGAGACTGAAGGAAATATGCCCTAGAGGCAATAATAATATTGTTATTATCATATTTCTTGTTCATGATAATGTGTATACTCCATGCTAGAATTGTATTAAGCGGAAACATTAATACTTGTGTGGTTTATGAACAACACCGTGTCCCTAGTATGCCTCTACTAGACTAGCTCATTGATTAATGATGGTAATGGTTTCCTAACCATAGACATGAGTTGCCGATTAATAATGAGGTCATGTCATTAGGAGAATGATGTGATGTGATGGACAGACCCAAATAAAGCACAACAATTAGATCATGTCATTGTGTTCATCTTTGTGAAGCTTTTTCCTATGTCAAGTATTGTATTCCTTAGACCATGAGATAATGCAACTCCCTAGTACCGGAAGAGAGCTTTGAGGTCATCAAACGTTATCCTATGAAAGGGTGATCATAAAGGTGTCTCTTAGGTAATCAGAAAGTACTTGTTGGGTTGCATGTATCGAGATGGAATTTGTCCCTCCCGAGTCGGAGAGATATACTTTGGGCCCACTCGGTAATCGATATCAACACCGCTTGCAAGCATATGGTTAAGGAGTTAATCACAAAGTGATATTGGATTACGGAACGAGTAAAGTACGTGCTGTGAACAAGATTGAACTAGGTATGCCAATACCGACGATCGAATCTCGGGCAAGTAAAATATCGCGAGAGGAAGGGAATATATATACGGGATTAATTGAATCTTGGCATCGTGGTTCATCCAATATGATCATCAATGAATATGTGGGAGTCAATATGGGTTTCCAGATCCCGCTATTGATTATTGATAGAACATCATGTCTGCATATTCTCGAACCCGTAAGGTCACACACTTAACGTGCATCGACGCTAGGATAGAATGGATAATTGGTTATTGAGTTTTGTGTTTGGAGTCTCGGATGAGATCCCGGACATCACGAGAGGTTCCAGAATGGTCCAGAGAATAAGATTCATATAATGGAAAGTAGTTTTGGGTTTCGGAAAAGTTCTGGACTTTTTCGGTAGAGTACCAGAATGTTCTAGAAAGTTCCGGAGGGCTCCATGGTGGGCCCCACATGTCCCAAAGGGTCCACATGGACCAAAGGGTGCTGCCTACATGGGCCTGGTCGTCCATGCCCACTTGTCCTATGAGGCCAAGGGCAAAACCCTAGGGTTTTCTTATGGGCCAAGGCAAAGGAAACTTAGGGGGCAAGTTTTCTCCCTGGGGCCACCGGCTTGACTTGGAGGCTAAGGCTGCCCGCTTAGCTGACCCCTTGACCTATTTAAAGGGGAGGGGAGGGCTGGCGCATGCTCCTCTCCTAACCCTAGCCACTGGCCCAACTGCTGTCCTCCATATCTCTCTCTCGCGACTGCACGTAGGCGAAGCCCTGCTGCCGAAATTCTCCACCATAAGCACGACGTCGTCATGCTACTGATCCAATCTATCTCTCCACCATACTTGTTAGACCAAGGAAGGAGGAGACATCGCTGCACCGTACATGTGCATCTCTCGGAGGCGTCGCCACTTGCAGCGTTGGATCGGATCGGATTGCGAGGAGACGGCTAGTATGACTACATCATCCACGTTTTGTTGAACATTTCCGCTGTGCGATTTCTTTAAGGGTATGAAGATCTCATCTATCTCTCTCGTTGATTACATCTCCTAGATTAGATCTTGGCTTTCTCGTTCGCATCCGTAAGAAAATTTTCTTATATGCTGTGAAACCCATCAGGAGGCTTAGGGGTTTTAAATTTATAGACACAGAACAAAGCCTTGTTACTCAAGAATCTGCATAAATTCTATAACATAGATGATATTCCTTGGGTGAACTTGATTTGGAGTAAATATTATGCAAATGGTGATGTTCCTGGAAGGTTGCAAGGGTCCTTCTGGTGGAAATCCCACCTAAAGCTGATAGACTTATATAAGGGCATGGCTAGATGCAATTTGGGGGATGGCAGATCAGATCTGTTCTGGACTGACCTTTGGCATGACTCATGTTTGCATCAAAAGTTCCCACACCTGGTCACCTATGCAAAAAAACAGATTATTCAGTATCAAAAGTTCTACAACATGAATATATTCAGGATTTGTTCCACTTACCTATGTCACAAATGGCCTATGAGGAATTTATCCAACTTGAGGAGATTTGTATTCAAGTGCAAGATACTCCTCTACAGCAGGGCCCTGATTCTTGGTCATATATTTGGGGAACAACTAAATTCTCAACAAAAAAGGCTTACTCAGTGATGATGGGACACAATGAAGTCATACCTCACTTCTCATGGCTATGGAAATCTTCTTGTCAGCCAAGACACAAAATTTTCTTCTGGTTATTGTTTCATGACAGGCTAAACACCAGAAATTTGCTGGGAAGAAAGAATTTCCACTTACAATGCTATGATTGTGTATGTACTAATTGTAATCTGGAAGAGACTTTAGAGCACTTGTTCTGGCTCTGCCCTTTCGCTGGAAAATGCTGGGACTTCATATGCCCATCCAGAAGAAGAGATGTGTAGCTCTTAGAAGGTATAGTGGACATGAAAGATAAACTTCAACAACCATTCACAATGGAAATAATCATCTTTCAGCTTGGGGGATTTGGATTGTTCAAAACAACAAGATCTTCAATAATATCAATCCCTCTCTTCAATCTTGGGAAGCCATTTACTCCCAAAAAATTAGATTGATCAGCCACAGAATGAAGAAGAAATATGCCAGCTCTTTCAAGGAATGGCTGCAGAGTAGGGTTTAGTTCTAGATTCTTTGTTCTCCCTTTTTTGTATAGTTTTGTTGTTTTTGTTTTATTCTTCTTTCTTTTTTAAGAGGTTGATGAAGCTCCTCTACATTGTACAACACGTTAAAATTTATAAATTTATAAAAATTGCAGTGGGAAGCTCTCTCACTGTTTAAAGCTTCAAAAAATAATATATCTCCATGCATTTTTATTTTGTTATCAATATAGCAGGTTCAAGCTTGTTTCCAGTACTAGAATATAATCTTCTTTAAAAAAGAGTGTAATATTCTTTTTCTTCGGGTTCCTCCTTGTAATCCTGTGGCCACCGCATAGGTAATGCAGTTTTCCAAGCCCTTCAGGGCCTTTCCCCGTTTAAAAAAAAGCTTGTTCCCATTGAACTGTATGTATGTATTCTTGCTACATATATACACAATCCAAGTCACTAGGCATGTTCAGTTTTGTTCTGCCACATACTCCGTGCTTAGTAAGTCTCTGCCTGCACTATTCTGTAGTTCATGGTAATTTTAGGTCAATAACATATTGGTTTGCATTCGCTGCTCTACAAATTCACATGTGATACCAATATGTTGTCTATCTTGTTCAATGTTAGCTAGTAGTACGAACTAATCATGTTGGTTTGCATTCCCTGCTGTTTGAATGGTACGGTGCCATTATGTTTTACATATCTGATTCGCCCTAATCTATAATATTTACTCCCTACTATTATTTTCTACCTGCTATCTTTCTGTTATCATCTAGTACACGTATAAACTCGTCAGGCTGCTTGAATAACATTTGTGTGTGCAATCTGATTCTTCGAAAGCTACAAGAATAATTGTTTTCTCTTACTTTGCAGGGAGCTCACACCAGGAACAAAATCTTAGAGTGAACAACTGCTATGATCTTTCAAGTACATTTCCCTTTTTGCTATATTGCCAATCTATTATCATGTTGAATCAATATGTGTTTATGAGTGGCCATATCATTATGTAGAGTATCTTAAATGATTCTACCAATAAGATGAGCTGCATTTAGACTTGACAAAGAGTATGTCTCCAGTTTAATTCTAATGTGCTTGGCTACATAAGGCACATGATAGTAGAATTATTTTTTTGATAGGTAACACTATAAGATCATAAGTAACTTTGTGCCATTCCTCTAACTATATCTTTAGGATATCCATGTTTAAATTTCTCATTTTATTAAGCGGGTAATTTGTATTATGTATAGTATGGTAGTTCACCATTGATTGTCTTTTTGTTTGCAATCTGGTTCTTGAAAAGCTGGTCGTACTAATTATTTTGCCTAATTTGCTTGTAGCTGACACCTGGAAAAACTTGAAATCATAGACTGTATCACTGGTAGTATCTTTCAAGTCCATTTCGTTTTTGTTTTGCACTATATACTGTGTGTTTATTATGTAGTGTGCTTACAAGTAGCCAAACATTATGCTAAGCACCTTAAATGAATGTCGACAAAGAGCTATTGTAAGTCCCCAGGTTTATTCCAATGTGCTTGCTATATAAGGCAGTAAGGCACATGATAGTTCAATTGCTTGATTGTCCGTGGTATTGTGTATGTTGGCTAATGATTAGAGCAATGGCATATATAATGATAGGACCCCACATATAGTAAGATCATAAGTAACTTTGTGCCATTACTTTTACTATATCTTTAGTATATCCATGATTAAATTTCTCATTTGATCATGTGGGTAATGTGAATTATGCATAGTACACTAGTTAACAAGTGATTGTATTTTTATTTGCAATCTAGTTTTTCAAAAGCTGGCCACACTAGTAATTTTCTATTACTTTGCTTGGAGCTGACACTTGGAAAACTTGAAGTCGTTGGAAGCGCTGGTAGTATCTTCCAAGTAGATTTCCCTTTTGTTTCGCTCTATACACAATCTGTTTATCATGTTGTGTGCTTACAATTGGCCAAACCATTATGCCGAGCATCTTAAATAAATGTCGACAAAGAGGTGAGTCCCTAGTTTAATTCTGATGTGCTTGGCTATATAATGCACATTATAGTTGATTGGCTTGATTGTCTATGGCATTGTCTTCGTTGGCCGGTGATTAGAGCAATGACACCATATATATTGAGATCATATGTAACTTTGTGCCATTCCTCTGAAGTTGGTACATCCATGTAGAAATTTATCATTTCATTATTTAGGTAATTTATATTATGCACAGCAGGGTAGTTCACAATTGATTGCGTTTTTTGTGCAATCTGGTTCTTCCAAAGCTGGCCACAGTAATTATTTTCTCTAACTTTGCTTAGTGCTGACACCTGGAAAACTTGAAATCGTAAAGTGAAGCACTGGTAGTGTCTTTCAAGTACATGTCCCTTTTTTCACTCTATACAATCTGTTTATCATCTTGTGTGCTGACGGGTGGACAAACCATTGTGTCAAGCATCTTAAATGAATGTATCACCAACAAGATGAGCTGCATTCAGACTCGACAAAGAGCTATTGTAAGTCCCCAGTTTAATTCTGATGTTCTTGGTGACATAAGGCACATGATAGTTGAATTGCTTGATTGTCTATGGCACTGCCTTTGATGGCCGATGATTAGAGCAATGACATATTTTATGATAGGAGCCCACGTATAATAAGATCATGAGTAATTTTCTGCCATTCCTCTGATTATATCTTCAGAATATCCATGTTGAGATTTCTCATTTTATTATGCAGCCTAATTTGTATTGTACAAAATATGGTAGTTCACTAGTGATTGTCTTTTTTTGCGATCCGGTTCTGCAAGAGCTGGCAACAATAATTATTTTCTCTTAATTTGCTTAGAGCTGACACCTAGAAAACTTGAAATCATAGAGTGTAGCACTTGTAGTATCTTTCAAGTACATTTCCCTTTTGTTTTGCTCTATATACAATCTGTTTATTATGTTGTGTGCTTACGAGTGGCCATATTATTGTGTAGAGCATCTTAAATGAATATATCACCAACAAGATGAGCTGCGTTTGGCTCAACATTTGACAAAGAGCTACTATAAGTCTCTAGTTTAATTCTAATGCACTTATGAGTGGCCACTATTTGTGCTTATGACTCGCTGGAGCGTTATGCAGAAGTAGAAGGGTTGTCCATGTACTGAGGTCTTGAATGATTTACCTACAAGATGAGCTGCAAGAATACAACACAAAATGCTACCACTATTGTAAGTCCCTTATTTTAGATTGATGTGCTTGGTTCAGTTATGTGTTTGTGATGAGGACATCCCATCTATTGATACAACCGCTGCACCTACAGCGGAACACATACAAGGATCCATCACTCGAGCTCGTGCCAAGCAACTTAACTATCAGGTACTTTCGTTTCTTGGAACTCTTTCTCACATACATGAGAATATGATGCTGCCTAAATCAGATATGTTTGTTACTCTTAGGAATGATGGACCTAACATGGATGAGAGGGACAAGCATTGGAGCATGATCGTGCATGGAGATGGCAGCAAGCGTTTGAGGATTGAAGAAGATGCCACGAGTGGAGATTTCAGAACTTTGAAGCCACCATAATGAAGGATGAAGACTTGGACGAAATATACAAAGAACTACTTCATAAATTCGTCCTTAGATAAATATGGTGCTGCGTCACTTTTATTTTTGGGCCAGGCCCATGTAATTTTTGCAGCAAATAAGACAGCCACTTTTAGGAGTCCGAATTTGAGGAGAAAAGGCCTATTAGGGTTCCGTTCGACCACCATACCCATGGCTGGTCGCACCCCTACCTTTTCCTCCTCAAATACCCTCCGTAGCCGTCATTAGAACTCGGATTTTGATTAGACTAAAGTTAGCCATTGCTGCAACTACGAGCTCGACTTTTGAGGCCAATCGCCCAGAAGAAGACCGCCTATTCGGAATCCCACCTTTTGAATAAAGCATACATCTTTCATCCGCAATATCTTGATTGCAGTATTAGTTCTTACTTGTTCTCGATTTCAGGTAGGAATTAAGGCCCTCGCTGGTCAGGCTGATCGTGCATCCGCAAGATCAGTAACTCCCGGAGATTATCCTAGCGATTGCATTGGCGCACGAGCTTCGCACGTGTAGTCGGATCGTCAAGCACGAACTCCACCCACCAAATTGACATATCAAGATCTCATCGAAAGATCGGACACCTTCGCCCTATCAAGTGGTATCAGATTTTAGGTTGCTCGGTGAGATTTACTGTTTTCGTAGTTTAGATTGCATCTGTGTTCATACCTATAAACCACGAAAAAGCCAAAAATACAGTTAGGGTTTAGATCATCTCGTCCCATAAACCATCCGAGCATTTGCATTGTCTTTTCAGTTTGCATCGTTGAATTTGTGTCTGCATCCGCGTGTCGAGTTGCTGGTCTTAGTGTCTGTTCCTTTAGAGTTTCGAGTTCGAATCACCATAGTCCCGCCGCCGCCGCACGCTTGCACCACTGCTCCACCATATCCTTCCACCACCACGCCATATACTTCCGCCACCGCCTTCACATAAGATTTTATTCGTTCCTCCCAATTTCATCCGTGCCTTTTTCAGAGTCCGTGAGTTAGGTTTCGGTCACAAGTCAAGACGACAAAAAAAAGTCAAATCCGCATCCAAGTCGGGTTGACCCGTGCCTACTAGTCCAGTCCGAATTTAGTCCGAATTGGACAGTTTCGTCAGTTTTTGACGGTTTTTGACAGCAAACTTCAACTGGCCATAACTTTTGCATATGAACTCCGTTTTCGACGTGCGACCACTCAAAATGCTCAGCACGAAAAGATCTATGTAACCACAACCACACAGAATGCCCAAAAAAGGCCAGGAAGGCCGAGTTTTTGCCCTCTGATGTTTCGGACCCGAAAATTCCTGCAGATCTTCACTTATATCTTGCTTTGGAGCTGTTTCTTTCTGCTTATTGTGCCACGCCGTGACTTTCTTAGTGTTCTCGGCTCGCGTCTCTAGCACGGTATAGCCTAGGACCAGCACAGTACCGTGGTTGAGCATTCTTTCAACATTGCATTGCTGTTTTGATATTTGCTGTGTTTTTGCTACCATATAAGCCTTCCTACAGCTCCACATATTTCTGCACGTGCTTTGTATCGACACCTGGTAATCGCTTTGTGCAATTTTGGGAGTTGCTGCTCTTTGCTGGTTGCATATCACCTTCCTCCTGTTTGGTAAGAACTTGTAAGAGCTTTGTATACCGCTTGACGGATTACGCGTGTTTCCACCATATTCCATAGTGCGTAGGTATATATATTTGTGCTTGCTTCTACGCTAACCATGACAGGAACCACGAAGGATGATGTTGATCCAGAGAAGATGACTAATGCAGAGTTGCATGCCCACTTCACTCGGCTGTTGGTGGGGCGTGCACAAGATGTGGACACACGCTTGGGTGATGTTGATTCCAAGCTTTCTGATGCGATGGACAAGATTGCTGGTCTTGAGGCATCCTTTAACACCAAGCTCGGCACCCGGTTCCAGGAAGTCCTAGCCCGTTTACCACCACTGCCACAACCGGGCATCCATGTACCACGTGCTCGCCGTGTTCCTCTCATACCGCCATCTGCGGGTACCATTACAGCCGCGGCAGCTGCTGCGGCCGCTACGGAGGCGGCCACCCAGGATGGATATGCTCCTGACGAGGGGGAAAATGAGTTCGAAGATGAAAATGAGCTCGAGGAGGACGAGGTCCAACAACCTGCACCTGGCCGTCCACCGCAATACAACCGCAACGCTCGTCCACCTCCACGTACGGTACGTGATGATGAACATGTGGCCAAGCTGAAATTAAATATTCCGCCATTTGAGGGTAGATATAATCCTGATGCATATCTTACTTGGGAATGCGGCCGCTACGGAGGAGGCCACCCAGGATGGATATGCTCCTGACGAGAGCAACGTTTTGCATGTTTACGCTACCCTGAGCATTTGCGTGTTAGTGCTGCTACATGTGAATTTACAGATTTTGCTTCTATCTGGTGGTCTGAACATTGTCGCGTCAATCATGCTAATATTCCTGCTACTTGGCTTGGTCTAAAACATGCCATGCGTACTCGTTTTGTAACTCCACATTATCAACGGGATTTGCTTAAAAAATTAGCTCGTTTAGAACAAGGCAAAAATTTCGTACAAGATTATTATCAAGACTTACAAACGGGCATGATTCATTGTGGTATTGTCGAGGATAATGAAGCTATGCTAGCATGTTTCTTTGGTGGTTTAAATAAGGAGATTCAGCATATTTTAGACTATAAGGAGTACAACACTATTACTCGTTTATTTCACCTTGCTTGCAAAGCTGAACTTGAAGTGCAGGATCGTCAACCATCATGGAGAAGAGCTAATAATTCTGCAGGTCGTACTCCTTCATGGTCTGCGCGCCAATCAGCTCCACCTTCTCGTGGGGATGCACCAGGTCCTTCCACCTCCAGGTATACCACGCCGACGTCAAGAACGCCACTTGCTCCTGCTCCATCACCATCTACTGGTCCGACACGGAGTTCTTCTTCCATGGCCTCCACGGGGAAGACTCGCGACATTCAATGTCGCAAATGTTTTGGGTTTGGTCACATCAAAAAAGAATGCAGAACCAAACGTGTAATGGTGGTGCTTGAAGATGGCGAATATGACTCTGCGAGTGATTTTGATGATGATACATTGGCACTTATTGCGGCACGTGATGGTGCCAATTCTGATTCTGACGAGATGGAGGTAATGGGGGCTGAGACAGCTGATCAATACAAAAGTTTAGTTGCACAACGTGTCTTGAGTGTGCAATTGAGCAAAGCCGAGCATGATCAACGCCACAATTTGTCTCAAACAAGAGGCGTTGTTAAGGAGAGAGCTATCCGGATCATCATTGATGGAGGGAGTTGTAACAATCTGGCTAGTATTGACATGGTGGAGAAGCTTGCTCTACCCACATGACAACGACCTCATCCCTATTACATTCAATGGTTTGAGAGCTCCCGTAAGCTCAAGGTAACAAGAACTGCACGCGTGCATTTTACAATTGGTACTTATTTAGATTTTGTTGATTGTGTTGTACCTATGCAAGCTTGTTCTTTGTTACTTGGTAGACCATGGCAATTTGATAGAGAATCTGTACATAATGGTAAAACTAATCAGTATTCTCTTACACATGCTAGCAAGAAAATTGGACTGAAACCCATGACTCCGGAACAAATTTTGAAAGATGATCTTGCTAGAGCTAGTAGATTAAAAAACGATGACAAACATAAGAGTGAGAATCAGATTGTTGCTGCAGATTTTGTACCCCCTAAGCATTCTTCTAAATCTGATTCTAACCATGCTACTGAAATTCGTTTGAAGAATCCTTGTTTACTTGCTAGCAAATCTGATCTTGCTGAAATTGATGTCAATATTACTCCATGTTATGCCATTGTTTGCAAAGAAGTTCTGTTTTCATTTGAGGATATGCCTCCTTTGCCACCTGCGGTTGCTAACCTTTTGCAGGAATACATGGACGTTTTTCCACAAGATGTTCCACCTGGACTTCCACCTATTCGTGGGATAGAACACCAAATTGATTTGATTCCAGGAGCCTCGCTGCCCAACCGTGCACCATATCGCACCAATCCTGAAGAAACTAAAGAGATCCAACGACAAATCCAGAGTTTATTGGACAAAGGTTATATTCGTGAGTCTCTTAGTCCATGCGCTGTTCCTATTATTTTAGTACCTAAGAAAGATGGTTCTTCGCGCATGTGTACTGATTGTCGAGCTATTAATAATATTACCATTCGATATTGTCACCCTATACCTCGTTTGGATGACATGCTGGATGAGTTGAGTGGTTCTATTATGTTCTCTAAAGTTGATTTGCGTAGTGGTTACCACCAAATTCGTATGCAATTAGGAGATGAATGGAAAACAACTTTTAAAACTAAGTTCGGTTTATATGAGTGGTTAGTAATGCCGTTTGGTTTAACTAATGCACCTAGTACCTTTATGAGACTGATGAACGAAGTTTTACGTGCTTTTATTGGTCGTTTTGTGGTGGTATATTTTGATGACATTCTCATATATAGCAAATCTTTAGAGGACCATTTGGATCATTTACGTGCTGTTTTCAATGCTTTACGTGATGCATGTTTGTATGGTAATCTTGAGAAGTGCACCATTTGCACAAATAGAGTTGCTTTTCTTGGTTATGTTGTTACAGAACAGGGAATTGAAGTTGATCCAGCCAAGATTGAAGCTATTGAGAATTGGCCGCAGCCCAAGACGGTCACACAAGTGAGGAGTTTTCTTGGTCTTGCTGGGTTTTATAGGCGCTTTGTCAAAGATTTTGGTTCTATTGTTGCGCCATTGAATGAGCTCACAAAGAAGGATGTGCCCTTTGTTTGGGGCGATGCACAACAAGAGGCCTTCATGATACTGAAAGATAAGTTAACACATGCTCCATTACTCCAACTTCCTGATTTTAATAAGACATTTGAACTTGAATGTGATGGTAGTGGAATTGGTTTGGGAGGTGTGTTATTACAAGAGGGCAAACCTGTAGCATATTTTAGTGAAAAATTGAGTGGGCCTAGTCTAAACTATTCTACTTATGATAAAGAATTATATGCGCTGGTTCGGACATTAGAAACTTGGCAACATTATTTATGGCCTAAAGAATTTGTTATACATTCTGATCATGAATCTTTGAAGCATATTCGTAGTCAAGCAAAACTGAATCGTCGCCATGCAAAGTGGGTTGAATTTATTAAATCTTTTCCTTATGTTATCAAACACAAAAAGGGTAAAGATAATATTATTGTTGATGCTTTGTCGCGCCGTTATACTATGTTATCTCAGCTTGACTTCAAATTTTTTGGGTTGGAAACTATCAAGGAACAATACTTGCATGATGCTGAATTTAAAGATGTGTTGCAAAATTGTAAAGATGGTAGAACATGGAACAAATTCATCCTTAATGATGGATTTGTGTTTCGTGCTAACAAACTATGCATCCCAGATGGTTCTGTTTGTCTTTTGTTGTTACAGGAGGCGCATGGAGGAGGATTAATGGGACACTTTGGTGTCAAGAAGACGGAGGATGTTCTTGCTGCACACTTCTTTTGGCCACGCATGCGGCGAGATGTTGAGAGATTCGTGGCACGCTGCACTACTTGTCAAAAAGCTAAGTCTCGCCTTAATCCACATGGTTTATATATGCCTCTTCCTGTTCCTAGTGTTCCTTGGGAGGATATTTTGATGGACTTTGTTTTGGGATTACCTCGTACACAGAAGGGGAGGGATAGTATTTTTGTTGTTGTGGATCGGTTTTCTAAGATGGCACACTTTATTCCTTGTCACAAGAGCGATGATGCTGCGCACACTGCTGATTTGTTTTTTCGTGATATCGTTCGTTTACATGGTGTGCCAAATACTATTGTTTCTGACAGTGATACTAAATTTCTTAGCCACTTTTGGAGATGTTTATGGGCTAAGTTGGGGACTAAATTGCTGTTTAGCACTACATGTCATCCCCAAACTGATGGACAAACTGAAGTAGTTAATAGAACTTTATCTACCATGTTGCGGGCTGTTTTAAAGAAGAACTTAAAATTGTGGGAAGAGTGTTTGCCTCATATTGAATTTGCTTATAATCGTTCGCTGCATTCTACCACAAAGATGAGCCCTTTTAAGATTGTCTATGGTTTTGTTCCACGTGCACCTATTGATTTGTTGCCTTTACCATCTTCAGTGCAAAATAATTTTGATGCTACACAACGTGCTGAATTGATTTTAAAATTGCATGCAACTACTAAAGACAACATAGAACGCATGAATGTTAAGTATAAAGTTGCTGATGATAGGGGACGAAAGCATGTTGTGTTTGAGGTTGGTGATCTTGTTTGGTTGCATTTGCGCAAAGATCGTTTTCCTGATTTGCGCAAGTCTAAGTTAGTGCCACGTGCTGATGGTCCTTTTAAGGTGATAGAGAAAATCAATGATAATGCATATAAACTTGAGCTTCCTGCAGATTTTGGTACGGTAAGTCCTACATTTAACATTGCAGATTTAAAACCTTACTTCGGTGAAGAAGATGAGGTTGCATCGAGGACGACTTCAATTCAAGAAGGCGAGCATGATGAGGACATCCCATCTATTGATACAACCGCTGCACCTACAGCGGAACACATACAAGGACCCATCACTCGAGCTCGTGCCAAGCAACTTAACTATCAGGTACTTTCGTTTCTTGGAACTCTTTCTCACATACATGAGAATATGATGCTGCCTAAATCAGATATGTTTGTTACTCTTAGGAATGATGGACCTAACATGGATGAGAGGGACAAGCATTGGAGCATGATCGTGCATGGAGATGGCAGCAAGTGTTTGAGGATTGAAGAAGATGGCACGAGTGGAGATTTCAGAACTTTGAAGCCACCATAATGAAGGATGAAGACTTGGACGAAATATACAAAGAACTACTTCATAAATTCGTCCTTAGATAAATATGGTGCTGCGTCACTTTTATTTTTGGGCCAGGCCCATGTAATTTTCGCAGCAAATAAGACAACCACTTTTAGGAGTCTGAATTTGAGGAGAAAAGGCCTGTTAGGGTTCCGTTCGACCACCATACCCATGGCTGGTCGCACCCCTACCTTTTCCTCCTCAAATACCCCCCGTAGCCGTCATTAGAACTCAGATTTTGATTAGACTAAAGTTAGCCATTGCTGCAACTACGAGCTCGACTTTTGAGGCCAATCGCCCAGAAGAAGACCGCCTATTCGGAATCCCACCTTTTGAATAAAGCATACATCTTTCATCCGCAATATCTTGATTGCAGTATTAGTTCTTACTTGTTCTCGATTTCAGGTAGGAATTAAGGCCCTCGCTGGTCAGGCTGATCGTGCATCCGCAAGAACAGTAACTCCCGGAGATTGTCCTAGTGATTGCATTGGCGCA
This sequence comes from Dactylis glomerata, assembly GCA_007115705.1. Lineage (NCBI taxonomy): Eukaryota > Viridiplantae > Streptophyta > Magnoliopsida > Poales > Poaceae > Dactylis > Dactylis glomerata. The sequence goes on along the minus strand of QXEO01001188.1, from coordinate 58,712 downwards.
CGAGCTTCGCACGTGTAGTCGGATCGTCAAGCACGAACTCCACCCACCAAATTGACATATCAAGATCTCATCGAAAGATCGGACACCTTCGCCCTATCAGTTTGTCCGAGGCATTGTCTATGTTGGCCTAAGAGGACGGGCTCTATCTCAAGGATACCCATCAGGAAATTGTCTAGATTTTATTTGCAGAACAACTTGTTTAGTTGGTTGTCATTCATCCATTTTCTATCTAAATATTTTACATGATTACCATAATAGTTCACTTGCTTTTTTGTCTTATGATCTTGTGCTTTGGCTGTTGTTTAAGATAATGCCACATTCGGCAGTTGGACATCCAATAGTTGTAGGATGCACATAGTGTTGCCATTTTGATAGCCGCCATCTATGTCTTCTCCAACTGTAGAATGATCTGATAGTATATATCAGGCAGACATAGTTAATTGCTCGTTTCATCTTGTGTTTATTCTGTATTATGCATCCAATCGTTCAATTGCTTGTCTCTCCTTCCACTTCTAGAATTCGATAATGACTAAAGCAATGCTCCCTTCAGCAATTCATTTTGCAAAAGTTGTTGCCCTCTAGGACACGTTTAAACTAGTCAGGTGCTTGGATAATTAACATTTGTGTGTGCAATCTGATTCTTGCTGCAAAACTAATTATTTTTTCTCTTACTTTGCATAGAGCTCACGCCTGCAACAAAATCATAGAGTGAACCACTGCTATGATCTTTCAAGTATATTTCCCTTTTGTTTTCCTATATTTACAATGTTCTTGCCAAGCACAGAGAGCTACTGTAAGTCCTCATTTTTATTCTTATATGCTTGGCTATATATGGCACATGATAGTTGAATTGCTTGATTGTCTGTGGCATTGTCTTTGTTGGCCGATGATTAGAGCAATGCCATTTTTAAGATTGGACCCACATATATTAAGATCATAAGTAACTTTGTGCCATTCCTCTGACTACATTTCATGTTGAAATTTCTCATTTTATTATGCATGTAATTTGTATTGTGCAATCTGGTTATTCAAAAGCTGGCCACACTAGTTATTTTCTCTTACTTTGCTTGGAGCTGACACGGTGACACCTGAAAACTTGTAATCGTAGAGTAAAGCACTGGTAGTATATTTGAAGTACATTTCCCTTTTACTTCGCTCTATATACAATCTGTTTATCATTGTGTGTGCTCACGAGTGGCCAAACAATTGTGCCGAGTATCTTAAATGAATGTATCAACAAAAAGATGAGCTGCGTTGAGACTCGACAAAGAGCTACCGTAAGTCCCCAGTTTTATTACGGTGTGCTTGGCATAGTGAAGCGCCCTAGATATGTTCTTCTACTCACTTTCGTATGGTTGCGTACAACCTTCTTTTATCATGGTGCAAGCTGTTTGTGCTTATGACTCGCTGGAACGTTATGCAGAACTAGAAGGTTGTCTTTCATGTACGGACGTCTTCAATGATTTGCCTACAAGATGAGCTAAAGTAAGACAACACAAAATGCTACCACTATTGTAAGTCCTGTATTTTAGATTGATTTGCTTGGTTCAATTACTTGTTTGTTTGAGGCATTATCTGAATTGGCCTAGGAGGATGGACTCTTATCTCCATGATACCCATCTTGAAATGGTCTAGAGTTTATACGAGGAACAAATAGTTCAGTTGATTCATGGTTGTCATTCATCTAGATTCTGTCTAGCTATTTCACATGATTAGCATAATGGTTTAGTTGCTTGTTTGTCTTATGATCGCATGATATGACCGACGAGTAAGACAATTCCACCTACGGCAGTTGAACATAGGCTGCACATAGTGTTGCACTTTTGACTGCCACCAACTATTTCTTTAACTGCAGAATGATCTAGTAGTATATATTTGGCAGACACTGTTAATTGCTCATTTCATCATGTATTTAGTCTGTATTATGCGTACAATTGTTCAATTGCTTGTTTATACTTTGCTTCATTAGAGCTTCCCCATGATTAAAACATTAAAATGTTTGTTTTTCCATTTTCCAAACTTCTGACAATAAATACAATTTTTGACCATGGTAGGTGGACTCTTATCTATAGGATGCCCATGTTAAAATGGTCTAGAGTTTATTCAAGAAAAAATTTAGTTGATGGTGGTTCATTCATTTTCTATCTAGTCTACATGATTAGATTGGTTCACATGCTTGTTTGTCTTAGGATCTTTTGCTTTGGCTGATGAGTGAAACAATGCCACCTTTGGCAGTTGGACACCCAATAGGCTGCACACACTGTTACACTTTGACTGCCACCAACTATTTCTTCTCCAACAATAGAATATTCTTGTAGAATGTATCAGGCAAACATCGTTAATTGCTTGTTTCGTCATGTATGTAACATGTATTATGCTTACAATCATTCAATGGCGTGTTCCCTTTGCTTCATCTGAGCTACCCCACGATTAAAATATTGCAATGCTTGTTTGTTTGTTCTTTCCATTTTGTGGTAGTCTATTTTAGCCTCGGGCTGCAGTTGCTTTATTTCCCTTTCCATTTCTGGAGTTAGAGAATGATTAAACCAATTCTCCCTTCAGCAGTTCATGATGCAAAAAGATGTTGTCGTCTACTTTTGGATGCATCTCCATCTATTTTATCTCTACCTGCACACGTTTCTGTGTAGCTTACTATGCACATAATCTGAACTTCTATAGTCACTTGATTTGTTATATGCATGTTTGCCACGTGCTCAGTACATTAGTCTGTATGAGCCTCTGCTATTGACTGCTTGCTTTCTTATATCATTGCCAATGAAGTATTCCAAATTATCTTACAATGGACTATATAGAATGTATGATCTCCTGTTAAAACTTGTTTTGTATTAGTTTGAGAATGCTCGCTTTGCTATAATATCAGGCACAAGGGAGCGCCCACAATATACAGTGTTGAGGTCATTTTACAGAGCAGATAGCCGTGTTACTAGTTTATCCACTTGCAATTGTTTTTCAATCTTGCTACTAGAAGATAGATAGGTAGCTACGCTGATATTTTGTTGATTCAGTTATAAAGGAAATGAAGGAATCAATAGCACAGCTCAACAAAATAAACCGATGGCTTAAAAACGTCAGTGTCCTGGATGATTGTCTGCCAACCTGATCCTTTTGAAGCAGAGGTTCTATTTTTGTTCCGTCTTCTAGAACCCCTCCGTGAGTGTAATGATGTAGCCAGTTCCCATTTAATATCATTTCTCAAACTGTATGGTTTGTGTAATATTTAGTTACTTTTACTCAACCGCTATATTTACATGTTACATGCTTCTTGATGGTAGAGACCAATAAGAATCCTGGCGTGATAGGACCTAGACATGCCGAAAGAGTGGGCCTTTACAGGCCAAGAGAATATGCACAGTAACGGGACTAGATGGGCCAAGTTAGTGGGAAGGTATGGACAAAGATAATGAACAGTAATGGCCTCAGCGGGTCCCTTACTAATGGGTTACTATCCCAGTGGACAGAGGCTTAGCGGACCTTTAGAAGGCCCAAATTCTACTGGGCCTAATATGAGGCATTTAATTACGATGCTCTAATGGTCCCTAATTGGGCCCAAAGTTAAATGGACTAGATAACTGGCAGACCCTGGATGGGTTGTACAGTGCTAGATAATGTAAAACCATACTGGGTCATTCTTAGGCCTGAGATTGAGTGGGCTGGATATTTAGCAGGCCGCATGCGGGCTATTTAACAGGCTGATTTTTTGAAGGCCAGAACCCCTTTGTACCAGCTGTACGAAGTGGGCTGGCCCACCAGCAGTAGCAGGCCTTGGGCTAGCCCGCCAGCATTAAATGGGCTTTTGTGGGCTGGCCTGACAAAAGCAGTTGGGCTTAGACGGGCCAGCCCATTCTATCTTTCCAACTTTAAATGGGCTGGCCCACCAGCTGTAGCAGGCCGTAGATGGGCTGGGCCTTTAAATTTTGTCAACCTTAGGTTGGTCAGCCCGCTTAATACATAGCACGCCTTGAGTGGGCCTGCCATCTACCAAGGTTTACGATTGTCACCAAAAAGTAAATGTCAGCTGCCACGTGTCGGTTAGGATGACATCAGCAATTTGGTGACCCGGTGAAACCCATCTACCATGAAACCCATTTTTGTAGATAAAGACTCGCATCTACCACAGTCGTCGAAAAACCATGGCAGAAAGATCTATAACAAACAATAAAACATGGTAGGCAAATCGTGGTTAAAGTGTCATTACCCATGAAAAATGACCCTTTAACCGCAATTTTCGACTGTGGTAGATGGACACTTTTCTTCTAGTGTGTCTTCGCAGTATTTTTATCAAATTACTTGCAACTATATTATATCACTACTGCATTAAAAGCAAAGTGTTTTTCTTTCATAATTAATATGAAGTAGTGGTTTCAACCAGAATGGTTGCTACCCTAGATGGTGTGTAGTGGGACCATGGTATGAGTATGGTGGAGGTCCCACTACAACTGGAAAGTTCACCTAGGATTAATAAACAATTGTCGCCAGTGATTCTAGTGCCGTAAAAATAACGGTTAACCATAGGATCTGTTGTGGGATGGAGAAGTTAGTTGTACCGACTTCCTTTCGCATATCAATGGATGTACCATACCGTAGCTACTTCCTACTGGGTCACAGTAAATGGTGGGACCCCTTAGTGCCCACGGTATTAGGTGTCTATGATGGACTGTTCTAGAACTGGGATCAGGTTAAGGCCCCAAAAAATGGGGGAATACCTTCGGCCAGGGCTAGTGGGGAATGCCCTAAAGATTGGGAATAATGCCCATGGTGTGGGGAATGCCCTAAATGTTGGGAATAAAGCATGTGGCTAAGCCATTACAAAAGGGTGGGTTCGTAGGGTTACGGAGGAGGATAGTGATTGGCTTGGATCATCAACTGGGCCCCACACCAAAGATGTGTGGATGGGAAGTTACGCTTGGTTGAGCAACAAGGCTTTGATCTCTTATGGGTACAAATGACTACCTCTGCAGAGTGTAAGAAAGTATCTAGATACTCCCTGTTCCAGGAAGGAGCTACGAATGCGGCTGGAAAGGAGCCCATCGAAGCTCTGGTCAACCTGTGAAGACTGACGTGCATAGTTTTCTAAATAAAAGAAACCTCTTGAAAAAATTATTATAAAAAAACCTACATCCGCCTAGGACTCTTTGGTCCATGGTCGTAGTTAGTGCATAAAACACTTGTACTTTAAAAATGAACTTGCGGAGGATGCTCGTACTCATCCCACCTTAAATTCCATGCTTAGAATTGCAGGGCCATCATGAGTAGACTGAAGGAGCTCCGAAAGACACCGAGGAGTTCTACTACAAAGAACCGGACCTATCCGGAGGAGTTGAAGGCGTGGACTACACCATCACCTATGGTGATATGGGGTGGCCTGATCTTCTCGTGAGCGACGCGATGGTGATGATGGCAGCGGATGATAACATCTGGGTAACTTGGTGATGAGGGTAAACTTGACAAATGTCCTAGATGAAGGACTTAGGATCGGGGGAATAGGTCGTCGGATGAACTCGAAGGTAAAGATCAGTCAAACAAGGTGTGTATCGGGAATAACCGTGGTGGTCAACTTGGCTTACTCTCAATCTGTCCCTGACCGGCCTCTCTTGGCCCCTCTATATAGGTGGCCAGGTCTCAAGGAACCGGTCGGGTCCAATACATATTACAATATCAATATACAACATAAACTCGTACTTCGACTATGATTACACTTGGGCCTAGCTTAACAGGCCTCAGGGGTACTCAAGTAACGGGCTCTATTATCTATACCCTTGTCAGTAGCCCCCGAGATTCTACCAGAATTGTAGATTCGGGTTGAATCTCAGATCTTCATATCTTCAACTTAATCAATCTTTCGACTTCTTCTTTTCTGATACTCAAAATAAACAACTTTCATTATATTATCTCGCAAGGGGTTTTGGTTAACAAGCCTGACAGCTCTAACGGATCAAGAGGCCAGTTAACTGCCGGAGCAGATACTTGTCACCTACTTCAAACTCAATCCCTTGGACTTGAGTCTGGGAAACTGGTCTAACCCATTCTTTTGCCGCATTTAGGACTTACAAAGAAAGAGTTCCATTAGTTCTCAGGGTACCCAGTGCGTCCACCAGGATTTTCTTTGTGTCATAGACACGAAAAGTTACTAGCAGAGTGCATCCAGATGCGTATACTACGCAACACAGGATGGATCCAGGGGCCTTACCTTCACGATCTGTTTCAATCATGGCATTCGAGTTTTGTCGCGATGACGCAACTCAAGAATCATATTTTGTAGTCGTTTTAGCCTTGTTTGACTATTTCAATGCTGAAAATCTTTGGTGATAAGGGGTGTCCCGATCTTCTCAGCGAGCGCGATGTAGATGGCGATGATGGTGATCAAGATAACTCGAGTGTCGCTATAAACTCTCCGGCTAATCCCTGCTGCCAGCGCAACAGCTCTCAACCCTTTGGATATTCGCAACGTCACACGCTTGCGCACGTAGCCGCCGACCATGAAGCGGTGATGCAATTTACTAATTCCCAATGGAACAGCAGATTACACTCAGACTTTCAGAAGAACAAACACCAGATCGATACGAATTGGTGCGAATAATTTCAGAGGAACACTTGGCTCTGTCTAGAAACTAGGGTTTTGTTTAAACGTGGTCTAAGGGACTTGAGGGGGCGCCCCTGGCTACTTAAGGGAGGCTGGGGCATCCTCAGCATGGACCTAGCCCAAAACCAACCTGGTTTGGGCCCAAACTGACTCGGTTCGACTCAAACAAGTACATACCGACCCATACATGGGTTCGGCCTAATTTGGCACGCAGGCCATGAGTGTGGCACGCCTTAGACGTGTAGACATCGTGTCGTAGGCTGTCCTAGTGCGCCATCACGGACTCTCTCATGTCGACTTGATGTTCTGGTGATCTCGTGGTGCGCCTGCCTCCCTCTCCTCCCTCGCGCACTTGATCATCAAGTCTTGCTCTTCTTGCTGTGACTCATCTCCTCCTCGTGCAACGCTCGTGTTATCAACAAACCTGATCATACATAGATGCATAGACTTAGGCAGTATAAAGTTCTCATTAAATAAAAGATCAGGTTCAATTAAGAGTGAGTTCACCTATTGTTCCAATAGCTTTGCACGTGCTCTTGTAATTGGTCCAATCCTAATCTCATTGGACTTCTTCGCAGCAACATCTTCATCAAAAGGAGTAGGAGATAATGGCGGTGTAATAGGGATGTCCTCATCATCCTCCCCCCCTTCGAAAGGCGTCGACCTCGATGCTGCAAGGTCTTCACCTTCATACGGTGTCAAATCAGCAACGTTAAAACTATTGCTGATGCCATACTCAGCTGTAGGAAGATCTATCTTGTAGGCATTATCATTGATCTTGGCAAGAACCTTGTAAGGACCAGCACCACGGGGCAGCAACTTGGACTTACGTAGCTGTGGAAATCTATCCTTGCGGAAGTGAACCCAAACCATATCACCGGGCTGAAACAATACCTCCTTCCGCTTCTTGTTTGCACGATCTGCAGTATACTTGCCTTTCTTCTCAATAGCCTCTTTAGTCTTCACATGTATCTTCCTCACAAAATCTGCCCTCTTTGATGCCTCCATATTGACTCGCTCTTGAATAGGAAGAGGCAACAAATCAAGTGGCGTAATGGGTTTGAAACCATAGACCACCTCAAAAGGACATAGCTGTGTGGTAGAGTGAACCGCCCTGTTATATGCAAACTCCACATGCGGCAAACAATCTTCCCACTCACGCAGGTTCTTCTTGATCATGCATCGCAGCACTGTTGAAAGTGTGCGATTTACCACCTCCGTTTGACCATCAGTTTGGGGATGGCATGTAGTGTTGAAAAGTAACTTTGTGCCCAGCTTTCCCCAAAGTGTCTTCCAGAAGTAGCTCATAAACTTCACATCACGATCAGAGACAATTGTCTTGGGTACTCCATGCAAACGTACAATGTCCCTGAAAAACAGGTTAGCAATATGCGACGCATCGTCGCTTTTGTGGCAGGCAATAAAATGAGCCATTTTAGAAAATCTTTCCACTACCACAAATATAGAATCATGGCCTCTTTTAGTCCTAGGCAAACCTAATACAAAATCCATGCTAATGTCCTCCCATGGTGTAGTAGGTGCAGGTAATGGATTATACAAACTGTGAGGCTTCAGCTTGGACTTCGACTTGTTGCATGTAATGCAGCGCTTGACGAACCTGTCCACATCACGCCTCATCCTAGGCCAATAAAAGTGATCAGCGAGCATGAGTAGCGTCTTCTCACGCCCAAAGTGACCCATCAAACCACCGGCATGTGATTCCTGCAACAATAGCAAACGCACAGACGATTCTGGAACACATAGTTTGTTAGCACGAAACAAAAACCCATCATGGATGTGATATTTATCCCATGCTTTCCCACCAGTACACATGCTATATGGCGCTGAAAAATCATGATCAGTAGCATATAAATCACACAAGCTCTCTAAACCAGGAACCTTAATGTCTAATTGTGTCAACAACATGTTCTTCCTAGATAGAGCATCAACAACCACATTGTCTTTACCCTTTTTATGTTTAATTATGTAAGGAAAAGACTCAATAAACTCAACCCACTTAGCAAGATGCCTATGCAAATTAGATTGAGCTTTCAGATATTTCAAAGCTTCATGATCACAATGTATGATAAAATTCTTTTGGCCACAAATAATGTTGCCAAACCTCAAGAACTCTAACAAGCGCATACAATTCTTTGTCATAAACAGGATAGTTCAACATCGCACCACAAAGTTTTTCAGAAAAGTAGGCAATAGGCCGACCCTCTTGCATCAACACACCACCAATACCAATGCCACTAGCATCACATTCAATCTCAAATTTCTTATTAAAATCTGGTAGTGCAAGCAAAGGTGCAGAAGTTAATAAACGTTTCAGTTCATCAAAAGCATGATCTTGGGCTGTGCCCCATACAAATTCAACACCTTTTTTAGTTAACTCATTTAAAGGTGCAGCAACAGTACTAAAGTCTTTCACAAAACGGCGATAAAAACCAGCAAGACCATGAAAACTTCGTACTTGACTAACATTCATGGGAGTAGGCCAATTTTGAATAGCTTCAATTTTAGATGCATCGACTTCTACTCCATTTTTAGAAACAACATATCCAAGGAAGATGACCTTATCTTTGCAAAATGTGCACTTTTCAAGATTACCATAAAGCTGAGAATCACGCAACACTTGCAAAACTTGTCTAATATGATCACTATGGTCAGATTCATTGTGGCTGTAGATTAATATATCATCAAAATACACAACCACAAACTTGCCAATAAAATTTCGCAAAACATGGTTCATTAATCTCATGAAGGTACTAGGTGCATTAGTTAAACCAAATGGCATGACTAACCACTCATATAAACCAAATTTTGTTTTAAAGGCAGTTTTCCACTCATCCCCCTCTTTCATCCTAATCTGATGGTAACCACTACGCAAATCAATCTTAGAGAAAACAGCAACACCACTCAACTCATCAAGCATATCATCCAAGCGCGGAATAGGGTGACGATATCGAATAGTGATGTTATTAATAGCTCTACAATCTACACACATGCGCCATGTACCATCTTTCTTAGGAACGAGAATAACAGGAACAGCACAAGGGCTTAAGCTCACACGAATATAACCTTTGTCGAGTAGCGCTTGCACTTGTTTCTGAATCTCCTTAGTTTCTTCAGGGTTGGTGCGGTAAGGAGCGCGGTTTGGCAAGGTGGCACCAGGAATGAAATCAATCTGGTGCTCAATGCCGCGCAAAGGAGGCAAACCAGTGGGGACCTCCTCTGGAAACACATCGCCAAATTCCTGCAAGACACTAGAAACATCAAAAGGAAGAGGAGTCATGTCGTTAGAAACCAAAATCTCACCCTTATACATAAGCACAAGTGGCATGGCTGTAGGATCCTCTCTAAACTCTCTCATATCTTCTTTGGTGCTAGCAGAACTAGAGAATTCACTCGCTCACTTTGGTGTGGAACTCTCAATGTGGTTGGGTGGCTCTCACTCACCGAGGTAATAGTCTCTCGTCTAGCTACTCTCTCATTCTCATGTTCTAAGTTCACTTCAGTTTTCTGACGAGATTCATTTACAATATGCTATGGAGACATAGGCTGCAAGTTAATTTTTTTGCCCTTGAACTCCGAATGATATGTGTTGGTGCGGCCATTGTGTAACAGTTGCGATCAAACTGCCATGGGCGGCCCAACAAGAGATGACAAACCGTCATAGGAACCACATCAAACTCAATGGAGTCCTTGTATGGTCCAATCTCGAAATCAACTCGCACCATGTGGCTGACCTTCATCTCTCCATTGTCGCTGAGCCACTGGATATAATATGGATGCGGGTGCGGGATGTATTTCAGTTTCAGCTTTGCACACAACTCGTTGCTAGCAAGGTTGCGGCAACTACCACCATCGATGATGAGTTTGCAAGCTTTGTCTGGTCCAACAAGTGCTTTAGTTTGGAACAAATTGCACCGCTGACTTTCAGATGTAGGAGACACATTGAGCACACGCTGCGAGCAAACAATGTTATTGGCGGTGGAAGGATAGGCATCAACACCATCAGGACCAAAGTCATCATCATCGGAACCATCTGGATCAGCATCATCACCTGTCTCGTACTCATTGGTGTCCTCATTGACAATCATCACTTTTCTATTGGGGCAATCCCGTTTAAAATGACCCTTTCCACCACAAGTATGACACTCCATATCACGATTACGTGCTGTAGACATGTTCGAACCCGTACCACTAGCAGCAGGTGCGGATTTCTTTGCATTGGCATCAGATCGCGACGACGAAGGAGCACGAAAATCTGAACGGGAACTTGGTGTGGGTGCAGCAGGCCTGGGTGTGAAATGGCTGCCTGAAGTAGTACGAGCCTTAAATTGAGCTTCTTTGGCAAACTGTGCTTCAGCTTCACGTGCATGATGTAGCAGCTCATTCATATCACGATACCGATGATGTCGAACAATGCTCTTAATATTATACTTCAGACCATGGAGAAAACGCTGCAAGGTCTGCTCAAGAGGCTCACGAACACGAGCTTGTTGTAAAAGCATCTCCATCTCCATATAGTACTCATTAACGGACATCGAACCTTGCTTCAATTGCTGTAACTTATCAAAAACGGAGCGGAGGTAGTTATGCGAAACAAAACGAGCCCGCATCACTTCCTTCATATGGCGCCAAGTTATAATGGGCAGCTCGTTGTTTTCTTGACGTGTTTGCACAACGCTGTCCCACCATAGCAAAGCATAGCCATCAAACTCTGAAGAAGCAAGCTTGATTTTCTTGTCCTCCGTATAATCATGAAGACGCCACAACTTCTCTATCTTCAACTCCCATGTGAGGTACTCTTCAACATCAGTACCACCCTCGAATTTGGGAATAAAAAACTTTGGTTTACCCAATCCATCATCCTGCTGAACAGGAATGTGCTGGGAACCAAGGGGAACAAAACCACGGCCACGAAAAGGAGGACCATTGCCTCGACCATTACCACGATCTTCTGCAACAAAACCCGCATTGTCGCCATGAGCACTCGCGTCATCGGCATCAATATGTGGTGGGGGTCCCTGCTCAACAGTAAGACGCAACGCATTGAAAGATTGTGTCAACGCCTGGATGCTAGTTTGGAGATCATTGACTTGCACTTGCATATTATTAACAGTAGCATCAGTGGCTTCTAATTTCATTTGGACAGCTTGAATATCAGAATCAATAGTGTTAGTTGTTCGTGTTATAATTCTTCCCAAATGATCACGAAGAGCTTCATACTCCCTCCATATGACAGGAGTATCATCAGGTTTTTTCTGCATCACATCAACATCACTAGCAGACATGATTAGTAGGTTAGTGCACCAACAATAAACGGGTGGTGGGTACGCTCACAACTCACTCAAAACTGAAAGAAAGAGGTATCTTACCATTCCAAAGTGAATAATAAATGCTTACCACGCGTAGAGACTGAAACGTGCACGGATGTGAGGAAGCGAATACCGAGGGTATAAGAGCGATCACACGACAAACCAGGAATATATGGTGGAGCTGTAGGTATGGTATCCTGAGTACACCGCAAATAAGTCCTAGTGCTGATCGTATGTCAAGACCCACGAAACACACACGGTGGAGATAAGCGAGGCAAAGCAACTCAGAAAAAGAGCTCAAGAGATATAAGTGACAATGCACAGTAGCTCGTGTTGCAATGCACAAGAGAGATGCTAGCACTGGCTCGATGAACAGGCACAAGATTGCGCACACGGCAGCAGCCTGATGAGGCACAAGATTGTCCAACCTTGACTAATATGAATTCCCCCCCGATGGGAGTAATTTCACTACACAAGCTTTCTTTAGCCTTCTTTATTTTTCTTGGAATCTAAAATTTCATCGGGTGCGCGACCAGCGCTCCCGATGGGAGTAGCCCCCGAGGCTATAGTTGAAAAAATGTTTCGAATATAGGCTCAAGTAGATTTTCCTTCTTTCATTCTTCGCGTAGCTTCTTGTTTTGCTTAATAATATCGTCGGGTGCGCGGTCAGCGCTCCCGATGGTAGTAGCCCCCGAGGCTATAGTCGAATATTATCGGGTATAGACTCAAAGACGAGTTTTCTTCACTGGTGCATTGTATCTTTTGTTGAATCTTTATCGGGTACCTTGATTAGCACCGATGAGTAGAGTAATATTCGAGGCTTGCCGCTGAATTTTCTATGAGTAGCCATGATCATCGAATTGTATCCTAATGTCTTATTTTTCAGCAACTTTAACGCTTGTGACATCATTGATAGAGTCATTATGTGCATGAATTGACTGTATGCTGACCGTTGCACGTGGGCAGCGCAGTAATTTTACAGTTTTTCTTCCCGTTAGTGGGCTTACCGCTTCCGCTTCTTGCGCCATGTCTCAGCCCATGTTCCTTTCATAGGAAGCTTTATAAGGGGGAGACAGTGGTTTTTACTGTTTACCAGTTCTTTGTTCTTCCGCCGCCACCATTGTTACTTCTCCCTTGAGCTCCTGAATTTTGTTGCAGCCCCCAAGTGTACCTTCTCCGAATGCCCAAAAAGAAAGTTGCACATAGAGAGAGGAAGCCAGAGAAGGAAAACAGTACCATGGCCACCAAGTGGGTTCCATTTGAGTTCAAAGATTCCGATCTGGCTAAGGCCAAGAAGGAGGGATTACTTGCTACTGACGCTTCGATCGTCTTTCCTGGTACTGAGCGCATCCCCAAGCCCCCGAGCGGCCATCCGGTGATGTTTCTCGCTTTTCTCCTTCGTGGTCTTTCTCTTCCTGCCCATGAATTCCTTTGTGGGTTGCTTTTTGTGTATGGCGTGCAGCTTCACCAGCTCACGCCTAATTCGATCTTGCACATTGGGTGTTTCATTACTCTCTGTGAATCCTTCCTTGGGATCGACCCTCACTGGACCCTTTGGAATTTTTTTCCGCCTCTGCCCCAGCGTTTCCTTATGCAAAAACCCTGAGCTAGGTGGAGCCGTAGTTTTTGTGCATGTGGAGTCGCACTATCTTGAATTCAATATGGCGGTTTTAGTCCAAGGTTGGAGGAAAAAGTTGTTCTATATTTAGGACCAAAAGGCCACTTCTTCTGACCAATTTGGCATTGTCCCTTTTGATGCTAAGGCAAAACTGATGAAGCTAACATCGTGGGATTCTCCCCCGATGGAGGCTAAAGTCAACAACATCCAGCCACTACTGGCTCGTATTCAAGCTTTGAAGAGTGCCACTGGAGGCGGACTAACAGGGACGCAACTTATGGCGTTCTTCCTGTAGAGGTGCAACCAGCCTCTCCAAGCTTGGATCTCTAAACTGTGGTCTTACACTGGCTCGGACGACCCTTCTCGAGTATCCAACTAGGACCTAGAGAAGAAGGATGTCAACAAATTAGCAAGGTCTTTGACTACTCTCACAAAGGTGAAAGAAATCCCAACTCTGACAGCTGACTTCTTCGACTTTGGCCACCCCTTGCCAAAGGTATGTGTTTTGATAACTCGAAAATTTTGGATTTTGTTCTCCTGTTCTCTGTTGTCTTGTATGTCATGTATTGTTTCTTTTCTTTCTTTCTTAGGATCACCAATTCTTGGTTTCTCACCCTCCTCTCCCCGTGGGGGGACAACTCGAGGCTGATCCTGCTCCTAGTAACTCTGAAGCCCCCGAGGCTGATGAGTGACGGGGAGGAGATGATGCCGTAGATTCTCAAGAAGTTAGTGGCTCTACAACGTCGCCTCCTCCTGCCATCTCTGAAGAGCCGAGCCTGGATAAAAAGAGGAAGTGTGTCGACAAACTGCTTTCTTTGAGTACCTCTACTCAAAGAGATGCGCCAGGGGAACCCTCTGCTCCCCATACTTCTGAAGTCGAGATTTTTGATGCTTTAGACTCGTAAGTTTGCTGACTCGAATTTTTATACTTGCAATTCTTGCCCTTTTTGTTGATGTTGAGTTTTGCTCTTTGTTTCCTTCCCAGTGACGATGATGATCCAAAGAGGGATGTTGCACCTGCTCCCCTCCTGGACACTCTGACTGTTGCCAAGGCGCCTACTTAGGAGGACACTATGGTAATTAAATCACTAGAAGCCCCCGCTAAGAAGGGTACTCCTGCTCATGCTTCCAAGCGTCCGAAGAGAGTGGTGACAATGACAACTTCTCTTGAAGCTAATCGGCCCACGACTTCATCTGACAATGTGAATTTTGTTTCATGATTTTGACTCTTTTTGTTTTTTGATCTCTTTTTCATACTGCTTCGTTCTACAGGTGTTAATGCAGAAGTTCCTCTCTCTTGGTAATGAATGTGTCAAAATCTAGGAGACTGTTGATGCCTCCCAAGGTATATTTACCATGAACTGCGAGTTGTTTCTCTCGTGTGTTTGCTTGCTTCGCCTTCCTCTTGCTATTGATTGTCTTTCTTGCTCCCTTTTATTGTGTTGTAGCTGCCTTGACGTCGGCTCGCGCTCACATATCTTCTCTGGAAGCTGAATTGAGAGCCTCCCAATAGGCTTGTGAAAGCGCTATTGCTGCCAAGGTTTCTGCTAAAAAAGCCATCAAAGCAGCAGAGGCTAAAGCAAAAAAGGCTGAGAAGGCACTTAGTGATGCTGAGCAGAAGCGCCTCTAGCGGGAGCAGTCCATCGCTGAATGACTCGATAGTATTTCGGTTGCTGTTGGTAGTAAGTATTGTGTTGTCTCCTCATGCTTGACTTACCCGAGTTTGCCTTTGCTGATAGCTATTTTTGCCTGTTTCTTGATGGTGCAGCGGAGAAAATTGGCAAGTCCTGGAAGCTCTGACAGCTAAATGCTGAAGATCCGTTATTGGGTTCGGTGGAGCTGCTAGAGTCCCACTAGAAACTCGTGCATGATGTTCTTTGACTAACTCGACATGTGCTCATCTGCATATTTGTCAGGTTTTGGCCAAAGAAAAGGGGGGAGATGCCAGGCGACAACCTCAGAAAACTTCTTGAGGCTTTTGACACTGTTGAAGATCATGCGCTCGCCTTGAAGCGTACCTCAGTGAAACACGGTGTAGAAGGGGCGATCGCTCTTGCGCAGTTGCATGGCGAAGTGGTGGACTGGGCTAAGATTGGATCTTCCCCTGCCCGCCCACTTTCAGAGATGCTGGGGGTCTTCAAGTACGCTAAGAAATATGCGCCTAACATTGTGTCGCTCATTACTCCCTCGGCAACTGCGTCGACTTCCACGCCTAGCTCCTTGACACCTACTCCAAGTGCTGCTGCTGCGAAGAACCTTCTGCGCCTTCCCATGCCATGGAGCCTCCTGCTGAGGTGGTGTAGAATTTAGCCTTTTCTTGTAGTTTTTCCCTTATGATATGATGTAGTAGAACTTTCATCGTTCGCCTGATGATTTAGCGGGGAACCATGTAAATATTTTTACTTTACGAAGCGTTGCTCTTTTGGTTAGTTTGATGTGTTTCTGAGTTGCTTCTCCTTTTATTCTTTTGACTTCCAGAATGTGTATGCTGGTGGATCACCGAATCGTGGTCGCGACTCGCTACCCGCCGATGTGTTCGACTCTGGGGTTCCTTACCCTCCTCATTCTCCTTGCCGATGTACTGAGTATTTGTCGAGGATTTCAGACCTCGAAGGTCGTTTGTCCTTGATGAAGCGTCAAGCGAAATCTGCCTTGGACCAGGCTGGCAAATCTTATGGCTTGATGAGGCAGGTATCTGCGCTTGAAGATAAGATTTCTGGTTTGGTGGCCCAGGTTATGCACCTAAAGGAATGTTGTCGGTGTTCTGGATACCGGGGTATCCCAGTCCACCTGCTCCTGGGCCCCTTCAACGGCCTAGCTTCGGCCCAGGGGTAAATCAACGACCGAAGCCCAGCGGAGAAGACCCTCATGAGGAGGCACCTCATGAGGAGAACGACGGCTAAAACTGCTAAGGACTATAAGGCCTCCTCACGAGCTGTTCCACGTGAGGGGATGGACCACATCCATGTCAGCTCAGTACGTTTCCATGCTGAGCAAGAAGATAAGGACGGAAGACTGCGTACCGTCCATGCTACCCCGACAGGAGGGAGACCAGCTTTCACTGTGCCAGCATAAAGCGGCACAGTGGTTGTTGGCCACCCCCCCTAAAAATAGGGTGGACGGTGCAGGGCGCCAGAGGAGGACGTCAGCCTCCTCCACCCACTCCTGTGGACTGGTGCCACTACCCTACGAAGACTACATCCACCGAAGACTCAAGACAACAGCTGTCCCCTCTCCTTGGCCGTTTGTGGCAACCCCGGGTGTCTTGCTCTCACTCGCCAGCAGCGCTACGTGGTCTGGCCCAACAAGTTTAGGCCGGACATCGGCGCACCTTATGATGGAACCTCCAACCCCATCGAGTTTCTCCAGCTCTACGTCATTGCTGTTCAGGCCACGCGTGGAGACCATCGTGTGATGGCTAATTGGTTTCCCATGGCCCTCAAAGACGCTCCACGGACTTGGCTCATGAATCTTCCGCACGAATCCGTAACTTTGTGGAAGGACTTGTGCCATCAGTTTGTCGCCAACTTCATGCCTATGTATGAGCACCCCGCCACCAAGAATGATCTCAAGGCGGTGTGTCAGTACAAGGGCGAAACGCTTCGTTAGTACATCCAGCGCTTCAGCCAGATGAGGAAACAGATTCCCTAGATCTCCAATGAGGAGGTTATCTCCGTGTTCTCCACGGGCGTCGCCGACATCAAGATGAAGGAAAAGTTGTCCGTGAATGATGAGCCGACTTCCGTTGTCAGGCTCTTCGAGATCGCCGACCGGTGCGCCAAGGCCGAGGAGGGGAGGCTCTTCGTGCACAACCTGCTGGAGGCGCTTCCCCTAAAGCCGAAGTCTAAGGACCCTAAGCGTAACGAGGCTGCTGCCCTCGCGGCGGAGCCTGATCATAAATAGCACCGCGGGGACCGCTTCGAGCGTGGTAAGGGTGGACGCCGTCGCTACTGCATCCTCCACAATAAGGACACCCACAATACTGACGATTGTTGGGTAGTCCAAAAATTTTATGAAGAGAATGGAGTCACCAAGCGCCATGGGAGTAGCCGTAGCTATGGCAAAGGCGGATCCTAGGGTGACTGCCGCGACGACGACCGGGACGATGGTCGTCGCCGCGATGGTCTGTCACGTGCAGATCCTGAGCTGCTACCGCTTCCTCCACCAGCGAACGATCATCGAGAAGAGAACCAGGGGGGCTATCAAGAGCCGCGAGGCTTCGCCGCTTGCCTCCTGGGTGGAGCCCAAGCTCCTTTGTCTAATCGTCACTTCAAGCAGTTGTCGCGGGAGATCGCGGCAGCACAACCCAACGTCAACAGCCACAGGTTGAAGTGGTCTACCAACAAGATCGGCTTCGACGAGGAAGACCATCCAATCTCCACTAAGGCTGTGGGCACAATTCCCCTCTTGTGCACGCCTACGATCAATATCATCGATGTCAACCGCACTCTCATCGATGGAGGGGCGGGCCTTAACATCATCTCCATCGAGGTCTTTGAGAAGATGCAGGTGCCGTACCATCGGCTCATGCCAACCCGGCTGTTCTTCGGGGTGACTGAGGGTTCTATAACGCCTATCGGGCAGGTGCGCCTGCCCGTCACTTTTGGCACCAGGGACAACTACAGGACAGAAAGCCTCGACATTCGATGTCGCCTACATCATGCTGCCTTACAACGCCATCCTTGGCTACCCAGCCTTGGCAAGATTCATGGCGGCAACGCATCATGGCTTCAACGTCCTTAAGATTCCTGGCGCCAACGGCACGATCACCATGCGCTGGAATAAAAAGGATGCTCTCCGCTCTGTTGAGCACATCTACCGTGAGGCCTCCACCATGTTCCCCGCCAATGAAGATCTGCTGGAACACTCGGGTGACCTCACGAGGAAGAAGCAGCTCATGTCACAAGAGCGAGCTGCTGCCAAGAAGGCCTCTCTGGAGCCCCTCCTGCCGGGCTTGTCAGGGAAGAAATTCGTCGCCTCTACATCGACTACGCCAAGCGAGGACCTGGTCCATCCAATGCTGGACATGAGCATTGGGGAAGCTACGGTACCCTCAGGGAGGAGGCCCCAGTTTACCCAAGAGCGCTCTGCTACAAAGAAGGTCCTGCTCCAAGATGGGGGCTGCAAAAACTTCGTCACCATCGGGGCAGGGCTTTCCCCCAAATAGGAAAGCGCGCTCGTCACCTTCTTGCGGGCAAACTCTGATATGTTCACTTGGACTCCGTCAGATATGCCCGGCGTCCCCAGGGAGGTGATTGAGCACCACTTAGCCATGTGCCCTCAGGCACACCCCGTGAAGCAGAAGACCAGGAAGCAAGCGCAAGAGAAACAAGACTTCATCATCCAGGAGATAGAGAAGCTAAAGAAGGCCAAGTTGATACGCGAGGTAGCCGACCCCACCTGGATTGCTACTCCGGTGGTTGTCCCAAAGGCTAATGGCAGTGGGCGCCTCTGCGTGGACTTTACAAGTCTCAACAAGGCCTGCCCTAAGGATCCTTATCCACTCCTAAGGATAGATCAAATCGTCGACTCCACCGCCGGCTGCGACCTCCTTTGCTTCTTGGATGCCTTCTCCGGTTATCATCAAATCAAGATGGCAAGGGAGGACGAAGAGAAGACTGCCTTCATCACACCCTGCGGTGTGTACTGCTACGTCTGCATGCCCTTCGGCCTGAAGAACGCAGGAGCAACATTCCAAAGGCTCATACAGAAGGCCTTAGGGGCTCAGATTGGAAGGAACGCGGAGGCCTATGTTGACGACATCGTCGTCAAAACTCGCAAGAGTCATACCTTCATTGAAGACCTGGAGGAAACCTTCACCAACCTGAGAAAGGTAAATATCAAGCTCAACCCCACTAAGTGCGCCTTCGGTGTACCGTCGGGCAAGTTGTTGGGGTTCCTCGTGTCTCATCACGGGATAGAGGCGAACCCCGACAAGGTCAAGGCCATCAAAGAAATGCGTCCTCCGCGCAACCTTAAGGAGATGCAGTGCCTCGCAGGATGCATGGCAGCCCTTGGGCGCTTCATCGCGAGGAGCGGAGAAAAGGCCCTGCCTTTCTTCAAGCTCATGAAATGCACTGGGAAGTTCGAGTGGACTCCGGAAGCTGACAAGGCCTTCGCCGAGCTAAAGAAGTATCTTACGAGCCCACCAATCATGGTTGTCCCAACGTTTCGCGAGCCTTTGCTACTCTACATCGCGGCAACTCCAAGAACTGCAAGCGCCATCCTCGTCGCTGAGTGGGATGCTAAGGTAATCGCCAAAGAGGAGATCGATCCTCCGTGCCCGGGGGCTCCTCCTGATGGAGAAGCAGTAATTCCCTCTGCCCCTCGTGAGGAGCTGCCCGCTGCAACTTTGCCGACTGAGCCGCTCCTGCAGAGCGACGCTCCTGATCTCCGTGAGGAGAAAACTCCTGAAGACACCACCAAGGTGCAGAAACCTATGTACTTCGTCAGCACGGTGCTGCGCGACGCGCGGGAGCGCTACACCATGCAGCAGAAGCTGCTCTACAGCCTGCTAATCGCTTCAAGGAAGCTACGTCATTACTTCCAGGGCCACCCGATCAAGGTGGTCACTGATCGGCCCTTGGAGACAATCCTGCGCAACCCAAACGTCACTGGAAGGGTGGCAGAATGGGCCGTGGAGCTTCAGCCCTTTGAGATCTCCTTTGAAACCACCAAGGTGATCAAGAGCAAAGCTTTAGCTGAGTTCACCGCTGAATGGACTGATCCATTCGCCGACGAGCCTCCAGAGGTGGAGTCTACACTTCCAGGAGAAGAAGCCCCAGGTCTTTGGGTCATGCACTTCGACGGCGCCTTCAACCTTCCCGGCGCGGGGGCTGGGGCCGTCCTCACCTCTCCCTCCGGGGACAAGCTCTTCTACGCCGTTCAACTCTGTTTCAAGCCAGAGCACAAGGTCTCCAACAACATCACGGAATACGAAGGACTACTCGCTGGCCTAATGGCAGCAAATGCTTTGGGCATCAAGCGCCTCATCGTCAAGGGAGATTCACAGCTGGTCGTGAACTTCTCTAACAAGAGCTACACTCCAAAGGATGAGCACATGGCGGCTTATCTTGAAGAGCATCGAAAGATGGAAAAATGCTTCCAAGGGCTGGAGCTGAAGCACATTCCGTGGGGAGAGAATGTGGAAGCGGATGAAATCGCCAAGCGCGCCTCTCATCGCCTGGTGCAGCCAGCTGGTGTCTTCGAGGAGCGCCTCTTCAAGCCATCTGCTTTTCCGTCAACGACAGGATCCGACCTTCCGCCTGCCCTGCCGCCGCCACCGGAGCCGGTGGCTCCAGATTGCGGGCCTTCTTCAGGTGACTGCGTCCTTCTGGCATTGGCAAGACAGGAGGGAGTGGATTGGATCCTCGAGCTCAAGGCTTTCCACATCAGCAGCAAGCTTCCCGAGGACGAATCGAAGGCCGAAAGGATAGTACGCCAAGCCTTGGGATACTGCATCAAAGATGGTGACTTGTACCGGCGTCGCCTAAACGGCGTCGCTCTGAAGTGCATATCTACTCACCAGGGCCAAGAGCTTCTCAGGGACATCCACGCCGGCGTGTGTGGGCATCATGCCTCTCCTTCAACCCTTACCGCAAAGGCATACCGCAGCGGCTTCTACTGGCCTTTGGCGCTCTGGGACGCGGCGGAAATGGTCAAGAGGTGCGAGGCATGCCAATTCCATGCCAAGCAGATTCATCAACCAGCGCAGGAGGTACAAACCAGCCTGCTCACTTGGCCCTTTCCTGTTTGGGGGGCTCGACATCCTTGTTCCATTCCCTCAAGCGCAAGGGGGCTACCGCTACCTCTACATCGACATCGACAAGTTTACCAAGTGGGTGGAGGTGGAGCCGGTGTGCACCATACCGGCCAGGTTTGCAGTCAAGTTCATCCGTGGCCTGGTCTGCCGTTTTGGTGTGCCTAACTGCATAATCACCAATAATGGCAGCTAGTTCACCAGCGGGCTATTCCGGGAATACTGCGCATCGGTCGGCATCAAGTTCTGCTTCGCCTTCGTCGCCTATCCTAGGAGCAATGGCCAGGCCGAGCGTGCCAACGCTGAAGTCCTCAAGGGACTCAAGACGAGAACCTTCAATGCCAAGCTCGAAGCCTGTGGCAAGAAATGGTTAGACAACCTCCAATCCATCTTGTGGTCCATTCGTACTACCGCCACCAAGCCCACCGGGGAGACTCCTTTATTTTTGGTCTATGGGGCGGAGGTTGTCCTTCCCACCGACGTCAAGTTCGGGTTGCCAAGGGTGCTCGCCTTCAACGAGATACATCAAGAGGACCTCATCAAGGATCGCCTCCTCCAGCTTGAAGAAGCTCGGTGCCAAGCTGCACTTCGCGCTGCGAGGTACCAGTAGGGACTTCGCCCCTACCATAGCCGCCATGTTTGAGCAAGAACTCTGGAGGTCGGCGGTCTAGTGCTAAGAAGGATACTCTCTCGCGAGGGCCTGCACACGCTGTCTCCAATGTGGGAAGGCCCCTTCAAGGTGATGCACATCGCCAGGCCAGGCTCGGCGCGGATGGAAACCGCAGAAGGCGTGCCAGTGGGGAATCCGTGGAACATAGCTCATCTGCGAAAGTTCTACCCGTAGGTTCCTCACGAGGAGATAAGACCATTATCATGGCATTTTGTATGGACTTAAACTGCTCTTCAGCACCAAGATTAAGTTAGAGCGCACGTAGCGCCTCTACTTCGGCATGATATTGAAATGGCATGAAGTCCATTTATTTTCTATTGTACTTCACGCAGAAGGGGGCTAGGCACGATGTCTATGCTGGGGCCTTCACCCGGAAAACAGCAATCCTAAAAAACCCGAAGGGACTGAGCTCTGATCAGGGGTGACAGCCCTGTTATCGATCACCTCCATGTGCCCGTGGTGCTTAGTTCCTCGTGAAGTACACCAAAAAATAAGAAATCTTTGGAAAAAGTCCAAGGTGTGCCCAAGGCACCCACTAAGGACCAGCGCCTCGTGAGCAACCCTCACGAGGGCGCTCGGACGCGTCGATGCACTTAGCATCCGCAGGAGTCAAGATTCCCCTCGCTCGAGGAAGGCTGAACATGGCAGGATTATCGAAGACCAAGGCCGCTCTGATCATCTTGCGAAGGAGACGCAGATCCGGAGGTCCGCGCCATGCCCTTCACCTTGTGAGCAACCATCAACAAGGTGTCGATGGCCTCTGGGCTCTCTTCAGCGTCGAAGCATTCGCGTCCGTGAGAGTCCAGCTTCCCTCACGACGAGGAAGGCCTCGTGAATCACCACGTGTGGCAATTTGCTCTTACCTGTTGGCACAGATAGTGCCATGCTCCCTCACGACGAGGAAGGTCCCTGTGCCGATCACAGGGGCATCTTATTCGCCTTTTTTTTATCGATTTGTTTTTTGTTTTCAGGGATTTGGGGTTTATTTTCTGACTCTTTTTCAACTATTTGTCTCAGGAATCGTCCATCGTTGTCGCCGGTGCCGACCCCGTCATGAGCTCTGAGGCGCAGGGAGGCCTCCCGCAAGCGTGAACAACTCGATAGGGCTCTCGAGCGTGCGGATGACCAGGACAACAAGAAGCATTAAGGAGCGAAGGAAAAGAAAATAAACAAGGCAACTTCATTAAATAACCCCTCACCGGGGGAAGGAATAGCGACGGTGGGGCATACTCCACCGGCGAGAGCTACATGGCAAAAGAGGGGAGGAGACTAGCTCTCCTCCCTAGAAGTCCTCCGCAGCAAGGGTGCCCCTTTACTCCACCGTGGGCTGGGGGAAGGTGCGGCAGACGCCGGTGGCAGCGAAGATCCGCACCGAGGCCTCCAGCGTCCCTAGCTTGAAGTAGAAGATGAGGTTGTCGCCGATGCGGAGATGGTGGCCGAGGGCGAATGCCCTCCAGCGCCCGGAGAGGACGGCATTGCTGCCTGCTCCAAGGATGATGTCAACAGGCCAGAGGAGCTCTGGCCTGCTCTGCTCCACCAGCACAACCTCTCCAGTGGAGAAGCTGGGGGCGTAGATCATCCTCCGAACTGCATCGGGCAGCTGGAGGGAGATGAAGCTCCAAGCCTCGACGACGATGAGAAGCTCCAAGAATCGGGACCCCAGCGCGATGAGGGGTCCCAGCATCTCCGCCGCCAGGCGGCGGGGAGTCGCGACCACTCCGGTCGTAGGGGGTGCCACCTCTTGTGGCCCCGGCGCGTCAGCAACCGGGGGGAGGGGGCCAAGGGCGGCCTCCACCTTCCAAAGCACCCGATCGATGCTACCCGCGGGGCGAGGAGCCAGCGTCGCTACCGCCACCGGCGACGGCGCATTCAGAGCATCTCCTAGTGCAGGACCCCGAAGGGTCAAGGCAATGGAGGTCCCTGGGGCGGCGTGGTTTGCCGCACCCTGCGGCGGTGCTGCAATGCGCAGGGGGCCTCCGGCTCCGGGCGCCCATAGGGCGGGAACCTTTGGCTTGTTCCGGCGGCCCGGGGGGCGCCACGACGTTTCGCCCCCGAGCTCGCGGATCCGGTGGCAGCGGAGGAGGCAGAAGGATCCATCGCTCGGAGAGGTATCTGAGGAGGAAGTAATACTGGAGGAAGTGGGCAAAGTGTCGAGGGCGTCGAGGAGGCTGCATTTGAAAGGCGCAGCCGGTGTCGAAGCGTCAAGTCCCAGCGCGGGAATTGGAGCATCGGCGCAGCGCCCTGCAGTGAAGTGACGCGCCATCATGATGGTTTGATGCCTCGGGGACTGCTGCATCGCCCACCGCTTCGTCTCACCAGCTGCGGTCGTGCCACGCGTCCGCGGCCTCTGCATCTTCACATGGTCCTCTGACCGCGCACGTTAACGCGTGCCGTTGGAGGGCCCAGCAGCTTCTGGGGGCCCCTGACCCTTCACTCCCCCGAGAGGGCGCGTTCGCGGACCAGGCTCCCGGGGGCTACTATCGGTGTTCTGGATACCGGGGTATCCCGGTCCACCTGCTCTTGGGCCCCTTCAATGGCCCAGCTTCGGCCCAGGGGTAAATCGATGACCAAAGCCCAGTGGAGAAGACCCTCATGAGGAGGCGCCTCATGAGGAGAACGACGGCTAAAACTGCTAAGGACTAGAAGACCTCCTCACGACCTGTTCCACGTGAGGGCATGGACCACATCCACATCAGCTCAATACGTTTCCATGCTGAGCAAGAAGATAAGGATGGAAGACTACGTACCGTCCACGCTACCCCGACAGGAGGGAGACCAGCTTTCGCCGTGCCAGCATAAAGCGGCACAGTGGTTGTTGGCCACCCCCCCCTAAAAATAGGGTGGACGGTGCAGGGCACCAGAGGAGGATGTCTGCCTCCTCCACCCACTCCTGTGGACCGCCGCCACTACCCTACAAAGACTACGTCCACCGAAGACTCAAGACAACAGATGTCCCCTCTCCTTGGCCGTTTGTGGCAACCCCTTCCTAGAGATGATAAGGGGAAGGAGGACCTCGGCGCTATAAAATGGGGGGAGGCCACCCCTTAGAAGGGATCTGATCTTCATCTTCAGGCTCCTAGCTAGGCTAAGTTGGTTCTTCTACCTCCGGCCAGTTAGAGCTCTGTAACCAAGACCTTGTACTCCTCGCGAGATATCGCGTCGTAATACAAGAAGGCAGGAAGTAGGGGCTTTACCTCACCACGATGGCCCTGAACCTGGGTAAAGCTCGGTCTCTCTCTCTCTCTGCGGTGCGTTGTGCTTTTCGGCGTCTCGAGGCTTCCGTTGCCGTGTTTTGTTGCGATCCAAGATCTCACGCGTACAGCCCCCTGCGTTCGAATCTTTGGGTCCGTCATGTGATACCCCGTGTTCTTGCGACATGAAATCCATCGACAAATGTGACTCCTATCTTGATGAAATTATCGAGTCAGCTTGCGAGCAGCTAAAATGTGAGTTTTCTGCAGATCCCCTCGAATTTCCTGCTGTTTCTTTTTTTCTTTGTATTTTGATGAGTTTGCGTCTTCCAGGTACTTGCTTGCATCCCCCTGATGAAGACCGTCGGGTTTTTGAGCGAATCGCGGCTCTGGAAAGTGTGTCAAGGGATACAAATTCTTTATGGGCTAACCCGTAGCGTCGCAGCGCTGCTGTTCTTCTACAGGATCATGCTCAACACATTGGGGAGGCTGTCGATGGTTTTCAAAGATCGTTGACAACCATGTATTTAGTTATGCTTCCTCGCAATCCTCCTTCAGAGAGTTTTAAGTAGCTACTTGACGCTTTTAGGTCTAAGCAATGAATTCATCGTTTGTTAGAACTCAACTTAGTAGCTGGTGCTAACTTTGCTCTTGGATGGATACGCAAGTGGCATCCAAGGCTTAACTATAGTTCCATGTCTCTAAGTTTTCCTCCAGGGCACGTGAAGCTGCAAGTCCATATGGATGCCACGCTTCAACCGGCGAGGAGAATTATAGCTAGGTTGCTTCGAGAGGATGCTGGATTTTTCTGCAAGCATCATTATTTGATTCCTCTTGCGGTAGATGCTTCAGATCAACCAATGTTGTAATGCTCCATTGTGTATACGTTTTTGTGTATGAAACGCGAGAGTTTTCATTTTCTGGGGCTGTTTGCCAGAATTTTTTGTTCTCAAGGCGCTTTATGTTTAGTGCGTTTGCCGCAGTTTCATTTCGGATTTGTAAGACTTGTTGACTCGAAGAGGAGGAACTTTGTCTTTATTATGCTTGAATGTAAGATACATGGGGTGTCCCAAGAGACCCGGCCTATGACCTGTGTTCTGGGTCTAGAGGTCATTGCCCTAGGATAACTCGTGGCTTTAATGGCCTTATTTTTCTACTCTAATCTTCTATGCTTGTTGTCTATGTTGCTGAGGTCTTTTCCTCTTCTCCTGTGGCTTCCTTTGGGTGCGATGGTTGTACCCGTAGTTTCTTCGCCTCTGGCTCCACTGGGTTTTCTTTGAGTTGTTTTGTGACGCCTGTAGTCGCGCTTGGCGCCTTGCCCTTGGTTTCTCCATAGTTGGCTATCATGCCAAAATTTTGCGCCATTTTGTGGAATTCCTTGTCACATAGATCTGAGAGTTCAAAGCTTCCCTTTACTGTGATAATTCCGTTTGGTCATGGCATCTTGAGTACCAGGTACATATAGTGAGGTACTGCCATAAATCACGAAAATGCGGGTCGCCCGAGGATCGCGTGATATTGTGATGGCCAGTCCTTGACTTCGAAGTCGAGCTTTTCTCTTCTGTAGTTTTAGCGATTTCTGAAGCAAACATTGAGTGCTATTCGACCCAATGGATAGTTAGCACTCCTTGGTACAATCCCGTGGAAAGAACAATTTGTTGGCTTCAGAAACTCTAATGATATGTGCATTGCCCTGAGTGTTTTTGGTATATTAGATTTATTCCACTCCCTGCATCCATGAATACTCTATCAACGTCGTATGTCCCAATTTGAGGTTTGAGTACCAGAGGTGCGTTTCCCGGCCGAGGTACTATTATAGGGTGATCATCCCTGCTGAATTCTATGGGTTACTCTAACCAGTGTAAATATTCCGTGGTTGCTGGAGGTGATGTTACTACTAGGTTCACTTGTCAAGTTATACTCTTTTCCTCTTTGATCGACTTTGGGAGTGGTTGTATCATTGCTGTGATGTGACCTTTGGACGGGATATATCCTCCATCATTGTCGTGTCCTTGGCTTGGCTGGTTTTGTCCTTGTGAGGCTCCATTGTTTGTCTGTTGAGTCATTGTAGGTGCGTTGTTCGTGTTCCCTTCGTATCCTTGCCTCTTTGCTTCGGCTTGTTTGCTGACTGCTGCTTCCTGGAGTTTCAAGAATGTTTTGCAGTCTTTCATTGCGTGTCTAGACACTCTTTTCCCATCGACGAACACAGAGTGTATATGGCACGAAATGTTTAGCATATCATCTTGTGATGGGTTCTATTCTCGAGGTTCCCTTGACTGAAACCTTTTGCTACTTCCATAGTCTTCTCTTCTGTAGCTGCAGTATCTTGAGTTTCTGTGGTCATCTCCTTGATAATTATTGTCTTTGTATCCCGCGGCTACTTGGCTGTGAGAGCCGTAGTTGTCGTAATTGCGGGATCTCCTCCTTTGGCCGTTGTATCTATTTCCTCTGACGTCTTCTGGTGATCATGTTTGTTTGTTGTTGCACGCATCTTCGCTATCTGCAAATCTGTTTGCTATATCCATTAGATCTGATACTGTCTTTGGCTTGATTCTGCCCATCTCTTCGACTAGGTCTCCTCGTCGCAACCCGAGCGTGAAGGCATCTATTGCTCTCTCATCTAAAACTTCGACTGCGGAGTTCTTGATAATGCTCCACCTTTTAATGTACGACCTTAGTGTCTCTTTGTGTTGCTGTACACAGGCTTTGACTTCTTCTATCGACACTGGCCACTTGTATGTTGACTTGAAGTTACACGTAAATTCCTTTGTGCGTTCCTCCCAGCTTCTGATTGTTCCTCTTTCTAATTTGCTCAACCATGACCTGGCTGCGCCGGTGAGGTGTAATTGTAAACTTTGCATTGTTGTTTCCTTTGTTCCTCCTAGTATTATTACTGCTTGTAAGTAATCTGAGAGCCATGACTATGGCTCCTGGGATCCATCATACTTCTGCTGGTCATGGGGCAGTTTGAAACCCTTGGGTACTGGCGTGGTGCGAACTCTATGAGTAAAGCATGACGCCCCCATCTCCTTTTTGTCGTCTTCGTAGTCATATGCATTGGTGGGGGTCCTAGACCTTCGGGTTCCTCCATGCTTCGGGCTTTTATGTTGTCTTGGCGATGGTGATCTAAATCGTCGACTGCCACTCCGGTGCCGAGGACTTTTGTGACGGTGCGGTGACCTTGGTTTATGCGTTTTATTGCGATGTGCCTCCTCTTCTTTTGCTGTTAATTTGTTGCCTACCATCCTTAATCAATGCAGTGTTGCCCGGTGCATATGTTCCCTTGGGTCTCCTGGACTTGGCCGTGTCGTATACAGATATGTTTGTGCTGCCACAAGTGCTGCTTGTGGCATCTTTGGTATGATATTGCCTTGTTCGTCGACCGATAGGAAGGACAAGTCGAGGTTTTTGGAGATGTTTTGCCTTTTTGAGTATTCAAGGTTTTCAACCCTTGATCCATGCCGACGATGCCTTCTGCTATTTATGTACGATGCGTCGCTGCGTGCTTTATGAAAAGCTACGCTTGCTGCAATGGCTGAATCTTTTCTTTTTTGTATTTCACTTCTTTCTCTTGCTAGTTGCTTTGATTGTTGTCTTAAGGCATAATGATACCCTAAAAACATATTTTTTGCTTGCATCTGTTGGTATGGGCACGCCGTGTTCTATGGCTATTTTGATTGTCTGCCACTCTTCGACTGATAGTCAAACTTTTTCCCTGCTTGCCAGAGAATCTGCAGTTTCTCCTTCTGCTAAGTGATTTGCTCCTCTGTTTACATTTGCTGGGTTGAGTACTGGATTGTTGTTTTCGTCAAATTCTTCTGAGTTGTCTCCTACAATTGTGAGTACTTCATATCGGTTGTCGAACTTGCTGTTAAAGCTTGAGAAGATTGTTTCGTCATCCTCATGAAGCTCTAAACCTGTCTTCCAGGTGTTTGTTGATTTGTCTGAAGTGTCATCATGGCAGATCATGAGGTCTTTGAGTTGATCCCCTAAGTCGAGATTCTCCATGGTTTCGTCGAGTTCTGCGATTTTTTCTCCTATAATTTCTGCTGTTGCAAAGCTGACCGGCGAGTTTGCCTCGCTGGAAGAGCCCACCGATGATTCGGATATTGCAATTGTCTTGGCTTCGCTTGCCGACGGATCCGGTTTTGCCGGATCTAAAAGGCGAATCGAACCTAAAGATCCGACACAAAAGTTTAGACTTCCGATCATCAGGTCCATATCTTGATCCAGGCTCTCGAATATTGGAGTGAAGTTTGACGGATGAGGCTGAAAATCTACGATTCCGAAGGATATCCGGTTTTTGTCAACTTTTGAACTATTGTTGCCTAATAGCGAAAAAGCCGTCGAATTCATGATTCCAACGCCCAGAGTCCCCATGGTCGGCGCCAATTGACAAGGGTTAACTCGACAAATGTCCTAGATGAAGGACTTAGGATCAGGGGAATAGGGCGTCTGATGAACTCGAAGGTAAAGATCAGTCAAACAAGCGTGTATCGGGAATAAACGTGGTGGTCAACTTGGCTTACTCTCAATTTGTCCCTGACCAGCCTCTCCTGCCCCTATATATAGGTGGCCAGGTCTCAAGGAACCAGTCGGGTCCGATACATATTACAATATCGATATACGACATAAACTCGTACTTCGACTATGATTACACTTGGGCCTAGCTTAAAAGGCCTCAGGGGTACTCAAGTAACGGGCTCTATTATCTATACCCTTGTCTCTTGGTGTCAACAATGAACTGTCCTCGCTTGAGCTCTGATGCCAATGCAACAGCCCTCAACCCTTTGGATATTCATGACTCCACACACTTGCACATGTAGCCATCGACCACGAAATGGTAGTTTGCAATCTACTAATTCCCAATGGAACAACATATCACACTAAACTTGTAGTAGTATCTCACCAATCAATATGATTCGGTGTAGAGGAATTCAGATGAAAGCTTACAGCAGTTCAACAAAAATATCTTTTGTCTAAACATGGTCTGAGATCTAATCTAGGGGCTGCCCTCTATATGAGAGGGGCCAAGGGCGGCCAGACATGGGCGCCGACCTAGGGATGAGGCCAGGTCTGGAACCCTCCAACTCAAGTGCGGTTCGACTCAACCCAAACTGAACTTTGGGTTCAGCCTTAGGGTGTGCAGACCCAATGATGTTCATGTGGTGTTGTCCTCCATGCTTGTGGCACCGGCCTCCCTCTCTTTCCTTGCGATCTCTTGCTTGATCACCACGTCATGCTCCATGTGCTGCAACTCCTTGCTCCCTCGAACCCCTTCTTCTCCAATGAACCTGATCATACATATGAACAAAGCCTTAGGTAGTACAAAGTTCTCATTATAATAAACATCAGATTCAATGAGGAGTGCCTTCACCTGTTGTTCTAGTAACTTAGCATTTGCTCGAGTAATTGGTCCAATCTTGATCTCATTATTAGACTTGTCTTTAGCAGCAACAACTGGATCATCGATATTAGGTGGAGATGGCTGTGTAGTAGGGATGTACTCATCATCTCCCCCCTTCAAAAGGCGTCAACCTCAACGCTCCAAGGTCATCTCCATCATATGGTGATAAATTAGCAATGTTGAAACTGTTACTAACACCACCAAACTCAGCAATAGGAATATTATTGATCTTCGCAATCACTATATAGAGACCAGCACCTCTAGGCTTTAACTTGGAGCACCTAAGCAAGGGAAATCTATCCTTACGCAGGTGCACCCATACCATATTGCCGAGCTGAAATGGAACCTGCTTTCTTGACTTGTTGCGAGCAGCAGCAATATTCTTCCATTTATTCTCAATAGCCTCTCGAGTCTTCACATGAATTATATTCACAAAATCAGCTCTCATTGATGCCTCCATATTAACTCTCTAATGCAATGGAAGAGGCAACAAATCTAGTGGTGTAATAGGTTTGAAGTCATACACCACCTCAAATGGACAAAGATGAGTAGTAGAATGTACCTCCCTGTTGTATGCAAACTCCACATGCGGCAAACAAACATCCCACTCCCGCAGATTTTTCTTGATCATAGTCCACAGCAACTGTGACAATGTTCTATTCACCACCTCCGTCTAGCCATCTTTTGTGTTGTTGAACACGGACACCAGGGGACACACACCCTAGGTTGTACAGCAAGTGGCATGGATAAGACACATTCGTCACCACAAAAAGCACAAAGAGCACACAGCAATCTTTACCATAGTTCAGGTCGCGAGAGGGGATCTCGCGTAAAACCCAACGTCTAGCTTGTCTAATTCTTTGTTGATGGAGATGAACAGCGGAGTGTGTACAGGTCGCCAGCGACCTTGGGTCTATGTCTCTTGGCCACCGGACTTGGCTACTACTGAGACTGGCCTCTTCCTCTCCTGCCTCCTCCGTGGTGAAGGAACCAATACTTATCTCGCTTCCTTTCTTAGCCATCCAAAAAGTGTCGGTCCTCTAGGACCCAGGCCAAGTCCTCCTTTATAACTCAAGGGGATGCCATAGTGGCCGAGATGCATGCGAGACAAATGTTGCGCGGTTCTGAGGAGTGGTGTAGCCTGGTGGAGATACGAGCCCCACTATCCTCCATGCCAACTGGCACGCCCGGCTGATGGGACGAGACCAGCCGGTCTCGTCAGTATTTACCTCGCCTGGCACAGGTAATAATGCCTTCTGCTTGCCAACCGCAGTGGGTTTCCGCCGCATGATCTCCATGCACGTTCCTGGGACAGGACACGGGGATCCCGTCGTAGAATGTGCATGCCACGCATTGGTGTTCGGTGACTCACGGGTGTGACTCTGTGCCTTCTTGTCCGTTCCTTCCTTCTCGGCTAGGGGAAAGAGCCTTCCCTTGCAAGCTTTCTCTCCCCCGCATGGGGAGAGAGCCTTCTCTCATACACTTGCCTCCCCGGCAAGAGGGGGAGGCCTTGGGTGATGCCCGGCAGCACCTTGCCGGGCCACGTCACGGCGCGGCACATCCGCTTGCGGGGAGGTGGCGCCTTGTGAAAGGATACGGATGTCGCGTATAGGGAGGGTGAATAGGTGATTTAAAACTTTTACGAGTGGCTTGACAAATGCGTAATAAAACTAATGTTTAATTTGCTAAGCATACAAAACCTAAAAAAACTAGGTTCACCTATGTGCACCAACAACTTATGCTAAACAAGATAAGCAACTATGTGATAGCAAGATATATATATATATAACTTCAAGCACGAAGGCTATCACAAAGTAAATTGCATAAGTAAAGGAGCCCGGGTATAGAAATAACCAACGCACGCGGAAACAACGATGTATCCCAAAGTTCACACCCTTGCGGGTGCTAATCTCCGTTGGAGCGGTGTGGAGGCACAAGGCTCCCCAAACGCCCCGGAGGCTCACCATAATCTCCTCGAGCCCTCCCACCAAGATGGAAGACCCGACCACTATGGGACACTTGAGGGCGGTCACCGAACCCGTACAAAGCTTGGGGCAATCTCCACAACTCAATTGGAGGCTCCCAAGAAATCGCCACTGAGACACCACAAAGCTTGGGAAGATCTCCACAACTTAATTGGAGGTCCGCAAGAAATCGCCACGGAGGCACCACAAAGCTTGGGAAGATCTCCACAACTCAATTGGAGGTCCCCAAGAAATCCAATAAGCCGTCGAGGGTTCCAAAAACCCAAGAGGAAAAAGCTTCTTGCTTTCACCACCGAATCTCCGAGGAGAACTCCAACCGATGCACCAAATGCAATGGCAAGAACACACGAAGTGCTCAAATCCTTCTCTCCCAAATCCTACCAAAGCAACAAATGCTATGGAGGGATATGAGAGGAACAACAAGGAGGAAATTCACAAAGAACTCCAAAATCTAGTTCCAATAGGTTCCCCTCACATAGAGGAGATATTGATTGGTGGAAATGTAGATCTAGATCTCCTCTCTCTTTTCCCTCAAAAAGATGCAAGAATCATGGGAGGGATGGGGAGGAAGGACAAGCTCTTCAAGGTCAACAATGGAGGGGAGAGAAAATGGAAGAGCCAACCTCCAAATGAGGAAGAAGGGGCTTTATATAGCCCCCGCACAAAATCTGACCATTACAGGAATTTTAACCCGGAAATTCCGGCCTCGGGGGCGGAATTTCCGGCACGGGGGCAGAATTTCTGCCCCCCCCCCTTATAAAATTTCCGCCCCCCTACTGCGGGCTGCACCACAGCTCGAGAAAAAGGACTTAGCGGAATTTCACAGGGGCGGAAATTATGGAATTTCCACCCCGCCTCGGGGGCGGAATTTTCGGCCTGGGAGAAAATATCAATACGAAAACGGTTGTAACTTTTGCATACAGACTCCGTTTTCGATGAACTTGGGCTCGTTGGAATCACCACAACGAGCTCTACAACTTCATCCATAGAAACATCATAGTCCAAAAAAGGAGAATGAAGCCAAATGAAAAAAGGTTTAACTTAGCTATAAAGATGAATCGGTAAAACCTCCAAACACCAAAAATGCAATAAGAGTTCCATACAAAATCCGTTTTTGATGACCTAGAGATTGTCATGGAAATAACCATAAGCTCTAGAACCTCACATGGATAAGAGCCAAATAAGTACCAAGAAAGATAATGCCAACTATACAAAGGTTTGAGCTCTCTCCGAACGATACAATTAAGTTACTCACTCGAGAGCCCCTCTTGATAGTACGGCTATCGATCCTAAAACCCAGTCTCCCAAACACTATGAGACCGGTAAGAAAGAAATCCTATCAATATCATACCTTTGCCTTGCGCGTTCCACTTAAGCTAGATGGTGACGATCTTGATCTTCTCAAGTTGGACTACCTTTCTTGATTGCGCTTGCTCGGTGAAGTCTTGCGGATTGCTCCCCCATACTTCACTATGGGAGAGACACTAGTAGAAATATCTTCACATGTTCATTACCACCAAATGGACACCGAGCTTCAAGCAAATGATATCTTCTATATTCCTATCTTGAACTTGCGCTTCGACTTGATCAATATTGCACTTCATCTTCTTCCTTCATAATGATGATGTCTTGAGAATGCACATGAGATTTCACTCCATCTTATTCCTCAAGACACACTCTATAGGCTCAACTCCCTTAGACCAATCTTCGGATCACTTCTTGAATAACACCTTGGTCATTGAATAATCTTCTTTATCTTCAACTTCTTACACCCTTGAAACCAACATATGGCTCAAGCATTGTCTACGGACAAGTCCTATAAATATAACTCAATACAAACATTAGTCCATAGGGATTGTCATTAATTACCAAAACCACACATGGAGGCACATGCTCTTTCAATCTCCCCCATTTTGGTAATTGATGATAATCTCTTTGAGGGGGTTTATATAATGAATTTAAAGAACTAAGATGGTTACACTAACATCAATTACTATAAAAGTAAGTGATGCTAGTAGAACCATCATATATAGAGCAAACTCCCCCACAATCTATGCATGTGTGAATGAACTTGAATTTCATTGCATATATTGCCAACCAATGTTGTTGGTGGAGTTTCCACTATATATGCTCAACCATGCAAAGCATGCAAGGCAAATGTTTAAGAACAAAACCAAAGTATGAAGCCCAATTCCCTTCAAACCCTCGAAACTTCTACCCCATTGGCATCCATTGCCAAAATGGGCGGAAATGCTTAGAAGGCCAATAGTGAGAGTTCCTCCTCAAGGTGTGCATGACCCAAAAAGAGTGAAAACACATGCACAAATCCAAAGACTTTGGAGGAAGTCAAACTATATTGAGGATAAAAGATTGCAAACAACATAGGATGACAAGATGGTTAAACTTCCAACAAATGAAGATAGCAATCAAAAGATCCAAATAGCGAATCAAATAAAGATATTATGAGAAGACCAAAACAATTCTCTAAATAATATGAAGAAGCTCCCCAAGGTTTGTGCACAACATATTCCATTTGAATTGAAGTATAAGGTGCACAAACATGGAATCGTCACTCCCTTGATATTATTCAAAACAAAATGATACCAAGTGACATCAAATACTATGATAACCACAAAATGGTGATTTAAGATGAAATGAGGAAGCTCCCCAAGGTACGCGCACAAGATAGATTGTTTGCATTTGAATATAATTTGCACAACATGGAATCCTCACTCCCTCAATACCATTTAAAAAGAACCATTAGCAAGAGACCATAGAAAATAAATCAAGCTTAACACTTGCATCAAGGAAATGGTTGAGCAACAAATAAGGAACCAACATATTAAATGTCTCAACCAAAGGAATGTGTGATAGGAATGACAAAGGATATTATAAGACTAGTACAAAGATGAACATAGAGTATCCACATAGTCCTCAATGAATGATATTGCTTAGCATTCAATCCCAACACACAAGGAATAAATCAGATATGAATTAAGGAGATATCATCTCTCATGTGTATAAGTTTCTAAGTAGACAACATCACAAAGATAATTATCACAAAGAAACATGTACACATAAAATAGATACAAAGAGAAGAACGTGATATCTAAACAAGTTCATGCAATATACCAATGAGATTTTTACTTTTAAAGTATGGCCAAAGGCTCAATTTATCTTATTGCATATTGAAGAACTTCAACCATAAACATGTCAAAGACATCACAAATATCAACAAGGGAAAGAAAATAGTTGGGATGTTTTGAGAAAAACAACAAGTATCGCGAATAAGTATACCAAAAGAAAGAACTAAATTTGCACTTTCATCAATATTGCACATGTGAGGAACTTCAGGAATTGATATGCAATAAAATTGCTAGATAGACATATTTGGGAAGGGTGAATCATGATCATGATTTTATATATTCCCCAAAATATGCACTCATCTCAAATTACTCACATTTTCAATAGAGAGGTTTCATTAAGATATTTGCAAATAAATATTTTCATGCCATGAAATGACCCACACAAGGTTAGATGCTAGAAAAGTATGCATGAATAAGATACTTGTTATCGAGATACCATTGGAAGGATGTAGTAGATAGGAGTTCTTCAATAATCCTAGCTTGCCACAAATTATCAACTAGTCACTGCTTCAAACTAATTATTGAGACAAGCACCAATATATCTCCCATGTACCTAAAACAAATTCAAGTACAATATGGTCCCCAAACTCAATGGGTCCGAAGTAGTTAGACACTATAATATATAGGAAAAGCTCCACATAAATATGCGCACATATATGAACTTGAATTTCATGCACATCTTAGCTGATTTAGGATTTATTGGAGTTTACCCTATATATTGGATCAAAGAAAGCAAAGCATGCCATAGAGTATAGATTTAGTAAATATGCGTGCACAAGACTTTTAAGAGCCAAAAGAGACACAATTTGGACAAAACACCAAGAAGACCAAGAAGTTACACAAAGGTGTGAAGAACTAAAGGTTGTCCAAAATTATATCAAAGAATCAACTCAACACAAAATTGAGTCCAAAGTCCACCAAGTGAACAAAGCAAACGCCAATGAGCATAAAGGATCATTAAAACACACATGCCCAATGACTTATCTCATTTTAAGAATAGAGAGCAAAATCAAGAAAAGAGATAACCATTCTCCCAAAGAGACCAAGGTTCCAACAAACAAACCAAACTCTCCACTCTTTTTATGATGGCACACTAAGTACCAAAAAGAAAAGATTTGTCTTCCAACAATAACCAAAACCAATTAAAATAAGCCACAAGAGTATGTTATAGCAAATATAGGAGAGCCCCCCCCCCCCAAGATTAGTGCATTATTTATGATTTTGTATTTGAATACAAAAAGCACACAAATGGGATCATCATCTCAACCTACATTAAGAATAACACAAAACAAGTTCAACAAAATCAAATGGAATC
Organism: Dactylis glomerata; assembly: GCA_007115705.1. Taxonomy (NCBI): domain Eukaryota; kingdom Viridiplantae; phylum Streptophyta; class Magnoliopsida; order Poales; family Poaceae; genus Dactylis; species Dactylis glomerata. The sequence goes on along the minus strand of QXEO01001188.1, from coordinate 21,693 downwards.
ACAAGAGTCAAGGAAGACAATGGGAATTTAAAACAAATACATTCCTTGGCAAGAGATAAGGTAATTAAAAGCAATAGCCAATAAAAAGATGATCAATATATATATACCACATGATAAAGTACCACTTGTCCAAGGACAAGAGGTATTTGGAGTTATTAATTTCCCGGTGGTATTTTACACATAAATCCAAGATCATCTTCACAACAAAGAAGCATATGACAAGGATAAGAATTAAACACCATGCTAAAGAAGATATTGTTGATAGACTCAAATAGTTAAACAATCACGCAAAGCAATGATTAGGATAACTTGAAGCAAATGGTTTTCCAACTTTGATGTAGAATTCCACATTTTAGGAAAACCATACCAAGAATGTATCTCACAAACAAGATCCAAAACAAGAGCAATAAAACAATTTAGCAAATTGAAACTTGTTTGAGCAAACATGTCACATAGAAGAAAGATAATTTACAATATCAACACTATATGACACAACCACAAATATACACATTTTATTGGTTTGTACTATGCACAAAGCATATTACTGCCCCATAATGTGATAAGCATTTATTTTCACGAGAGGTAAATAAAATTCAATATGAGAAGATTAATGGACATTATAGAATTTGAATTTCTCATGAACATGACATACCACATAGAGACTAGATAAATTCAAATATCAACACTAAGTGGTATTCCTCATGTGCACACATATTTAGGATTGTGAAGTGCCAAAGCATATCACTCCCCCAAAATGGAATAGTCCATTAGTCTCTCAAAATAGCCATATAATATAAAATAAGATGCAATATAGGCTCAAACACAAACACACATACATAGTGTGCAAACCCACAAGTACATACTTGATTAATCAAAATAAAACAAGTAGGTAGCACAACATATACCAACATATGTAATGGAACACAACCAACACATGCAAAAGGGGTGAGTAACTTTAAATGTAGATAAGTTGAGTACATGTTACCGCAAAGAGGAACATTGTATATATGATATAAACAATATAATTCAATTGACTTGACTTGAGATAATATATTGATGAAGATCCCTTAATTCTTCATGATATAGCCAAGTCTCCAATGCCCTCCAACAAACACCTATTGATCAAGTTTTGGTGTGTTGGTGCCCAACCAAGTTGGGTCCTAAGAGGTTAGTCACAATAGGCTTGGCCACCTAAATGGTTCTTTTCTAGACACCACATTGAGTACCAACAAATTTGGCAAACACATTGCCAACCTTATCCTTGCAAAGGGAATAAGCATCATCAATTATGATAGGGTTGGATGAGTTACCAATAGTGCATGAAGAAGAAAGGTGACCCTTCTCACGGCATATGTAGCAAGTTCTTTTCTTCACCTTCTTCTCACTTGATTTCTCCACAATGGGAGCATTAGATTGATTCTTCTTGGGATGTGACATTTCTTCAACTCGAGGTTGAGCATGACCTTGAACTTGAGGCCGCTTCCCTTGTTGCTTCTCAACTAGTGCCTTCTTCTTCAAAGGGCAAGATCTAACAAGGTGCCCTTCAATTTTACACTTGAAGCCAACAATCTTGGCCGGATCTTTGACTTGTCCTTGGCCCTTCTTCTTCTTGTTAACCGTGGACTTCTTGTTGTTGTTGGAGATAAACCCAAGTCCACTCTTGTCATTTGAGGGTTTTTGCACTCTCAACATATTGTCGAGTTTGGATTTCCCTTCATGACTCTTTACCAAGTCTTTCTTCAAGGAAGTGACTTGGGCCTTGAGATCTTCGATTTCCTCTACATGGTTAGTAACAACACAAGTACTAGAGGAAGTAGAAGCTTCATTATTAGAGCAATAAGGGAAGGAAAGTAATTCATCACAAGATGTAGCAATGTTATGAGTGGATGAATTACTAGGACTAGCACAAGGCAATATGGCATTTTGAGAAGTAGTGCAAATGTCCACATGAGGCTCACTAGATGTTACCTTTGACATAATAGCCTCATGAGCTAATTTTAGCCTATCATGGGAAGCTAGAAGATCCTCATGGGAGCTAGAGAGCTTTCCATGATTTTCTTCCAATTTCCCATAATTGCTAGCTAGCAAATCAAGTTGAGCCCTTAGCTCAACATTCTCCTTCAAGATGGATGCTTCACAAGAAGTAGAGTTAGTAGCACAAGCATCATCACTAACGGAAAGCGGAGAATGCAATTTAGTAAACTCATTTGAATTTGAAGCTTTAAGTTGCTCATGCGACTTGGTGAGAATGATGGGCTCACACGAAATGACCCTAGAGTCATATTTAAGAAGCACAACATTCTCAAGGAGTTTAGCATAAGTAACTACAAGCTCTTCATATTTAGTTTCAAAATCATTTGCCACCACAAGAGTTCTATCATAGGATTTCTTTATTTTAGATCACTCTAAAGTAAAGGTCTCCTCAAGAGATTCCTTGGTGGTTTGTTGTTCTTCTAGAGCTTCGTTTAGATCCGTGATCTCATCCGCATAATCACAGGCATGACCTTGCATTTTAAAAATGGTATTCTCATGCTCCTCGATAATTTTATTGCTCTCTGTGGCAATAGCCAAAATCTTATAGAAGTAAGAGCAAGCAATTTTGTTCTTACGAATAGCATGAAAAAACATTTCACTCTTCTCAAATAAAGAATCAAGATCATCATCTTCTTCTTCATTATCCTTATTCTCATCATCACTAGATATATTGAGTTCCAAAGTAGGAGTTACCTTTGAAGCCCTAGCTATAAGGCAAATGTGGGAAGCAATAGATGATGATGAATAAATACTTAAAGCTCCAAGTGAGACCATGTCTTGGCCAATAGAATTTCTGATAAGGATCAACGTGATCCAAAGGGGGTTTGGCCCAATCTTTCACGGCGATCAAATAGACAGCAAGATAAATCAGTCGTTGAGCAGATTAGATCTACTCCACGAACTCCAAAATAGATCCTTACAAATCAGCAAGCAAAACCAACGATATTGGTGTCCCCCGACATGGGACCTTTTTCCTGTATATTCTCAACTTGAAAATTCAACTCCCCTTACATTGGTGCACACCCCTTTGGCTTTATAGTTGCAGCCGACCTCCCTATTACTTGACTTACAAGCAAAAACGAAAATATGGAAATAAAATAAACTCAAACACGCGGACCCACTTTTCCTAAATAGAAAATAAAACAATACACTAAAATGAAAATACTCTTTTGTAGGTGCGCCACCATCTTCAACATGCTGCTAGGTGGTCCCCAATCGGACTCCTTCAAGGACAACACGCTCCACCAATATTGCACTCCAATTGTGTCCCTAACATTTTCTAGCATCAATAGGAACAAAAACTTTATCTTAATAGTATCAGCAACAACATAACCAGGGATAGCATAGTAAGCACTATCATGCATGGGAGACGCCACATCAATTTCCGGTTTCCTCTACATTGTTAGACACACAACAACTAGATGAACTAGAGGCATTTATATCATGGCAACAAGACGAAGTAAGCATATCATTATGAGATGTGTTCAAGGAGCATACACATGATATGCAAGGACTATCAACACAATCATGTAAAGCATTTATGGTGCTAGAAGTGTTTAAGTCCAAAGATGAAGCATGACAACAAGATAGAGATAAATGGTCATCACAAGTAAGCTCACTATCAACATTGCAATTTCCATCACCACTCACCATAGAGTTACCTTGTGTCTTGCTACACTTTGGTGAAGTGGAAGAGAGATCATCACGACCGGAAGTGTAGGGAATACAATCATCCTCAATCTTGTTGGACATATCATATTTGTCTTGAATCTTTGTCCAAAACTCATGAGCGCTACGGAAAGGCATGGTTGCAAGAATAACTGCATCGCTCACAAAACCAACAAGCACATTAGAAGCTTGAGCTTCTAGATAAGAGTTTTTCTTCTCCTCTAAAGATTGATTTTGGGAATCCTTAGGAGGAGAAAAACCCATCTCTAGAATTCGCTCTATATTTGGGTCCATATCTCGAAAATGATTAAGCATGCTAATTTTCCAAACATCATAGTTTGTGCCATCAAATATAAAAGTGTGATTGTGTACTAATCCCCTAGCTGACATCTTTTGCTCTCAAGGCGGTGAAGCCTAAAATGAGAGACCTTGCTCTGATACCAATTGAAAGGATATGGATGTCGCCTAGAGGGGGGGTGAATAGGCGATTTAAAACTTTTACGAGTGGCTTGACAAATGCGGAATAAAACTAACGTTTAATTTGCCAAGCATACAAAACCTAAAAAAACTAGGTTCACCTATGTGCACCAACAACTTATGCTAAACAAGATAAGCAACTATGTGATAGCAAGATATATATATATAACTTCAAGCACGAAGGCTATCACAAAGTAAATTGCATAAGTAAAGGAGCTCGGGTATAGAAATAACCAAGGCACGCGGAGACAATGATGTATCCCGAAGTTCACACCCTTGCGGGTGCTAATCTCCGTTGGAGCGGTGTGGAGGCACAAGGCTCCCCAAACGCCACGGAGGCTCACCGTAACCTCCTCGAGCCCTCCCACCAAGATGGAAGACCCGACCACTATGGGACACTTGAGGGCGGTCACCAAACCCGTACAAAGCTTGGGGCAATCTCCATAACTCAATTGGAGGCTCCCAAGAAATCGCCACAGAGGCACCACAAAGCTTGGGAAGATCTCCACAACTTAATTGGAGGTCCCCAAGAAATCACCACGGAGGCACCACAAAGCTTGGGAAGATCTCCACAACTCAATTGGAGGTCCCCAAGAAATCCACTAAGCCGTCTAGGGTTTCAAGAACCCAAGAGGAAAAAGCTTCTTTCTTTCACCACCGAATCTCCGAGGAGAACTCAAACCGATGCACCAAATGCAATGGCAAGAACACATGAAGTGCTCAAATCCTTCTCTCCCAAATCCTACCAAAGCAACAAATGCTATGGAGGGATATGAGAGGAAGAACAAGGAGGAAATCCACAAAGAACTCCAAGATCTAGATCCAATAGGTTCCGCTCACATAGAGGAGATATTGATTGGTGGAAATGTAGATCTAGATCTCCTTTCTCTTTTCCCTCAAAAAGATGCAAGAATTATGGGAGGGATGGAGAGGAAGGGCAAGCTCTTCAAGGTCAACAATGGAGGAGAGAGAAAATGGAAGAGCCAACCTCCAAATGAGGAAGAAGGGGCTTTATATAGCCCCCGCACAAAATCTGACCATTACAGGAATTTTAACACAGAAATTCCGGCCCGGGGGTGGAATTTCCACCCCCCCTTATAAAATTCCGGCCTCGGGGGCGGAATTTCCGGCCTGGGAGAAAACATCAATACGAAAACGGTTGTAATTTTGCGTCCGGACTCCGTTTTCGATGAACTTGGGCTCGTTGGAATCACCACACCGAGCTCTACAACTTCATCCATAGAAACATCATAGTCCAACAAAGGAGGATGAAGCCAAATGATAAAAGGTTTGACTTAGCTGTAAAGATGAATCGGTAAAACCTCCAAACACCAAAAATGCAATAAGAGTTCCATACGAAATCCGTTTTTGATGACCTAGAGCTTGTCATGGAAATAACCACAAGCTCTAGAACCTCACATGTATAAAAGCCAAATAAGTACCAAGAAAGATAATGCCAAGTATGCAAAGGTTTGAGCTCTCTCTGAACGATACAATTAAGTTACTCACTCGAGAGCCCCTCATGATAGTACGGCTATCGATCCTAAAACCCGGTCTCCCAAACACTATGAGACCGGTAAGAAAGAAACCCTATCAATATCATACCTTTGCCTTGCGCATTCCACTTGAGCTACATGGTGACGATCTTGATCTTCTCAAGTTGGACTACCTTTCTTCATTGCGCTTGCTCGGTGAAGTCTTGCGGATTGCTGATACGTCTCCAATGTATCTATAATTTTTGATGCTCCATGCTTGTTTTTACACCATTTGCCTATTTTTTCGTTACACTTAGTGGCACTTTTTTGCATTTTCCGGAACTAACCTATTAACGAGTTGCCACAGTGCCAGTTTCCTGTTTTCTGCTGTTTTTGTGTTTCAGAGTGATACACAGGAAATATTCTCGGAATTGGACGAAACAAGTTCCTGAAGTCTTATTTTTCCCGGAAGCTTCCAGAGATCCGAAGGAGAGTCGGAGGGGGGCCACCAGGGCCCCACATGGAGGGGCGGTGCGGCCAGGCCCCTGGCCGCGCGGGCCCCGCGTGAGGGCGCCTGGCTCCCCCTCTGACGACGCCCCTTCGCCTATAAAGACCCCCCGACGAAAAAAACCTAAGTACCCGATCAATTTTCCAGAACACATCGCGATCCGCCGCCACCGTCGACCCGAAGATCGGGAGGGTCCAGAAGCTCTTCCCGACACCCTGCCGGAGAGGGGAATCGCCACCGGAGGTCTTCTTCATCGCCATGCTTGCCTCCGGAGCGATGAGTGAGTAGTCTACCTTGGACTATGGGTCCATAGCGGTAGCTAGATGGTTGTCTTCTCCACCATGTGCTTCATGTTTAGATCTCATGAGCTGCCCTACATGATTGAGATCACCGTTATGTAATTCTACATGTTTGGTTTGTTGGGATCCGATGAATATTGGTGTTTATGATTAAGTTGTTGTACTGAATATTATCTTTTGTTATCTCTATGTTGTTTATGATCTTGCATGCTCTCCGTTGTTAGTAGCTATCTTGGCCGAGTAGTTGCTAGTGACTCCAAGAGGGGGTATTTATGCTCGATAGTGGGTTCTTGCCTCTATTTCACCTGGGGGAGTGACAGAAACCTCTAAGGTGGTAGATGTGCTGTTGCTACTAGGGAGAAAACAACATTCATATGCTCAAGGGCATATGCTTTGTTTACATTACACACTTTGCTTAATGCAATTATCTGTTGTTCGCAACTTAATACTACTGGGGTGTTCGGATTGATATCCTCGGGAGTGGATTATTAGTCATAGATGCAGTTGGATGGCGGTCTATGTATTTTGTTGTAATGCCCAGAGTAAATCTCATAGTGATCTTCTTGACATATCACGTTTATCTTTATTCTATCAATTGCCCAACTGTAATTTGTTTACCCAGCATGTGTTATTTTATCTATGGAGAGACACCACTAGTGAACTGTGGACCCTGGTCCTATTTCCATCATATTGCTATCACCTGTTTACTTTACTCGCACTGTTTACTTTACTCGTACTGTTTACTTTACTCGCATACTATATTGTTTTCCACTCGATACGCTCATAACCTTTGTTTCAAGCAAACCGGTGAGATTGACAACCTCATCGCAAGTTGGGAACAAAGTATTTGTTTGTGTGTGTGCAGGTTCCACATCACCTTCAGTCGTTTGTCTCTCCTCTCCTGATCGATATTAAACCTTGGTTTCTTAACTGAGGGAAGACTAGCTGCTATACTCATCATACCTTCCTCTTGGGGTTCCCAACGGGCTGGTTATTCACCACGCACAAGGACAGTCTGCTCCCACATCCACTTGGAGTTGCAGCTAATTTTCTGGCGCCGTTGCCGGGGAGGAAGAGAAGACTTCTGCGAGGGGAGTTTTTCGCACACACATCCTTTACTTTGTTTTATTGTTTTGCTTTACTTTATTTTATTTTACCTGCATCGTTTTATATCAAAAACCCAAAAAAATTAGAATCCTTGGTAGTTGTTTTTACTTGTCTTGCTTTATCATGCTTTCTATCAATGGTTGGTTTCGTTGAAACTAAATCTTTTTGGCAAGGTGGGTTCACGGAAGAGCAGCAAAATTATTATGAGGAACACTGCTTGTCACAAAAAGGGAAACACTTATGGGAACAAATCAATAGATTATATATCATTGCTAGAAATGTGTGCTCTACTTATAATGTTACTTATTGCTTTGATGAATCTTGTTGCTGTAGGAGGTATAAACACCTCCCTTTTCAATGTGAGTATAACGATGATGTTACCATATCTTCTTATATTAATGGAAATTATGACTTTTATGATGTGGAACAAATTGAAGAATTTATTTCTTGGAAGGGTGCATTCGAACTTGCTTATTTGCTTGAAAATACTAATGATGCACTTTATAAATATGAGGTTTATGATATACTTAAATTTTGCTTTGATAATTACAAGGAAGGAAATGGCTATATTCTTAAATATCTTAATAGATGCTCTCCAACGGAAGAGACTAATGCCTTGAAGGAGCCTATGGAAGAAGAAATTGCTGAAACTGGAAGCTCATTGGATGAAAAAGAGGAGGAGAGTGATGATCAAGAGGAGGAGGAATGGAGCTACCCATGTCTACCTCCCAATAAGAGTAACTCTTTAACTAATACCTTATTTGATAGCCCTCCATGCTTAACAAAGAAGGATGAGCGTGATATTTATATTGTTGAGTTTATTCATGATGCTACTGAAAATTATTATGAGAGAGGAAAATATGGTTGTTGGAATTCTCATGTTACTAAAACACCTCTCTTTATATTGAAAGTTCCGAAGTTGCGCTTGTTTTATGATGAGGACATCCCTATACTTGCACCTTCTCCACCAACTACTACACAAGATGTTCCAGCTGTTCAGTCCAATGAGATTAGAATTGGACCCATTACAAGAGCTCGTGCTAAGTTACTAGAACAACAGGTGAACTTGTTTCTTAATGAGCCTGATGTGTTACTTAATGAGAACTTTATACTGCCTAAGTCATTGTCTTATTGTTTGATCAGGTACACTGGAGAGGAATGCGTAGCACGGAGCAAGGAGCCACAGCAAGAGGAACACCAGAAGATGATCGCCAATATCTGCGCGAGGGAGGAGCGGGAGGAAGGCGCGATAGAAGAGAAGGAGATCATCAAGAAGGGCAAGTTGCAGTTCCAGGAGACAGCGGACAGTCCGGCCCTCCACACCGGACAGTCCGGCCCTCCACAGCGGACAGTCCGGCGCTCCAACACCGGACAGTCCGGCCTCAGGTGCGCCCGAGGGCAGACACCCTCTGTGGTGTAGCGCGCGTCACCCCAAGATAGTCCGGCCTTAGCACACAAGACAGTCCGGCCTTAGCAAGACAGTCCGGCCTTAGCACACAAGACAGTCCGGCCCGTCTCGGATCAGATCCGAACGGATGTATCTAGTTCGAGTCGAATACGTTTTCTCTCGAGTCCTGGCCGCCCCAGCCGCCCATATAAGCCCTGGGACGACCCCATAGTTAGGGCAGACCACGTTAAAACTATTTTGGAGTTGTTTCTCATTAGAACCTCTGAAATTACTTGTGATCGAGTTTATCAAGCTACAATTGAGTGTGATATGTTGTTCCATTGGGAATTAGTGGATTGCAAACTACCGTTCGTGGTCGACGGCTACGTGCGCAAGATCGTGGTGTTGTGAATATCCTACAAGGTTCGAGAGCTGTTGCATTGGCATCAGGGTTCGAGCGGGAGAGTTCATCGCTACACGGTGTTTATCTATCTACCATCATCATCATCGCCATCGCTTGCTGAGAAGATCGGGACACCCCTTATCATCTTGGTATCAGATTTCCAGTTTTACTCGGTGAGCATCCACAGATCCATCCATTATTTGAGTGTTTTTCGTCCTATCCAGAAAAAGCCAACAAAAATATTAGGGTTTAGTTTTGCCATAACCTAGATTGCATCGTTTTCTAGTCTTAGTTGCTGGTCGTAGTCGTGTCTTTGATCCGATCTCTTCCGGTAAAGTCGTAGTGTCTAGGTTCCCTTTGTCAATTTCGTTTTTGTTCTTCGTTCTTGAGTCGTTCATCATCGTTTCCGCCAGTTTTCATCAATTTACCGAGTCCACATAGCGTACCCTTGTTGCAAAACTTAGCTACAGCCTTTCTACAACATCCGTGCGTAGGAACGTACCCATATGAGACTAGTTGCTGTGCTCTGACAGGCTGCTCATTAGGTTTTCGAGGTGCAATTTTTCGGCTGAATTTAGACCAGACAGTCCGGCCATATCACACAAGACAGTCCGGCCTTAGCAGAATTTTTGCTCCAGTATCGTTTCAGTTATTTTACTGTTGAGTCTTATAGTTGAGAAAAAGTATAAAAAAAAGAAAAGAGAAAAGAACAAAAGATCCAAGAAGAAAAAGAGCAATATCATTGTGGTGATTTTGGAGGCCTAGTTCTATATAGCACTTGTAGTTGAGCAATCTTGTGCCTGTCTATTTTGAGCTATTACTAGCGTCTCTCTTGTGCATTGCAATATTCTTGTTTTCATAATTGCTTTGCCACGTTTATCTCCACGTGTGTGTTTCCTTGGGTTATTGTCTCACGATCAGCACTAGGATTGGTTTGCGGTGTAGTTAGGACTCCATACCTACAGCTCCACCTTTAATAACCTGTGTGCCTTGTGATCGCCTCTATACCTTTGATATTCACTTCATCACATCAGTGCATTAGTCGTTTGCTTCGAATTGGTACGCACTACTATTCGCTTTGGAGCGGTAAGATCTACTTTCTTGTCAGCTTTGTGCGAGCAGAGAGTTTGCCACCATATCGATTTTGGGTTTTGCACTAATCTACTAATCATGTCTGCTAGTGATGATGTTGTGATGCAGAAAAAGGCAGAAACTGCTACAGTCACTTGGAGGGAATATGAAGCCTTACGGGATCATTTGACAGGGAGTACAAATCCAGTTGGGCGAAACTGAGAAAGCTGTCAACAACATTCAAACACAAGTGACTACAATCAATTCAAATGTCAACACGTTACAGCAATCCATTGATGCTTTGCGAGACGCCTTTGAGCAACAGCGGCAACAACAATTTGATGATGCTGCTGGACATGCGGACGCAGATAATGGAAGTGTTAATGATGAGGTCCAACAACAGCCAAACAATGGCCGAGGTAGGGGACGTGCCAATCCCCCTGGTGTTGGCCGTGGTTATGCTCCTGTGGGACGTGCTCAGCGTGTAATCGAACAAGCAAATGATGATATCTTGAGCAAACCAAAATTCTCAATTCCCAAGTTTGATGGCTCACTTGATCCTGAAGAGTACCTTTCATGGGAGTTGAAGATTGAGAAGTTGTGGCGTTTGCAAGACTATACAGAAGATAAGAAGGTTAAACTTGCTGCTTCCGAATTTGATGGCTATGCATTGCGTTGGTGGGATGCTATTATACAAAACAGACGCGACGATAATGAGGTTCCTGTGCTCTCATGGCGGGAGATGAAGGAAATTATGAGGCAACGTTTTGTGCCCACTAACTATTTGCGCTCAGTGTATAACCAGCTCACCAAATTAACACAAGGTAGCAAGACAGTTGATGAGTACTACATGGAGATGGAGATGCTTATGCAGCGTGCACGAGTTCGTGAATCAGTTGAGATGACTCTACAGCGTTTTCTCAACAATTTGAAGTTGCCTATTAAGAACATTGTGCGCCATCACACATATGCTACTATGACCGAGTTGTTGCATCATGCACGAGAGACCGAAGCACAACTAGCTGAAGAAGCTAGGGAGCAGGCTCGATATTTGTCGACAAGCCGGTTTTCTGCAAGATCCTCGCTACCACCATCAGCGATGCCACCGGCAGCACCGGCGGACAGTCCGGCCCTCCAACACCGGACAGTCCGGCCTCAAGCCTCTACTTCGGCCTCCAAGCCTGCACCAACACCCTCCTCTGGTTCTACAGCACACAAGCCGGCTGCTAGTTCGGGTTCAATCATGTCTACAACTCGTGCTCGTGATAAAGAGTGCTATACTTGTGGAGGAAGAGGACATTTTAAGAATAAGTGTCCCAACAACAAAGTCATGTTTGTCAATGACAATGGTGAATATGAGAGTGGAGATGAAATTGATCCCTATAGTCCTGAAGACAATGGTGATGCTAGTGAGGAAGAGTTGGATGCTTATCCTACCCATGCGCCTACCATTGTGGTTACTCCACGTGCTCTTAGTGTGCAGCCCAATTCTGAATCACAGCGCTGCAATCTGTTTCAAACAAAAGCACTAGTTGGCCCAAACAAAGCTTGCAAAGTCATCATTGATGGAGGTAGTTGCAGAAATCTTGCAAGCAAGGAGTTATGTGCCAAGCTGAATTTGACATATTTACCTCATCCTAAACCATATTATATACAGTGGCTGAGTGACAATGGTGAGATGAAGGTAAACCATATGGTGCGTGTAAATTTTGAGATAGGACCATACAAGGATTCTATAGATTTTGATGTGGTTCCTATGACTGTTTGCCACTTATTGTTGGGTCGACCATGGTTATATGATCGCCATGTGCAGCACAATGGTCGAGCTAATACATATCATTTGGAGTTCAAGGGCAAGAAAATTAACTTGCAGCCTATGTCCCCACAGCAGATTGTCAATGAATCTCGTCAAAAAATTGAGGTGAACTTGAAGGATGTACATCATGATAAGAGCGAGAGTTTTGTAGCTGTGAGTGATGTAAATGAGCGACAAAAGAATGATATAACGAAAAGTGAGGGAGTGAATAACCTACTAATTTTAGCCACCAAAGAAGGTATGAGAGAATTTAGTGAGGATCCTACAGCCATGCCTCTTGTGCTCATGTACAAGGGTGAGGTTTTAGTTTCTAACGACATGACCCCTATTTCTTTTGGTGTGTCTAATGTTTTGCAGGATTTTGGTGATGTATTTCCACTTGATTTGCTGCCTCTACCTTTACATGAGAGAGCTGATATGGAGGCATCAAAACGTGCTGATTATGTGAAGAAACTCCACGAGAAGACTCGAGAGGCTATTGAGAAGAAAGGCTAGAAAGTTGCTGCTACAAGGAATCAAGCAAGGAAGAAGGTTTTGTTTCAGCCTGGTGACATGGTTTGGGTGCATTTGCGCAAAGACAGGTTTCCCAAGCTGAGGAAATCCAAATTAAAACCTCGTGGTGCTGGTCCTTACAAGGTGTTAGCCAAAATAAATGATAATGCCTACTCGATTGATATACCTATTGCTGAGTTTGGTGGAGTTAGCAACAGCTTCAACGTTGCTGACTTATCACCATATGATGGAGAAGACCTTGGAGCGTCGAGGTCGACGCCTTTTGAAGAGGGGGGAGATGATGAGGACATCCCTATACTTGCACCTTCTCCACCAACTACTACACAAGATGTTCCAGCTGTTCAGTCCAATGAGATTAGAATTGGACCCATTACAAGAGCTCGTGCTAAGTTACTAGAACAACAGGTGAACTTGTTTCTTAATGAGCCTGATGTGTTACTTAATGAGAACTTTATACTGCCTAAGTCATTGTCTTATTGTTTGATCAGGTACATTGGAGAGGAATGCGTAGCACGGAGCGAGGAGCCACAGCAAGAGGAACACCAGAAGATGATCGCCAATATCTGCGCGAGGGAGGAGCGGGAGGAAGGCGCGATAGAAGAGAAGGAGATCATCAAGAAGGGCAAGTTGCAGTTCCAGGAGACAGCGGACAGTCCGGCCCTCCACACCGGACAGTCCGGCCCTCCACAGCGGACAGTCCGGCGCTCCAACACCGGACAGTCTGGCCTCAGGTGCGCCCGAGGGTAGACACCCTCTGTGGTGTAGCGCGCGTCACCCCAAGACAGTCCGGCCTTAGCACACAAGACAGTCCAGCCTTAGCAAGACAGTCCGGCCTTAGCACACAAGACAGTCCGGCCCGTCTCGGATCAGATCCGAACGGATGTATCTAGTTCGAGTCGAATACGTTTTCTCTCGAGTCCTGGCCGCCCCAGCCGCCCATATAAGCCCTGGGACGACCCCATAGTTAGGGCAGACCACGTTAAAACTATTTTGGAGTTGTTTCTCATTAGAACCTCTGAAATTACTTGTGATCGAGTTTATCAAGCTACAATTGAGTGTGATCTGTTGTTCCATTGGGAATTAGTGGATTGCAAACTACCGTTCGTGGTCGACGGCTACGTGCGCAAGATCGTGGTGTTGTGAATATCCTACAAGGTTCGAGAGTTGTTGCATTGGCATCAGGGTTCGAGCGGGAGAGTTCATCGCTACACGGTGTTTATCTATCTACCATCATCATCATCGCCATCGCTTGCTGAGAAGATCGGGACACCCCTTATCATTTTATCTACCCATACTTGTTACTATGTGCTTCTTTGATTTATTTTCTTACAAGATTCCTATGCATAGGAAGTGGGTTAGACTTAAATGTGTTTTATATTTGCTCCTTGATGCTCTCTTTTGCTTCAATTCATATTTCTTATGTGAGCATCTTCTCAAATTACTGAGCCTAGCTCAAAGGCGTTAAAGAAAAGCACTCTTGGGAGATAACCCAATGTTTTCTTTTCAGTACTTTTTCTTTTATTTGAGTCTTGGAAGTCATTACTACTGTAATGACCGCTCCTTATCTTGTTTATTTCGTTCTTGTGCCAAGAGAAGCCTCTAATTTGAGTGAGGTAAAGATTTGGGGATGTTGCTGTCCTGAAACTGTTTTCGGTGCTGCACCGTAAAAATTCGTGAAAATTCTCTGTTTATCTTTTGGACCTGCGATTTCTTGTGCATATGCCCCAGGTTATATCCAAACTTTTTTTAGTTGAACACTTTTTGATTTGAGCAACAGAAAACCCCTAAAAAATTCGACCTTTGTCAGATGTTCAGTTTTGACAGATTTCTGCCAATATTTGTGTTTGCCACTTTATCGCTTTCTTTTGAGTTCTTTTGATCACGGAACTTTTAGAGAAGTTGCTACAGTAGTATTTGCTATATATGTGGTGGTTTTGAGTTGAAACCTGAAGCAAAAAGAGGTTGATTATATGTTATGCTTGCACTAATGTTGCTAATAGAATTGTGTTTAGTTTTGTATGAAGGAAGTTTTCAAGTGTAGGGATTGGAGAATGATGAGATGAGTTGAAGAATAGACAAAAGCTCAAGCTTGGGGATGCCCATGCATCACCCCAAGAAATATCCAAGAAGTACAAGCGTCAAAGCTTGGGAATGCCCCCGAGGCACCCCTTCTTCATCGGCAAAAATCAGGTCACCTTTCAAAACACTATATTTTTATTGCTTCATGCACTATGTGTTTTTCTTGGAGCATCAGTTGTTTTAGTTTTCTTAGTTAGTTTAGTTTTGTTTGCTGTAATAAATGGTTGGACCCCAACAAATTTCTTTTGGAGAAGTTACCTCGTTTTCATTTGCCAAGAACACTCCGTTTTTCACACTTATCGTTCACCGAGTGTTCTTCCTTTTCTGCTACTGCTTTTGGTTTTCATTTTTGCCTTGATTTGCGTTCAGACCTTGTCATATCTTTTCATCAAGGTGTATTGACGAGGTTTATCCCCAGCAATGCCCATGTTTCGGGGCTTTCGATTCATGGAGAGCATGTGGGCGCTTGGCGGATTCGACGGCTTCAGACAGAAACAGGGGGTGCACACGAATTTACCCAGGTTCAGCCCCCCGGAGGGTAAAGACCTACATCCTGCTTGTCTGATCTTGTATTGCTGGTATATGAGGAGCTGTTACAATGGCGCGCAGATGCAATCTGGCGGAGGTGGAAGGAGATGGCGTGGCTAGCCTATGCGAGGTTGTTTTGTAGGCTATGTGAATCTCTTCTCTAGGGGGGCGCCCTTGGTGGCTTTATAGATGCAGCCAGTTAGGGTTTACAAATATTTTTTGCCTTCTACTCCAAGTCGAAGTGCTGGGCTTTGCGGGCTTCGGGTACCCTTCGAGCGGGCTTCTTCCTTGGCAGGAACCAGGTAGGCAAATATCGAGGACCGAGGGGTCATACCCTCGTCAGTAGCCCCCGAGTGCCTGGGATAGTCGAAGACTATGGCAGGGACTCTAATCCGAGATTCTCCTTGACGTCGTAGTCTTGTATGTCGCGCGTAGAGGCACCAAATGAAGTTCTTGCATGTCGTGGTTGGTGGAGTCACACGGTGGCCAAAATCATGGTGATGATGTTGTCGACGGCTTGCTGTAGGCGATGTCGGGGTCGAATGCTTGCTGTTGGCGATGTCGTTGTCGAGTCGGAATTTATCAAACCGAAGTCGACGCAGCAGACGGAGCACCGTCGATGATGTATAAGGTAATGCGAGGCGCAGCCCCCGAGCGTGTCGCCAACGCCAAGACGGGTGGACGCCAATTCGAGATGCAGCCCCCGAGCGTGTTGCCAACGCCGGGGCGAAGGAGTGTCAAATCGAGTCGCAGCCCCCGAGCGTGTTGCCAATCGTCGAGGCGGAGCCCCCGAGCGTGTTGCTAACGCCGAGTGAACAGCGAGACCCCTAAGTGCAACGGGTAAAGGCATGGTACCCGACGCGTCCGTCAGGATACTTGAAGCGTCCGTATGTACGGAATTATCTCAGCAGAGCACGTATAGCTGTGTTGCCGGGCCAACAATGTTGCTAACTGTGGACTTGCGAATTATCTCAGCAGAGCACGTATAGCTGTGTTGCCGGGCCAACAGTGTTGCTAACTGTGGACTTGCGAATTATCTCAGCAGAGCACGTATAGCTGTGTTGCCGGGCCAACAGTGTTGCTAACTGTGGACTTGCGAATTATCTCAGCAGAGCACGTATAGCTGTGTTGCCGGGCCAACAGTGTTGCTAACTGTGGACTTACCTTCGTATTCGATATACGGCATCCGAATTGGTATATTGCCACCAGAATTCGGGCATTAAGTGTAGCCCCCGAGCGTGTCGCTAACGCTGGGCGAATAGACGCCAATGCAAGGCGAAGCTCCCGAGCGTGTTGCGAACGTCGGGGCGAATAGACGCCACTATGAGACGTAGCCCCCGAGCGTGCTGCCAACGCCGGGGTAAATGAATGCCGATTCGAGGCGCCGAAGTATGTCATGGTGGAGGGTCGATGACTTTGATCCCTGCAGTCGAGGAGGTAGATACCTCGCGCTCGACGGTCGTTAGGCGAATAGACATATGTATAATATGAAGGAAAAACACATGTATGATGTAAAAACAAAGCCCCCGAGTATCGGTTGCTGAAAGTGTCGAAAGCATACAGAAAGCAATGAAAGTAATCAACTCATAGTTGAGGAAGACTTAGCTTTGGTATTTTCTCCCGGGGTGACCCCTAATATTTCCAATGGCGGTGGTCTCATGTCGTTCGGACACTCCATGGTCGAATCACGCAGGGGTCGAATTCCTTCAGACGCCAGGGTCGAATTTCTTCGGACGCCGGGGTCGAACTTCTTCGGACGCCGGGGTCGAATTTCTTCGGATGCCGAGGTCGAATTTCTTCGGACGCCGGGGTCGAACTTCTTCGGATGCCGGGGTCGAACTTCTTCGGACGCCGGGGTCGAATTTCTTCGGACACCGGGGTCGAACTTCTTCGAGACGCCGAGGTCGAATTTCTTCGGATGCCGAGGTCGAATTTCTTCGAGACGCCGCGGTCAAATCTCTTCGGACGCCGGGGTCGAACTTCTTCGGACGCCGGGGTCGAATTTCTTCGGACGCTGGGGTCGAATTTCTTCGGACGCCGGGGTCGAATTTCTTCGAGACGCCGCGGTCGAATCTCTTCGGACGCCGGGGTCGAATTTCTTCGAGACGCCGCGGTCGAATCTCTTCGGACGCCGGGGTCGAATTTCTTCGGACGCTGGGTCGAATTTCTTCGGACGCCGGGGTCGAATTTCTTCGAGACGCCGCGGTCGAATCTCTTCGGACGCCGGGGTCGAATTTCTTCGAGACGCCGCGGTCGAATTTCCTCTCGATGCAGACTCGAATTTCTTGGCGATGGCGGCGACGAAGACGCCGGGGTCGAATTTTTTGTGGGGTAGCTCTCGTCGTCATCTTTCCAATGGCGGTGGTCTCATGTCGTTCGGACACTCCATGGTCGAATCACGCAGGGGTCGAATTCCTTCAGACGCCAGGGTCGAATTTCTTCAGACGCCGGGGTCGAACTTCTTCGGACGCCGGGGTCGAATTTCTTCGGATGCCGAGGTCGAATTTATTCGGACGCCGGGGTCGAACTTCTTCGGATGCCGGGGTCGAACTTCTTCGGACGCCGGGGTCGAATTTCTTCGGACACCGGGGTCGAACTTCTTCGAGACGCCGAGGTCGAATTTCTTCGGATGCCGAGGTCGAATTTCTTCGAGACGCCGCGGTCGAATCTCTTCGGACGCCGGGGTCGAACTTCTTCGGACGCCGGGGTCGAATTTCTTCGGACGCTGGGGTCGAATTTCTTCGGACGCCGGGGTCGAATTTCTTCGAGACGCCGCGGTCGAATCTCTTCGGACGCCGGGGTCGAATTTCTTCGAGACGCCGCGGTCGAATCTCTTCGGACGCCGGGTCGAATTTCTTCGGACGCTGCGGTCGAATTTCTTCGGACGCCGGGGTCGAATTTCTTCGAGACGCCGCGGTCGAATCTCTTCGGACGCCGGGGTCGAATTTCTTCGAGACGCCGCGGTCGAATCTCTTCGGACGCCGGGGTCGAACTTCTTCGAGACGCCGAGGTCGAATTTCTTCGGACGCCGGGGTCGAACTTCTTCGAGACGCCGAGGTCGAATTTCTTCGGATGCCGAGGTCGAATTTCTTCGAGACGCCGCGGTCGAATCTCTTCGGACGCCGGGGTCGAATTTCTTCGAGACGCCGCGGTCGAATCTCTTCGGACGCCGGGGTCGAATTTCTTCGAGACGCCGCGGTCGAATCTCTTCGGACGCCGGGGTCGAACTTCTTCGAGACGCCGAGGTCGAATTTCTTCGGACGCCGGGGTCGAACTTCTTCGAGACGCCAAGGTCGAATTTCTTCGGATGCCGAGGTCGAATTTCTTCGAGACGCCGCGGTCGAATCTCTTCGGACGCCGGGGTCGAATTTCTTCGAGACGCCGCGGTCGAATCTCTTCGGACGCCGGGGTCGAACTTCTTCGAGACGCCGAGGTCGAATTTCTTCGGACGCCGAGGTCGAATTTCTCCCGGGGTTTTTGTGGGGTAGCTCTCGTCGTCATCTTTCCAATGGCGGTGGTCTCATGTCGTTCGGACACTCCATGGTCGAATCACGCAGGGGTCGAATTCCTTCAGACGCCAGGGTCGAATTTCTTCGGACGCCGGGGTCGAACTTCTTCGGACGCCGGGGTCGAATTTCTTCGGATGCCGAGGTCGAATTTCTTCGGACGCCGGGGTCGAACTTCTTCGGATGCCGGGGTCGAACTTCTTCGGACGCCGGGGTCGAATTTCTTCGGACACCGGGGTCGAACTTCTTCGAGACGCCGAGGTCGAATTTCTTCGGATGCCGAGGTCGAATTTCTTCGAGACGCCGCGGTCGAATCTCTTCGGACGCCGGGGTCGAACTTCTTCGGACGCCGGGGTCGAATTTCTTCGGACGCTGGGGTCGAATTTCTTCGGACGCCGGGGTCGAATTTCTTCGAGACGCCGCGGTCGAATCTCTTCGGACGCCGGGGTCGAATTTCTTCGAGACGCCGCGGTCGAATCTCTTCGGACGCCGGGGTCGAATTTCTTCGGACGCTGGGGTCGAATTTCTTCGGACGCCGGGGTCGAATTTCTTCGAGACGCCGCGGTCGAATCTCTTCGGACGCCGGGGTCGAATTTCTTCGAGACGCCGCGGTCGAATTTCCTCTCGATGCAGACTCGAATTTCTTGGCGATGGCGGCGACGAAGACGCCGGGGTCGAATTTTTTGTGGGGTAGCTCTCGTCGTCATCTTTCCAATGGCGGTGGTCTCATGTCGTTCGGACACTCCATGGTCGAATCACGCAGGGGTCGAATTCCTTCAGACGCCAGGGTCGAATTTCTTCAGATGCCGGGGTCGAACTTCTTCGGACGCCGGGGTCGAATTTCTTCGGATGCCGAGGTCGAATTTCTTCGGACGCCGGGGTCGAACTTCTTCGGATGCCGGGGTCGAACTTCTTCGGACGCCGGGGTCGAATTTCTTCGGACACCGGGGTCGAACTTCTTCGAGACGCCGAGGTCGAATTTCTTCGGATGCCGAGGTCGAATTTCTTCGAGACGCCGCGGTCGAATCTCTTCGGACGCCGGGGTCGAACTTCTTCGGACGCCGGGGTCGAATTTCTTCGGACGCTGGGGTCGAATTTCTTCGGACGCCGGGGTCGAATTTCTTCGAGACGCCGCGGTCGAATCTCTTCGGACGCCGGGTCGAATTTCTTCGAGACGCCGCGGTCGAATCTCTTCGGACGCCGGGGTCGAATTTCTTCGGACGCTGGGGTCGAATTTCTTCGGACGCCGGGGTCGAATTTCTTCGAGACGCCGCGGTCGAATCTCTTCGGACGCCGGGGTCGAATTTCTTCGAGACGCCGCGGTCGAATCTCTTCGGACGCCGGGGTCGAACTTCTTCGAGACGCCGAGGTCGAATTTCTTCGGACGCCGGGGTCGAACTTCTTCGAGACGCCGAGGTCGAATTTCTTCGGATGCCGAGGTCGAATTTCTTCGAGACGCCGCGGTCGAATCTCTTCGGACGCCGGGGTCGAATTTCTTCGAGACGCCGCGGTCGAATCTCTTCGGACGCCGGGGTCGAATTTCTTCGAGACGCCGCGGTCGAATCTCTTCGGACGCCGGGGTCGAACTTCTTCGAGACGCCGAGGTCGAATTTCTTCGGACGCCGGGGTCGAACTTCTTCGAGACGCCAAGGTCGAATTTCTTCGGATGCCGAGGTCGAATTTCTTCGAGACGCCGCGGTCGAATCTCTTCGGACGCCGGGGTCGAATTTCTTCGAGACGCCGCGGTCGAATCTCTTCGGACGCCGGGGTCGAACTTCTTCGAGACGCCGAGGTCGAATTTCTTCGGACACCGAGGTCGAATTTCCTCTCGATGCAGACTCGAATTTCTTGGCGATGGCGGCGACGAAGACGCCGGGGTCGAATTTTTTGTGGGGTAGCTCTCGTCGTCATCTTTCCAATGGCGGTGGTCTCATGTCGTTCGGACACTCCATGGTCGAATCACGCAGGGGTCGAATTCCTTCAGACGCCAGGGTCGAATTTCTTCGGACGCCGGGGTCGAACTTCTTCGGACGCCGGGGTCGAACTTCTTCGGACGCCGGGGTCGAATTTCTTCGGACGCCGGGGTCGAATTTCTTCGGACGCCGGGGTCGAACTTCTTCGGACGCCGGGTCGAAACTTCTTCGGACGCGGGGTCGAATTTCTTCGGACACCCGGGGTCGAATTTCTTCGAGACGCCGAGGTCGAATTTCTTCGGATGCCGAGGTCGAATCTCTTCGGACGCCGCGGTCGAATCTCTTCGGACGCCGGGGTCGAATTTCTTCGGACGCTGGGTCGAATTTCTTCGGACGCCGGGATCGAATTTCTTCGATACGCCGCGGTCGAATCTCTTCGGACGCCGGGGTCGAATTTCTTCGAGACGCGCGGTCGAATCTCTTCGGACGCCGGGTCGAACTTCTTCGAGACGCCGAGGGTCGAATTTCTTCGGACGCCGGGGTCGAACTCTCTTCGAGACGCCGAGGTCGAATTTTCTTCGGATGCCGAGGTCGAATTTCTTCGAGACGCCGCGGTCGAATCTCTTCGGACGCCGGGGTCGAATTTCTTCGAGACGCCGCGGTCGAATCTCTTCGGACGCCGGGGTCGAATTTCTTCGAGAAGCCGCGGTCGAATCTCTTCGGACGCCGGGGTCGAACTTCTTCGAGACGCCGAGGTCGAATTTCTTCGGACGCCGGGGTCGAACTTCTTCGAGACGCCAAGGTCGAATTTCTTTCTTTCGGAGCCGAGGTCGAATTTCTTCGAGACGCCGCGGTCGAATCTCTTCGACGCCGGGGTCGAATTTCTTCGAGACGCCGCGGTCGAATCTT